>BSQW01000001.1:13796287-15006787 GCA_030161315.1 Eutrema japonicum
ATCGGGTGTCAGCCCGGTGGGAAGCGCGGAACCGGAAGTGGTCCGCGAAGATGGAGAAGATCCGCGCCCACCTGGACGGGCGCCGCCGGGCCTTAGAGCCTCACCTTCTGTACAGCCAGGTGACTGGCGTAAAGGCCTGCCTCAAGAGGATGGAAGCAGAGGACGGGGTGTCGGTACCGTTCTACCGGTATCAGAAGCTGGACGAGGACGAGGCGGCATTCGGTGCCGTACTGGACGGGATGGACTTTCCGGATTTGACCCCGGAGGATCTGGAAATCCCTCTGGACCGTGCTCACGGCGTTCTGCTTGAGCACATTATACCTGCCGCTCCTTCTGGCACCCCCGTGGTGGATCTGACCTTGGAGGCTCCGCTGGCTGCTGAGGACGCTCTTGCGGTCGCTGAGACCGTCCAAGCAGATCCCTCGATCCCGTCTGCTGACGAGGGAGTCCCCGAAGCTGCTGGGATTGTGCAAGCAGATCCCTCGGTCCTGTCCGCCGCTGAGGCCGACACGGATGCGCCGTCCGGTGAGACCGGAACCGACGTGCCACCCGGTGGAGTCGTGGTTGAAGAAGGGTCTGGGCAGCCCTTCCTTGGTGAGTACGGGACCAACGCGAGGATGGTGGCCCCGGCTGATTTAGATGGTACCCGTGCTGACGGGAGGGAAAACCGACCGGCCGATGCGGCCTTGTAAAAATTTTTTTCCTTTTTGTTTTCTTTTTGTAGACTGGGCCGTAGGCCGTTTCTTTTTGTAAGGACTGGGCCGTAGGCCGTTTATGCAAAGAGCAGGCCGTTGGCCCCTCTCTTTTTGTAAGTGCCGTTTCGAGGCTTTTGTAACGACTAGGCCGTGGGCCATTTTTATAACAGACGAGGCCGTTGGCCCTTTTGTGATAATCGAGGCCGTTGGCCCTTTCTTTTTTTTTTTGTGTAAATGCCATTTCGAGGCTTTTTTGATCGGTAGAGTAGGTCGTAAACCGTACTCTGTCAAGTAAGCAGGTCGTGGACCGTGCTCTTGTATTGGGTGCGAGGTAATCTCGGCTTAAGGCACTTATTGCTTGTGTACCTTGTTTTTTTGGTGCGGGTAGCGAGCCCGGCTTAGAGACACTTAATGCTTGTGTGTCTAGTAGAGGTGCGAGCCCTGGGGCCCGGCTTTGGCACTTATAACTTGTGTGCCGGGGAGAGCGAGCACCGGAGCTCGGTCCCCTTTTTTTTTTTTTTTGTAGTGCGGGCGTTTGGAGCTCGGCTTATTATTTTTTTTTTTGTAGTGCGAGCGTTTGGAGCTTGGTTTTTTTTTTTTTTTTTTTTTTTTTTTTTTTTTTTTTTTTTTGTTTTTTTTTTTTTTTTTTGTAGTGCGAGCGTTTGGAGCTCGGTTTTTTTTTTTTTTTTTCTTTTTTTTTTTTTTTTTTTTTTTTTTTTTTTTTTTTTTTGTAGTGCGAGCGCTTGGAGCTCGGGAGCGTTTGAGCGTTTGGAGCTCGGCTCCTGTGCGCAGGTCGGGACCGTTTTCCTTTGTCTAAAAGGTTTTATTAGATTAATAGCTGAGCCCTGGTTAGGGGTTGCCTACGTACCCTTTAGTAGAAGGGATCAAGCCAATCGTAGTACGTTTGTTTACAAAAGCGGAGAGCGGATTGGAGCCCGGGGGCTTAATAGTAGAACCGTTTGAGGTTGATCGAGTTCCATGAGCGCGGGATGGCGTCGCCGTTCATCGTGACTAGCTCGTAGACGCCTGGTTTTACGACCTTGGAGATGAGGTAGGGGCCCTCCCAATTGGCACCCAGCTTGCCTGCGTTTGGTTCGGCGGTGTTTTCGAAGACCTTGCGGAGGACCAGGTCGCCCTCGGCGAAGAACCGGCCTCGAACCTTCTTGTTGTAATATTTGGAGGCGAGCTGCTGGTAGTTCTGGATTCGGAGTAGGGAATGGTCCCGTTGCTCTTCAAGGAAATCCAGCTCGCTGAGTAGGACGGCGTTGTTCAGTGCGGGTTGCTGGGTGAGCATAGCGCGGCGAGGAGTGGGGAGCCCGACTTCGGATGGGGCCATTGCTTCCATGCCGTGGGAGAGGTTGAACGGTGTTCGGCCAGTCGATGTCTTTGGTGTTGTGCGGTGGGACCAGAGGACTCCATCGAGCTCATCGGCCCAGGACCCTTTCTTGTCGTCTAGTCGCTTTTTGAGGCCGTCGAGGATGGTCTTGTTGGTGGCCTCGGCTTGTCCGTTCCCCTGGGGGTACCTCGGAGTGGACTTACTTAGTCTGATTTTCCACTTCGCGCAGAAATCTTCGAAGAGGGCCGATGTGAACTGGGCACCGTTGTCGGTGACGATCTCGTACGGGAGCCCGTGCCGGCAGATGATGAACTTCCAGACGAACTTTCGGACGTCCTCTGCCTTGATCTTGGCGTATGATTCGGCCTCGACCCACTTGGTGAAGTAATCGGTCATGACTAAGAGGAAGCGCTTTTGGCGAGATCGGGGAAGGGGCCCGACTATGTCCATGGCCCATCGCATGAAGGGGTAGGGTGCCACCGCAGTGGTGAGGAGCTCGGTTGGACTATGAATGAGGGGACCGTGGCGCTGGCACTTCTCGCACCGGGCTGCGAATTTGTCGCAGTCTTGGAGCATTGTCGGCCAGTAGTGGCCTTGGTTTCGTATTCTCAGGGCGAGAGCCCGGCCACCGGAATGGTTGCCGTCGGCGCCCTCGTGCATTTCCTTCATCGCGTCGATGGTTTCCTGCCCGTGGAGGCAGGCGAGCAGGGTTCCCGAGGCGCTCCATCGGAACAGATTGCCGTCCAGCATTGTATATTGGGCACACTTCTTTCTTAGCCGCCGGGCGGCCCATCGGTCTGGGGGGCGAATGCCGTCTGCGATGTATAGCAGCAGATCGATTCGCCAGTCCGGCAGTTCGGGCTCGGCCGGGGGCGGTGGTAGGTTCTCGGGAGGTTGGGCGTCTTCGTCAGGATCCGCGACCTGGGGACCGATCAGATAGGCTCCCTTTGGCAGCTCGATGCTGGGGAGGTCGATACTTTCCACCGGGATCACCCGTCGTTGCTCTGGAGCCGAGGTGGAGGCTAGTGCTGCGAGGGCGTCTGCGGAAGTGTTATCGCCTCGGGGGATTTTTGTCAGGGTGAACTCGGAGAAGTCTGCGGCCATGCCTTGAGTCACCTTGAGGTAGGCGTCCATGCGATCATTCTTGGCCTCGTACTCCCCGCTGAATTGATTGGCGACGAGCTGGGAGTCGCAGTAAGCCCGGATTTTCTTTGCGCCGACCTCTTTGGCCAGGCGCAGGCCGGCAATCAAAGCTTCGTACTCGGCCTCGTTGTTCGATGCCGGGAAGGCTAGGCGGAAGGACTGTTCGAGGATCTCCTTGGTCGGGGATTCGAGGCGTATGCCGACGCCGGACCCGTGCTTGGAGGCCGATCCGTCGACGTGCAGAGTCCACACTTCGGACACCTCGCTGACTGCCAGCTCGGGTGCTAACTCAACTAGGAAGTCGGCCAGCGCTTGAGATTTGATCGCGGTCCGACCCCGGTACTCGATGTCGTATTCGCTCAGCTCGACAGCCCACTTCATTATCCGGCCGGACCGGCTCGGGCTGTGGAGGATGGTTCTGAGGGGGTACGTACTTAGGACGGCTATCGTATGGGATTGGAAGTAAGGCCGGAGCTTCCTAGCTGCGACGACCACTGCCAGGGCGAGCTTCTCCAGAGTCGGGTACCTGCTCTCCGCGTCGTCTAAGGACTTGCTGATGTAGGAGATGGGTTTTTGGTCACCCCGGTCTTCCCGCACTAGTACGCCGCTGACCGCTGTCGTGGAGATGGCGACGTAGAGGTAGAGGAGTTCGCCTTCTTCTGGCTTGGACAGGACGGGGGGAGTGGATATGTACTCCTTCAGCTGTCGGAGGGCGTCCTCGCATTTGTCGTCCCACTCAAACCGCTTGTTAGCCCGGAGTAGTTGGCAGAACGGGAGACACTTGTCGGTAGAGCGGGAGATGAATCGATTTAGTGCGGCGATTCTCCCGGTGAGTCGTTGTACTTGACGCGTGCTCTCTGGGGACTTGAGCTCAATGATAGCTCGGATCTGCTTGGGGTCGGCCTCGATCCCGCGCTGGGTGATGATGTACCCGAGGAATTCGCCCGATGTGACGCCGAAGGAACACTTGGCCGGGTTCAGCTTCATGTTGTATTCGTTCAGCGTGCGGAAGCAGGACCGGAGGTGTGTGACGTGGTCGGTTGCCACCAGAGACTTTACCAGCATGTCATCTATGTATACCTCCATAGTGCGGCCGATTTGGTCGGCGAACATCCGGTTGACGAGCCGTTGGTAGGTGGCCCCGGCGTTTTTTAGTCCGAAGGGCATTACTTTGTAGCAGTAAATGCCTCGGTCCGTGATGAACGCGGTCTTCTCCTGATCATCAGGGTGCATGGGGATTTGGTTATACCCCGAGAAGGCATCCATGAAGGAGAGGAGCTCGTTTCCCGCGGTGGCTTCAACGACCTGGTCGATTCGGGGGAGGGGGAAGCTGTCCTTAGGGCATGCCTTATTGATGTCGGTGAAATCCACGCAGACCCTCCATTTTCCGTTCTTCTTCTTGACTACCACTGGGTTGGCTAACCAGTCCGGGTATTTCACCTCGGTGATCGAGCCGGCCGCGGTGAGCCTCTCTACCTCATCATTGACCGCTTGGGCGCGCTCCGGGCCAAGTTTCCGCCGCTTCTGCTTGACCGGCCTGCAGGTTGGATCCACGTTGAGCTCGTGGCTGCACGTGTTCGGGTCAATGCCGGGCAGGTCGCCAGTTGACCAGGCGAAGGTGGAGACGTTCTGCCTTAGGAACTCGACCAGCTTTTGCTTGATGCTTTCGTCGAGGTCGGTGCCGATGCCGACGCAGCGGGCGGGGTCGCGTGGGTCGATGTTGACCTGGGTGACAAGGTCCCGCCCGGGAAGATCCTGGGCGCCGAGCTCGCCGGGCTGAAGCGCATTGATGGCCAAGCAGGCCGGCGCGGCGCGGCGCAGCTTGTGCTCGATGGCGAAGCAGGCGCGGGAGACCCTCTGGTTACTCCTAAGAGTGTATGTGCCGGCCTGGTTGGGGAACTTGAGGCACTGATGGTACGTCTACGTGACCGCCTTCATCGAGTGCAGCCAGGGGGTTCCGAGGATGATGTTGTAGATCGGGGTGGTGTCGAAGACCACGAACTTGACGATTTTCGTGACCCGACCTACGTAGACCGGTAATTC
Organism: Eutrema japonicum; assembly: GCA_030161315.1. Taxonomy (NCBI): domain Eukaryota; kingdom Viridiplantae; phylum Streptophyta; class Magnoliopsida; order Brassicales; family Brassicaceae; genus Eutrema; species Eutrema japonicum. Next base: position 13,801,505 of record BSQW01000001.1, read on the forward strand.
GATGGTGCCGATTCCGTTGACGGTGTCCCCGGCGAAGCCGGTTAGCGGGATGGAGTGTGGCTTGATCTCGACCCCGTTCAGGTTCATCCTGGCGAGGGTATCCTTGAAGATGAGGTCGACCGAGCTGCCCGTATCGACGAGGACTCGGTTAACGTCGCAGTCGGCTACGCGGACTTGTACGACGAGGGGGTCGTTGTGGGGCTGGTGGACCCCGGCCGCATCGGCCTCAGTGAAACATATCCCCCTCTTGCTCGTGTCCTGGGCGTCGATCTCCGGCCCGGAGTGCCACTTCAGGGATGCGTCGGTCCTCCTCTCGTGACGCTTGATGGACCGCACTGAGTCGTTGCACGAGAGGAGACCTCCCATGATCATCCCAATCAGAGTGCGGGCCGGGGGAGGCGATCTACCTGTTTCCCGGTCTCGCGAGGGAGATCGTCGCCGCCGGTCGTCGTTCTGGGCGCGGTGGTAGGGCCTAGTCCGGTTATCCGCGCGACCTTGGTTGTCGCGGGGTTGATCGTGATCGCCGTCCCGAGCATGCGGTCGCAGCCGCTCTGGGACGCTGATTTCTCCCCGCTGAAATTGCTTCAGCAGGACCTCTTGAAGGGCGCGGCAGTGAGAGGTCGGATGCCCCTTTCGCCGGTGGAAGTCGCAGAAGGCCGTCCTGTCGTATGGCTCATCTGGTCGGAACTCCCTATCGCTCGGCTCGTCGGGACGCCGATCCTGCTGGCGGGGATCCCGTACGTATTTGTTCCAAGGCAACCCTGGGGCGGGGGTGGGGGGAAGTACGGGATCGTGTAGGCGGAGGCCGGAGGGCGGTCCGTTGACAAGGAATGCAGCGGCCTGCTTTCCCTTGCTGCGATGGTACTCGTCGTCGTAATGTTGGCGGGGCTCCTGATACCTTTCCTGGGGCCGCTCCTTTGGGGCCGGGGCCTTGTGAGAGGCACTGTTTCTTGATTCAGCCGCCTTCTCTTCTTCGAGCTCAACGAAGAGTCCAGCGCGGTGCAAGGCGTCTTCCAGAGAACGCGGCCTGTTGAGCTTCATATCGTCCTTGAAGGCCGAATCGGCCCGCAGTCCTTTTCTCAGAGCGGGGAGCGCCGACTCGTCAGTCACGTTGCTCTGGGAGGCCGTGGCCTTGAAGCGCTCGATGAAGGACCTGAGCGACTCCTTTGCTCCCTGATTCATTGCCCAGAGGTCCGCGCTGGATGCGGACTGGCGGATGTAGATGGAGTAATGCTCGAGGAAGGTGGTCGACAGGTCCCTGAAGCTGTCGATGGAGTGCGTCTTTAGCCGAGAGAACCACGTGAGGGCCGGGCCGGTGAGGTTTTCCACGAAAAGCTGGCAGTGAGCGGCTTCGCGCTCGTCTGGTGAGAAGTGGGCGCGACCCATGGCGATGGTGAACGCCGTGAGATACTGGGCCGGGTCGGTGGTGCCCGCGTAGGGCTGTAGCTTGAGCTTTCCGAGGTGCTGGAGTGGGACGGAGGCGATCCGGCGGGTGAACGGCGTGTTCTGCGTCTCTCTGAGGACGCGATCGATTTCTGGGGCCGCGCTGGTGGCTTGGTGGATTTTGGAGGACATCGCACGGATGGTCTCCTTCATAGCCTCGAACTCCGCGTCTCTTGAGCGCTCCGCGCTGGATCGGAGATGGTGGGCTTCGTCGCCCGGGTGGCTTCCTATGGCCGGGACGAAACGTCCGTCCGGCCTTTCGGATCCAGACGGCGAGTCGCTCGGTCGGCTTGTCCGGAAGCGGGGGGTTTCTTCCCGAGAGACCGGTTCTCTGGGATGGACGTCGGGGGACCCGACATTGTCCGACCGGTCACGGGAGGCCCCTAACGTGGCGAACCGCTGGTCGGTGGCTCGCGTTAGCTCATCGATCCGGGCGAGCAGGGTCTGCATCATGACGGACGGCGTGGGCTGGTCTTCCGGTGCTCGTGGCGCGTTGTGGGCGGCGGAGCCGTCGGAATGGGCGGGTGCTGACGCCGGGGGCGGGGCCCTGGAGAATTGCTCTCGAGGAATCGCCTGATCGGCAGCTGCTTGGGCTGATGACGGAATGGTCGCCGTCGTTCGAGTCGTTGGCGGGGCCGTTGTCGGGGCCTGGGCCGTTGTTTGGGCCGGAGTGTCCTGGTCTGACAACACTCTTGGGGTCGGGATTGCCATCGTTGCTTTGGTCGTGTCGGTGGTTGAACTGCTCCTTGCGTGTAGAAGAATCTCGCCCTCCTTCTAGCGCCAATTGTTGATCCCGTGGACCACTAAGTGTGTTTAAAGAATGATTAGGAGATGGGAGGTGAGATTTTCGTTAATAGAGCAATTTAACCACGTTTAAGACAGGTCGGGAGAAATATGAGTAGGCCGGGGCCGTGTTTCGCTTTATTGATGAGAGAGAAGTAAACGCTTTAGAATTACGAACTGGTTCCGAAGGACGTCCAGTTCGGCGTTCTAAAGTATTGTCTTGCTACAAAGAGAGAGGTCGGGTAGCTTCTATTCTGTTCTAGAGTCAAAATCCCCCCCTTCATTAATGACATATGAGGGGTATATATAGTCGGGATCGGCTTCCTGCTCCCCGGGATCTCGGGCCACGTGTCGCCTGCGGCCTCTTTTGCGGGTAAGGTGGCCTAGGAGGCGTGTCCCGGCTTTCGAGGAGAGAGGTCATGATGAGCTCGGCGTGGCGTGTTGCAGAGCAGTGCACTGTTTTACCAACTCTGCTCCACCTGCTCCTTCCTGCCCTTGTCAGCTCTGTAGAGTTGGTGGGACGTCGGGCCGAAGGCACATCCCTACGCGGGTAGGGTACTGCCTTACCAACTCCCACTCGCCTATTCTTCTGACACTCCCTGTTCTGGCGGGGCATCAGCGCGGGCCCGGGGTACGTTGCTTTCAGGTCGGCTACCGAGCTGAAGAGCGGTCTTGCAGGTCGGTGACATTAAGTCCGGCTACCGTGCTGAAGAGCGGCCTTTCCTAAGATGGGCCTAACTAATTGGGGGTGCTAGGCCCACCTCCAACAGAATCGATATTTTTATCATAGAAGAAAATGACTTTGTGTGCAATTATATCAAACTAATATATATTGTTAGGATGTGTCCACTTTTTATAGGATAAAATCATACGTGTGCAATCTCTTGGACCTAGAAGTTGTGAGTTCATGGCAACAAAAAGAAACCAAAAAGCTGTGACTTCTAAAGACCTCTATTGGGCCTTCGCTAGGTTAATCAGCAACATGGGCCGAATCAGTAAACATTATAGCCGACTTGTCAACGCCATCGTATGTATTTTTGGCCGAGAGATTTCAAAAACGTAATACAAAATTTTATGTTATAAACTGAAGAAATTTAGAACTACCACTTGAGATATAAATGATCAAAATAAAGTTAATCCAAAAAAGTAAACACTATACAAAACTAAAAACTCACAAACCAATATTAAATAAGTGTATGAAACCCACAAACCCACAAACAAACGCGAGTTATTCGTCTTCACATAATCGTTCTACGTCATTTGTTTCCCTCTTATTTATCCTTTGGTTTTTCTTCTTTATCGTCTTTTTTTTTATATTCTTCATCATCGTCTTCCACCTTTATCTCTCTTTCTTCTCTCACGTATTCTTCTTCGTTTTCTTTCATTTTGTTTTTGTTTTCTTCTTCCGTTTTTTCTTTGTCACTCGTGTTTTCTACATGTTTTCCTTGTTCTTCCTCATTGTCATTGTCTTCGACTTCTACTTCTTCTTCCTCTTATACATCTTTCGATTTTTTTATTCCTCACTCTTTTCTTTCATCTTCATCATCGTCTTCAACTTCAATTTCTTGTTCCTCTTCTATTATGTCTTCATCTTCTTCTTCTTCTTCCGGGTTATATTATTCTCTTTCTTCTTCTTCTTCTTCTTCTTCTTTTTCTCCTTCTTCATCACCTTCGTCTTCTTTGTTCTCTTCGAATTCCTATTCGTCTACTATGTATTGGTTTTATTCTCCGGCTTTTCTGACTTCTTCTTCTGATTACTTTTCTCCCTTCTCCAAATTCGTCATTTCATTCTTCTTTGTTCACCATATTCGTCTTCTCCGACTATTTTTTTTTTCTTCATTGTCTTCATTGACTTCGTCTTTTTCTTCTCCCTCTTCTTTATCTTTTAGTTTTTTATAATATTCGTCTTTTTCTTCTTATCCTCCATTGTTTTCAACTCCTACTTCTTCTTCTTTATCGTCTTCGTCTTAGTTGACTTCTCTTTTTTTTTCTTTCGGTTTTTCTTCATTTTCTTCGTTTTATTCTTCTGATTTTTTTATGCCTCATCTTCTCCATTTTCTTCTATCGTCTTTGTATTCTCCTGCTTCTTATTCTTCCACATCTTCTACTTCTTCTTCCTTTTATTTGACTTTCAATTTTTCGTCTTCCTCGTATTTTCCTTCTTCTAATTATTTTTTGGAATTTTTTGGGTATATATTTTCACATTTTTATGGGTTTGGCTATCTTTACACAAACGATTAGTTTCAAAGAATCTTGTAGAGTAGAAGCACATAGATAACATGGACACATATTATCCGATCGTTCTAACCTAAACTCTCCTCTTGAAACTAAGGGGAAATATAGTTTGAAATCTGAAACAAAGTCACAATGTCTAATTGAAACACAATACACAATGATCGTAGGATTCAAATTTCTTCATTACAACCGTTTGTAGCAAGTATAGGCCACAACCGCTGAAGCAGCAACGCATACAACATGAAGAGCGACATATACATGTATCTTATCGCTCCCAGCTCTCTAACCATGTTGGTATTCCGCAGATCTTAAGTGTCACTATTTATTCAAAATAAAGTCTTTTCCGCAATTTATCTTCTCGGATTTCGGTGTAAGCTTTTTAATGTTGTTATCACTTTTAAGTTGATAATCTTCCGAGGTGTCCAAAGATAATATCTACTTAATATCACCATAAGATTGTCAATGTGACTTATTCTCAAATATTCTATATGGTTTTTCTTCTCCAAATTCATCATCCTCTTCCCCTTCTTATTCTTCAACATTTTTGTCTTGTCCTAACTTTTCATATTCTGATTTTTATTTTTATTTTTTTCGGTCTTCTCGCTCTCGTCTTTTCCTTCTTCTTCTTCACGACTTCGTCCTCCTCTTCTCCCTCCTATTCAACTTTCGGATTTTCTTCTTCCTCGTCCTTTCCTTCTTCTTTTTCACTGTCTTCGGCTTCTTCTTCTTCATTGTCTTCTTCTTCCTCTTATTTGTCTTTTGATTTTCTTATTCCTCTTCTTCATCGTCTTCAACTTCTATTTCTTCTCCCTCTAATGATTTGTCTTCCTTTTCTTCCTCTTCAGCTTTGTTCTACTCTTCTTCCTATTCTTTATCTTTTGGTTTTGTTCTTCTTCGTATTTTCCTTATTCTTTTTTTCCGGTTATTATTCGTCTTCTTCTTCATTCTCTAATTTTAAAGCTTTTGTCATTTTCTCATCTTTTTATTATTCTTCTTCATCGTCTTTGACTTCTACTTCTTCTTCTTCCTCTTATATATCTTTTGATTTTCTTATTCCTCACCCTTTTCTTTCAACTTCATCATCGTCTTCGACTTCTACTTCTTCTTACTATTCTATTGTGTCTTCTTTTTCTTCCTCTTTTGGTTTTTTTCTTCCTCATATTTTCATACTTCTTTGACTTCTTCTTCATCATCTTTGTATTCTCTCAGTTCTTCTTCTTATTTTTCGATTTTTATTAGCCTTCTTCATTCTCTGCTTCTTATTCCTCCTTGTTCTTCTTTGTCTTATCAAAACTCTTCTTCTTATGGTTTTTCTTCGTCTCTTTCTCATCTTCACCTTCGTCTACTTTGTATTATTCATCTTCTGGTTTTCTTCTCTTTCTTTATTCTTTTTTTTCTTCCACGTATTTTCATTTATTGTTTTTTTTTCTTCTCCAAATTCGCCATTTCATTCTTCTTTGTTCTCCATCTTCGTCTTATCCGACTATTTTTCTTTTCTTCATTGTCTTCATTGGCTTCGTCTTTTTCTTCTACCTCTTCTTTATCTTTTAGCTTTTCATATTCTTCGTCTTTTTCTTCTTATCCTCCATCGTTTTCAACTCTTACTTCTTCTTCTTTATCTTCTTCGTCTTCTTTGAATTTTTTTTTTCACTCGTTTTTTCTTCGTTTTCTTCTTCTGGATTTTTTGTTTTATTCTTCTGATTTTTCTTATGCTTCACCTTCTCCGTTTTCTTCTATCTTCTTTGTATTCTCTAGCTTCTTATTCTTCTACTTCTTCTTCTTTCTTTTATTTGACTTTCGATTTTTCGTCTTCCTCATATTTTCCTTCTTCTAATTATTTTTTTGGAATTTTGGTATTTTTTGGACGTATATTTTCACATACTTTATGGACTTGGCTATCTTTACACAAACGATCAGTTTCAAAGAATCTTATGAAGTAAAACCACATAGATAACACGGACACATATTATCCGACCGTTCTAACATGAACCCTCCTCTTGAAACGAATGGAAAATATAATAAAAAAGGAAGATGTAATAACGAAACAATCATCAGTCATGAAAAGTGAAATCCAAAGACATTCCATCAAAATTATTTTGTTTGTCGAATGATAAGAACCCAAAATGCTAACAAAAACCTCTACGGACAAAAAGACGGAAATACCCTGTTATATAAGTAGTGTCATAGAGAATCCTTTCATCCTTTGAGAGAAAATTTACCAGTGGCCTCTTCCCATGTCAATCAAAAGTCCCTTTAAGTTTAGTATAGTAACAATCGATTTACTCTATTTATCAATTTTGAAGTTAATATTTAAATTCGTGCAAAATCGAATATATCATACGATTGAGACAATAGCACAAATGTATTCAGGGGTTCGAAGACTCATTTCTCTCATGATATCCTTATCGATTCGAAATGAAGTGTTTTCTGCAACGTCATTAATAAGACTCGAAAATGTTCATGCAACATCAATGAAATTCTCGCTTATCTGAAACCTTTTTTTTCACACACACTCAATCCTTATCCTCCTTTATATATAATTGTGCAGTGTTTCTCAGAAGTTGTCGTAAAACCGAGGAAACGAAATTCACAAAGCTCGATAATATAATGAATAATGTTTCTTTGACACACACATTGTAATTACGAACGATTTTCTTTCTCCCTCCCCATCTTCACATTCTCATACTTTGACATCTTCCAGTCCTTCCTTATCTTAAATGTATGTGTCTTTGTATTTTATGAGTTCTTCTTAATCATCTTCGTTTTTTTCTTCCTCTTCTTCTTTTTCTTTCATCTTCCTCATCTTTTTCTTTCATCATCCTCATCTTTTCCTTCTTCATCTTGTCTTCGACTTCTACTTCTACTCCTTTATCGACTTTGTCTTCTCCGAAATCTGCTTCTTCTTTTTCTTCGTCTTATTTCTTCAGTTTTTTTCATTTTTTCTATTATTCTTACTTATCTCGTATGCTTCCTCTTCTTATCTTCCTCCTCATATTTCTCTTCTTCTTTTTTATCGTCTTTGACTTCTTTTTCACCATATTCGTATTCCCCGACTTCTTTTCCACTTTTTTTAACTCCTCCTCTTCTTCCTCTTGTTCTTCATATTCTTTGTCTTATTTGAATTCTTATTCTTTTGGTTTTTCTTCGTCGCTTTCATCATCTTCACCTTTTTCAACTTCTTCTACATAATCTTCGGGTTTTCCTCTTCTACTACTTCGTTTTCTTCATCTTCCGGTTTTCTTCTTTTTCGTCTTCTCTAACTTTTCCGATGACTTATTCATGTTCTTTCGGTTTCGTTCTTCTTCTTCAACTTTTTCATCTTCTTATCCTTATGCTTCTTCATTATTTTGTGTTATCCATGTCTTTATTTTTCTTCCGGATTTAATTGATATCAATTTGTCTTCGTCTTCTTCCTCATTTTTTTCGATTTATTTTCGGATTTTTTTTTTGTCATTTTCAATCAAAATCAAAAGCTGATGAAACACATTTACAATATACAAATTTTCAAATACGACACCTCGTTGCTCCCATTTTCCATTACACAATTACAAATGCGATGAAATGATCAAAACAAAGCCGTGCAACTTTAAATGTTATGAGTACGAACATAACTTAAGTTAAGTTTTTGTGCTTATGGATTTATTATCATCTTTATCAAGTCTATAAAAATAGTAAGTAGGATCTTCATCTCAATAACTACTAAACTACAACGATAACTAAGACCTGGCTCAACTCTGAGACTATAATTACACAGTTACACTGTAAGAAAAACACAATATATACCCAATGGCAATACATAGACGATAAAAATAGAATATGTACCCCCAAGTTCTTTGTCATCCTCCATTTCTTCATACGCTTTCTTTGTCTGCTTGCGAAATCTAAGCATTCCTCGCCAGTCGCCATCTCTAGTTTGTTGGTGTCTAACGATTCTACAAAAAAAAAATCATGATCTAGACGCATTGTCCGGCCTTTTCGAAGCATTCAAAAAACTGGTGGAAAACTTAACAAATCTTATTAGTGGTGTTCCCGTCTTTTAAAGAACAAAGGCATGGTAGCAAAGCGACATAAGACAGTGAATGTTCTGACCAGAAGAACTCGTTCAGGTCATCATAGTTTCTCCACATAGAATGATATGCATTTCCATTCTTGTTCTTCTCAAATTAAACTTTTTCACGTGAAAATGATGACAAATTCGCATCGTAACCAAAAGCTAACGGTTCCATTCACAACCAGAATTAGTCTCACTATTATCTCCACCTTCACTGATAATGCTCAACATCCTTATGGCTATATCAACCGCTGTTTTCTCCGCCTCTTTGACTTTCATGCCCTTACGAACCTGAAGCCAATCAACGCCGTCTCTTCCTCCGCTTTTGTCGTAGATCTTTCTCGTGATCTCTAGCTCCGATTGTTCACTCCACACGTATCCAGTGACCATGTTCCATAGAAAAAGATTATGGACAGGGTCACACGCAATAGGGGTGTCGGCAAAAGAATGGATCAATCATAGTTGTTTACAGAACTGTAAGCAAGAGGATTATTGATAAATGATAGAATCAACAAAAAGTCATCGGTAAAAAATTACACTCAAAGTCGTTTATATTTTTTTCTTCTGGTTGTCGATTTAGGATAAAATGTTATAGGATAGGTAGTATTCAATGTAAAATTGACTATGATTTTTAATTAAAAATCTTAAACAATTTTGACTATGATTTTCAGTTTTATTAATTTAAACATAATGGTAAGTAAATAACTAATTTAAAGTTAGTTAACAATAAATTTAGAATCACTTTTATAAAATAGCAATTATGTAGTATTAAAAATATTATGATAAAAATATTTTATTTAATTAATAAAATTTAAGAAAAGTTATATTAATTATTTTTTAATATTTTCGGTAATGATAGGTAATTTTCTCTTCTTTTTTTATCTTTTAAATTTCATTGTATTCGCTAATAGGTTGCTCATCTTTGTTTTAACTCCAAAAAATTAATGGATGAAGCTATTTGTCCTTTGGAATAATTTTCTTTGCTTACGGTTGCAACTTGATATGAGCAAAATCTTTAAAGTTATTTGTAATTTTTTTTTGTCGGATCCTTAAAACATTATAAACATTAGATCAAACCCAGCACTGAACCACTACTGCGAAGATTATGGAGCTATCAATGATTTGCAGATTTTGAACAATAGAGTCAACAACATCTTATTAACTGTTACAATGTTTTAACACAAGGTTTGGAATCAATTTAGTATTGTCTAATTCAATATCTCTAAATACATCAATATGTTTCGTGGCACGTTGCCATTTTTTTCCTCGAGCAATGTTTGTTTTTCTAAATATTCTGTTATTTCAATTACTCTCCTTATTAACACAAAACATAATAGTTAATATTACAAACCCAAGCAAATAAAATAGATATGTTATGAAGTCTTGATCGATGATGTGCCAAACCGCATAATAGTGAGTCTACCGATTAAATAATAAAATAGAAATACATACAAACGTAAAAATTTTACATTAGAATAAAATAAAGAAAAATGGAAATACATACAAAGGTAAAAAGTAAGACCATCTTTACCAAAAAAAACTACATCGCTGAAGGCTTTAACTTCTTTATTTACCAGATTAAGAAAAAAATTTAAGAACACAGAAGACACGAACTAACGGGGATAGAATATCGATCAATTACATATCCATAAAAGCCTTACTTTATCTCTCTCTCTCTATCTATCTATCTATCTATCTATCTCTCGATTCTTAAGTTAGATCTCACTTAGTTCTTTCTCGAGAATCTCCAGTATGTTCTTTTTTTTTGTATCCTTCATGAAAGATAAATTCTACAATAGATATGTTTAGTCTTGTCTCTTTCAGCTAAACATTTAATTTGGGTTTATAAAAACCATTTACACTCAGTAACCGTTTTTAGATTAATAGACTGGAGTGATGCTATAGAATCTATATACATTTAAATAGAACAATCATATGGTCTCTTTGCTTTGTGTTTCCTTGTTATAATATTTGGCACGTGCTTACATAAAAACAAATAAATCTAACTTTCTTTCCTAAATTTTGTATGTTTATAGGTCGAAAGATGTGTGTCTTTCCTAAAATTTGTATGGTTATAGATCTAAAGATGTGTAGAAGACACGTCCTTACTAATCACATCCTATGAAGGAACACAACCATCCTCTTACACTTCAGTTCCGGCCTACATGGTCCTCTCCGGCTCTTTCTCATGATGACCTAGATTTTTAAAGAAAGTATAGATTTGATTAATCCTAATACATGATAATAAAACCTTAAAACTCCCAAAACCAAAACACGGTACTAACACAAGTCTAGCTATATAAATCAACTCGCACTCGACCGCCAATACAACTGATGCGGTGGGAAACATCATTGACACCATTAATTCTTGAACAACTCTTTTCTCATAAAGAAAGAGGAAAAAGGTTGACCTATTTACATTGAATAAACTGTATCTCTAACTTGGGCTAACTAATATTAATTCTTTCTTCTTTTTAGATCATCTTTCCTTAGCACATAAGTCACATTGATGAAGGTATCTTCAGGAGAAGGGATCGTTTAGCCAGCCACCCATCGGACGATAGAACCCAAACTCTTCTTTTCGGATTTACTGAGCAGAGCTTGAAACGAAGGCTAGCTCTAATTTGAGACATGAACTATATATATATCTTCTTTCGGATCTGGTCATCACCAACATACACTGCAAAGAAACCCTTTATGCGTTGTACAGAACGGCTAAAGAATCTTCTATGCACCCAATAAACCCTCCCACTTCAACTTTCTTGTTATTCGAACATAATCAGTAGAGCAGATATTTGGCCAAGCCCCTAAATTATGATACAAAAGGATTAAAACTTCTATAAAGAAGGAAAATTTAGTCCATAAGGACTTAATTACCACCATCGTGGCCCATATAAGGTGCACCCCTCCTCAAGTCCCAAGCATATGGACATATTTTAAGTATTACATGAATAAATCAAGAAAGAGAGGCAATGATAACAACAAGTAAGAACCAGTCAAGCCAGCTATTACCGTCAACACCATTAGAAATTTTGCGGAAATCATCAAGCCCTGAAATTTTTTTGTGTAGAATTGAAAGTCCAATGATCAGTTCCTAGAAGCTGCAGAGAAATACCAAGAAACAGAGGAAAAAAATGTTCAAAAGATATCAACATTTCTATCCTATGTAGGTGCTATCTTATCAAAATCATCAATAATTATAAAACCCCATCATCATTCATTAGCAGCAACATTAGAATCAGAACTAAAAAGCAAGAAAATCAGTCTTTGATTAAGAGGAAAAATTAACGAAATTGGAGACTTAGTGAATCAAAATACGGATACTAAAATTGATGATTCTTACTGTATTTGGTTCCATTGAATTCTACAAAGAACTCTTGCATACCATCCTTGATCGAGTCTACTTTATATTCACTCATCAGCCTGAAAAATATCAAATTAGTCAACAAAAAAAAAACTCAAAATCAAGATTAACTTTTTGCAAACAAGAAGAAACCGAAAGAAACGACGAACCAAGAATAGCGAGAAAGTAATAAGAAATTGACATAGAAACAAATACCTTCGTGTGCTTCGATTAAAAAAAAACAAATACCTCCATGTGCTGCTCTTCATCTTCCATCTAGTCATATCCCTGGGAACCTATGTTTAAGTAGTATTTAAGCAGTAAAGCAATTCAGAGCAAGTTAAATAATACCGATCAAACAAAAACGTAATACAACCTAAGAAAATATTATGTTAGTGTGTTGTTTATCTTCTTTGATCGAGTTATTACCTTTTTCTTCCACCTTCTCTTGAGTTCGTGATTTTAAATAATACAAAACAGAGAATGATTGAATTAAAGACACATGTGTTTCAAGTACTAACAGAGAAATCTAGACGGATCAAAGAGACATGGCAAATGAATGAGTTTCACAAAAATTATAAATGTGGGATATATATCAAGTGAAAAATTTAGGGTTTTCCGAAAATCGCAAAAGATAATTGCAAGAAATCGCAAAAGAAAATCGCAACCCAATTTCCGAAAATCGCAAAAGAAAATCGCAAAAAAAATCGCAACCCAACTAAATAAATAAAAAAATGTCCAGAGAGTATCTATTCCGATATTACGTAGGGTTATCCGAAAACTGAAACCCCAAAATTGATAATCGGTACGACAAAAAACTTAAATCAGACCGATATAAAAAAAAATAACCGATTTTTACGGTTTAGAGTGAATGAGAGAGCTCCATTCCGAAAATTCAGTTCGCTTTTACTATATATGATAGTTACTTACGACTTGTTTTAGTTTTGGCTTAGCAAATTTATAATTATAAGGGTCTGACGTTTGTAAATCTTGTAAAAAGCTCCTTTTGTTGTTTAATGGAGTGGAGTGCGTTTGTCATTATTATACATACTCATTAAAGTTTAGTGTATAATTTAACAGATCCTCAAAATTTGAATATGAAGTAAATTCTGTGAAACCCAAAACGTTTACATGTGTGTGAACAAATTATATACAATAGATATCCGGTATTTGATGACCAAAAATATTATTCCGGAGAATCATCTTATGTTTTTCATTTCTTTGTACCAAATATTATCACTGATGTTCTACACAGTGATTTTGTAAACTCATAAGTTTAATTAATGCATTTTGCTGGAAAAAAAAAGATATCCGATATTACTCTATTTCTATAATACATATGTAATACAAATTGAGTAGGAAACTGTATATTATAACTGGGTTAATGATATCAGTAGATACATAGGTAATTAATGAACTCAATGATATAATAACAGATTTCAAACACAATTTATAAAAAGAAAATTCAAACACAATATAATCATTGAAAAATTGCATGACAAACCAATATATATATATAACAGGTATGAGTCAATTTTTGTTTAAATTTCATATGAAATTAGATGTGAGATTGTAAAAAACATCATTCACCTGCAACAATATTTGGCGAAACAAACTTGATACAATCTCAGAAAACCAATTTCATCCAATATTATATAAGCTTTTGACCAAACATTTGTTTGTACGAAAGTATATATATTGACTAGAAAACCAAACATAATAGTAACATGCCATGTCTAGCGACTGAACAACGCAGATCGATGTGCTCTTTTGGTTGATATCCCAGATCAGTTTTGGATTGAACATAATTAAATATAGGATTTACTTTTTTTTTATCCTCAAACCTAGCTATAATTGGGATGACTCACCGACACATAATTCATGAAATTTGTATTTTAATGGAATTACGGATCGTCTCCCTGAGCCTCTGATTGGGTATGAGTCTTAGCTAAATCGCTCATAATACTAACAAACATAATCCATAGTATTAAAAAAAGATGAACTAAACTATTGATGAATACGTATTGTTTCTCACAAGGGAGTAAGGTATGGGTGACCTACACCGACTATTTTTTTGTTGTTGTTGTTCTAATCAACTTTTATTATTATTTCAAAATCCCACAAGTTTCGGTCTTATGAGAAAATTTAGAGCACTCAACCACCAATCCACAATAATTCCTTTAAGTCGGTGATGTACACTCGCAAGAAGATATAGTGGGCCTAACCCAATTTGAAGACTATTTTTCACTAGAAGTCAAACATAATTGATTATTGAATAGAAGCAACCCAACACATAAATGTCCTATTTAATTAATACATTTAGATGCACGTATCGCATTTTTTTGGATTCTTAGAAAGCACTTACATTCATTCTTTGTAGAATTTAGGGCATAATTCTATTTCTAACCAGTGACAATTGATCAGTCTCGCACTATAAAATGTTTTAAAGGATTTTTTAAAAAAGCTCGGAAAAAGATTTTTAAAAAATAATAAAAAAAATTCAAGCACATTAGGTCCGGTTCAATCTTTGGTAAGTTCTAATGCAGTAACTAAATAAAAATATCCTAAATAAATCTATAATTTTTTTTGGGTCTTAAATTTAGGTTTTTATATATCGTTTGAACTTAATTATTATCATTGAAATCTATACTATTAAAACAGATGTACTTTTAAAATCTGTTTCCAAATCCATCTTAATTTTTAAAAAATAAAGTGAATATATTACCAAACAGATATTAAACATATTGTCAAATATTTATTATAAACTTAAAAATTATAAAATAAATATATTTGAATCAATAACATTTAAATTAGTTCTCGTTATTTATTTTACATTTTATATATTACAAAAAAACAAAAATTACGCATATTTAGAATCTAGTTTGACCTTTAAAACTTAGAGATGTATTCATATTTGGGCCTTAAAAATGTTAAACCCAGTGCGAACACACATCTCTCGCACATATATAGAACCGGACGTGGCTCGTTGGGTTAGGTTAGGTTAGTTACGAAATATAATGTTTTCTGAAAAATGAAGATTGATTATTAAATTACTAATCATCCTAACCATTTATTAACATTAAGCCATAGTAACGAGCACGCCGTGGATGAACAGTATTTTAAGATATATCTACAGCCGTTGGATCCAAAACACTAATCATCATGGGCCGTAGGATTACAACGCGTTTTTTTCTTTCAACACGCATGCTTTTATCAGATGGTGGGTCCCATGTTCAGACGTATGTTCTTCCCTTTAATAATCCATTAAGTAGCTATGATTTTTATAAAGTCACTACGCCAAGCGTAACAATCAATTTGGCCGACAAAAATAAAAACTCTCTCTATTTTGTTTCTTCCCTAATAATGCATTAACTTTGTTGAAAAATATTCCTTCATTCTGGACAAAAAAGCTACTTAAAACCAGTGTGAACAAAGTGAATAAAAAAAAAGAAAAAAAAAGTGTGAAATAAAACAATTAGTATACATAAACCAATGTAAAAAACACAATTATAATCATTTCGTTCTTTTAAGTATATGGTTGAAATAGATTAACAATATCCTTTTTGATATTCATCAATGGATTACAAAGTTTGTTGTTTTGTTCATTGAGGTATGTAAATCGTGAACGTAATCAAACTACTGATATTTTAGCGAAGAAAGTGTATGACTCTAATGTTGATTTTTTGGTTGGTAAACTATTTGTATTATCTTTTTACAGTTTAATATAATTAGAAATTATTTTTTTTTATTTCTTTCTCTTTTTTTTAAAAAAACTTTATTTATAATTTATTTTCCTCAAATTTCATGGTTATTATAATTCTTCCGCCGATTTTAGGTTAAATGATTTTTTTTCATAAATAAAAAATATAAAAATATATCAGACGTCGATTTGATCTGCACAGTTCCCCTTCTCTCTCTCGGATTATCTCCTCGTATACCACTATGTGAGAATTTTTAAACGACGAAAATATTCATGAGCTTTTTTAAATGAAATATCACCACCAGTATTCCTTAATATTATCTAGGGATTCGAACCCTGGTCGCGCGAACGCAGGTGACGCGCGTGGAGCTCGTAACCACTGAGCTTCCGTGTTTTTCGTTGTCCTCTTACCGATTTAATTCTATTTAACTTTTACAACTATTCATTAAAGATAAAATCGACATTTTATCAGAGAAGGAAATTTGTGATTAAAATATGGGAATAGTGGATATGAGGTGAATAACCCTAGTTCTCTATGGCTCTATTTTAAAAGGGGTAAAATAGATTACTCCCCGAAAAACAAAATCGCCAGCTTTATCCTTCTCTTTTTTTTTTTACATGGCGAGATGATGACGATTCACAGAAACTAGGGTTTTCCACAAGTTATCTTACACGTTTCCATCAATTCTTTCCTCTTCCTTCAATCATCATTCCCACCGACAACAACCTCGGCGAGTCTTGGGATTATTGCTTCTGATTAGCCAATTGTAACAGTGTATCTCCCAGATTCGTTCTATCTCTGTATGTTCCTGATTCCGACAATTCTACTTCTAATTCCCGATGTTCTTTTTTTTTGCCAGATCGGGATTACTTTTGTTATGTTTCTCAATCTGTTATACAACAAATATCCTAGTTAAAAGACTAGTGTTTTCTTGCTGGATCTCTTAATGTTTTCGTTAATCTTACGGATCTTTGTTAATTACGTTTAAAAAGGATTTTATTTTTTTGCTTCTTCCTGAAGACATCACCAAGTATATATATATGTATCTTTACGAATGTGAGGCACATGTATCTGATCTAGTTTAAATAATCGTAGTATAATTGTCTTGGTTTCGATCTGTTTCTTATGTCTCGATTGATAATTGAAATCTAAAGCTTCACACTTTTTCCTTCTTGATCTGATTTGGAGCTGATCTGAGTTTTTTTTTTTTAATTATATGACTTCTTGATTAGATCAATCATGGCGTTGAAGTCTAGTTCTGCTGATGGTAAAACCAGAAGCTCTGTTCAGATCTTCATTGTGTTTAGTTTATGTTGCTTCTTCTACATTCTTGGAGCATGGCAACGAAGCGGGTTTGGTAAAGGAGACAGTATTGCTCTTGAGATGACAAACAGTGGAGCTGATTGCAACATCGTCCCAAGCCTGAATTTCGAGACTCATCACGCGGGCGAATCGAGTATTGTTGGTGCATCTGAAGCAGCAAAGGTCAAGGCTTTTGAGCCCTGCGATGCTCGTTACACGGATTACACTCCCTGTCAAGATCAGAGGCGTGCCATGACTTTTCCGAGAGATAGTATGATTTACCGAGAAAGGCATTGCGCTCCCGAGAGTGAGAAACTCCATTGCCTTATACCAGCACCTAAAGGATATGTTACACCTTTCTCTTGGCCCAAGAGTCGAGACTATGTGCCTTATGCTAATGCGCCGTATAAAGCCTTGACCGTTGAGAAGGCTATTCAGAATTGGATTCAGTATGAGGGTGACGTTTTTAGATTCCCCGGCGGTGGAACTCAGTTCCCTCAAGGTGCTGATAAGTATATCGATCAGCTTGCTTCGGTGATACCTATGGAGAATGGAACTGTTAGGACTGCTTTGGACACTGGTTGTGGGGTAACGTCTTATGCATGCTTCTCTTATTTGAATTTTCTGAATTTGGAATTCTCTATTTTTTTGCAATGTGAAATTGAGTGGAAACATTTTTTTTCATTAGGTTGCGAGTTGGGGAGCATACTTGTGGAGCAGAAATGTGCGCGCAATGTCTTTCGCACCAAGAGATTCCCACGAGGCACAGGTCCAATTTGCTCTAGAGAGAGGTGTTCCTGCTGTTATTGGTGTTCTTGGCACCATAAAGTTGCCATATCCAACACGGGCTTTTGACATGGCTCACTGCTCTCGGTGTTTGATTCCATGGGGAGCAAATGGTAAGACAAGTTTGTAGTTCTTTAATAAATTGTGTAGAAAATGATCAGTTCGTTTACTGAAGTCTTAATACTGTTTTGGTGTTTTAACAGATGGGATGTACTTGATGGAAGTTGACCGTGTGCTTAGACCGGGAGGCTACTGGATTCTATCTGGTCCTCCAATCAACTGGAAAACCAACTACAAGGCATGGCAACGTCCCAAGGAGGACCTTCAAGAGGAACAAAGAAAGATTGAGGAAGTTGCCAAACTTCTTTGTTGGGAGAAGAAGTATGAACACGGTGAGATCGCCATCTGGCAGAAGAGAGTCAACTATGAGGCATGCCGTTCAAGACAAGATGATCCTAGAGCCAATTTCTGTAAAACTGATGATTCCGATGATGTCTGGTATGTAGCATGTGTTACCACCCTCATTTTTTTTATTAATCGACACCATAAGTTTTAGTTTTGGCTCTAATCCATCCATCTTCTCTAGGTACAAGAAAATGGAGGCATGTATTACACCGTATCCCGAGACGAGTAGCTCAGATGAAGTAGCTGGAGGGGAACTTCAGGTTTTCCCTGATAGACTCAACGCAGTGCCGCCTAGGATTTCTAGCGGCTCGATCTCTGGTGTTACGGTTGATGCCTATGAAGACGATAACCGACAGTGGAAAAAACATGTGAAGGCCTACAAAAGAATCAACAGTCTACTTGACACGGGAAGGTACCGTAACATCATGGACATGAACGCAGGGTTTGGCGGATTTGCTGCTGCTATCGAATCCACAAAGCTTTGGGTTATGAATGTTGTTCCCACGATCGCCGAAAAGAACAGACTTGGAGTTGTTTATGAACGAGGACTCATTGGCATCTACCACGACTGGTAAGTCACAAATAATTCCCTCTGCTTCTCACTACTTCTCAATGCTCATTGGTTTCTGGTTTGAAAGACTTTGTTGTGTGTGAATATGATCTTCAGGTGTGAGGCCTTCTCTACATACCCAAGAACATATGACCTAATCCACGCCAACCACCTCTTCAGTTTGTACAAAAACAAGTACGCATTTCTATTCTGTTTCAACACTAATCCGGCGGGTTTTTGAGATTGCTAATGTATGAAACCAAAACTCTGTAGGTGCAATGCGGATGACATTCTTCTGGAGATGGATCGAATTCTCCGTCCAGAAGGAGCGGTTATCATCCGAGACGATGTTGACACATTGATCAAGGTAAAGAGAATCATCTCCGGGATGAGATGGGATTCGAAGCTGGTTGATCACGAGGATGGTCCTTTAGTTCCTGAGAAGGTTTTGATTGCCGTGAAGCAGTATTGGGTCACCAACTCCTCCTCGGCTCACTGAAGTTTGTTTATTTCCGTTGGGACCTGACATTTTGATCAATGGACAGAGCTTTCGTCCTTAGGGAATGTGAGAGAGCTACAATCTCGTCTTTAAACACTTTTTCCAAGTATCTCTATTCATTAATGTAATAGTTTATATTTGTTTCCCATTCCAAAAAACTTGGAACTTTGAGGTGTATCATTGGATTATCGACTTTATAGTTTCCCAAATCCAAAAGCCAACTAAGTTTTTTTCTATCTTAAGAAACTCTTAATTTAGATAATCACCGAGTACTCAATCAGTCTTTAGTTGGACGATGCTTGGAGACTATCAAAATGTATAGTTTAGACTCTGTTCGTTCACAGAAGCATTGTCTCAATCAAAATATCCATGCAAGTCCAACTAAAGACTGATTGAGTTCGTTCACAGAAGCATTGTCTCAATCGGCAAAATCTTGGATCAAACACTGTACCCTCAAACGAGAACAAATGTCGTTTGAGGAAGAAAAAACTTATTATTTTAAAAAGTAAATCGTAATGAAAAGAAACAAAAGTGTGTTTTTTTCCAAATCGACCACATGCGACTAATATAAATGTTTCCAGTAACCATATTTCCTCAATGCTTCCAATTTCCTCAATGCTTCCTCAATGCTTCCAGTAACCATACTTCCTCAATGCTTCCAGTAACCATATTTCCTCAATGCTTCCAGTAACTAATATAAATGTTTCCAGTAACCATATTTCCTCAATTTCCTCACTTTCTGGAAAATGATTCCAGCGTGTTTTGTAATTTCGTGTGCGTAATTCTTCTCTCTACCTATATCTCTAATAAACTTATTTCGTGAGATGGGCTCTCCGCTATTTCGGGAATCCCATGGATCTGGTCCACCGTCCGATCTGCCGTTGGCCCAATCTCGTCCTCCTCCCGTCTCCGGCCATTGCTGGTCGAAGCTTCCTTCAGATCTCCTGCAATTGGTATTGGACCGCCTTGGTTTTGCCGATTTCGGACGAGCTAAATCCGTTTGTTCATCTTGGCAATCAGTTTCGAGAAATTCTCAGCCAAAGAATGAAATCCCTTGGATGATTCGATTCCCCAAGGGCAATTACTGTCTCTTGTTCAATCCTGAAGAAAAAGACAAGATGTACAAAACTCAAAGTCTGGGCAACGATTTCGCAAAGAGCTTTTGTGTGGCGAGTTATAGAAGCTGGCTTTTGATGCAACCTCGTTATGAATACATGGAATTTGACCATCCATATATTCTGGATCTTTTAACCCGCGAGAGAATCAATCTACCGAGATTCGATATCGAATCAGAATTTGGACTCACCTCTCCGATATTATGGGTCGATGAGAAAACCAAAGATCACCTAGTTATTGGAATGGCTGATGAAGAAGATGCGATTTCTTTCAAGAAAGGAGACAACTCGTGGAAGCAAATCCCAACCTTGTCAGGTATCGAAGAGTGTTTTAGCATGGTTTACAAGGATCAAAAGCTTTACTGTCTTCGATTTTTCTGGAGATATTCCGCTCAAGATTTTCAAAACTAGCGTACGTGGGTGCTTACAACAACCAGGAGGTTATGTCATGAGAATTCCTGGGATTCCATTCAAGGACTCCTTGTCTCACTCTCAAGTGGGAGGAAATTGTTTCTTTGGGAGACGAGGCCATTCTTTTGGATTTGGGTATCACAGTGCTCGCCAAGGACATGGAAGGAATCAACACGAATTCCATCTACTTCTTCAATGCTACTACCTTTTTTGAAGATCAATATGACAAGAACGAAATCTTCATATTCAACCTCGATTCAAACAAGCTTCAACAACCGCACCGATTTGTTTCCTCTTCCTTTCCCTGCTCTAGTGCCCGATGGTTCTTACCAAGTTTCAAACGAGAATGATTCTGAATCTCCACTTGTCTTTGTGTTATTTTCCTTTTTTTACTTTTAATGTGAGCTTCCAAAGTGGTGTCTAGACATAATAGATGATGATGATACAACCACTCTGTAGTTTAACTTTATTAACAAAAATATTATTAAATCATATCATAAGAGACAATAGATAGATAGATAGATAGATAGATAGATAGATAGATAGATAGATATTACTTGTAAAGGTTTAGAGAGCTTTTTGTCTTACAATGGAGAGCAGCCTCATGCATTGCCTAGTGATTAATCTTCCACATTCAAACCATAAATCATACACTGGGAAAGGTGCTTGCTTCTACGAGAACAAGGCTTGGTTGGAGCTCAATAACAAGTCTGGTTCCGAATTCGGCGGCGGAACACTTCACATTTAGGTGACCAAATCAGAAAATTGTTTCTCATTGTGTGCTCTATAAATCGTTGTTTTGCATCTTTCGGAGGTTATGATGAAAGCTCACGGATTTTATGATGAAAGCTCACAAATTACAGCCTTAGAGTTACATTTACTCTTTACATTGGGATGTTATGATGAAAGCTCACAGAGTTTAGTTTATTCCGTTGTTAAGGGTGATTTTTTTGTAAGCTTCATCCTGCATCACTAGTTACTATATGATCCTGGGAAGCTGTATTGAATTGATGAATCTTGGGTTTTATGCAGGTTGATAAGGCACATAGTTGGACTTGCATGGATATTTATGTCTTTGTGACTCCATAAAACATATGCTTCTGTGAACAAACAGTGTTTTATGGAGTCACAAAGAGATTGCCAGAACCTACTCCATAACTCAATCAAAATGTATAATTTAGACTCTGTTCGTTCACTCTATCATAATTTATTTATACATTTTTTTGTCTTTATATTTATTTTTCTATTAGAAATCGCCAGAATTGTTAGTTGTTACTGAACAAAATGGTTTTGGGAAAAACATTTCTTTTCAAAAATTGTCATTTCCACAGTTTTTACATGTGATGAAAAGTGAAAACAACAAGAAATTGAACTGGATATATGAGTCTGACTGTGAAAGGCTATGAATCAACTTCCAACTCTTTGGTCTCTACCTTCTTTGAGAAATTGAGACTAGTCTGTATAACTTTCTTGGCTCCTGAAAAGAACACAAGGCCCAGAAACATCAGAGACCATACAATGATTCAATTCTTGGTTGGTGATAATTCATTTTGCAAAAATTACCTTTCTCTGGATTCTTCTTGATGGAATTAACAACTGTAGATTTCCAGTCCTCATACTTAGCCTCCTCCATCTTCTTATGTCTTTTGTAACACGAAGACTGCGGAAGCTCCAATTCAAAATGTAGAGTGAATCAGAAATGGTCACAAGTACGTCACCATATATGTACCTCATCTTTCAAATGTAGAGTGATTCTAGAATAGATTACAGGGGAAGAAGTTAGTCAGGCATAAATGTACCTCATCATCAGATGAATATCCCCCATCCTCTAGTCTCCTCTTTTCAGGTAACACATCAAGCAAGTCTGAGGAATTTTTTGAACCTAATCACTTATTTTGTTCGCTTGCAAATATGTCCAGACTAGTAGAGAATATAAGACAAGAAGAATAAACATACGGTACGGTCCATACCACGGTTTCCTTTCACGCCCTTTGCATCTTTCTTTTCCTTTGAGACCCCAACAAAGTCAAAGCAAAGGTCTGTCATGGATGTCGAGACCTGTTTTCATTAATCCGACTCAGTACTTGAGCAATCGAATAAAGCATTAGTGATATTAGTGTGTCTGAATAAAACAACAATGTCACTCACACAAGAGAATTCGGATTCTGATGTTCCACAAACCTCAATCAACCTAAGCTTATCTACCTTGAGCTGCAAAACAGTAAAGTTCAGATACGTTAAGCAACCCGAAGGGTACAACACTGAACATCCATCAAAAGGAAGGAAATCCAGGCACTAATTACCTTCTGCTTTTTGGCACACAAATAGAAAGCCGCAGCTGTAAAAACAGGTCTAGTGAAGTCAGCATTTGCCCGTCTTGATGATGGTAGTGATGCAAGAAACCTCTCCTTATACCTAAAGAAGCAACAAAAGCAAACATGACCAGGAGAATTCATTCATACGAGGCATTTTATCAAACACATAGCATGCAAAATCTTACGAAAGACAAACGATGCCATAAAGGGGAAGAAAGAGAGCTTACGAAGATAGAACATTTTGCACGGATTTGATTATCCTAACGCATCCAAACTGAACAGCCAATTCTTTTATATTGAGCTTAGTCCTGAAAACGCACAAATTCAGAATAACAACACATCAATCAAAGATAACTCTCAACCAACAGATTCACAAAACGACTGGAAAAGGAAACCCACTTGATCCCAATAACGTTTTGCAGGCTATTGAATGATCTGGTGTATGCCTTTTCCGACATACCACTCAACTTAATCGCTGCCTGTCTGTCGAATATAACCTGCATCCTGCAATAGATCCGAAGCGAGTAAGTTAAATCACCCACTGTGGAAACAGAATCAAAATTATCAATTACAACTTTACCTAGACGCTGCGATTTCTAGACATATCACCGCTTTACAGATCTCACCCTGCGATCCATACAGAAGAAAAGAAAACCCGACAGTGAATTGATGATACGGAAGGGAATCAAAATCAAATTACCGATCAAATATTTGGATTCAGATTCGAATGTCTTACAACGCCGATGATGGATGAATCGAACTGAGCATCACAAAGACGGCGAATCTCGGCAGCTTTTCGGACCAGAAGCTTGCTGTTAGCGAGGTCAAGCTTCCTGGCTATGTCGGAGATGTCCATGTCCTTAGTTCCGGCGGCTGTTGACGGGAAAGAGCCAAGACCTAGTGATGGATTTTCAAGATAATGTCAATGTGCGAGAACGCTTATTAAAAAAACGGCAACAGTTGCCAACGTTTGGCAAGAAAACGGAGTTTGGCGGGATTTTTTGTTCACTAATTGAAAATTTCGCGGCGTTTGATTTGTTTACCCTCTCAAATTTTTCTCGTAAATGGGCCTCGAAAGAAGGCCTTAGTCCGGCCCATATAACATCCTACGTCATAAGCATGTCTAGAAGCTGATTAGTGTGAATAAACATGTTAGATATTTTACGTAAGATCCAAATTTTCCTATGGAAGGTACTATCGGGTGCGATCCCAACTGCTGGGAGATTATATTGGAGGTATTTTGGGGAGCAAGATGCGAACCCAGTATTGTGGGCCATTAAAACCCGACTATGAAGTGAAGCCCGTGAACCCAACCGGAGAATATTCTCATAGATATCATATTAATAAGGATTAGGGAGATTTACATTATTTGGTGTTATCAATATGACAATGTTAAACACTATATATATGTGTCTTATAATCTTGTATCACAACAACTCAATAATATATTCTATTCTATAATATTTGACAGATTAATATCTCGAAATGTTAGAATGTTCTCTACATGTCAAATGTGCTGCAAAGAGGATGAATCAATCAACCACATACTTTTTCAAATAAAAGGAGCAGTCATTGGGAACCACCTATGGAAGGGTGGTTAAAATGCAATTTCGATAGTAGCTTCCTCCAAACTGGTGAATCCGTGGGTGTGGACTGGATACTTAGAGATCATGTATGAAATTTTATTATTGTAGGACATGCCAAACTTAATCAAGTTTGCTCACCTCTCCAAGCGGAAGCAATGGGGTTCCTTCATGTGATTCAAACGATATAGGCTCAAGGATGGAAAAAGATATGGTTTGAAGGTGACAATTTGGAATTGACAAATCTCATCAATATGGTGATGGAAAATACAGAAATAGGTAACATTCTAATTGATATTCGTCATTGGATCACGAAGCTTCCTTTATGTTCTTTAAGCCATGTGAATCGCAAGCGCAATCAAGTTGCGAATATGCTTTTGAAGAAAGCTCATGATACTAATGTTGTATTTTCTTTATTTGAATGTCCGCCGTTATGGCTGGAAAACTATTTGTATCAATCGTTTACTATTTAATAAAATCAGATGTTAGAAAAAAAAAACATGTTGCAATTATCTCTAATCATTAAATTTGAGAGTAGATAAAAAAAAGAAGAAGAGAAAATGGCTGGATTTATTCTACCCAAAGTACCGTATGTATACCCTTTGCCTCTTCTTAAAAGCCAATAATCCTTATATTAAGCGACATCCAATGGATGCAATTGCCATAAGCTTTTTCTTAATATAATCAATTACAAGGCCTTAGCCAATGTAATACAATTATACAACAAAGAAAACGGGTATTTAAAGTATTTATGCGATATAGACTTGCAAATGAAACAAAATCAGATCAAATAGAGGAAAAAACAGAAAAGGAAACAAATGGTATATTCGACTTACGGCAGCAACGCATTGTTCGTCCGTTTTTACCCGACTACCGTACAGTACAGAAGCTTTTACACCAACAGAAGAAACAAAGGACAGAAACAGATAGGAAAGGCTTTTGTTGTTGTTGTTGTTGTTGCGGTATTCAACTTATTAGGCTAAATAGCGGTAAAGTTTCCGGTCCGTGTTATCCCTTTCCAAGAAATCACGTTCAATGAGCGACTCGATTCTCTTCTTTATCTCAGTTGGGTTAGCCAGGAACCGTGGCTGCAACTGTTTGGTCACCTCTGCGATTATGTTGTTGTGGTCCAGTATTTTTCTGGACTTCATGATCCTCACAATGGCTGCTTCAATCTGAGGTTTCCTGTCTTCCTCCACTCTCTGTCTCGTCTCTTGCTTCTCTGGTTCTGTCTCCTTTTGCGCCACCACTGTTCCAATCTTCACTTTGTAAAACTTGCTGGTGAACTTGTCGTTCACAAAAAACGAATCCTCCTCTCCTATATCTTTGCTCATGGGTTCTTTCTTTATGACGTTTTTGCCCTTCACACACGCAAGCGACTGCAAACAACGTTTCAGATCTGATGCCGGGATTTCAGTAGCCTGTTCAATCTCTTTGTAGCTGAGTCGATCAGCGTTGTTGAACAACATGAGGACACACATCTGGAAAGTTGACACATTCAGTTCATGTTTCTGACCCTTTCCAAAGACGGCTTTGATATCGGCTGTGCCCATGTTAGTCTGCCAGGACAATCTTCTACCGGTATGGGTTCCAAGGTAAAATGAACGGAACTTCTCACAGAGAACCGAGACTTCCGCTGGGAGATTACAAGGTACTGCAGGCTGTGTGGGCCAAGAACCAGTTGTAAGAACCTGAACAATAAGTGTTGGTCCTTCTGAAAGCTCGGGGTGGCTGCTATAAAACCCGCGCATTGTGTCCTCTGAAGTCTTCATGTCAGTGAACATGCCTTCCAATTTTGAAGTGAACTGATAGCCGCATTCTGTCTTCAGTTTCACTATCAAACTTCTCTCTGCGTCATCCGACACGGTTTTGCCAGAGAGAAGCCTTTTAGCCAGATGCTGCTTGTAGTACTTCTCAAACACATCTTTCTCTTGTAAGTAGCGGAACAGCATCATAACTTTATCAAGGATGACCTCCACATCCCCATCGGCGATACCCTTAAGTCCTTTCCGTAGCTTGTCATCAACAAACAGGGAGATGAACTCAGGAGATCGAGCATTCAAGTTGATGAAATACTCGAATGAAGAATTCAGCGCATTCTGAAATGTTTTATCATTGCCAAACGCGGTGCTAATGATTTTGTCATATTTATCCCGCTCATCCAAAAGACGCTGTACAAATTCTACCGGTTCCTTTGACTTTTCTGGATCAGTAACCAGTTGCTTTCCCATCTCCCTAAGATGCGAAGTCATAACGTCTCTGACAGTAACAAGACCATTGGTAACCCTGCGGAACAGGTTGTACATTCTACCCAAATCCTCATACTTGTCATTCAGAAGCATATTAACCAGACCTGAATTCTCCATGTGAACCAGCCTCTGCATGTGGTTGGCAATCATCTCTCTCTCAACCACACTAGTAATCTTGTCTTCGCTCTTGGCATCCAAGTAGTGTGCTACCCTATCTATTTCTTCAGTCAGACGTTTCTCTGCTTTCTTTAGGTAATCCCCACAATCGCAAGATTCAATGAACTCCTGAGACTCAACCTTATAAAACTCAGAAGAAGCCTCCAAAAATGGCTTCTCAAAATCATCCTGATACACAGATTCACCCAAGTCCATGAACATCTTAATCACATTCCTCATCAATCCCCTGTCTATGACTTCACCAGTCCGTTCCTTCTGGACTAGATCAAGAAGGGTGTTTAGAAGTCTTGCATGTATCTTAGGGAAATGCACTACGTTATCCCTCCACAAAGTAAGCCCCATAGGATGAACGTGGGGTTTTTTGGCGCTCTCGATGTAAGTTCTATCCATATACATCAGGATGTCCCGTATCATTTCTAGCGCTTTGTTGTGCTCATTCCACTTCTTGTTGAGCTCTTCTAGGAATGATCCTCCCTGAGCTGCCTCAATTAGCTTGGATTTTTCTTTGAGATGAGCAGTCATGGTGGCAATAAACCCGGTGTAGAGCTTCTCGCCAAACTTGTGCAGAACCATGTTGTAGGCGTTTCTGAGCCAATAGACAGAATAATCCAATTCAGACAAATGGCAATGTGAAGAAACAAGAAAGAAACGAGAATCATTCAAAATTTCGCCGGCCAACAAGTTAACACGAAAACTCAAGACCAACAGCTCAACAGAAACTTCAACGAAGAAATTGACAAATATCTATGCAGGTATTATGATTATTTGCAGAGATGCTAAACCATTGATTCAAGAAGAGGAGCAAACAAATCTATGGAGAGAAAGACCTGTATAGCTCTTCGAAGCTGAGGCCGCTAGCGTCTTGATTGTAAATCTGATGGATCGCACGCTCGAGAATCTGCCAGGTTTTATCGGCATATTTGGGATCCACCACGACTCGATGCTTGAACGCCTCTATCTGGAAATTCCTCTTCTTCTGATTACTCATATTCAAAATCAATCTAAGATTCCAAAACAACAGCAGAAATTAAATCCCGAGAAGACAGTATCATCAGAATCAAATGATAAAAAAAACAAGGTGGATCGAGGAAATCGGAGAGTTACCGGAGAGAATCGGGAGAGACGGATGATCGGGTTAGGGTTTGGAATGTATTCTTGGCTTCCGGGATGAGATTTGGGGGAAACTAGACAGAATAATGAAAAATTGAAGGAGAAGCAAATGGATATTTTTGCAGCGTCGGTGTATAGATAGAAATACAAGAGATATCGGAGAAGCAGATTTGAAGGTTCTGTTGAAGATGATGATAGAAAGGGAGCGGCAGAAATAATAGAAGTGGACTCCTCTCCGTTTCTGGTTGTGGTTTCGGAACTATAGCATATACATAAAATTAATAAAAATTGGGTATGGCATGTTTCTTATTTTGGCACGTTGGTTAAACTAGTCTCGTTATTTTTCACAATCCAAGGATCGATCCCGCTACTAACCATTCATTTTTTTTATTATTATTTCCTTCTCTTAAAGGTTTAGATAGAGGGTATTTTCCCAGATACAAATCCGATGTTTGTGTGAATTGTAAAACTAGGTTTGTAATATACATGCCATTTCGTCTAATCAAATTTTGGTGTATGATTAGACGAAATAATCCAAATTTCCGCTGTTTTAGTTTTTTAAAATTATATATTCTGACACTTAAAAATGGATGTGTTTTTATCTGAGTGGATGGTAAAACTTTAAAGGTTTTTTAAAACACTTTATGGTAGGCAATAAATTAATTTGCGTGATTGTGGTAGGCAATATATTATGTTCGTTTAGATGTTAAATATTTGTAGTGTGTAAAGTGGACGACTTTCATTAATGATGTCATGGTCATGCGGCGAATTTGCTACATAAACAAAATGTGAGAGAATTTATAGTAATAGATAAATTGATAATGAAAATGTGCGTCAATTGCAAAATTATGTCACAACCACATGATAAGAATAGTCTCATAATATAGGGTTGATGGAAGTGTTGTTGCCGTGAAAATTAGCTATCGGACGAAATATGATTTTGCAAAATTGAACGTTTAGGTAGTCGTTCGGGTTCGGGTTGGGGTTTTCGGGTTTAGGCTCAGAGGCTAAATCATCGAGTCGGGTTTGGTTTGGACTTATCGGGTTCGGTTCGGGTTTAGTAAACTGATTAGAATCTGCCTTTACCCGAATAACATTTCGGATCCAGTTATATCTGGTATTTTGTAACCGAAGTAACTATGGGTTCATGTAATTTCCGGGTATTTTTACCCATAATATATGATCAAACCCCGACATAGTTCAACATAATTCAAGAATCGCAATCGGCGCAAACATCGATCGAATTAATCGAAGTATATAAAAAAAAACTTCGATTTTACTTCGGATTTGTTCGGGTTTACTTCGGATTTCGGGTATATCCGATCCCGACCTGATATCCGAAATACTTAGCACCGAGCGCCATTCAGATATTTTAGAGGATATGTATCTGATGTGAACCCGATACTTCGGGTCGGGTTCGGTTCGGGTTCGGTTCGAATATCAGTTATGGTTAACCGTTAACCCGTCAAACGGGTAATCCACCAAATCCCCTTTAATTATATGGGTTAATAAAAGAGAACTCACCCCGGGCCTTTAAATCATAGGGCAAACATGGTCAAACCAATAGATAACGATCCGTTTTGACATTTTTAATTTTTAGCTACGTACAAAGATACCATGTGATGTGATATCGCAGAATAAGCAAAATTGTTTGGTTAGTTAGATGAAAATTTTCTTTAAAAAAAAATATAACAAAAATGGAAGCATGGGTGTCCGATTGGTATATTTTACATGTTTTACTTTTTAAAATTGGCAAATGTTTTTTTTTTTCCTTTTTTTTTTATAGTTATTTCTTTTTATATGCATGCACTAATAGATATTTGTTTCATAATTAATAAAAGTCAAGTCACAAAGATTTTATTTTGTGTGAAATTGTAGAATTGGATATCAAACTGGCTTGTTCTTATTGAATAACAATACAAGAGTATTTATACATTACGATGGTTCTATGAAGCCTAACACAATAGGATATATTCCTTATTTACAAAAGGATATTTTCCTGATTCTTCGAGATACTACGAGATACGTAGTTATCTCCTAATACCCTCCCTCACGTTGGAGCGTGAAGGTCCTGAACGCCCAACTTGGACAATAAGGTGTGAAACTGAATACGACCAAGTGCTTTTGTCAAAATGTCCGCTGGCTGGTCATTGGTACGAATGTGGTCAGTAGTAATGATACCATCACGGACGGCATCACGAACGGAATGACAATCAGACTCGATATGCTTAGTACGTTCATGAAAGACAGGATTAGCAGCGATTTGAATGGCAGCTTTACTATCACAAAACAAGCGAGTTGGCGCGGAATGTTCAACACCCAATTCTTGTAGTAAACGACGTAGCCACTTGATCTCACGTAGGGCAGCTGCCATAGACCGATATTCGGCTTCCGCGGAAGAGTGTGAGACAGTGTCTTGTTTCTTAGTCTTCCAGGAAATAGGTGAACCACCAAGTAATACTACAAAAGCACTTAGCGAACGACGAGTTAACGGACAGGAGGCCCAATCCGAATCACAATACACTGTAAGAGAAAGATCCTTGTCAGCCTTAAGCAAAATGCCCTGTCCCGGTGCACCCTTGAGATAACGTACCACACGATGAGCAGCAGTCCAATGAGCTTCCCTTGGTTCTTTCATAAACTGAGACAACAAATGCACCGAATAACTCAACTCAGGCCTTGTATGAGTGAGATAAATCAAGCGTCCCACAAGGCGGCGATAAGGCGTGGGATCGGTGAGGATAGGGCTAGCATCGGTTGCAAGATGATGGTTTTGTTCCAAAGGCGTCGAAGCAGGCTTCGAACCAAGATTTCCCGTATCAGCAATTATATCCAAGGCATATTTTCGTTGAGACAGGAAAATTCCTTCGGGACCTCGACTAACTTCGATCCCCAAAAAATATTTTAATTTGCCCAAATCCTTCATCGAGAAGCACTTCCCCAAGTAATCTTTAAACTTGCCGAGCATATACTTGTCATTTCCACAAATGAGAAGGTCATCAACATAGATTAAAACACGAAGTTCAATCCCATTCCGAGTGTAAGAGAATAACGAGTAGTCGTCATAGGACTGAACAAACCCAAACTTGAGTAACGAATCAGATAATTTCTTGAACCAACACCTTGGTGCTTGTTTAAGCCCATACAAGGACTTTCGTAGACGACAAACCTTATTAGGATGTGTATGACGAAAACCCGGAGGAAGTTTCATGTAAACCTCCTCATGAAGATCACCATGAAGAAAGGCGTTATGTACGTCCATTTGAAACACCTCCCAGTTATTCGCAGCAACTAGCCGAAGAATAGTACGAACTGTCGTAAGTTTGATCACCGGAGCAAACGTTTCACCGTAATCCTCACCTTCGACTTGCCGATTGCCTTGTATAACAAGGCGAGATTTGTATCTTTCGATCGTACCATCCGCATTGTACTTCGTCTTAAAAACCCATTGACACCCAATAGCAATTTTGTTTGGTGGCAAATCAGTAATGTCCCAAGTATGATTCTTCTCCAGCGCGACAACTTCCGTATTCATAGAGTCATTCCATACATCGATGAGAACAGCTTCCTTGAAGTGTTTCGGCTCAACGGAAGCAGTAATAGCAGCCAAAAAAGCTTGATGCTGCGGAGAAAAATCATCATCACAGATATAATTTGTCAATGGGTACAAAGAATTACCTTGGACCGAAGACGAGGACAATGAAGTGGAGTCGAGGAGAGCGTGATGGGTATTTTCCAGCAAAGAAGTCGTAGCGTTGTAGCTAACAAAATTCTTCAAACGAGTAGAGGGAATACGCTCCCTATGACCTCTCCCTAGCTGAACGTCACTTATAGTTTCCACTTCATCAACAGAATGTGAATCAGTAACCGTAACCAACGGCGCAGACTCCACGGATGTGTCGACCGGAGAATGTTCAATCGCAGTGTCAGTAGAAGGCTCGACTGGAGCATGTATCGTAACAACTTCAGAAGGGCTTTTATTGCTAGAGACAACTAATGGTGGAGATGGTATGATGGCATCATCACCGACACCCTCCCTTACTATCGAGGTTGGCAAAATAATCCAATCATCGTCACTAACAACAATTGGAGAAGATGATGGAACAAGAGAGGGCGTGTTCTCTGCATACGGGAAAATATCCTCTCTAAAAATAACATCACGAGAGATGACAAATTCTTTTCTCTCGATATCGAACACCTTCCAACCCTTTTTCCCAAAGGGATACCCAACAAAAACACAAAGCCGACTTCGCTCGCCAAATTTGTCTTTGTCCCTAGTGATGCGATGAGCGTAGCACGCAGAACCAAAAACTCGAAGCTGAGTATAGTCGGGTTTGGAGCCATGAAGAACCTCATACGGAGAACGACCCTGAAGGACGGTGGTAGGTGTACGATTTATTAAGTAAGCGGCGGATAACACGGCTTCACCCCAAAACGTAATAGGCAAACTTGCTTGAAACAACAATGCACGAGAGACGTTTAAAATGTGTCTGTGTTTGCGTTCAACACGTCCATTTTGTTGCGGAGTTCCCACACACGACGTCTGATGAACAATGCCATGTTCGCGAAAGTAAGAGGATAAGCACATAAACTCGGTGCCGTTATCACTTCGAATCATTTTGACAGCTTTACCAAATTGTTTCTCTGCATATGCGATGAAGTTGGTTAACACAGTTCTGACTTCGGATTTGGCGAGCATCAAATAAGTCCAAACTGCTCTGGAGAAGTCATCCACAATAGTCAAAAAATACACTGCACCACAAGAAGAGGGAATACGATATGGTCCCCAGACATCACAGTGAATCAAAGAAAAACAATCAGATGTTTTATTATTACTATCTGGAAAAACTTCTCTTGTTTGTTTAGCTCTAAAACAGACGTCACATGGACTAGAGTTAACTGAAGTCGAAGAACTTGAAAACAATGGTAAAGCTGAAAGCACAGAAAAACTAGGATGGCCTAGACGCTGATGCCACAAAGCCGAGTCTTGAGAAGCCTTGACCGTATGAATCTTTGCTGTAGCGACATCCGTCAAAAAATAAACCCCATCACGCTCTTTACCTCTTCCAATCAGAGTCCTCGAGAAACGGTCCTGTAAAACACAAAGTGTATCAGTAAACGTCGCAAAGCAGTGTGTCTGTTTCAACATTTTAGAAACAGAGATCAAAGTACAATTCAAAGATGGCACATAAAGGACATTCATCAACGAGATTTTGTCAGATAATGGGAACACGCCCATGTGTAGAGAGAACGTCTTGTTCCCATCCGCAAAGCCCACTGAGCAAGGTGATATAGAAACGATATCCACCAAAAGGGATACATCGCCTGTCATATGATGAGAGGCACCTGTGTCGAGAATAATATCGCCAAACTTAGCCTTACCAGACAATTTATCGGAACCTCCATTGCCTGATTTTTCGTTAATCATCTGTGTGAGAACCCTCCATTGATCATCAGTGAATTCGGGAAAAACAGAAGCGTTAGAGGAGGTAGCATGTGCAGCCGTGACTTGTCCTCTTCCACGACCACCACTTCCACCGCGACCACCGCTACCGCGAGCTCCGAATCCACGACCACCGCTGTGACGTTCAGTGTACCATTCTGGAAATCCCACGATTTGCCAGCAATCTTTCTTGTCATGCCCATTGCGACCACAATTTGAGCATAGGGTCATTTTTTTCAAAATTGACAAATCAGGTCTGGCTCCACTCTGGTCATCGCCGCGAGAAGAGAACTCGATCTGACGAGTTGCGAAGCCCACTGCCTCATGTTGCTGGTCACGCGCTCGAGCTGAAGACAATCTTTGTTCTTCGCGAACCACCCTGGAATAAACCTCTCCAATGGATGGCAAAGGATCCATCCCGATGAGAGTAGTACACAAGCCACCGTAACGAGAATCATCAAGACCCAAAATAAATTGATGGACTTTCTCTTCATCTCGTTCCTGAACGATCTCTTTAGCTGCTCCACACGTACACATCGGTAGCGGCCTATAGATTGCGAATTCTTCCCAAAGGGAGCACAACTTCCCATAGTAATCCATAACGGATTGTCCGTCTTGTTGACAAGCCGCAAGTTGTGCCTTAATCTGGTGAAGGCGCACCTTGTTTCCCACCGAGAAACGCAGCTTCAATTCTGACCATAACTGACTTGCCTCCGAGACGAACGTCACAGACGATTTCACCTTCGGTTCAATGGAGGCGCGAATCCAACCTATCACCATTGAATTCACAGCTACCCATGAATCGTAATCGGAACTTCCAACAAGAGGTTTCTTCAAAGTACCATTGATGAAACTTGTCTTTCGTTTGGCTTGGAGAGCATTGAGCATCTCGTTGGCCCACTGATTATAATTATCTCCGTTCAACATCACCGGAGTAATCATCGAACCCGGATTATCGGATCCGTACAAAGCATACGGTGAAGGATTCATCGTCTCCACCACAAGCTTACTTGAGTCTTCTCCAGATTTCTCCACAGAAGTATCCGAAGCCATGTGAACAATGATTGGTTAGTGCAAACGATGAACTAAACGAAGAACAGGTTCAAACTTTGAATTAAAGCAAAAAAACGATTTCTGGAAAAAGGAAAATTTAGATCGATTCTTTCTCTGATACCATGTAGAATTGGATATCAAACTGGCTTGTTCTTATTGAATAACAATACAAGAGTATTTATACATTACGATGGTTCTATGAAGCCTAACACAATAGGATATATTCCTTATTTACAAAAGGATATTTTCCTGATTCTTCGAGATACTACGAGATACGTAGTTATCTCCTAATAGAAATAAATTAGGGCTTCTTTTTCCGTGTCAAACCCAGCGACGAA
This sequence comes from Eutrema japonicum, assembly GCA_030161315.1. NCBI lineage: Eukaryota > Viridiplantae > Streptophyta > Magnoliopsida > Brassicales > Brassicaceae > Eutrema > Eutrema japonicum. The sequence goes on from BSQW01000001.1 coordinate 13,836,397, forward strand.
GAAGAAAGAAGGAAAGAGGGAATAAGGTTTACTTGGGTGGCGCTTAGGTACATCTATGGGTTCACCAGCAACTCTTCCAGAAACCCAAGGTTGTCCGAGGATAGAAAACAGAATCTGTGCTTTGGCCGACGATTTGCTCTTGCGGATCTTGCACTTAATCCCGACGAAAGATGCAGTCACCACTTCAATCTTGTCTAAACGATGGCGTTTTGTCTGGACGCTGCTGCCTCAACTCGCCTTCAAAGACGAAGGCAGCGAGAGCGTTGGGTGGTTTATTGAGAAGTCATTGCAACTCCATAAGGCACCGAAACTATTGAGGTTGATTGTCGAACTCGGTCCAAGTTGTTCCGTTGACGTAAATGTCGGAGAGTGGGTTGAGAACGCAGTTAATCGCGGTGTGAAAGACTTAGATTTCACACTCCTCTGGAACGCAGATCCCACAGGCTTTCCGAAGAGCCTTTACACATGCAACACGCTCGTTGATTTAACTCTTTCCAACGAGATTCTAGTGGATGTTTCTTCCCCGGCTCGCCTACCATGTCTCTTATACCTGGAACTGCATGAAGTGGTGTACAAAGACGAAGATTCTCTTGTCCAGCTTTTGTCAAGTTCCCCTGTTCTCAAGCAGCTAAATGTGGAACGGCGTGAGGATGACAACTTGAAAAACTTTACCGTGAAAGTGTCTTCCTTAGAAACATTTTTGTATACTAGCTGCAAGAGTGAGGTAGAGGATGATGAGGTAGAGGATGATGACGAAGAGGACTTCGAGGTAGAGAATGAAGAGGTAGAGGATGAAGAGGTAGAGGATGATGATGATCTCAATGGATCGTTGGTAATAGATTCCCCTGCGCTAACATATTTGTACTTATTGGAAGAATGGGGAGACTATCTCTTGATAGAGAATATGCCTTGCCTTGATGTGGCAAACATCATCTTCGTTAATCCCAGCTGTGTCAAGTTAATGAGATCTCTTTCTTCTGTCATACATCTGGAATTGTTTTTGACCAACCCAATGGTAGCGACTACATATCCCCAGCCCTCTCCTTTGTTCCTTGTTGCTTAGTCAGCTAATGTTGTTGTTTTTTTTTTTCAATCACAGGTTGCGTACTGTAACGCCATCAAGTACTCTCGGCTCATAGAGTTTTACTTTTCTCCAGAAAAATCTGTAGATTGGTTGGATCCACTTATGATTTTGCTTCAAAATTCTCCTAAACTAAATTCTCTTACAATCGACACGGTAAGTACCCTCCTCCCAATTATAACAAGCTCAATCTAGTTTTGATGAACTTAATAGTAAAATAAATGTATTGATATCAGAACTCTGGGGTTCTCCCACCATCCTGGAACCAGCCGAGTTCTATTCCCGGATGCTTGTCGTCTCATCTAGAGATCTTTGGGTGGAGAGGCTATGGAGGAAGAGAAGATGAGAAACAACTAGTGACATACATTCTTGCTAACTCAAAGTGTTTAAAGACAGTAGAGATCTCCTTCATAGCAGCCTCCGATATTGAAGAGAGACGAAAGGAGATAGAATCTATGCCTAGGATTTCAAACTCATCTCGGCTTATGTTCCCCACTCAAATGAATTGGAGGTTTAACGGATTAACTTACTAATCAAGCTATATCATTTAATATTTCATTCAGTTAATTCGGCTATATATAGCTAACCAATATAGTTTTATTTAATGATAATTATACGGTTATATATTTAATATTTGCAAGTTTTCTTCATTTTCTGCAAGTTTTTATACGGGTATATATTAATATCACCAATATAATTAATTAATTTTCAACTTTTCTTCATTTTCTGCAAGTTGTTAATTGATGGCTTTTTTTTTTTTGGGCAACCAAGGACTTCCATATATTTGTGGCTGAATCATGAAAAATGTATGGAAATTTTAGTGATTGAGTGAAGCTGAGATTTCACAAGTCAAGCCAGACTTGTTTATAGTTTTACTTCACCTTGCCAATGTAGTTTCCTATTTGGGTCCTAACATTTCTCTCTTTAGTTTACTTATATATAAGGATGTTAATTAGTGAACTTGCCTTGTTCTTTGCATTGTTGGTGAAGCCTGTGAACGTCATATCAGAGGAAACAATGGATGTGTTTTGGAGTTCGGGCAAAAGTTCTCCGGATTATTTCCACAAGTCAAATTTTTCTTGAAATATTTCAAAGTTGATACTATTTCGACCTTATCTACGTAGAAGAAGAAATTTGGGCTTCTTCATGTCATCCAACATATCCTTGAAGTCTTTGATGAATTCCACGTCCGACCATTTCTAGACTTTCTCATGGGATGTATTGTCCGGCTATTGGTAAACTATGCTCCAAATATCGATGAAGAAATGAACATTGATGAAGAGACTGTTTCAACAATTCAAGACCAAGTTCATTGTTTCTCATACTTCTTGTCAATGGACTATGTTGTGCACAGGTCTTCTCGGATCCCGGATCAATCCAGATTGGGCTACAACGGTGAACTCTCTTCTCCCAAACAGACTTAGTAAGATGGACTCTCTACTTACTAAATTGGTATTCCAAGCTTCGATATACGCATTGTGGAAAGAGAGAAACCGAAGGCGCCACCAACGCCATTATCATTCTCCACCTCACATCGCTCATGAAATTCACGAAGAGATAAGCAACCGCATTCTAACTTTGTATCACGATCAAGATGAAAGAAGCACCCAACTCCTCATGCGGTGGAACAGCGTTTGTTCCCTATCTCGTCTCTATTTTTTCCTATTAGTTAATTGCTCTGTTTTACTTAAAGCCATGTTCTGTTTTCAATATTCTAGATTTTCCAAAATTCTTTGTATATATTATTAGGGACTCGTATATATATATTGGATATTATATGTATCATACTTTCCTTATAAGTTATATGTAGGACTCTAGGGTTATATTCTCATTGTATATATACCTTCGACACATTAATAAGAACATACGTTCTCTGCAACCTTTGTCATGGTATCAGAGCGGCAAGCGTAGAAAACCCTAAAAAAAAAAAAAAAAATATTTGCAGAGATCAAAGAAAGGTAGAAGAAGAAGATAACGATGGTTACTGGAACAAGTGATGGTGAGGCGACACTCGCGGAAAGCGGTAACAGTGGCTCGACGATGACAGACAAGGCGATTTTGTCACCGTTCTACCTTCATCCTTCGGATGGACCAGGAAACTTAATTACGACGGTACAATTGAAAGGAGAAAACTACGAAGATTGGGCTAAGCATGTGCGGAATGCCTTGCGAACCAAAAGAAAATTGGGATTTATTGATGGAACCTTGCAGAAACCTACGAAAGCTGAAGAAATCGAACAATGGGAAGTTGTTAATTCAATGCTAATTGCTTGGATTATGAACACAATTGAGCCCACACTTAAGACATCGATATCGATGGTGGATGAAGCTCAAGTTTTGTGGGATGATTTGAAGTTACAATTCTCGGCTGGAAACGGACCACGAATCAGTGAACTCCGAGGGGACATCGCAAACTGCAGGCAGAACGGAGAGACAGTGATGGCGTATTATGGAAAACTGAAAAAGATGTGGGATGAACTAGCGGTTTACAAGCCAATTCGTTCATGTCGTTGTGGAGAGTTAGCAGCTCAATTGGAGGAAGATCGTGATGAGGAACGCACCAACACGTTTCTTAATGGGCTTGACAGTGAGAGATTTGGGACGGTACGTTCAACAATCACAAGTATTGAACCCCTTCCCAAACTATCTCAAGTGTATCAACGGATCATCCGTGAAGAGCGACAACAAACAATAATGAGAAATAGAGATGCTAAGCCAGAAGTGGTCGGTTTTGCTGCTCACGTTAAGCCTTCGTTCCAAAACCGTGAAAGAGAGGTGACATGTACTTATTGTGGTAAATATGGACATGCTCAAACCGATTGTTTTCAGCTCATTGGATTCCCAGAAGGTTGGGGAGAACGAGGTCGTAATTTCAGTGAACGAGGCAGAGGAGGTACACGAGGAAGATTTGGTCGCGGTGGGGGTGTTGCAGGTCGCTTTGGCAGAGGCAGAGGCTCATATGGAAGAGCAAATGCATCACAAGTTCCACCGACGATTGGAGCACAAGCTAACGCAGTCTCAACAGCACGTAGAGACGGCGATTATGATCGTCAAGCTTTACCTCAGCTCAGTGACAATCAATGGACAGCCCTCATCGGTTTTCTCTCATCACAGAAAACTGAGAGTAACGACAAATTGAGTGGTAAGACAGAATGTGGAGAATTTATTATAGATACCGGTGCCTCTCATCATATGACATGGAACCTTGATTATTTGAGTAACGTTACTGATATCATTCCATGTAAAATCGGCTTACCGGATGGTGATAGTGCAGTGGCAATAAAACAAGGAGATTTATGTTTAGGTGGAGATTTGTGGCTAAGAGGAGTTTTGTATTCGACAGAACTTAATTGTTCATTGATTTCGGTGGCGAAGTTACTTAAAATGGTTAAAGGGTCGATTACGTTTACTGATGAACTATGTTTTATACAGGACCGTACTTCGAAGACGCTGATTGGAGCGGGTGAAGAGTGCGGAGGGGTCTATGTGTTCAAGGGGGTGATCGGCACAAAGAGCCACAAAGCTGTGAGTTCTGGTTCTCGCGACTTATGGCATCGACGTCTCGGGCATCCTTCTCCTCGCGTTTTGTCTTACTTATCGAGTTATATTGATGTTGGGAAACAAGATCAGTCAAATAATGTGTGTGAAATTTGTTTAAGGGCGAAACAAACCCGGATTTCTTTTTCTGAGAGTTCAAATACAGCTGCTGGAATTTTTGATTTAATACATTGTGATATTTGGGGAGCTTATCGTACTCTTTCCTCTTCGGGAGCTGCTTATTTTCTTACGATTGTCGATGACTACTCTAGGGCTGTTTGGGTTTACTTATTACAGGAGAAAAGTGCAGTTGCTGCTACTCTTAAACAATTCTTTGCTATGGTTGAACGACAATTTGATAAGAAGATACGTGTAGTGCGAAGTGATAACGGAGGAGAGTTCATGTGTATGAGGCCATATTTTGCTGCAGAGGGAATTATTCATCAGACATCATGTGTATACACTCCACAACAGAACGGTCGTGTGGAGAGGAAACATAGGCATATACTTAATGTCTCTCGCTCGTTGATGTTTCAAGCAAGCTTGCCGGTTCGTTTTTGGGGTGAATGTGTTATGGCTGCTTGTCATCTTATCAACTACACACCGTCGAGTGTGCTACAAGGAAAAACACCATACGAAATGTTATATGGAGTTGCACCAGATTTTGGCTCATTGAAAGTTTTTGGTAGCTTATGTTTTGCTCACAAGGTTTCACGTGACAAAGACAAATTCGGGGACCGAAGTCGCAGATGCATGTTCGTGGGATATCCGTTTGCACAAAAAGGTTGGAGAGTATATGATCTTGAGAAAGAAGAATTTTTTGTCTCTCGTGACGTGATCTTTGAAGAATCAACGTTTCCGTTTGCTACGATCGGAACTGAAACGGTGGATACTACCATGCCTTCTCAACAAACGATGGTGTACTACGATGATGATTTTTGTGAGCTACACAAGGACTCTACTCCGTTGCCGTTAGAAGTAAGGGGGAGTGAGCAACAAGCAATACAGGTTCCTATTCCTGATCCGCCTATTGTACAAGAGCATACTCATACTCAAGATGATTCGGCCATTGTACAATTAGGTAGAGGACATCGAGAAAAAACCAGATCCACTCGCCTTAAAGACCATGTTCTGTATACGACACGTTGCATTAAAGACCCCCTCCCACTCTCTCCCGTCTCTACTCCACATGCGTCTCCGAAACAAGGTACCGTTCAATATCCCATTTTACATTATGTGACTTGTGAACGATTTTCAGATTCGCACAAGGCATTTCTCGCTGCGGTTACACTTGGGCATGAACCAAAGACTTATGCTGAAGCAATGAAAGATGAACGATGGAGACATGCAATGAAAGGAGAGGTCACAGCGTTAGAAACAAATGATACTTGGTTGGTGACAGATTTACCGCCGGGAAGAAAGGTGATTGGTTGTCGTTGGGTTTTTACCATCAAATATAAATCTAATGGTGAGATTGAACGATATAAGGCGAGATTGGTCGCTCTCGGGAATCGTCAAGAAGAAGGGCTGGATTTCGATGAAACGTTTGCACCTGTAGTTAAGATGACAACGGTACGTATGTTTCTTAAAGTCGCTGCGGTTAAAGAGTGGGAGGTTCATCAAATGGACGTTCATAACGCGTTTCTCCACGGTGATTTGGATGAGGAGATTTACATGAAATTACCTCCTGGTTTTCAATCTACGGATAAGAACAAAGTGTGCAGACTTAAGAAATCGTTGTACGGGTTACGTCAGTCTCCGCGGTGCTGGTTTTCTAAGCTTAGTGCAGCTTTACGAGGCTATGGATTTGCTCAGGCATACTCTGATTATTCCTTGTTCACTTTAAAACGTGGATCGATGTGCTTATATGTCTTAGTTTACGTGGATGACTTGGTGATTGGGGGTAATGATCCGGACGCTATTGCAAAGTTTAAAGGATATCTAAGCAAATGTTTTCACATGAAAGACTTGGGTCGTTTGAAATACTTTCTTGGTATCGAGGTCTCTCGTTCTCCTCAAGGCATGTATCTCTCCCAGCGAAAGTATGCTTTAGATATCGTATCGGAATGTGGTTTGCTCGGGAGTCGACCAGTTGCTACTCCTATGGAACAGAATCATAAGTTATTAACTGATGAAGGTGCATTTTTTACGGATCCGGAAGCGTATCGGAGGTTAGTTGGTCGTCTGGTTTATCTTACCTATACACGGCCAGAACTGTCATATGCTATACATGTTTTGACACAAGTCATGCAACAGCCACGTACTAAACATTGGGATGCTGCTCAAAGGGTCGTTCGATATCTCAAGGGTTGTCCGGGACAAGGAATTTTGTTAAGTTCTAATCCTGATTTTCAGTTGTATGGTCATTGTGATTCCGATTGGGCAGCATGTCCCACCTCTCGGCGTTCACTGTCTGGTTTTGTCGTTATGATGGGAGACTCGCCAATTGCATGGAAAACGAAGAAACAGACCACAGTATCATGTTCATCGGCTGAGGCGGAGTATCGGTCAATGGCATTTATCTTACGGGAAATGAAATGGAACAAGGAGCTGCTTACGTGTTTTGGTGTATCTCATACAGGTCCGATGCGCTTATTTTGTGACAATCAAGCTGCGTTACACATTGCCAAAAATCCCGTCTTCCATGAACGGACGAAGCACATCGAGAAGGATTGTCACTTTGTTCGGGATGAAGTTATGAATGGTTCTCTTATCACTTCGTATGTTCGGACAACGGAACAATTGGCGGATATCTTCACCAAAGCTCTGGGTTCACAGCAATTCGCTTATCTCCGTCGCAAGTTGGGCATTCGAGACCTTCACGCTCCAACTTGAGGGGGAGTATTAGGGACTCGTATATATATATTGGATATTATATGTATCATACTTTCCTTATAAGTTATATGTAGGACTCTAGGGTTATATTCTCATTGTATATATACCTTCGACACATTAATAAGAACATACGTTCTCTGCAACCTTTGTCATATATGTTTTCTTTTGTTTGATTACTAGATTTCACATTTCAACCCAAAAAAAAATATCCAAATTTTCTAACAAAAATATTCCATCAAATTATCTCTTTATAGTTGAAGCATGATAAAAAAATTCGCCTTACGTTACTGCTTTCACAAGCATTGGAGCTGGAAATAAAATGCTTGCACGAAATACTAACGTAATACAATTAAGCATTTACCAATCAAAACGTAACGTCTCTCTAACTATATATAATAAATAAATTATTTGTCTTGTATAAACAAACCTAACCTCTTTTCTTCTCTCATCCATCCTTCATTGGTTTTTTGGGACTAATTTGTTTCCCACGAACTATTTAATTCTTTCTCCACATTTAATTTCTTGAGAAAATGAAATTCTTCATTTGTATTCTTGTGTTACAACAACTGTATATGCAAAGTGTCGCCCAAGATTTCGATTTCTTCTACTTTGTTTTACAGGTATAGTTTATCTAAATCTAATATTGCATATGTCTCTGCAAAAATGATCCATATGTTTATGTATTGCAATGCAGTGGCCTGGAGCGTATTGTGATTCAAGACATAGCTGTTGCTATCCAAAAACCGGAAAACCAGCTGCGGATTTTGGAATTCACGGTCTTTGGCCTAACTACAAAATTGGTGGATGGCCTCAGAACTGTAATCCTGATAGCGAATTTGACGAATTACGGGTTTGTTTTTAACTTTGAAATATGTTATTTTATAAAATAGAAAAGATTTTTAACTCATATAAGGTAGTCAATATATTTTTTTAAAAACTGGTAATTTTTTTGGGACCGTTATAAGTTTATTATATTTTGCAAAAGAAACTTATAGATGAATAAATGTTGTGAAACAAATTATTCATGAAAACTGATTTTTTTTTTTTGAAGGTGTCTGATTTGATGAGCAATTTACAAAGAGAATGGCCAACATTGGCGTGTCCGAGCAACGATGGTGTGAAGTTTTGGACACACGAGTGGGAGAAACACGGCACGTGCGCCGAGTCTGAGCTCGACCAACACGATTACTTCGAAGCCGGCCTCAAACTCAAACAGAAAGCTAATCTCCTTCATGTCCTCACCAATGCTGGTACTATATTCACTTCTTTTGTCTTTCAAATTTATCGCAATTGATTGTTAATTATGTGTAATTGGGTCGTCTTTTTCTAATTACTTTTACTTATTGTTTATGATGCAGGGATCAAACCGGATAATAAATTTTACGAAATAAATGATATTGAGAAAACGATCAAAGAAGCAATTGGATTTGCTCCAGGGATAGAATGTAACAAAGATTCGTCGCATAATAGTCAACTCTATCAGATTTATCTATGTGTTGACACTTCGGCCTCCAACTTCATCAACTGTCCTGTTATGCCACATGGTCGATGTGATTCTCGAGTTCAATTTCCCAAATTCTAAATTTTACGGCTAATTTTTATATCTATTTTTTTATTTACAAAAAACATTATACATTGATTTTTATTTATTTTTCGTGCAACTTTTAATTGTAATAAACAATAGAGAATATAATCGCATGATACTCTTGATTTGCTTAGTTAAAAGATCATATATGAAGGTAATTTGTTTATACTTAAATCTTATTATTTGAATGCCTTGCGTTTTTAAATTCTAACTAAGTCCTTTGGTGATTTTGGTTTCTTAATTACTTTCTGACGTCTGTGTTCTTTTCCTCCAACCATGAAAAGGAAAAAAAACACATTTCAAAGCAAAAATGGCAACCAAATAAATCATCCATATGAATGGTAATTATAAGTGACGTCGTATCAACCAAAAAAATTCTAGTCCTAGTACACTATATAATGTTTGAGTTTCTATAAACTATTACGTAGAGTTAATGTAATGAATTAAAAAGTTTAGCCATAGTAAAAAAAAAAAGGTACGTAGAGTTAATGTAATGAATTATATATGTAAGGTATTCACGTACATTACGCATATATTATTTATTAAAAAATATATTTCAATTTTGCGTATGATATTCTGTATTCACGAACATCTCTATATTATTATTTAAGAAATCATTTAAGAAAATGAATTTTATTTTGTAAGTTATTACATATTATACCATTAAAAATTAGAAAAAAAAATTGAAATAAGAATTGATATAATTGTCTTTCAAAATTTATGAAGAGAATATAGAAAGTATTTGTTTTTCATTAAATAGAATATTTATTATTTAGTTTTTAGTTGAAATAAGAAATGATATAAGAAATGATATAATTTTTTTAAAAATAATATATGAAGAGAATATAGAAAGTATTTGTTTTTCATTAAATAAAATATTTATTATTTAGTTTTAATTATTACGATATTAAAATTATTTTATATTTTTAAATAATAATAAATCTACATATATTCAATAAAAATATATTCGAGATTTTACAATATTTTTCACTATAATTTGTATTATATTATTTGAATATATATATATATATATATATATATATATATATATATATATATATATATATATATATATATATATATCAAAACAAAAGTTGAAAAGAATTAATTTTAAATTTTATTCTATCGCAAAACGGGTTAAGTAAACAAATAGACAAATTTATTTATAATCATTAGTTAGTTATATTGTAAAATTCAGATAAAAGCAATTTTTAAAAAAATTTAAACAATTTTTTTTTAAAAATTACTCTGCGCTATAATTAACGCGGGTTAAATCCTAGTATCTTATTAAAAGAAAAACTCATGTTTCTTGGAACCTAATCCTATTTGTTGGACTTGGAACACGTTTCCATGTCTTTGAAATAATAATCAAAATCAGTCCCAAGTCCTCACCATCGTGACCTCCAAAGGCTCTCTTCCGAATAGGCTGTTGCACGCAAATGACATTGTTCCACCTTCTCTTCTTCCGCTCCATCACTTCCTCGGGTTTGATCTCTATCAACTGGAGCTCGATCGATCCCCTCATGACACTCTCAAAATCGCAATAAGTCTTTTGCTTCTAGACTCTCTGATGACGTCAACGAGCTGTCAACTGAACTTCTCGTCACTAGTATATATAATTCCTCTTAATCAAAGAAAGCCAAGAAGAAGAACCTTCTTTTTCCTCAACATTGTCTTCTTCAACTGCTGGCGTCAGTTCTGAAAAAGAAGAACTGAAAAAGATTATATTCGCCGTTGATGCTAATCCATAGAAGTCGGAATTCAGAAAGTCTATACCGAGATTGGAAGATGTGTACCCAGAGAAAGTAAAGCAACGTAATCGAGCATCAATTTGATCTTATGAGAAAGAAGTAGGATTGATCTTCATAAGTATCATAATTTGGTTCTCTCCAAACAAACAAAAAAAAAATTGTAATTCCGATATCTTTTTTTATAATTCTCTCTAAACAATTTTTTTTTTAAAGCATAAAAATTTTGAAATCTAAGTAGGGTCCACTCAGCGCAACGAACTTGATGCCTGCCTGTGGGACGCTCCGAGGTTCTGTAGATTTCCAGTCAATGTTTTGACGACTTTGCATATTGGCTGCCCGGAAAATGCTTAGCTTGCTCCTTAAGTTGCAGCGCTTTTTTAGATTTATTCATTCGATCTTCGCTAAGTATCCTCTCACGAGCCCATGAGGTTTCAGGTGGCTGCACATGCTTCTTCTTGTTGGTTTTCATGAAGTGACCATTTCTTTCATTGTTTCTTTTAAATCAATAAGCTTTCTTTGTATTTAAAAAAAACTTCATGGATTTGGTTTTTTGTGTGGTGTGGTTCAATCTAGTGTATATAATAAAACTGATTTTACAACTTTTTTTGCTGATGATTTTCATTCAAGTTTATTTTGTCATATTTATCATTGATTTTTAAGAATAACTTAACATTATGAATGTACAACTTATGCACCTAAACCCTAAACCTTTTATACATTTTAATGCATATTTAAAACACTATCAAATTCAGAACTGTCACAAAAGGCAGCTGCTGCAAGGGTTAGTCTCACCCATGTTTTTCTAGTTTTGATTCATGCTTGGCGTTTGTGTTTTGTTTATATAATTGTTAAATGATGGTTACACATATGAAAATATTGTGTATTTTATAATCATTTTTAACATGGAATAAACAACATTTTTTAATGTTTTAAAATTGGTCATCATTCTCACTAAATGTGACCACACAAAATTAAATTTGTCACATTTTTTTTTTTTTATAGATCTCTCCAAACAATTTTTTTTTTAAAAAAGCATTAAAAATTCGAAATTTAACTTATGCCTGCAGCCTGCCTGTAGGTCGTTAAAGTTAATTTGTCGAAATTGCCCCTATTATTTTCACGAAATACCAATGTTACCACTAAATATCGATCTTTCTCCATTCTGTACTCTCTGGATATTGGATCATGGATTTTAGGAGATTTTGGTTGATTTTACATTTGGTGAGATTTAGGTGAATTTTGAAGATATCTCCGTGTCTTTGGTGTGATTTGATAATAAAAAGTAAAATCTATTGGTGATTTGATAAGATTTTTTTTTTAAATTAGGGGAGATTTTGAGTGATTTTTATTGTTCAGTTTTTGTCGAGTGAACAAGATTTTTCCTAAGGTAATATAATACCAGCTTCATACTTCAACCTCAAGACCTTCAAAGCTTTTTCTCGGCCTCTTTATATCCTTGTGTCTCTCCCTTTACTCGTGTATCTGTCTTATTTTGTATACCATTTTTGCTTTGATATGGGTGTTAAAAACTGGATAACAAAGCTATGTAAATATTTCCGTTATCAATGAAAAGGCAATGTCCCGTTGGAAGAAAAAAAGAATGTGACTCGAGCCAATTTGCAGAGGCTTTGGTACACTAATAAGTAGCACATAGTATTGAAGAGGCGGAAGAAGATTCTGGTCCATTGCTTGTGAGTGTCATGCTGTAGTTTGTAAGAGGGATGTGCACATTTTTTGTAAACCCCAAATATTAAGCTTTTTGTGTTTGCACATAATCCAACATCTAACGAGTAGAGAGCAATTAAAAAAGTTTTGTATCATGTGTAATATTTCATTATTATTAGAACTTAGTTTAGGGTGCTCAAATCAATTTTTAAGAAAAGTCTTGTTCACTCGACAAAGAAAAGCTAGAGTAGTGAACAAGACTTTTAACCAAAAAAAGAAAATAATAATACATTGATAGTTTCGCTCACTTGAAATTGTTTCCGATAAAAGCAAATTCATACAAAGAGACACCAAATCTATGTGTCAATTAATCACTGGGACCTAAAGAAGATTGGTAAAATCTAACTGATTCAAAATGAGAACCCAATGTCAAGGACGTACCAAGGTTCAGACCGGTTTCTCAATTGCAAGAGGGAAAGCTCAGCTGCGGCAAGGAGGCAATCTGTCGAAGTTTCTGGAGCCCCGATTTGGTCATTCTCTTTGATGACAATCCAATCTGAATTGCCGATGAGAGGATTTTCTCTCAGCCGGTGACTCGATTGAGAGCTCATGGCTCGACCAACGACTAACCTTAGGCGAGTCAATGACAGAGAAAACCCTTTTAAAAAACCAAAATCTCCTTAAAATCCCTAATCCAATACACCCCTCTATAAACCAAAATCTCCTTAAGATCTGATTACGCGATCTCGAAATCTGATTAAGTTCATCAAAACTCGCTCCTTCTGGTAAACGAAACGCCTTCATCGAGCTTTCGTTTTTTTTGTTTCTTATTCCTGGTGGTTTTCTTAGATATCGATCTGGGTTTCATATGGGGATGGATTTCGTCTCTTGATTCTGCTTTCCTTTATTTTTGTTGCTTAATTTTGAAGAATCGTGAACTGTTTCTTCGTTAATCCGCGTTTAACAGCTGAAGTTGTAGCTCTTTGACACTGACGTCTTCGTTTTGTTGAAATAGACTTGGAATTTGCTCCGTATTGCTATCTTCAACATCCGGGGCCTCTTCCCCGAAGAGCATTCCAATGTCGAATCGGTTCCTGCTTTAAGTAAGACGCTTAATCTGGAAGTTTCTAGAGCTCTGGCTCAATTTGTATAACTATAGGAAATAACTATTGGTGGATGATTTTGAAACAGATATGATGAAGATCAAGAAGCCAATGCCTCAGGACGATGATTTTGAAACAGATATGATGAAGATCCAGAAGCTAATGCCTAAGGACGCTGAATCACGCCGATTGATTGAGCAAATGGAGGAAGGTTTTCTTCACTAACGATTTTGACATTCCGCTATCGATTCCTTTAACTGTATCCTTTTATATCTTTGATGATTGTTTCCTCATGATGGAATCTAGGTGTCTACGATGCACTGCAGAAGAAATACTTCAAGACGCTCATGTTCGGCATATGTGAAACAGATGGTCCGATGATTGAAGAATACGTTTGTAAGTTCTTGCGAGATGATTGATTAGCTTGATAAAAGTGTGGTTCTCTGGTGGATTTTCTAATTAACTGATACTTTGGCTGTGAGAAACATGGGGTAATGTCAGCAGTGGAGTTAAAAGTTCCCTCATGTTTCTTATTTCCAGTTAGATTGATTTTCATCATGACATCTTAGCTGTGAGAATCTGAATAGCTCAAGGAAACTGCAGTAACACAAGCTCTTCATCAAAACCAATAATGGATGTTCCATTTCCATATATATAAACAAGGGGAACTTTTAATTTCACTGCTGACATTATCCCACAGCCAAGGTATCAGTTAATCAGAAAATCCACCAGAGAACCACACTTTTATCAAGCTAATCAATCATCTTGCCAGAACTTACAAACGTATTCTTCAATCATCGGACCATCTGTTTCAAATATGCCGAACATGAGCGTCTTCAAGTATTTCTTCTGCAGCGCATCTCCATATATATAAACAGGGAGATGCGAGCTATCAGTTACTTTCTCCTATGAAAGTGAATAATTTTATATTTCAAGATGATGATGGAGAGGTCAATGAAAATGAATAATTTTACAAATATTAGCGCAAATTTTGATTCCACGGAATAAGAAAAGCTTTTTCTAATTTTTCCTATATGCTTCAAGATGACACACATGATCCGGCTGAAAATGAACAACAATTAGCATGGGTGAAGCACCTCGATACTCTGGAGCTCACATATGTTCTTTTAAACAGGGAATGACACGTACATTAAAAACAGATATAAGGTATATAATTCATCGGGTAAACGACTAATTCCTATCCGGACTATTCTAAATGGTGCGGATTTGTATCTGACAAATTCAAGTGTCCAATTTCATACACAGACTTTTCAACATTTGAATATTCATACATGTACTATTTTTTCTTTGGCAAAAACAAACATTGACCAACACCCGTTAGTCAACCCCGTAACACCGTTAACGGTGAAAACTCTCGTGCCACGTATGTTGCCACGTTATCACGGAATGATAAAACGACGTCGTTTTGAGTTAAAAAAAATTGAAAAAATGTTTTCAAAACGATGACGTTTTGAAAATTTGGGTTTTAAAAAAAAAACTAAATGAGCTTCTTCTTCCTTCGATCCATCTAATTCTCGTCAAACACTTCTCTCAATCCACCTCTCTTCCCACAAAACAGGATCGAGTTCGTGACCATGGCTACGACAATTATATGAAAGTGGAGAAGAAAATCCGCAAAGTCGTCAAATTTCACAGTCTCATTCTCTCTCAGCCCAACAACACCATCCCAATCTCCCTCCTAGACACGCTCGCTCGCCGTCTAGGCCTCGGCTTCAAGCAGCACGAGCCAGGCGCTTTCCACCTCAAATTCCCACACGTATTCGAGATTTACGAGCACCCAGTTCAGAGAATCCTCTATTGTCGATTAACCCGAAAGGCTTTGGATCAAATCCGCCGCGAGTACGAAGCTGTTCTCGCCCAGATACCCAACGCCGAGACCTGCCTGCGGAAACTCGTTATGATGTCGAATACGGGTCGGATCCGTCTGGAACATGTCTGGATTGCTCGCAGGGAGTTCGGGCTCCCTGAAGATTTCGAGTACTCGGTGGTTCTGAAACACCCACAGTTCTTCAAAATCATTGATGCCGAAGAGACTCGAGATAAGTACATCGAGATTGTGGATAGAGAACTTTGTTTATCGATTTGCGCGATTGAGAGAGTTAGAGAGATTGGGTATAGGTCAAAAGGAGTCGACGCAGAGGATGTTCGATTCTCCTTCGTCGTGAATTTTCTCATGGGTTTAAGATCGGAAATGGATTGGACGATGAAGATGAAATTGAATGAGATAACCGGATTTGAGTGGGTAATTACGTTCGATTTTCTTATTCTAGGACGGAAAACCGAAGCAATATTGGTTTAGTATTTTTTTAACCCAAATTTTCAAAACGACGACGTTTTGAATCCATTTTTTTCAAAAAAATTTTACTCAAAACGACGTCATTTTATCATTTTGTGACAACGGGGCATCATACGTGGTACGTGAGTTTTCATCGTTAACGGTGTTACGGGGTTGACTAACGGGGTACGTGAGTTTTCATCGTTAACGGTGTTACAGGGTTGATCAATATTTGTTTTCGCCAAAAAAAGAATAGTTCATGTATAAATTTTCAAATTTTGAAGAGTCTAGGTATAAAATTGGACATTTGAATTTGTCAGGTACAAATCCGCACCATTTAGAATAGTCTGGGTAGAAATTGGCCGTTTTTCCCATAATTCATCCTATCCTACTGATTTGATTTCCTTCTTTTTGCTTTTTTTTGTTTAGTCTGTTTTAACCATGGTTCAAAAAATAGTCTAGGCGCCGCCTAGGCGCCGGTTCGAACGTAACCGAAACGATTAGTAAAATCATTGAGAAAAATCGGATTCCCAGGTTTATGCGGTTCTAGTCGGAGCAAGTCGGAGCAAGTCGGATCAAATCGGTACAAAGCAGATAATCGGTCAAGTCGGTCAAATGGCGGTTTAATACGTGGTTTACCTATTTTCAATTATTTTTTGGGTTTTTCGAAGTGTGGTTCGAAGTCCTTTATGATTTTAGATTTTTTTTTACGTTGAACTTAATTTTAGAATATGATTTATTAGTTTTTTCCTTCTTTTTCTATCCAAAACAAAAAATTACCAATGTAATTTTTAAATAAAACATTAAAAACTTTAAAAATATATATTATATATATAATAAATCAATAAAAAAAAATCATTAACGCCAAGGCCCCGATTAATCCACCTATGCGTTAGTCCCTATCATACGCCTAACTACCGCCTAGCAATTTTTTGAACATTGGTTTTAACCATCAACTAAACCCAAAATATCACCAGACATCAGGGAGCGAACGTGGTTCAGTATCAGATCAGAACGTGGTTCAGTATCAAAATGAACTGATTGCTGCTGGGAACGTGGTTCAGTATCTGATCGTTTTGATTCATGTTTGCCATTTTTGTTTGTATGTAATCTAAGTTTTGTTTAAATGCATACAAATTTTTTTTTGGTTTAGAGAATTGTTGAGCACTTGTTACTAATCTATATGTTTAACTAATCAAACTATATCATTTAACGATTTCATTCAGTTAATTATTTTAGGTTATGAATTCACCAATAGATCTCAATTTTTGGGTTACCAACTTTCGAGAGAAAAAAAGATCTAGAGACAATTTCATTTCCTATATGATAATCTATCATTTCAATAGATTTTAGTTTTTAACAATGGACTCTCAAGTGCTCAATTTTTAATTCCACTACAGAGTACAGAAGTTTAACACTTTAATTTTGAATTCGAAATGTTCATTTGGACATTTTAAGAAAGTTATTCAAAAAAAAGAAAGTTAAACTGTCATCAGCACACAATGAGACTAAAACTTTTAATCTTGGTACATGATTTTCAACATGAGTAATTTTAAGGAAAACTAAGATTGTGTGCTAACAAAGTCATCATGAGGGTTGCTTTGACTCATAATCTCTATAATATTATTTAAGAAGACATTTTTAAAAATGAATTTTGTTTTGTAAGTTATTACATAAAATGCCATTACAAATAACAAAAAATAATTGAAATAGGAAATGATATAATAGTCTTTTAAAATTATTGATTAGAATATGAAAAGTATATATTTTACATTTAAAAGGTTATTTACTATTTAATTTCTTAATTATTTTTAATACTATATATTTTAAAATAATAATCAATTCATATATATTCACAGAAAAAAATCTATTCAAAATCTTGCTACATTTTTCACTATAATTTATTATATTTTATTTGAATATATATCAAAACAAAAGTTGAAAAATATTTTACTAATTTTATAAAAAGTTAGACACAAGAACTAGAGTCATTTAATGGTATATGTTAGAATTATGTTTTCATGATTATAAGTTTTTGCGGGTTAGTCCGAATAATATTTTAGTTCACTGCAAAACGGGTTAAATAGACAAATTATTACAAATTGACAGTTTTATCTATAATCATTAGTTAACTATATTGTAAAATTCAGATAAAATCAATTTTCTTAAATTTGAAAACAATTTTTTTAAAAAAAATTAGAGCAGATTAAATTGTAGTGTGAATTAAACCAAAAGACCAACGTGAAGAGTTCAGTCCGATTTTGTTTCTTTTTCTTCCCTCCGATCCAAGTCCAACCATGAAAACAAACACTTAAAAGCAAAAAGTGGCAATCAAATATATTGAGTTATAACTGGTTTGTATTGAATGTAACTGGCTTTTTACCTGGTGAAATCGGGCCCACTATCCCCGGTAACTTTTGTCGTGTCTCCTGCAGTTTTTTTTAACTCACCATTATAAACAATTTTAAACATCTTCGCTTTCTCTGCTGGTGGAATGTGCTTCGATTATACGACAAAGAGCAAACTAGAAAAGCCTCAGAGATCTGAGCCCCGTTTTACTCGGAATTCTGATTCTGGGCGGGACATTGCTTCCCGTTGGCCTGTCAGCAGATTCATTCTTGCTTTTGAGTTTGATTCTGTGATCGTTGGAGTTGATTCAGTAAGTTCTTCTATGAAGTGAGATACTTCTGGGCACTATTGATTTTATGGTCTCTGGTGATTTCAAAATGCGTCGAGTTGGATTTATTGGATTTTTCAATTTTCCCGGAAAGCATAAAATCTGATTTGTTTTCTCGAACTTTCTCGGGGCTTTTTGATAGTTAAGCTTGATGTTGGCTCTTAGTTTTCCCGCATTTTCTTCTCCTTTTTTCTCGGCGGATCGGATCTTGTGAATATTTTGTATACAGGGCTTGAAACCACATTATCCTGGATCTGTTGATTGTATAGTTAAACTTGAATGATTTTGAAATTGAATGTATTTTTTTCGTGTTTTAGGGATTGATTGAAGTTGAGCATTAGCAACATTCTTCTACTGTGGGCTGAATCCTTTATTCTGTTTGTTTCTGCTACTTGACTTTGGGCTGAAAATGAAGAGATTTTATGGAGGGCTTCTTGTTGCATCAATGTGTATGTTCTTGACGGTGTACAGATATGTCGACTTGAAAACTCCCGTTGAAAAGCCTTACATCACTGCTTCTGTTGCCACTCCTAACACCACCACTCTTCCTCTGGAATGGCTTCGAATTACCCTCCCTGACTTCATGAAAGAAGCGAGGAACACTCAAGAAGCTATATCATCACCTGATATCGCTGTTGTCTCGGGTCTATTTGTTGAGCAGAATGTCTCCAAAGAAGAGAGGGAGCCTTTGCTTACCTGGAACCGTCTTGAAAGCCTGGCTGATAATGCACAGAACTTAGCAAATGGAGTGGATGCCATAACGGAAGCTGGCATCGTTTGGGAGAGCCTTGTATCAGCGGTTGAAGCCAAGAAACTAGCTGATGCAAACGAAAACCAGACGAGGAAAGGAAAAGAGGAGCTGTGTCCTCAGTTTCTTAGCAAAATGAATGCTACTGAAGCTGATGGAAGTAGTGTGAAGTTAAAAATTCCTTGCGGGCTAACTCAGGGTTCCTCCATCACGGTTATCGGCATCCCAGATGGTCTTGTTGGTAGCTTCCGGATTGATCTAACAGGACAACCGCTTCCAGGGGAGCCTGATCCGCCCATTATTGTACATTACAATGTTAGGCTTCTTGGTGACAAATCGACTGAGGATCCTGTCATTGTCCAAAACAGCTGGACGGCTTCTCGTGATTGGGGCGCTGAGGAACGCTGTCCAAACCTTGATCCTGATTTGAATAAGAAAGTGGATGACTTGGATCAATGCGACAAGGTGGTGGGTAGAGAAGTAAACTGTAGTAATATTCCGGCTTTAGCTCTTCATATTATCTGATCTATACCATTGTTTCAAGTCTATTAATGCTCTGTTTTGTTTGTGTTTGTGTGTAAAAGCAGAGTAAGATAAGAACACAAGGAATTACAAGTTCCCAAGGCCAAATCCGGCCAAGGTACATCTTGGAGAGCTTAATGCCAGCTCTCAAGGCTTTCACTAGAGAATCAATAAGAGTACAAGATACCAGAGGTATGATCTAGAGATTACAACCGAGAATTACAAGGATAGAGATCAAGGAAGAAGATGAGTCCTCTCTCTATACCTATTCTCTCTCTTAGATCTTTTCCTACTCTCTGCTTGCTAGATTCTCTCTCTGTCCTGCGTAACGTCTCTTTTTACTTCTTGTACAGGTCCAGCTCATCAATCAGAGCTCACGCCATTCTCACCTGCGTGTAACAAACCATATCCACAAGGTTCACTGTATCAAGACATTGCAGAGACCTAAAAAACGACTTCTCCTGATGCGTTTCATTGTGTGAGACTTCAACCTGGGCTCTGACTTTCTTCCTGGGCTTTAGCGTATATTCATCAAGCCCAAAGTCTGCCTTAGGTATGAATGGAAACGATACTCACACTCTCCACCTCGTTTTCATTCAGACAAGACCAAAAAAAAAAATATCCTTTGATCCCCTTTTGTTCCGACAACTTTTTGTCGACACCCTAGCTCCCTCTTCCGAGCTAGATTAGCTCATCTCCGAGCTAATTCTGATCTCTGATTACCCGGAGATCCCTTCTCCCATCTTCGAACTTCGCCACAGGTAACGATTTTGTGAGTAGATCTGCTGGATTTACTTTCGTGTCTATTTTTCTTAACACGATATCTCCATCTGCCACCACATCTCTGATGAAATGATACCTGTAGTCTATGTGCTTAGTTCGTTCGTGATACACACTATTCTTTGCCAAGCAGATAGCGCTTTGAGAGTCGCAGAACATCTCAACCGTCTTCTGAGGAAATCCAAGCTCACCGGTAATCCTCTTTAACCATAACGCCTCTTTAGTTGCTTCAGCTAGTGCCATATACTCAGCCTCTGTCGTTGACAGGGCTACTATTTGTTGCAGCCCTGATCTCCAGTTCACGGTGTTCCCTCCTACTTGGAATACATACCCAGTTATAGAGCGTCTTCTATCCAGGTCAGATGCATAGTCGCTATCGCAGTAGCCTTTTGCTTCAAATTTATCAGATTTCTTGAATGTTAGTTTGAAATCTGATGTTCCTTTGATATACCTGAGTACCCATCTGACTGCTTCCCAATGTTGCTTGTTAGGAGAACTCATGAAGCGACTGACAAGGCCCACCGCATGAGCAATGTCTGGACGAGAGCCCACCATCGCGTACATCAAGCTCCCTACTGCACTGGAGTAAGGTATGCTTCTCATCTCAAGCTCAGTCTCTGGCTTATCTTCTTGTTTTGTACTAGACAGCTTGAAATGACAACCCATAGGTGTCTGAACTGTCTTTGAATTATCCATACCAAAACTTCTTAAAACTTTATGAATATAAGCTTCCTGAGACAATAAGAGAATCCCTTTTGCTCTGTCTCTGATGATGTCCATACCTAGGATCCTCTTGGCAGGTCCTAGGTCCTTCATCTCAAACTCCTTACTTAAAATACCCTTAAGCCTTCGAATTTCAATTTGATCCTTTGCAACAACCAACATATCATCTACGTACAGTAGAAGATACACAAAACTGTCATCACCATAACTCTTGAAATAAAGACAGCTATCAAACTGACTTCTTGAATAGCCATGTAGTTTCATAAACTGATCAAACCTTAAATTCCATTGTCTCGGAGATTGCTTTAACCCATATAACGACCTTTGAAGCAGACAAACTTTAATACCCTTGACATAACCTTCTGGTTGATCCATCAAAATCCTTTCTTCCAAGTTTCCATGTAAGAAAGCTGTTTTGACATCCAATTGTTCTAACTCATAATCAAAATTAACCACCACAGATAACATCAGCCTTATGGTTGTATGTTTCACCACAGGAGAAAATACCTCATGATAATCAATCCCTTCAATCTGAGAATAACCCTTAGCAACCAAACGTGCCTTATACCTTGGTTCTTCAACTCCTGGAATACCTGGTTTGAATTTAAATACCCATTTGCATCCAATAGTTCTTTCACCTTCAGGCCTGTCAACCAATTTCCATGTCTGATTCTTGTCTAATGAAACCATCTCCTCATCTGTAGCACCTTTCCACTTCCTTTTATTCTTTCCTTTCATGGCTTCCTGAAATGATCTTGGTTCTTCTTCCTCAATCAATTCTGCCACGATTAGAGCATAGGCAGCTACATCTGAATCATCAAATCTACTTGGAGGTTTAATCACTCTTCTTTCTCTGTCTCTAGCTAGCTGATAGCTCACTGGTGATTCAGTTTCTGATTCAGATTCTGATTCTTCTTCTGAATCCTCAACCACTTCAGAATTAGGAATAACTCCACCTGCTTCTGAAGATTCTCCACCTTGATGTCTAGAATCAACACTTTCTTCTGTTGCAGGAAGAACAAGAGAAACTTTTCTCTTACCTTTTGGATCATCAATGTGGTTGTTCTTTTCAAAAAACTTTTCAAAGTCTTTATAAACAACATCTTCACAGAAAGTAACCTCACGACTTATGATGCACTTTCTGTCTTCACTGCTCCATATTCTGTATCCTTTAACCCCTTGAGGATACCCTACAAACACACCCTTTTTGGCTCTAGGCTTGAGCTTTCCTTGATCAACATGAAAGTAAGCCAAACAACCGAATCTTCTCATATGAGAATATTCTGGCTTTCTTCCTGTCCATACTTCTTCAGGTACTTCAAAACTTAGAGGTACAGATGGTGACCTGTTAATCATGTAGACCACAGTAGATGTAGCTTCAGCCCAAAATGGTTCTCCCAAACCTGTCTCACTCAGCAAACTTCTGACCTTCTCAAGTATGGTTCTATTTAGCCTTTCAGCCACTCCGTTTTGTTGAGGAGTGTAAGGGCAGGTTTTATGTCTTAGAATTCCATGCATCTTGCAATGATCATCAAACAACTTGTTAACGTATTCCAATCCATTATCTGTCCTTAAAGCCTTAAGCTTAAACCCACTCTGATTCTCAACAAAAACTTTCCATTCAATAAACTTCCCAAAAGCTTCATCTTTAGTCCTTAAGAAATAGATCCATACTTTCCTTGAGAAGTCATCTACAAAGGATATGTAGTACTGACACTTGGACATACTTGGAGTAACATTTGGAGAACCCCATAAGTCTGAATGCACATACTCTAATCTCTCTTTTGAAGTATGTTTTCCTGTTTTAAATGACAGCTTATGAAACTTTCCCACAATGCAAAACTCACAATGTTTTAATTCAGAAACTTCTTCTGGCTTGATGAATTCCTTCTTAACCAACACTTGTAAACCTTTTGCACTCATGTGACCCAACCTACTGTGCCATAGTGAGGTTTTATCAGCCTTTACTGCTGCATTTACTTGATCCACAACAGGTTTCCCATCTAAAATGTATAGAGTGTCTTTGTAGTCACCAGCCATCACTTCCCTGTCCTTTAGAAACACTTGCAATCTGAAATTCTTCGACTGAAACCAACAACCCTGAGATTCCAGCTGGCCCAGTGAGATCAGATTCCTTTTAGCAGTAGCTGAGTATCTGACTTTTGTTAAAACAACAGTTGTATTGTTGTAGTTAACAAGTTTCAGCTTCCCCATTGCAGTTATGTCACAGTAAGTATCATTTCCCATCAAAATCCTTCCACCATCAATTTCTTCTATGTCAAACATTAGATCCTTCCTGAAAGTTAAATGATAGGAACATCCAGAATCAAGAACCCAACCATCACGAGTCTGTCTTTCTGATGCAGTTAAGACCAAGGGCTCGTCATATTTAGCTTGACCCATACTTGCTTCTGCATTTGTCCTACTTGACTGGCCTTTCCTTGGACAGTCCTTTTTAAAATGCCCTTCAGCTCCACAAATCCAACAAGTCCTTTTGTTTTTAACTTTGGACTTGCCTTTGTCTTGCTGCTTTCCTTTAGCATTGAACTTCTTGTCAGTATTTGGTTTGTACTGAACATATAATCCCTCATTGCTAGATTTTGTCAAGTAGGATCCCTTCTGCTTCAGTTCTGTTTCCAAAGAGTAAGCTGCTGTAGTGATTTCCTGTAGAGTAATAGTTTGCTTCCCTCCTCTGTACTTTAGAGTGTGTACTAGTTGAGCAAACTGTGAAGGTAAGCTATTCAGCAGAATAACAGCTTTATCTTCATCACTTAACTCCACATCTAGACAGCCCAAATCTGAAATCAACTTGTTAAATGTATCCAGATTTTTGTCCAGATGATATGCTCAATTTAATACCCTAAAGTACTAAAGCAGTTGTAATAGTATAGCTAGGGGTCGAACCACAGAAGACTCACAGAAACGCACAATAGATTCTATAGTGTCGAATTACGCTAAGCCAAACAGTTGTAATTAAAAGCAGTGCAGAAATTAAAGGGGTTGTAAATCAATTGAGAAATATAGGCTCAGGGTTTTTCTCAGGAAATCAATGAATGCAGATAAACTAACTAACATGATTCAGATTTAGCGCAGTTCTTGAACTCAAATCACTAAAATATAGCTAACCAACTCTCGTTGCGAAAACTATCTAAATCTAAATCCTAAGAATTCCAAATCTCTTTGCGAATCCTAAATTCTAAATCAGCTTTAATATCAGGTTTGATATGTTCACAAATCAATTAAACCAAATCTCTTTGCGAATAATCAATTTGCTCACCTAGGTTCTATCAGGTAATTAATCGCACTCTCGTGCCTAATCAATTATCCTAAGATCTAAGTTCCAGATTCGTCAACCTAGAATTAGCTATGAACACAACCTAAGGTGAAGAACTAATTCAGATGGTGAATCCTAAACAGATAATTAACCTAGCATTCAAAGAAATCCTTTATGAGAAAACCCTAAACCTAAAGTGGATCTACTCAGACATGGCAATTGAATCAAAAGACATGTTTGAATAAATCATCAATAGAATAGGAAGAAGGGTTTAGAGATCTGATCTCGGACGAAGGGAGATTCAGACTTGTCTCTCTAAAACCAAAGTAAAATCAAACACAGAAAAATAAAAGCATAAAAAGGCATAGCCTAAACAGGTGGCTGAAAACTCCTATTTATAACCTAAAACACGATCTGGGGTCTTCTTGTAATTATTAAAGACTTCTGGGCACTTTTGCAATTCCTCAAGTCTTGGAAAACTCGAGGGTCGTGTCTTGCTGCGCTGAGTGTCGATCGATACCAAGGGGTATCGATCGATGCTCGACGTGAATTCAGGTTCTCAGCGACACGATCTTTAGCTCTGCTACAAACTGCTCCAGAAAGCTCCAATATGCTCCAAACGTACCTAAACCTGTAAAAGACTCTAAAAGACTCCAAAATACTATAAAGACTCTATAAAAAGGACTTATATCATGGCTTAAATAGGGTAAAAACCATGATATATCAACTCCCCCAGACTTAGCCTTTTGCTTGCCCTCAAGCAAATAGAAGACTAAACCAGAAAAAGAGGTTTGAAAACGTAGAGACTCACCTGTTCCTGAACCATCGAAAAGACCCTTTTCCCAAGTACCCAAATGTCACCTGATCAGCTTTCGATCTAACCACCATGTACTTCTCCGTAGACATTTGCAGCTTTTCCAGACTCCACACAAAATCCCACAGCATTGTTCAAGTAAAGCCCTCATCGCCAGTTTCATCTCTGCAGCTAATATTTAAGAACCTTCTAGACTCTTTACCAGACAATATCTTGACAAAGGAACCACCCTTTTTCACACTTTTTTGTATCAATTTCTCTCCTCCAGACTTATTTCTTATTATATCCTTATTATTTTTTTATTTTCAGCTTAGCATATACATATCAAGGTAGGAGACGCGAGTATTGATGGTGTTTGCCACCAAATCCCCGGTTCTTCCCTCTCTATGTATCAAAGGATGTAGGCGAATAATGGCATCATAGGAAAATCCTAGCCTCGCTTCCAATCCTTTGTGTGATCATCCCCTCTTAAGTAGAATAATGGGATCGCTGGAAATTTTCCTAACCCTCTACTCAGAAGAAAATCATTTCAATCTTTTATGCTCTTAATCTATCAACTTATTTCAGGGGAGAGAGATACCATAATTCTAAACACACGGGTTCCTTTATCAGATATGAATGATGAATCAAGCTCTATGAACACTAACCACATTGATGAAGTGCAAAAATTTGGCTCAGGCTTCAGAAGAACTCTGCTGGAGACATGGATGTTTTCTAGTCAACTGGTCAGCCTTTGGATTTTTCATTAGTCGATCTAGAACTGATCCTGTAACACTGTGCACTCAAAAACAAAATCAAATCAATAGGTTCAAGCACAGGATCATCATCTCCAACAAATTTTGACTCAATAAAACAGTTTTGACTCGATAAAACGATTGACTCTAAGAAAAACGAAAACAATGTCAGCAGACACCTCCCCCAGACTTGAACAACACTGTCCCCAGTGTTATCTAGCCTAGAGCCAGTGAAAGAAACAAAGAAAAAGGATAGAACGAAGAGAAACAAGAAATTACCATTCTGGAACAGTCGGTGTCGATCGACACACGGCATGGTATCGATCGATACCATGCTTAGATCGACTTTGTGAATTTTCATCCGCGATTGGTGTCGATCGATACCATAGGGGTATCGATCGATGCTTAGGCGATTTCGAGTTGCTCCTTGTTCATCCTGACACAGACTCAAAACAAACGAAAATAAAAATAAAAACGAATCAAAAACAGACTCACCAGTGGGTTGCCTCCCACCAAGCGCTCGTTTAACGTCAATAGCTTGACTGTAACGCCCTTCAGGCTGGATAAGAGTGAGAGCTTGCACCAAAACAGGCTCCATCACTTGACATTACTAGCTTCAGAGTTCTGCTTAGCATGCTGTCCACAAATTCCTGCCCTTTCTCTTTCAGCTCAGAAGTAAGAAGGACTTTGGCCTTGGAGAATGGCTTCAAGGCTCCCTTGCATTTGACCTTGTAATCAATCGAATTCCCATCACACTTCTGAGGAATCAGAGTGACATGGGGATTCTCGACCTTTTTGTTCTTGGCCTTCTTCTTCTTTGTTGCCTTAGTCTTCTTCTTGGGGATGTTGGGCGGTTCAGCTGGAACGTCTGTGACAGTAGGCTCATCAGGAGGCTCTTCCAGAAGATCAATTGCTAGCGACTCTCCTGTGATAACCTTGATGCTAGAGGCACGTGTGGGAATACTCCTAGGTGGAATGACATCGTAGTAGACATCACTGTCAATGTAAGAGAAAGATAGTCTCTTATTAGGTGTGTCTATGATCGCGCCTGCAGTAGCCATGAACGGTCGTCCCAGGAGTATAGGCATACGAGATATCGCACCCATCTCCACAACCTGAAAATCAGTAGGCACCAGACAGTCTCCTACTTGGACTAGCAAACCAGCGATTTCACCATATGGAAGTGAGGTGGAATCGTTTGCAAACGTGATAGATGTCTTAGGAGATAGAATAGTAGCCCCCAACTGCTCTGCAATTGCCTTTGAGATGACATTGACACTAGCCCCTGAGTCGACAAGAGACTCTTTGAA
Source organism: Eutrema japonicum (assembly GCA_030161315.1). NCBI lineage: Eukaryota > Viridiplantae > Streptophyta > Magnoliopsida > Brassicales > Brassicaceae > Eutrema > Eutrema japonicum. The sequence goes on from BSQW01000001.1 coordinate 13,863,832, forward strand.
ATCAACTCCTGAGATGGAGCTTGGTACTGCGAATTTCCCTGGGTCTTCCCTCTGTGTCAATTTCCGTGGTTGTAGTGAATTGCGAACTCTTTCTCCTATCACCTCACGTGATTTCTTGGCTTCTGGTTCTTTCTGCGAGGGGTATCGATCGATACCAGGTAGGGTATCGATCGACGCCATGCGATTTGAATCGTTTCTGACAGGTACATCTTCATCAGAAAGAAGCTCCACGTTCGGGTTATCCAGCATATACTGTAGTCTAGCAATCTCCCATTCCTCCCTTGTCAGCTTAGGAACCATAGGATAAGGCATCCTGGTTACATACACTCGTTCTGCAACGACCTTAGGCACCACAGTCGAAGTTTCAACTGTTTCCTCAGAAATCGCCCCGGTATCGACCGATACCAATGGGGTATCGATCGATACACGGGTTTTCGAATCCATTCGAGCAGATGTCTGGGCTGGTATCGATCGATACTGGGGAGTATCGATCGATGCTTGTGCGATTTCAGGATTATCTTCGAGATTTTCTGCACTTGAGGAGATTGCATTGACGTGTGAATGAACCGTCTTTCCCTTAGAATTTGCTGCAGTCTGAGCTACTTGCGTCTCCAGCATCCTGTGGCTCGTATTTAGTGCCTCGATTCTTCCACTCAAATCGGTGTACATGGTGTCCATCTTACCATTGAAGGTGGCTGTCATCTTCTCCTGCCCTTGAACCAGGTGTTCAAGCATAGCCTCAATCTTACTCTCAGGAGCTTTGGGTGGTGGGGATTGGTACCCTCCTTGCTGAGCATTGTTGGTGAAGTTTCGATTGGAGTTGTATCCGAATCGCTGACCCTGAAAACCAGAACCACCTATGTAGTTAACGTCTTCCACCTCATTCTCAGTAGCAAGGTGGACGGCCTTTGTTGTCCTTCCCAGCAGAAGACTGTGCATAGAATCCAGCTGAGCTTTCACTTCAGCGATCTGCGACCCATCCTGATTACCAGCCAGCCTCTTGCGCTCGAAATCTGCGCTCTTGGTGCTACTACTAGAGGCAAAGTTCTCGATCAACACAATAGCGTCCTCAGGATATCTGGTGTTGAAATTACCATTGCTGGAAGAGTCCAGACCCATCTGATATCTCCAATCTACTCCTCTGAAGAAGATACCCAGCAGCTGCACATCAGAGTATCCATGATGTGGACAATCTCTCTGGTACGATCTGAATCTTGTCCAAGCAGCCTTGAACGCCTCAGTAGGTCCTTGAGAAAAAGTGGAGATCTTATTCCTCAGATCTTCAGATCTTCCGTCATCGTAGAAGTTAATCAGGAAGGCTCTCTTGGTGTCCTCCCAATTAGTTAGCGATCCAGGAGATAGCTGCCTCAGCCAGTAAGTAGCTTCTCCACCCAGAGAGTAGGGGAAGAGCTTGCAGAAGAGGTAGTCGTAGGACACTCCATTGCTCTTGATGCTAGTGACCAAGTCCTCGAACTTCTCTACATGGTCCATTGGATGTTCATGAGGAAGACCATGGAAGAGATGTTGTCCTACTAGAGTGTAGTAAGCAGGTTTCAGCTCAAAGTCATTCCTCTCATAAGCAGGAGGACGAATCGCTGACCGATTGGCGAAAAACTGCTCTGGCCTGTTGTACTCACCAATCGTTCTTCCACGATTAACCACAGCATTCCCTGCGTTGGCGCGCCCAGCTGGCGCGATAATCTCAACAACCGCAGCAGGGACAACGATGTTACCAGCTTCATCAAGTCGCTGCCCTCTCTCATTACACACGTGACCCTCTTGGTCTCTCAGAATTCCAGCTTCATCAGCTCTTAAAACCACTGGGTTGTTCATCCCTGATGTTTGCTTGGTCTTTCTGTTTGTGCGTTCCACAAACGCTAGCTGTTCCAGTGACAGTTCAACTAGTTGTGTGCTCTTGTTGCTTCTGGTTTCACGAACAGGCATACACCTGCAAACAAAACACTAGGCAAAGCACGTAAGTAACCAGAAAAATACGTTGAGTATCGATCGATACCAAGTGGTGTATCGACCGATACTACAGAGTATCGATCGATACCGACGAACTTAGTCGAAATTCTAAACTAAAATCTAATGGCGAATTTGAGTCCCCGGCAACGGCGCCAAAATTGATATGCTCAATTTAATACCCTAAAGTACTAAAGCAGTTGTAATAGTATAGCTAGGGGTCGAACCACAGAAGACTCACAGAAACGCACAATAGATTCTATAGTGTCGAATTACGCTAAGCCAAACAGTTGTAATTAAAAGCAGTGCAGAAATTAAAGGGGTTGTAAATCAATTGAGAAATATAGGCTCAGGGTTTTTCTCAGGAAATCAATGAATGCAGATAAACTAACTAACATGATTCAGATTTAGCGCAGTTCTTGAACTCAAATCACTAAAATATAGCTAACCAACTCTCGTTGCGAAAACTATCTAAATCTAAATCCTAAGAATTCCAAATCTCTTTGCGAATCCTAAATTCTAAATCAGCTTTAATATCAGGTTTGATATGTTCACAAATCAATTAAACCAAATCTCTTTGCGAATAATCAATTTGCTCACCTAGGTTCTATCAGGTAATTAATCGCACTCTCGTGCCTAATCAATTATCCTAAGATCTAAGTTCCAGATTCGTCAACCTAGAATTAGCTATGAACACAACCTAAGGTGAAGAACTAATTCAGATGGTGAATCCTAAACAGATAATTAACCTAGCATTCAAAGAAATCATTTATGAGAAAACCCTAAACCTAAAGTGGATCTACTCAGACATGGCAATTGAATCAAAAGACATGTTTGAATAAATCATCAATAGAATAGGAAGAAGGGTTTAGAGATCTGATCTCGGACGAAGGGAGATTCAGACTTGTCTCTCTAAAACCAAAGTAAAATCAAACACAGAAAAATAAAAGCATAAAAAGGCATAGCCTAAACAGGTGGCTGAAAACTCCTATTTATAACCTAAAACACGATCTGGGGTCTTCTTGTAATTATTAAAGACTTCTGGGCACTTTTGCAATTCCTCAAGTCTTGGAAAACTCGAGGGTCGTGTCTTGCTGCGCTGAGTGTCGATCGATACCAAGGGGTATCGATCGATGCTCGACGTGAATTCAGGTTCTCAGCGACACGGTCTTTAGCTCTGCTACAAACTACTCCAGAAAGCTCCAATATGCTCCAAACGTACCTAAACCTGTAAAAGACTCTAAAAGACTCCAAAATACTATAAAGACTCTATAAAAAGGACTTATATCATGGCTTAAATAGGGTAAAAACCATGATATATCACCAGATTCTTGCCTTCCTCCATCTTGTAGCTATAGAACCTTTGCTTAAGATAGAATCTGTTAGGTAAAGATTTATCCTGATATTGTGATTCCAGAGAATTCCACATGTCTTGAGCAGTTTTATGCTTCAATCCAACCTTTCTCAACACCATATCCGTTAGACTCATACTTAGCAAATTTCTAACTCTGCGATCCTTCTCCAGCCTTTTGGGATCAGCTTTTACATCTTCACCTTCTTTACCCTTTCCCTTAGCGTCAGCTTCAGATGTTTCACCATCTATTTTTAACACTGAATCAAGACCAAGAATCTCCAACTGAGCCAGAACTCTATGCTTCCAGATGGTGTAGTCTCCTTCACCATCAAACTTCTCTACTTCCCATCTGCCTTGTGTTGGTTCAACCATCTTCCTTTAACCCAGATCTTTTACCTGCTGAATCTATGCCTTCTGATTTAAGTAGATCCGATGAATGCCACACCAGAAAATCACCTTGACCGCTCCAACTAATAGCTCTGATACCACTTGTAGTAATATTCCGGCTTTAGCTCTTCATATTATCTGATCTATACCATTGTTTCAAGACTATTAATGCTCTGTTTTGTTTGTGTTTGTGTGTAAAAGCAGAGTAAGATAAGAACACAAGGAATTACAAGTTCCCAAGGCCAAATCCGGCCAAGGTACGTCTTGGAGAGCTTAATGCCAGCTCTCAAGGCTTTCACTAGAGAATCAATAAGAGTACAAGATACCAGAGGTATGATCTAGAGATTACAACCGAGAATTACAAGGATAGAGATCAAGGAAGAAGATGAGTCCTCTCTCTATACCTATTCTCTCTCTTAGATCTTTTCCTACTCTCTGCTTGCTAGATTCTCTCTCTTTCCTGCGTAACGTCTCTTTTTACTTCTTGTACAGGTCCAGCTCATCAATCAGAGCTCACGCCATTCTCACCTGCGTGTAACAAACCATATCCACAAGGTTCACTGTATCAAGACATTGCAGAGACCTAAAAAACGACTTCTGATGCGTTTCATTGTGTGAGACTTCAACCTGGGCTCTGACTTTCTTCCTGGGCTTTAGCGTATATTCATCAAGCCCAAAGTCTGCCTTAGGTATGAATGGAAACGATACTCACATAAACCAAACTTCTTCCACTAGCTTGCAGTCCAACACCTCAAAAGAAATTCCAGTGGTCAGGGAAGCATCTAAACATGAAAGATACTTTCCTTTTAAGCAGGGTTTTTTGTCGGTTGCCACACTTAGGGTAGGAACAGAAGGAATGCAGATGACAGTTGATGGGAAACATATAACCTCATTTGCTTTCCGTGATGTAATATCATCACTCTTCTTCTATAATTTACTGCTCCTAACAATTTTTCCATCAAATGTTTAGATTCTTATGTGGGATCTTCATCTTTCGTTCAGACACTGGAGCCATGGCTTGTTAGTGAAGTACGGATTACGGGTGACTTGAAGTTAATATCCATTCTTGCTAGCGGTTTACCGACATCAGAAGAATCAGAGCATGTTGTTGATCTAGAGGCACTGAAGGCACCTCCTCGTTCACCATTAAGCCCACTAGATCTTGTTATTGGCGTTTTCTCCACAGCAAACAACTTTAAAAGACGGATGGCTGTGAGAAGAACATGGATGCAATATGATGATGTACGTTCTGGAAGAGTTGCAGTACGCTTTTTTGTTGGCCTTGTAAGCTTTCTCTCTCTTTCTGAAAATATCAGGTTTATGTTGGGATTTCTTAATCATGATTTTCTTTGTGGGTGATAATGCAGCACAAAAGTCCTAATGTTAACCTGGAACTCTGGAACGAGGCTTGGACTTACGGTGATGTTCAGCTAATGCCCTTTGTTGATTACTACAGTCTCATCAGTTGGAAAACACTAGCAATCTGCATCTTTGGGGTAATAATTGTCTTTGTCATGTCTCTTCCTTTAACACAATTGAGTAGTTTATACCGTTTCGCCTCACTAACGACAACTCTTGAACAGACAGAGGTTGACTCAGCCAAGTTTATCATGAAAACGGATGATGATGCCTTTGTTCGTGTTGATGACGTATTAGTTTCTTTATCAATGATCAACAACACTCGCGGGTTAATATATGGACTGATCAATTCCGACTCTCAACCAATTCGAAACCCTGATAGCAAATGGTACATCAGTTATGAGGTACAACACAACCTGACATGCCCAAGTAAATCCATGATTGCTAGACTTGTTTAACGAAGTTTCTGCTCAAAAACAGGAATGGCCAGAAGAGAAATATCCTCCATGGGCGCATGGTCCAGGCTACATTGTGTCGCAGGACATAGCAGAATCGGTTGGTAAGCTTTTCAAAGAAGGAAACCTAAAGGTACTGCTCTTGTGTAAAGTCCATTTAATCGCATTTCCGGATTCACATAGAAATGGATTGTGAAATAGTTTTGAAACTGTAAATAGATGTTTAAGCTAGAAGACGTAGCGATGGGGATATGGATCGCTGACCTGAAGAAACATGGACTCGAGCCTCATTATGAAAACGATGGAAGGATCATTAGTGATGGATGCAAGGATGGTTATGTGGTTGCTCATTACCAAAGTCCTGCCGAAATGACTTGCCTCTGGCGTAAATACCAAGAAACCAAACGCTCTCTTTGCTGCCGCGGTTGGTAAAACTCAAAAAAACGTAAACGCACCTTATTTTTTTCACCTTGCGTTTTGGTTCACGTCCGGTCTGCGTCCACAGGTACAGAAAGAGAATGTGGTCTAATTCTTTGTCATAAAACATCTGATTTGGCTTGTTAGTATATACGCAGATTAGATATATATATATAGTTTAGTTTAGGTGTATACTATAATATTACTGGTTTCAATATGATTGTGTAAAATTTCAACTGAAAATTCAATTATATTTTTTAGGGAAAAAACCTTAAAAATACACAAACTCTACATAATTTGGACTTTTAATACACGAACTATTTTGACACTCAGAAATATACACAAACTAACGTTGACATCTATTTTAATACTTAAACTATCAATCATTCTTTTTTTAATACCTAAACTATTAAATTTCGTGTATTTTACAACATTTATATTTTGAAAACCCGATTTTGTCCTCTCTTATTTACTAAATTCGATTTATCTCTTTATTTTTATTTTAAAAAACAAATTTGATAATATATAAAATAAAATAAAAATAAAATAAAATAAAAAATTGAAAAACGATGGGAAAAAAGCTCATCTTCCACGACCCCTTTTCTCTTCCTCCTCCTCCTCAAAATTAAATACCTTTTACACTCTCAGATTTTGATGATGTTTTGAATTTCTAATCCTTTTACACTCTTAGATCTGATTAATTACCTAAACCAATTTTTTAATCGGATGAGTTGACTCATGTTATTTTTGTGATTTGCAATCGTAAAAATCAATAACGGAACCGGAAAAATATGGATGAATCTCCCTGAGTTTTCCGGCGAACGATGAGGATACAAAGAGTTTTGGAATTGTTCATCGACATTATTCCAACAAGAGATCCTTCACACTACTCTATTATATATTGTCAGTAAATTTACATTCGTCGACCTGAGCTGCGATGGATTCAGCGTTACGACGGCTCGCAAACGCCGACGAACGAATTGAGGACGACGGGAACCAAAAACAAAATCACGCAGCAGAGCAAAAATGAAGAGAGGAAAGGTTGAGCATCTATCTGGTTCTGGGCACTAGAGATTCCGATTCGAAATCCCGGTCCTACCGAACATTCAAATTGGTACTGGGCCCTGAGACCGAGTTTCTGACAGATTGACCGGTACAGATTCGGATAATTGTGAAGTCAAAAAACGATATGCCGCAGAAATAAAACAGAGCAATGAATGAATACAAGAAATGAGAAAACTTTGGGCCTGGTAATATTACCAGGAGAGGAGAGGAGAGGAGATGGAGTTGTAGATTTGGTTAATGAGAGGAGAAGAGAAAGATGACACTGGTCGAAGGAGGAAGAAGAAACATTTTTTGTTTTTGTTTTTAATTTCTTTTTCCTTTTTTAAATTTAGTTTTATAAATTATTAATTTAGTTTTTTTGATAAAATAAATCGAATTTAGTAAATAAAAAAGATAAAATCGGGTTTTTAAAATATAAATGTTGTAAAATATACGAAATTTAATAGTTTATGTATTAAAAAAAGAATGATTGATAGTTTAAGTTTTAAAATGGATACTAACTTTAGTCTGTGTATTTTTCTGGGTGTCAAAATAGTTTGTGTATTAAACGTCCAAATTATGTAGAGTTTGTATATTTTTAAGGTTTTTTCCCTATTTTTTATATATATAATGTCATATGACTTCATTCTTACTGCTTACTCTTCACATTAGCCGCGTGTTCTCCACTGCACAATGACACGTCACATTAAGTAAAGATTCGAAAATCAGCAGGGCATATAAATATGTGTAACAGCCTCGAATGTTGATATCGGTAATACCCAAAACCAAAAAGTCAGAGATAAAAAGGTATCTGCTAATGGATAAACATCTTGATAAGATCAATCATTGTCTTACAACTTTAAATTATTGAGGACGCACAGGAAAAAAAGTCTGCCTAACTTAATAACTTCTTGATCTTTCCACGACGTCTCTTAAATCATGAAACGCCATTTTAGTCGATAGAGAGAATCGATTTGTTTGAATGGCGACAGAGCCAGAAGCTGGTTTTGGAAGAGATACTTCCTCTGTTTCGGGAAGATTTATGAGAAACAGAGATCTATACCTCTTCTTGCCTTTTCTCTTAGGCTTCTCTGATCAAGAATCATCAGATGGAGACGAAGATGTTGCTTCGTCGCCTGAGAGAATCATTCTGGTCAACCCTTTTACGCAAGGAATGATCGTCCTCGATGAGCCTCTGCTTCGCGACTTACTTGAATCACGTGAGGAAGGTCATCCTCCAGCGTCCAAGGCTTCCATCGATGCGATGCCGATCGTTGATATCGACGGCTGCGAAGGAGAGTGTGTGATCTGTTTAGAGGAATGGAAGGCGGAGGAGACGTTGAAGGAGATGCCGTGTAAGCATCGGTTTCATGGAGGATGCGTAGAGAAATGGTTAGGGTTTCATGGGTCGTGTCCTGTTTGTAGGTACGAGATGCCTGTTGGTGGAGATGAGGTTGGGAAGAAAAGTAATGATGGCAGAGAGATTTGGGTTAGGTTTAGTTTCGACGGTGGTCGGAGAATTTGAGATTCTTCTGGTCATGACGTTGGAAACACTGATGGTGATGGTAACACTGTTATATCTGATGGCACAAGACTTGCTGTTGAGTCCGAGAATCAGGGTTACAGAAACGGATTTTAGTAAAAACTTGTGCTCTTTTTTTTTGTTCCTTTTGTTCTTGTTCTGGGGAAAGTTATGAGCTCTTTTTTTTTTTTCCCATGAAAAGTTTGTGATTTTGGTCTTTCCTTTTTTTTTTCTTCGTCTAATCTTTGTTTTGTTGCTTGAATTCATGTATTATAAAGTTAGGGAATTTCAAGATTTGTTTTTTATTTCCTACTGCGATACTTCTTCTGTCAGGACTACCATCAGCATCAGCATCACCATCATGGTGGAAACATCGTATATTCGCATTCTCACCCACAAAATCTACATAATTGTATATATGAACGGATAATCTACGCACGATGTATATTTTTAACATATCTTATTAAAAGAAAAACTCAGGTTTCTTGAAACCTATTCCTATTTGTTGGACTTGGAACACGTTTCCATGTCCTTGAAACTATTCAAATTCAGTCCCAAGTCCTCACCGTCTTGACCTCCAAAGGCTCTCTTCCGATTAGGTTGTTCCACGCAAACGACATCGTTCCACCTTCTCTTCTTCCGCTCCATCACTTCCACTGATTTGATTCCTCGTAATGCTCTGAAAATCGAAATCTGTTTTTGCATCTAAGCTCTCTGATGACGTCAATGAGCTGTCAACAACTGAACTTCTAGTCGGTTCAATTCCTCTGTTTTCTGATTTCTTGAATCCCAAGAAACGTTCTTCTTCCTCTTCTGCTTGCGTCAGTCCCGAAAAAGAAGAACTGACACAGCTTCTATTCGCCATTGATGCTACTCCACAGAGGTCGGATCTCGGAGAGTCTATACCGAGATTCAAAGATTTGTAACAGGAGAGAGTTTCTTGCGCTTTCATTAACACTGACTGTAAATATTTCCCCTGTGTCTCTATCCTCACCTGTAACTGCCTCTGCACCTAAAAAAAAAGCAGAAACTTCCAAGTTTCTAAAGCAAGAAAGCTATCATCGTACATATTGTGATTCATTTAGAGGCATAATGTAACTACTTCGATTTGTTCGTGAAGCTTCTTCTGGACTTCCAACTGTATTTCTATCGCCTCCTTGATTTGCAAGTTCCTGCTTTTATGAAAACGAAGAAAATGAATTCGAGAAGGCTGAAATCTAGCTATGGAAACAGAATAGTATTTTCTTTTATGATGATCATTAATTACTTTTTTGGTTGGTCATCTTTTTCTTCGGTGACAATAATGTCTAGTCGATCTCCAAAATCTTTTTGACTCTGACATTCTTGGGATTTTGCAGCTGAAGAAACTAACATGACAAAACATAATTATGAACAACCAAGGATCAGGATAGATGAAACCCTCAGCTCAGATCAAAGATTAAAAATTTGAGAATCTGTAATCTTTGAACAGCATTAATAAATCTACATATTAACAAATAGGGGTTCTTGCATGTACGGTCAGTTTATGAAAACATAGTTTGTATACTAACATTTTACAAAAACTGGAAAAATAAGTAAAACTTTATGTACTGTACATGCGTTAACTTTTCAGTTGTATCCATGAACAGTATTGCACGAATCAACGATGTATAATAAACGGACCAATAACAAGAAGGGACAAAATCGTCTTTTCAATAGAGAAAGTGTTATTTATTTTTAGAATTTCAAAACGGTTAGAACACAAAATATGTTTTGATTAAGACACTAGATGCAAATATCTCTAACAAATAAAACATCATCAGTAATCAAAGAATTTCTAACCATCTTGTTTGTTACCAACGAATCTCTCGCTTATCCCGAGCCGATATTTCTGAAGAGTTAAAAAGAAATAGAACAAGAATCAGCCAAATTCGAGTTTGTAAATTGCAAGAAATTGAGTATATAAAAAAAAAATATAATAATTCGAATCAAAGAAGTTTGTCAAAGGACCTGTAAATGACTCTTGAGATGGTACAAAGTAAGCTCAGGAATCTCCATAATCCTCATCAAACCCTTAGGCGTCGCCTCTAAAACCACACAGAACAAAACAAAAATGAAAAGCCAATAAAGAAATAATTAAGACCGAACCACACAAACTTGTTTCCTTGATAAGGTTTCAAAAGGACAAAGGGAATTGAAACAGAACTGTGTGGTCCGCCGAGCTGATTAACGGCGTCGATGAATCTGTGATGAAGCTCACAACTCCATCTCAATCTCCGCTTAGAGTCATTTGCCTTGTGATTATTATCATTATCCATGTTCTGTAACTATAATATCGATCAAGAATGGTTCAAGAAAAGAAAAAAAAAACAGAAAAGGGTTTTTGTTTACAAGATTATTGGGTTTGTTGGCACAGATATGGAGATTTTACATGTAGTTGTTGGAGTCTTTTCTTTCTACTTGTTCTTTATAAATCTTATTCTCACACCATATCTGGAAACATCATGAGTGGGTTTCTGTTGGAGAAGGGAATATATGCTCTCTTGACCTTTTCCTCTTTCATTTTTCTTTTATTTGTTTACTTTTTTCGCATTTTACGTTTTAGTATTTGACTATTTGTTTCCCTTTCCTCGATTACCTCCGCTTTTTATGTATACTTTTTGGAATTTTTGTGTAACTTCTTTTTCTTCTTTGACTTGAAGTGGTTAGACAGAATCTATGATGCACCGAGATCAGATAATAAACGTTTGTGCACTTATTAGGTTATGGTCTTTTTAAACGACATCTATCCTAATGGACACTTAGTTATCGTGTATAACACTTCTTACAAATATATTATTTAAAGGGTTAGAAAGAAAAATATAATCTATTTTCACTACATAAGTAACAAATACATAATAGCCACTCAATCTGCTTATTTTGCTGCTAATATAAATCACAAGGAAACGAGAAAAAGATGCAATAAATATTTTTCAGGCGATTAAGAATTCCAATCAAAACATATAGAATCGCCTCCATCACGTTTAGCACGACAAGGGGCTGGTTCATAAATGTACCAAATACATTCGCTGCAAACTCCAAATTCACTTGATACAGTGTCGCCCCTATCTACCCTGAAAATATCAAATGTTACCTTGTTTCCGGGCCACTCGAAATTGCAAATGTACCTCGTCGTTTTACGGAGGTTGACATGAAACCTGAAATCAAAGCTAGCTCCAGCTGCGAGCTGTTTTACCCCGAGATCTTTCTCTTTGTTCGTGCAATGCGCGACCAACGTTGCATTGCTGGTCAATTTGTTAATAATCACGACATGTTTAGCTGCGAACGGTAAAAGTCCATCGGTCGACGAATGATTTCCAAATGATGACGATGTTTTGAGGATAATTAAAAATGAGAATAGCACTAATATGATGAAATGGTTATTTGTTGAGGAAGCCATTGATGGGATTAAAGAGTTTGTGAAATGATCATATTCTTCTTTATTTCGAAAGTAGTATTTATAGATGTAATAACATTTTTTATATTGGTAAAAATATGTAGGTTATATATATCGGACGTAACTACAAGTAAATGTGTATAATCTTTTTTTGTCAAATATATGTATATTAGTTAATTACTAGTATACTAAAAAAAATCTAGCTTTAATGCTCTTTAATTTTTGTTTTTTAAAGTAAAATGATAAGATCTTTCAAATCTTCTTTTAAAATATAAAAATTTCGTCTATAATAATAACATTTACACCAGAAAGTTAAAAAAACAAAATCGTCTATAACTCTGTTTCTAAATGTCCCGCATTCAATTTCAAAGATATAATCGTCTTCTAACTTTTTACAATTTGTTATATAGACATTAAATTTACGAGAGAAACTGCCATAATAGATTTTCTTCTTGTTGGATTATATCTTTGAAATTGAATGCGGGACATTTAGAAATCAAAGAACTAAGATGTGAAATAAAAGAAGCTGTTTCACAGAAGAAAAAAAGGTTTAAATTTTAAATTCAAGTGGGAAGGAAGTAATTAACTTTTTTTGTATTTTAGACATGTGTCAAGATCTAATCTCCTATATATTCATGGATGTTTAAAAAATAACATTGACTTGACATATAATTTACAATTGTGATATTCTGATGTGTCATCACCATAGAGCTTCTCAAGATATTTATGAAAAAAAAAAAAAGTTGGTCAAGATCCTACTTTATTATTGTAGTGAAAAAAAAGAGTCCAAAACAATGAAAAAATGTTTAACTTACAAGAATAATTACATTTATGTCATTCACATTAAACTTATGTATAATCATATGAATTTTATTATGAAATTGTATATACATTTTTAAATCAATATTAGTTTCTAAGTTATTTCATTATCTAAAATAAAAATTTTAACTTCGAGTTTTTTTGTATTCAAATTATATTGCTTCGTTTCATAGGGTTATACCTTTTATTTTCGAGATTTTTTTTTTATTATGACAAATATTATTTTTACAAGTTTCATATTTACTTGCTCAATTTTTTTTTTTTTTGCAAAATTTCTTAGTTATATTTAATTTCATACAAATTTTTGCTTATTCAAATTCAAATTATAATATGAAATCTAGCATTCATATTATTGTTATGATTATTGAGGTATAAAACGTATACTATAGTTCACATACACGTACTAATGATTATTGAGATATAAATCATATAATATAGTTTGATGTTAATGGTCTCATCAAACTATATTTTAATTTGATATAGTTTGATGCTAATGGTCTCATCAAACACACGTACTAATGGATATTCACGTGACAAATTTGAAATTCGAATTCAAAATGGATTAAATTGTTTTGAGATTACAATTTATTTTTGCATATTCAAATTCAAATCATATTAAATTTCATATTCAAATCTAATCGTATAAAATTGCATATTCAACTTCAAATCAAATTAAATTGCATATTCAAATCTAATCATAATAAATTGTGATTTACAAATCAAATTGCAATAAAACGATATTTTAATGGAAAGATATATTTTTGTGGCAATAGTGATTTTCGCTATTGATAATTAAAAAAAATAATACAAAATTACGTTATATGATTGAAGAGACTTTTGATTTTGAATTCTCATTCATATCTTCTTAATAAGTGATAACCCCTTAATTTGAACACTATATAACACTATAGTACCTCATTCATCAATTACACAATATCATTAACACACAAACCCCATCAAATTTAAACAAAATCTATTATATCATTGTACCTCAAATGGTTTACAAAAGATTTATATATTAATTTCAAAATTTTAAATTTTTATATTCCATATTATTATTTTAAACTCGGATATTACAAAATTTACATATATCTCACTCCGCGCCTTGCGCCGGTTACTACCTAATTGGTTAGCTACTTAAAAAGGATTAATTCTTCTCCACAAGCAAGTGATTCCCAAGGAATAGACTAAAAGAAAGACAAACGAAAGAAGAGAGAGGAAGTGAAGAGGTGCCAATGGAGGAAAGGAGATGAAGATGAAGAAGATGAGAGCTTTGTCGTGAGAGTGGAGGGAAGATGAATGAGATCAAACCCTTAGGTATCACACACTTGATTCCTTGACTCAGCGGTTTCAAAGGGACAAAGAAGAGGGAAACAGAACATTCTGGTTCGTTAGAGTTGATTAAGGGCATGGATGACTCTATGATGAAGCTTATAACTCCATCTCAATCTTGGCTTAGATCGTCCTCTGCTTTTTAATTCTAATCATTTTCTATCTTCTGTAATAACAATCAAATAATGATTCTTAGTTTTGCCACTTTCCTCTTTTCTTTCTTTTTTTTTTTTTTTTTTTGCTGCAGTTTACGTTTTAGTATTTGACTATTTGTTTCCATTTCCTTGGTTACCTCCGGATTTCACAACTCTTTTTATTTATATTTTTTAATATTTTTTGTTGGAATTTTTGTGTAACTTTTTCTTCTTTGACTTGAAGTGGTTAGACAGAATCTATGATGCACCGATATCAAATAATAAAGTTTGTAAAAATATTAGGTTATGGTCTTATCCTAATGGACATTTATCGTGTATCACACTTCTTACAGCCATCCCTCAGCTCAATAAAGTTATGTGAATACGATGTGAAAATGGGCTATATATATATATATATGGATCTCACATGAAGTTTTGATTTATTTTTAAAGTTCAATTTTTTCCCATTAAATTCTCATCTTAACAACGTTTACAGTTTATCAATTCAATTTTCCATTATATGCCGACATCTACAAGATTTAATTTTGTTGATACACTAGCAATCAGTTCCGGCGGGAATTTTTTTGTTTTTCATTGTTATTTAACTAAAAGAAGTACTTATGATTTTAAGGAAAACAAATTACTTTTAAATAATTTAAAAAACAAATTTTGAAAATGATGATGTTTATTACTTATGAAAAGAAAGAAAGAAAGTAGCCAGTCGGCTCTTAGAAGAAAATAGAGAATAATAATAACGCTAATTATGAATGGATGATTTTTTGCAGTATTTGTAAGGAAAGGAGAATCAAAGAATCTAACTATGAAATAACTTTATACGATAAACTTTATACGATAAAAAAACATCATTAATTAATAACTTTAAAAAGAAGAAATTCTACCTTATTTTTCTTTAAAGGCGTCCACGCAAAAAAAGTGAACCGATCATATTAGGGCTGGGCAAAATATATGTTATATCCGCTTCGATCCGGTATTCGTCTTGATTCGATTCGAAAAATTCAGATATCTGTAAATGTTCGGAGCAAAGCAAATAGTAAAATTTAGTATCCGTAAAAAACATATCAAATAACAAATATCATTTTTTAAAAAGCAGGATATCCACTCCGCTCCGCAAATTTATAATTATATATTTATATATATAATTATATACATATGATATTATAAATTTTTGTAAAATAACTGAATAGATGTATAGTGTGAATAACTTCGGGTATCGGTTCGGTTAAAACCGATACAGCAAGTATAACCTATCTAACCAAACATTTTTCTTACATATAATAATATTAATATTTAATACCTAAATTAAACCATTCCTTTGGCTTTTTGGCTTTGTGACTTTGTCTTTTAAGCTTAATGGTAAGTCTCTCCTCTTCTCTTTCCTCCGCTTTTTTTTTTTTTGGGTATACACTTCCTCCGCTTTTTCTTCTTTCCCTTCTTCTTCCTTATCTTCTTCTTCTCCCCTTCGTCTCCTTCTCATCTAACTCTCTTCTTCTTCTCCCCTTCGTCTCCTTCTCATCTAACTCTCTTCTTCTTTTTCCAGATCCAGTATCTGCTTGGGTCGGTGGCTCTTTTCGTTTATGGCGGCGAGACTGTCATGTGGTTGGTCTGAGGAGGCGATGGTTTGTGGAAGCGAGGTTTCTTCTCGGCGACGATTTATCATATAGTAACAAATTTTTTTTCTTTTTTTTGTTTGTTGAAACAACTTTTTTTATCTATTTTTCTGAAATTTATGTTTTTTTAAAAAAAATATTTTTAACGGAGCGGATCGGATATCCGCAGATATATATTAAAATTCCGAATATCCGCATTTACGGATATCCAAAAAATTTCGGATCGAAGCGAATCAAAAACTCAAATATCCAGACAGAGCGGAACGGATCGCAAATACCAAAAAAATCTATGATATTTGCTTCATGCCCACCCCTAGATCATATACCATACAACTGTTAAAGTAAAAGAACTTTAGACTTCTGGAAGCCATTTACAAAAAAAGTATTAAAAAGTATATATGCATGGTCTATAAATGAGCTCAACGATGATCCAATGACATGGAAAGAGACACCCAAACACTCTTCTAGAGTTTTATCCACTTTGAGAATTATCTCCAAGGTGATTTGTGCACGTTATTGCTGTATGTTTTCGAAGTTTTTTTTTTTGCGTTAGAAATGAAATGATGAATGATATCTTAGTTCAAAAAAAAAAACTGAAATGGTGAATGATAATATAAGAAAAAAAAATAGTGAGTTTATTCCAAAAGCCGAATCTTTTACTATATAGAATCATTAAGGAACATTGATGTACATGATATACATGTATAACTGACATCTATAAATATTATTACATCAAATTTTTATTGCATCAAAGTCGAAATCAGTTATTTGGAGATGACTGCGCAGTTTGTCCATCAAAATTAACCAGCACTTTTCGTGATAGAGAAAATTATATAGAAATGTGCATACAAAATACGAAATATTCAGTTGGAAATTATAAAGAGACTTTGTAGATCCACCACAAATATCATCAAAGCTCGTTTCGGATTTAGAGAGAACATGACGAACAAACAATATATATATATATGAACTTTCATGGTTATATGAAAACAATATAACAATTATTAGAAGAGAAAAGTGGCAACCGTCCTCTTCGTTTTTAGTTTTTTTGCCTAGGGTACTGCGTCGGTTTGAGTTCCGGTAGTCCTGAGCGGAGGCTCGAATCGAGGGAGGAGTGTAGCTTCTTGGCAAAATCCCTTGGTTTTGGGTTCCGGTTGAAGTTCCGGCGGCGCACGGTGTGGGATCTTCTGGATCTCGGTGTGGCTGCAACGTGACTCTCGAGGTGGTGTGGCGAAGCTGGATTCTCGGTGGCGCGTGGTGTGAGGTCTCCGAGGACGGGTCTCGGCATGGTGCTTTCAGTTCTGGTTTTTCATCTCCATCCTGGGCGTGTCAGAGTTGTGGCAGGCTCCGGTGTGGTCTCTAGGTAGTGTCTCAAGGCGGTGGCTCTCCTGGTGGTTCTGAGCGAGCATCTCTTGGTGGCAGTGAGTTAGTCTCTCCGTGCTGAACCGTTGTTCTGTTCGACGTGGCTTTGCTCGTTTTTTTTCATCAGGTGTGTGGATGCGCGACAGCGCCTAGTTGAGGTCGGGCCGACTGTGGTTTCCGATGTGAGTTTTCTCTTTGTCTCTTGACTGCGTGAGGATGGCGATCAGTTACGAGGAGATAGTCGGGTAACCTCGGCGGTGGTTCATGTGGACTGGCGGTTTGGTTCGGCTCGGCTAGGTTTGCGGTTCTGCTCCTCTTTTCCCCGTCGTTTGCTTGCTTTGCTCGGTTGGAGTAAGTGTTTTGTTTTGTGTGTCTTGATTGAGATTGCATCTAGGCTGGTTTGCGTCTTGTTTATCTTGCTGTTGGAGGAGTTAGTAAGGCTAGTTGAGCTTGTTATCGCTTCGTTCTGCTCGCCTAGAGGCGCTCCTAGATAGGATCTTGGCTTGAGCGAGTAGCGTTTCTAGGCTTTGCTAGTTAGTGTAGTCCCTTTTAAGTGTTGGATCAAGGTTTAACGGTTGAGCATCGAAGTTCTTGGCTGAGGATGTCAGGGTTCAGGCCTCTTTTGAACCAGCTTCCAATCTGCATAATAGATGTTTCTTCTGCCATTCTTCTTGCAATTCTCCTTTTGATCATATCTCAGTTTCATTTTATCTCGAGTTTTCAAGCTTTTTATCGCTACTGTATTGACACTATTTGCTTCATTGCTACGGTGTCGACATTTGTACCGAATGAAATTTGTTTCTATGTTTTTTATTCTTTTTTGCCATGGGACCAGATCAATCTTTTAGGTCGAACAATTTGTTAACACATCTTATAACACCGGATCGTTTTCATTTTTAATGAAATATTTACATTCATAGCAAAAAAATAAAAGTGGCAAATATGTAACAACAATTTCAAACAGTTAGAAAAGAAACGAGTTCAAATAGCAAATATGTTTATTTATATCTATTATAATACAACAATATGAAAGAAAGATACGATAATTATTTTGATATGATTAAGAATCCCATGTAAAACAGTATGGATCGCCTCCATCGCGTCTAATACGACATGGACATGTCTCAGAAATATTTCAAATACATTCTCTGCATATTCCACACTTACTTTTTGAACTATCGTCTCTATCTGCCCTAAAGATGTCGAACGTCTTAACATATTTGGACCACGAAAAAGTGCAAGTATATTTGTTAAGTTTTTTAGTCTTCCAACTCAAAACTAATTGGCAATTAGTGGATTGGCCCAAATCCCTTATATATTAGTCAATGTCGATCTCTTCTCACTTCCAATGTGGGACAATCTTCACACACTCCCTAGAGATTAAGGCACATGGCCCATTAATCTTTACCTAATCATAATACATCCCCTCGAGATAATGGCTCTTCTAGCCATTAATCTCGACAGACCATCAATCCTCGGGTCGGGTCGGGGCGGTTGGGCCTTCTTCTGGGCCGGATTACGGGTAGTGTGTGTTTGGGCTCTGATACCATGTTAAGTTTCCTAGGCTTCTAATTCAAAACCAATTGGCAATGAGTGGATTGGCCCAAGTCCCTTATATATTAGTCAATGTCCCTTCCCACTTCCGATGTGGAACAATCTTCACACACTCCCTAGAAATTAAGTCTCATAACCTATTAATCTCTACCTAATCCTAATAATATTGCGTTGTTCTGCGTAGATTGACACAAAATCTGAAATCGAAACTTTCATCAACTAGGATCGCTTTAAACCCCAAATCTTTCCCTTTGTTCCTACAGTGCAAGACCAATCCTGCACGTGTGATCAATTTGTTGATGATCACAACATGTTTAAGTGAGAACGGATCTCCATCGACAGATGAAATGTGCTCAAATGATAACGAAGTTCAGATGATAATTAGAAATGTTATTAGCACGAAAATGAAGTGGTGCTTTGTTGAGGAAACCATGGATGTTTGTAATATAATTTTGTTTTTAATGAAAGTAGTATTTATAAAATTAAAAACATTTTTAATATTCTTTAATTAGTCTTTTATTCTGGGGGGTGGGGTGGATACGAAATCTGTCGTTTAGAAAGAAAAACAAGATGTGGAAATCTGTGGGTTATAACTTACAAAGATGTAACTAGAAGTAAAAATGTCCATTAGTAATTAGTGAATTAGTAGCATACAAAATAAAATATCTCTTTAACGTTCGTTAATTAATCATTTTTTTAGCAATAAAAATGGTAAGATATCTCAAATCATCTGTTTTAGTCTAGTAGGATTTCGTCTAACTTAGTATTTTCTTTTTCTTTACACATTTTTATTGAATCTAATTTTTCACACCTGTGCATTTTTAGTAAACTATTTGAATTTTGAACACATTTAATAAAATAAAATAAAAACTGACGTCTTCTAACTTCCTATATTTTATTAATTAGATTAATATTAAAATTTTACGAGTTTTTTGTAAAAGTAATGAATGCATTTTGGGATACTCCTTGAGAACCAAACATATTAATTTGTGACTGTGTCATGGTTTTTTTTTTTTTTTTTTTTTTTGTCGACGTGACTGTGTCATGGTTAAGTATGTTCATTTTGGGAATTGGGACGGGAAATCAAGGAAAAGGGATGAGAACGGATAATTTGGACATTGAAAAATATTATTCAAAGTATTTTCGATAAAAAAAACAAGACGGAAAATCCGGGTACCATGCATAACGGATTCGGAAAATTGAGGTAGCTAAAATCACTTTTCAAACTCTCAATATTTAGATAAGAGTTAATCCCAAGACAGGTATTTCGAATAATTTCGGAAAATTTTGAGAAAATTAAAAAAATTTGGGATACATATCCATTAAATACTAGTTCAATACTAATTTTATTATATAAACGTGTCAGGACGGATATATATCTTTAGTTTCAAAAAATCAATATTTGTGACTTGGATACTAAATTTTACTATTTACATATTTCCACTTTAGATTATTATGAATATCAGAATTTTTCGAATCCAAACGCATACTACATGCAATAGGGTATTATGTATATTTTTTTGTCGAGCAACTATGCTATGCTTGATATGGATAATTGGATATGAATACTAAATAAATAAAAAATAATAATAAAAAAAAAACTTGTACATTTTAATAACCAGAAAATTGACGTGGCAAAATAAATAAAGGAAGGAAATCTTTTTAGTGGTACAGAAAGAGAAATAAAAAAAAGAGTCGTGAAAAAAGATTGCAAAAGTCCACTTTTATTGCAACAACATGTGGCTCTCTCATCTCTACAAGTCCCTCTCTCTGCTGATGTGTCATCTTCCCCCACTTTCTCTCTCTGTGTGGCTCTGTGCCATCCATTAACACCAACCCCAGACTCTGATTATACATACTCTTGTCTCACTTCTTCGGTTAAAGAATAAAACCCATACCATCAAAATCTCATTTCTCCTTCACTTTCTTCTTTCTTCTGTCCGGTACTTGCAAAGATTGCTATGTCTGAACTTAGAGATACACCGCTAAAACTGTTTGGGTGGACAATGACGTCTTCTTCTTCGTCCCCTGTTCTTCCCGATTCTTTCGATCACGGCAAGGAGAATTCTTCCTCGTCTTCCTCGTCTTCTTCTCCCTCGCTTCGACCACACATGGTATGTTTCCGAGTTGAATAGAAAATACGTTTTTTTCATCTTCTTTAATATGCTAAGAGATGTGTTCAAGGTGATTTTAAAATTTAAATGTACTGTTAAAGACTCTGCTCGTAGAGTGAGCCGGATGTCTTTAGGGTTTGCGATTGTTCATTCACACAATCAATGAAAAAGAACCTAGACAAAAGTGTATTCGCCTCAATTTTTTCTTCTTTGTTCAAGTCTTTAAAAATCCATCCAAAATTTCATTAGAATTCACAACAAAATGCTAAAAATTGAATCTTTTTATCTAGTCATTATCAGTTTGAAGCTACTTCATGATGTTAGATTCTAATCCAAGTTCCTCCAAAATTTCAGATGAACAACCAATCTGATACTGATAACACTGAACAAGACAATACAAGTATTCAGAAGATCATATCATCTGATCTTAACAAGGAGACAAAAGAAACATCTGAGAACAGCGATGACCAACACAGCGAAATCACAACAAGTACTACATCGGAAGAGAAAACAACTGACTTGAAGAAACCAGACAAGATCCTTCCATGTCCGAGATGCAACAGCGCAGACACCAAATTCTGCTACTACAACAACTACAACGTTAATCAGCCGCGTCACTTCTGCAGAAACTGCCAGAGGTATTGGACTTCCGGTGGATCCATGAGGACCGTTCCGGTTGGCTCAGGCCGCCGCAAGAACAAAGGATGGGTTTCTACAGAACATTACATGCACATCAATTCCGAGAATACTAACAATTACCATAGCTCCTCAACGAAGATTCTCAGCTTCGAGTCTTCAGAATCTTTGGTTACTGAGAACGGTAACCATCAATCAAGCGATGCGAAGATAACCGCCGATTCTGTTTCAAAAGATTTCAACAGCTTCCAAATATTTCTTCCTCCGCAAGTAACATCCCCTGTTTCACCTCCTTGGCCTTACCAATACCCTCCTAACCCTAGTTTCTACCACATCCCCGTCTACTGGGGCTGCACGGTACCGGTTTGGTCTACTCTAGAGACTTCCACATGTCTAGGGAAAAGGACAAGAGACGAAGCTTCACACGAAACTGTTAGAGAGAGCAAAGATGGTTTTGTAAGAGCAAAATTGGATTCACAATCTCAAAGTGTAGCTACGAAGAATCATGTGCGATATCCAGTACCGATGAAACGCGAGAAGACAGAGCAGTTCAGATTTTTCATTGATGAATCTGAAACAAAGAGCAGCGACAAGAGATTCGTCCCTCAAACGTATCTCAGCATGCAAGCAAACCCTGCAGCCATGGCAAGATCTATGAACTTTAGGGAGAGCATGTAATGTTAAACAGATACTAAAATAGAGTAGTTGTACGTGTGTTTATTCACGAAGCGAGGTTTAGTGTATTGATTGTTACCTTGTAGAAGAAAGAAAAAAATGTGTAGATATCTTTGTTGTGTGGTGAAGCTGCAGATAACTTTTAATAAATATCTTATTTATATGCCACAATCACCATTTTGTGCATTATCCTGAAAGATGGATATGCTAAAGTTATGATGTCTTCTTTGGTAAATGTGGCTCTAAGATATTGTTTATTAATCCATTATTTGTACTAGTGTGTAAATTCATTTGAGAAAAGAATAAAGAAAGATGAGTAAAGGATTTTTATGTAAAGGAAAAAAGCAGAGCACCTTAACTTTCAGTCCTTGGTTATAGAATCCATCTAGTTGTCACAGAAAAGCTAAAGGAGGAGCATTAAAAGGATAAAGAAAAATACACTTTATAAATCATTTTTCTTTTATAATGTCATTTCTTTCGTTTTGTATCTCCATTACTTTCTAACTTTCAGTCCATGCAAACATTCCACTCTTCGTTATCAAAGAATATATATATACAATTTCGGTATGCTTTTTTGAATATAAAACACCAGATGGCCCCAAAAAACAAAAATGTCAATTTTTGTGAGGAAACACTTTGATATGCTTTTTTTCTCTCGCTTTAGTTTACTTATAAGCTATCCCCTTTAAAGCAAAAACAAAATATTTGTTTGATGTATATAAAGAGAGTGATTCTAAGAAATGTTTTTTTTTGTTATCACGAAAATATTGCTTTATTCATGGAATTAGATTAAATACATCAGCAAGAAATATTGTTTTGTTCGTGGAATTAGATTAAATACGTAGATCTTTCTATTTTAAAAGTATTTACATGTTTCTCTTTCTCTATTAGCAAGTAATATAACCTTTTTTACCCAAAAAAAAAGTAATATAACCTTTATGGGTCACATGTGAGATGTTTATTTCTATAGTTGATGCAATTAGAGTTAGAGTAGGCCAAAACAAAAAGTCTAACAAAAGATCTACTCGGAAAGGAATATCCCCGGAAGGGTTTGGGCCCAATGGGTATATCGAAAGAAACTCCAGAACAACGTTCATAAGTCGCACGAAAAAAAGATTAATCTTTCTCTCTCGGGCACAACTCCCAAAAAGAAAACCTTCGTCCTCTCCTCTAGGCGGCTCCGCTGCTTGCCTCTGGTTCGCCGGCAATTGCTCTGCCGGTGTTCTCTCTCGCCGGCGCTTATTCAGCCGGTGATTGCTCAGCCGTTTTCTCATCCTTTGCTCAGCCGTTTCTTCTCCTCTCATCATGGCTTCTCCTCTAGATTCAACAGATCCGACGACCCTTGTTGAGATACAATCAGAAAATTCAATTTTACAGGTTGTTGAAGATAAGTCAGCTTGCTCTCTCATGATTAATCTCTCGGAAGCAACATCTCCTGCACCAAAACTCTCAGAAGCAGATACTCATCTGCTTTGGTCTCAGATCCAAAATTTTCTTGGGTCGCCCCTCCAGAGCTCATCCTAAATTGTGCCATGGAATCATTGATGCCATCTCCAGGCCGTTTTATGGAAAGCAACTCTGATTCTCCAAGAGTTTCCCTTTCAGAGCAGTTCATCAATGGTGAGCCGTTAACTCAAATCCCAGTGAAAACCTCTCTTCCCAAGGTTATCCCTGACTCGGTCGAGGATCAAAGAAACCAAGTGGAAAAGGTGGTGATTGCTTCTCCTACAACTGCTTTGAATCCTGTCTCGAATATATCTCCAGTCTTGGCAAATGAATTTTCATCCAGCAAAACCCCTCAGACCCAAAACTCACCTCAAGGAGCTTGGGCATCACCTTTTAGAATCGCAGCTCTTTCCCCTGCCTTGAAGAATCCTAGCTGCCAAACTCAAGCTGATAACCACGATGTCATTCTCCCAGCACATGAGCACTGGCCGGAACTAGCTTCGCAGAAGCAGCCAATGAGAAAACGTGCTCCTCCAAAAACGTTTAAGCCTCCATATAGCTCAGCTATAACAAAGGGAGCATCCCTTCCTGTGGCCCCAGAAATTTTGAAGGAGTCGCTAGAGTATCCATGGGCTGCCAAAATGAAATCGGTGTGCAACTTACAAAGAGTAACTAACCCTGTCTTCATGGAGGATGGCACTCCAAAGGTTAGTATTCCGAGCCATGTCTTGCTAGAGGGAATTGAGAATCAAAACCAATTCATAGTAGGTCAATTTTACCGCTGTAAAGCACCCTCAAGTGGACTTATATACGCGGTAGTTATTCGATTATGGGGTCGTAAGTGTCGTATTCATACTCGAAAAATAGGCGAGTCCTCTTATATATTCCATATCCCAGACGAACCAACTAGGAAATTGGTCTCACAAAGGGGAATATGGCATATTGATGATTGTATCATGTTTGTATCACCTTGGAGTCCTTCTCCAATCATTAGCCTTCCGGAAATTTCTACTATACCTGTTTGGTTAACTTTGAAGAACATTCCATATCAGTTGTACTCTATTAAAGGAATAGATTGGATTGCATCTGGTATTGGAGAACCAATGCTAACTAGTAAACCATGGCTAGACCCCACTCTAATGGGAGAAGCTAAGATTCTGGTTGAGGTTAAGCTAAACAAGCCGTTCCCTCAAAGAGTTGCCCTAGAAGACACGACTGGCTGTATCACAATGGTTGATGTTCTGTATTCGTGGCTGCCAACTAAGTGTAGTAGCTGTGGTCAACTGGGTCATAAAGCCTCTCATTGTCTAGGTCTCCAAAACCTGAAAACTATCACATCTCCGGTGACTGTTGCTCCTCAAATAAATGTAGGCGGGGGAGTTGCTTCTGAAAACGTGGCAAGTGCTGTTGTTGGTAAGAATGTTGAAAATATTGCTTATGGAAACGTGGAAGCAAGTGTTGTTGTTGGTATGGATGTAGTTGTTTTGGCAACTGAAAATGTTGTTGCTGCTTTAGCCGCTAATGCACATATTAGTGTTGTTCCTGATACTATATCTATTGAACAACAATCTTCTCAAATGGACTTTCGACCTGTACCAATAGAAGATATAGAAAACACTGAGGTTAGACTCCCTAGCACATTCCACACTAAAGTCAACAAGACTTGCAATAGCTCAAAAGAAGTCGCAACAACTACTGAGGCTGATTATGCCTGTCCCTTACCAGAAATCCCAACGACTAATGAGGTTATTTCTGGTACTGAATCTTCTTTGTGTAGGACTGATTGTAATGATCAAGGATTTGATGTGTATGAAAGGTGTGATTCTGAGGCTTTATCTTTAGATATTAACATGGAAGCATCAACTCCACGGATCTTGCGGGATAGGCCGGTTAAGCCAACCCAAAAGATGCAAGAGACTGAGTGGAAAGTAGTTACTGCTCGAGGACGGCGTGGTCGAGGAGGTGGAGGTGGTCGAGGAGGTGGAGGTGATAATAAATGATCTCCTCTGTTTCTTCTATACTTTATCTCTTCATCTTCTTATTTTCGGGTTCTTTGATAGTATTTGCAACTAGACATAAGTTTTTGCTTAATGACTTCTACTTCTACATCTGTATGACCCAAAAAGGTCATAATTTGTAATTGGTTACCTTGCATTTTTAATTTGAAAGCCCTTATTCAAAAAAAAAAAAAAAAAAAAAAGTCGCACGAATTGAAAACCGTTCTGTTTTGGTGAGGGAAACTCCAGAACAACGTTCATAAACCCGGTCTGGTTCTAGAGACAACCAAAAAAAAATTGTATATATTTTTGGTATTTTCTGTACTAATTATCGATCGACTCTTTACAATTACAATTCAAAATCTGAAAGAAAAACAATCCTACATAATGTAAACTTTAATGGTCGTACTTTAAAACTTATATAATAAAACCGGACAGCAATAGGATACTCATTAACGGAACTATGACAGTGAAACCATTATGTTACATTGTTACTATGTACAACGAAATATCTAACAACATCATTTATACCCTATGAACATTTGCACCATGAAAAAAATAATATATGTAAGAATAAATTCAAACATCAAATCTGATTCTTTACTATTATAAATCAAGGAAGCAAAACAAATTATGCCTTAAATATTTTTAAACGATAAAGAAACCCATTCTAAATAGTTTGGAGAAGTTCCATCGCGTCTAGCACCACATGAAGCTGTGAGCGAATCCAATTCATGCTCATTAAAAGCTTCATAAAATAGAATAGTAAGACAAAAAAAATAAGAGGTGGAAACCCCTTTGATCCAGTGGTTGACCAAAAAATTTATTAATTCTTTTAGACTTAAGAGGTCTGGGGTTCGATTTCCAGATGATACAATATCTGCAGATTAATGGAGGCAAACTTATATAATAAAATCTTCAGCGTGGTACAAGTGGAACCGTTCATCGTGATCGTGAATCCTTGTGAAACATATAGCATTGTTTATTGTAAAATTATTTTTGTAGTAGTTCTCATAATTTGTATAAGTGTTAAACAAAAAAAAAAGACAAAAAATAAGATATTAGCTCATTGCAACTTTATTTAGGTGCAACAAAGGTTTTTTTTTTAAATAGGACTCCTCCAACTGATTTCTCTATTCGTTACACTCGATTCCATTTCATTTGTATTCAGTTTCCTTGTTTGTAAATAATTAACCTTCT
Source organism: Eutrema japonicum (assembly GCA_030161315.1). Lineage (NCBI taxonomy): Eukaryota > Viridiplantae > Streptophyta > Magnoliopsida > Brassicales > Brassicaceae > Eutrema > Eutrema japonicum. The sequence continues at coordinate 13,890,647 of BSQW01000001.1, forward strand.
TGTTCATTAATAAAATTAATATATAAGTCAAAAGAAAAAGAAAAAAAAGGAAAAGACTAATTTAAGAACACCAAAATTAAAAAATGTTATATTGATATCATATAAGGAAAAATAAAAGAATTGCACAAAGTGGGCAACTCCCAAAATTACTTCTTAGATCTTCATTAGACACATGACACATTTATATATATATGAATCTTTACTTCCTATGAATCCTAATCACGTGAACTTTTGGACTTGTCATGAATCATAATACTGGTTTTTGTTTGTATACTTTAATAGGAGCTCGCTCAAAAATGTACTAAATACATTCTGGCATATTCCACATTTACTCTATATCTATCTTAAAAATATCAAACGTCGCGAGTTTTTATCTTATTAGAGCATCCCCATTGCAGATCTAATTATTGGGTCTTCCGCTTTAAAAAAAAAAAAAAAAATTGATTTTTTTATGTCGCGACACATCATCAACTTTTTGGGAACTTTTTGGGAAGACATAGACATATGTCTTCCGCGAGACACAAATCTCGGATGCTGATGGTATTACAAAGTTTAATATATATAAAAATAGGTATGTGGGTCTGCGTGACATGAGAGAGACACATAGGTAAGAAGCTTGAAGAGTAGGGAAAACGGTTTGGAGGGAAGAAACAAATGCAATGTGTGTGTGAGATTTGGTGAGCATGTTTCATGTTTGGCCTTTCTGTTGCACAATCTCTGCCTCAATCTTTGGCAGTTCCTCATCTCTTAATTACGCATCTTCTTCTCTTTCTCCAACCCTTTTACAACTACACTCTTTTAATTTTCCTTCTCTCTCCCGTTGTTTTTTCTCATCACATCTTTAGCATATTTTACGTCTCTTCATCCCAATAACAAATTATCTTTTCTTAAACCAATCTCCTTGGTTGAAAAATATATCAAAGAGTTACTAATTATACCGAGAGTTTATCAAATGTTAACACTAGACAGCCAACAACAACAATCTACAGTTTACTAATTAACGCAAACACAAGGAAAAGGACTTGGATCTTTGTTTGTTTGCTTTCTAGCTAGTAAAGCTAACTTCTTGGTTTTTTATAATCACTGTCATTAACTCATTATAACACCACTTTGTTCAAGACTCATACCGTACCCAAGCCAAGAAAATCGAAAAAATGTGGTTGCTGTTTAGCCTTCTCGACCACCTCCTCATCTACCACTTCCATTCCGATCCAATTCATTGGCTCATTTGGCACTCGTTTCTCTTGGCTTGTAGAGTCAATGTACGGAAAATTGTATAACGCTTCGGACGTGGTACCAACATTATCGCCGACCATCATTTGGTTGCCTAACATACTCACAACCATCGGAGTCTCATTGCTCTCATAACCTGAACGTTGTGGATACACCAAAAACAAAAAACAAAAACAATTAAAAAAAAGCAAAGGGAGAAAAAAATAATGGAACAAACAAATGGGAAAAAGGAGAGCAATAGAGCACCTTGAAAGCAATGGAAAGGCAACACAAGCTGGTTATGGTCAGTCGTGATAGACGCGTTATTAACCAGGTGATGAGTCAAATTTAACTCATGGAAAGGCTGAGTGAAGTAATGATTAGTGGAGATAAAAGAGTGATAATTAGGGTTAGGGTTAGGGTTAGGATGATTAGGAAGATGAGGTTTAAGTGGATTATCAATCATAAGCTTCCTCCTACGGTAAGCAGAGGAGTGTTCTCTATACTTACGAGCCATGATAACATGCCAATGGTTCTTGACAGAATTATCAGTCCTACCAGGAAAAAGCCTCGCAATCATTGCCCATTTGTTACCATAAAGCCTATGTGCTTGCATTAGCCTCTCTTCTTCTTCCTCCGTGAAAGCTCTTCTATTTATCCTCGGGTCCAATTGGTTAAACCACCGTAGTCTACAGCTCTTCCCTTTTATCCAAAAATCAAATCAACTCAGTTAGTAAAAGCTCACATCTTTGACTTCCTTTTTATGAACCAGATTGGACCTAGAAGACCCAGAAAAAGAAAAGCTTTAAAAAGATTTGATTTGATTACCAGATCTTAATAAAGCTCACATCTTTGACTGGACCAGATATACGGATCAAACACATTGTTTTTGATAAAATTTTGAAAACCCATTGAAAAAAATATATTTGATTTAATAATTACCGGATCGTCCTTGGAGCTTTTCAGCTATGAGGTTCCAGTTTTGTGGACCGTAAATGGCGACAAGCTCTTTGAGTTTAACATCTTCAGCTGGTCTCCAGTGTCCTCTCCCCAAGATCGACTGTTTTGAAGACGACGAAGACCAGGACTGTCCACTGTCTGTTGTCTCCTTCTTACCGCTCTCGCTATTACTATAATTAGGGTTATGATTATTACTCTCTTCTTCGTTATCTCCAGGGGGACTCTTCAAGATGTCAAACTCATGACTTATGTTGCAGTGACGATGATGCTGAATGTTAATGTCGGTTAAAGGGAAGTCCCAAGAAGAAGCTTCTCTCCTCGCTGCGGCGATCTCATCCATCCACCGTTGATTTTCCGACATAAACATTGAGTTTGTGTTCGAGAGATGAAGAAGGAGAAGAGAAGTGTAATTAAGATTTGAGAGAGATGTCACGTCAGCTTTTTAGACTTTACCCATCAGAGGAGGAGAAAGACTATGCGCATTTGCGTATTATATATATACACGTACGTAAATGTGTGTCATAAATATTGTTTAAAAAAAAAATATATAGTAGAATATCGTTTTATATATAATAGTATAATATGGTGTGTGTTACGTATGGCTTTAGGTATGTGCGTGTATGTACATGTCGCGACCGTGTTTTCTGACGACTGTTAAAAAGGGTTATGGAGCGTTGTCACGGACTGATTCAAACACCATAGTTATTTGCATTTATACATCATTATATGATAGCCCTGTAATAAGTCAGTACATATGTATTATCGATATTCGTTTTTGCTGTGGACTGTTATACAAATTTGTTCAGGTGTACCTACATTTATAGAAGGTCCAAAGTTTTTCTTATGACAAATCAATTATTAAGTTTCACATAATTGAGATCTGTAACAATTAATTATACTACACGGCAATATATTTATAATAACTAAGAGGTACTTGTAATTTATCGGTTCAAAATTTTATATATTATTAGCGGTATAAGTAAGAAGAGACAGTTTCAATCAATAAGATAACTAAAATAACTCAGTATATAATTTTATCAAATCACATGTAGTTATCAAGCTTTGACAGATCCAGAGAATAAAAAATTCGACATCTCTTCGATTATAAAATAAAATAAAAAATTGTTTACGCGATCACGTAAAATTTCACCACTTTCTTTGAATTTCGACAGTGTTTGGGTAATACCTTATAATAATTTTGGAAATTTACTTAATCCTAAAATAATATATCGTGGAAAATAATATTTCTGAATATATTAAAAAAAAATCCTCGGAAATTTCTTGGTATTTGTCGAAAGATTTCCGACAAACAACACCTCCGTGGACTTTTCCGGCCAAACAATCGCCAGAGATTCGTTGGAACTTATCAAGGGAATGTCGACTAATACATCGTCGGTGACGCTTCCGAATTTCTGATAAATTTCTGACTATTGTTTCCTATGATTTTCCGACGACGACGTCCCTCAGTAGTTTCCGAGAAATTTCAGAAAATAATCGTTTTCCGAGACGATAGTTCCGCCGATTTTGTGTATTTTCAGAATTTTCTCAGATATTCGGGGTTTCGGCGGAATACCGACGATATGGGCTGCCGGTAAATCTTCCATTTCTTGTAAATGTGTCTTTTAATTTTTCTAATCAAATGCTTCTTACGGCCGTCTCCTTTTTTCCACTAATTCTATGCATCTTTAACTTCTATCTTTTTAAAATATTGTAATTTGTAAGATATTATTTCCTCTTTAAAAAAGAAAACATGGAGTAACAAACTAAATTAATGTTGTTCAAAAAAAACAAACTAAATTAATGTGGTGTGGGTGTGGTCGACCACAACAAAATGTAGACTAAATCCAAACGATCATACCGTTATTAAGTCAATTTAATCATCTATCAATCAATGCATGTTTACAGGTGCAAAATGAAAAGGACAAAAAACGAAGAAGCTAATGAGATGAAAGAAAAAAGCTGAAGAAGAACGAACTACCATAAAAGGATGAAGGCAAAAGAGAGAGTTTAACATTGGGGTATGAGTCGTGTCTCTTCTTAACACAACCAATTCTCTTACACTTTTATTTTTCATTTTATTTTCCTTAAACGTTACCTTTTTCTCTCTTCATCTCCACTTGTCTCCTTTTTTTTATACTACCACTTTTTCCTGTGACACACTCTCTCTTTCGTTTACAAAACCTCCATCTTTTTGTTCAATTTGATTACTTTTTCCTAACCCATCGCTTAAATATGCCTCTTTTCTCCATGTCATGTGTGCCAAATATATAATCCTGATGATTCTCATATAGATTTTATTTCTATTGTATTGGTCTTAGCAGTCTCATGAATTTAATTAACCAGATACTATACGGTGTTATGGGGTTCTTCCGTAAATCTGAATGCACTAACGGTCTAGCTAAATTCTAAAAGCAGCGAAGATAAAATTGTGAAACGTAATAAAATTTATTTAAATAGATTTTAAGCTATAATATTGTAGAAACTCTCAACCCTAGATTATAACCCCAAAAAAATCACAACCCTAAAAATATCCCACGCCTTTTGTAATGAGCATGAACAATAAAAAAAAAAGTAAATAAATAATCTGTTAAGACTTTTTCGTATATGACCAGAAACCACAATTGGCAGACGTAACCATTAAATATTAATATCAGATTCAAAAGGGTAGCAGAGCAGTACGATCATCTGCCCAGAGATTAACCGAACGCACTATGTACTCTCTTTTGTTTCTCTTCTCTTTTTTTTTTTATAACAAAAAATCGGTCAATCAGTTTGAAATACATATTTATACTGTATATATGAAATATTCAATTTTCTGAAACCGAACTTATGCAGTTTTATTTTATTATATATTTGGCAGAACCAGCACTTAGCTCAAAGATAAGATGTGCAATGTGTCATGTAGTAAAAGAAAAAAATTGAAAAATTTGCCTTCAATTTAAAGGAATTTTTTGGGAATTTTTTTTTTTTTTTGTCGAGAGCTCAGCAAACCCTCGGAACCTCCCCTATTATAAAAATGGTTGAATTAGGTGAATAAAGCTTTGTTAGATTCTTAATTTGCATCACCAATGATGTTATTCTTGCCAATTTCTCTATAAAAATTGAAGTTTATTTTGTTTTCTTACCATTTCTTAATGTAAAAATTATGTACATAGTTGTGAGATAGTGGAAGCCTCTTTAGTCAAGTGGTTGATCAAAAGGTTCATTAATGCTTCTACGTCATGAGGTTCGGGTTTCGATTCCCAGATGACGCAATTTCTGCAGATTAATGGAAACAAATTTATAAGGAAATCTTCAGCGTGGTGCAAGTGCAGCCGTTCATCGTGATCGCGAGTCACTGTGGAGCAGGTAAGATTATCCTTTATATAATTTTTTTTGTAGTAATTCTCATAATTTGTTTAGAATTAAAAAAAAAAAATTTGTGAGATAAAATATGGGGAACCACACTAATATGTTTTTTTTTGGTAAAAAGACTTAACAATCCAACTGACAAGAGCCACTAGCCAGTGTGGGGACTTCCGGAGGAGTTGCTTCTTCTTTTGTTTTGTGCGAATCCATCTTTGTTAATAATCTACTAGCTAGATTTTTGATTCATTCGCGCGAGTCAATTTTAAATTATTAAATCATTTTAAAAAAATTGAACGTCTATGGATTTTTATATAACTATTTCAAATGTATACTTTTGGGGTCAAATGTTACATAATCTTTCATAAAAGTTCAGATAACTTAGGATAAAGAAGAAATTTGATGTTACCATTAAGGGAGGAAGCAAAAGAAGAATAAAATGGTACTATTCAGAAGCAGAAGAAAAAAAGAATTTTTGACTCTTTTTTTTTTTTTTTTTTTTTTTCTGTTGCCACTTGACTATGGCTTGTTTTAGCTAGTGAATCAGCAACTTGATTAACTCTCGAAAGAGATGTATTTGTTTTTGTTTTTTTTGTATCAGAAAGAGATGTATTTGAAAATGATCCCCGAAAATATGTTCGTCCCTAGTTTAAAACCTTCAATATTTTGCAATCTCCTTTCATTACTACCAATCTAAAGCCATGAGTAATAAACTGACTGGATGGCATAAAGTAGACTGTGGTCTTATGGCCAATCAATGTCGGATGAATAAGCTTGCCCATGGTCTATCCCAAGGTCGACTCGCTAGACCAAGTCTGCCACCAAAATACATTGACGTGTATTTAGAATCATTGAACCTTTAGGATTAATCCAATACTCTATTTAACTCGGTCAAAACTAGTCTAATTTTTATTTTCTCATTTATTCTTTGTCCTAATAGCGCTTGGTCAGCATATAAAAAATACAAATACTTTTTTAGATAGTGATCGTAATTCGAAAAGCATCGTAACTTATTGTCCTAAAACAATTAACATATTATTTAAATAAAAGGAACTCGTGTTCTTACAAATAAAAAAATATCAAAAAAGTATCGAAACAGTTTCAAAAAGAAATTGAGGACCTAACTGTTTAAAGGAAATTTTGTTTTGAAGAAGTATGCAGTGGGAAAATTGAGCCAATAACCACTGGACCAACCTTGGTCCTCTTATTGACCATACTGGTCCTGCAGGTCCTCTCTTACCGGAATATCTGTCTTCACCGGTGTGAGAGACACTACAAGAAAACTGTCTAATTCCAACGAAAATTTACGACCGTTTTAAATCGATGTAACTTTACGTCGACTTTACGACGAATTTACGACGAAATATGTGTTCGATGTAAAATCATCGTAAATATGTGTCGTCGTAATTTCGATGTAAATTTACGACTAATTTACGACGACATTACGACGAGAACATAAATCGTTGAAATATCGATGTAATTGTACGACGACATTACGACGAATATTTCTTCTGTATATTACGTTGATATTACGACGATTATACGTCACTGTTCGCGGTTAGGTAGACCACGTTTTTAATAGGTCCACATACTAAATTTACATCGAATTTACATCGTAAAATTCGTCGTAAATGCGTTGGAAAATCGTTGGTAATTTTGAAAAAATTTCTATAAATACAGCGTAACTTCAAACTAAAGAATCAAAAAAAAAAAAAAAAAAAAAAAAAAAAAACATATATATAAATGTCTATATACGAACTACGAAAATGGATGTATACGCAAAAGGATTCAGAGGGAGATTTGACGGAAGAATTCAAAGAAGGGCTTGAAATATTCATGTATCAGGCCGGGAATATGCAAACAACCCTGGAAAGTGGTAAGATGTTCTGTCCTTGTCGTAAATGCAAGAATACGAGATATATGTTTATTGAGACGGTGTGGAAGCATTTACTAAATAGAGGGTTTATGCCGCAATATTATGTTTGGTATCAACATGGAGGGGGTTTTGAAAGAACTCAAGCAACGGATAGTAGTAGTAATTATCAAGGTCAAGTAGAATCAAATTATCAAGGTAGTTATGATCATGGTCAACATCAATTTGATCAGGGTGCAGATCATGATAGGATGCATGCCATGGTTAATGATGCATTTCATGAAACAAATGCTGATAATAGTACTGTTGAGGAACCCAACGTAGATGCGAAGCGATTTTATGATATGCTAGACGCTGCAAACCAGCCACTCTACGATGGATGTAGAGAAGGTCAGTCTAAATTGTCGTTAGCTGCTAGGATGATGACAATTAAAACTGATCATAACTTAGCTGAGGTTTGCATGGATGATTGGGCTGATCTTATTAAAGAGTATTTGCCAGAGGATAATTTGGCTGCCGAAACATACTATGAGATACAGAAGTTGGTGTTTAGTCTTGGGTTGCCTTCTGAGATGATAGATGTATGTGTTGACAATTGTATGCTTTTTTGGAAAGATGATGATAAGCTGCAGGAATGTCGATTTTGCCAAAAACCGAGATTTAGGCCCCAAACAACTGGGCGTAAAAAGATACCATACCAACGGATGTGGTATCTTCCTATAACTGATAGGTTGAAACGATTGTATCAATCTGAAAGGACAGCTGCATCGATGAGGTGGCATGCAGAACATTCACAGAGAGAAGGAGAAGTGACTCACCCGTCAGATGCAAAAGCTTGGAAACACTTTAACACGGTACACCCTGATTTTGCTAACTCTAAGCGAAATGTGTATCTTGGTCTTTGCACTGGTGGATTTAGTCCATTCGGTATGTCTGGTAGGCAATATTCTTTGTGGCCAGTTATCGTAACTCCTTATAACCTTCCCCCAGATATGTGCATGCAAAGGGAATTTCTTTTCCTGAATATTTTAGTCTCTGGTCCCAATCATCCGAAGCGGTCCCTTGATGTATTTTTGCAGCCTCTCATTCATGAGTTGAAACAGTTGTGGTATACAGGAGTGCGGACATATGATTGTTCGAGGAAAAAAAATTTTACGATGCGTGCGGTGCTTATGTGGACAATAAGCGACTTCCCTGCATACAGAATGCTATCAGGTTGGACGACGCATGGGAGGTTATCTTGTCCTTATTGCCTCGATCGGACAGATGCGTTTCAACTGAAACATGGTCGAAAAACATGCTGGTTTGATTGTCACCGCCGGTTTTTACCAATCAATCATCCATATATGAGAAACAGGCGGTTGTTTAGGAAGAACAAAATCGTGCGTGTCCCCCCACCAGTGTAAATATTTGGGGAAGATCTAGAAGCGCAAATAGATCATTTTGGGGGACTAGAAACTGTGAATCGTGGGGGAAATTGGCACACTCCAGCTAATATGCCTGATGGATACGGGGTTAATCACAATTGGCACAAGAAAAGCATTTTTTGGGATCTTCCGTACTGGAAAAATCATATACTGAGACACAATCTTGATGTCATGCACATTGAGAAAAACTTTTTTGATAACATCATGCATACAGTGTTAAACGTGAAAGGAAGAACCAAAGACAGCGGAAAGTCAAGGTTGGACTTGCCAGATATTTGCAACAGAAATGAGTTGCATATAATGAGCAATGGAAAATCACCAGTTCCTATATTTCGGTTGGGTGCAGAACAAAAGGCATCGTTGTTCAATTGGGTTTCATCTGACGTGAAGTTTCCTGATGGGTATGTATCCAATCTTGCTAAATCTGTTGAGAAAGGAGAAAAGTTTTCAGGGATGAAGAGTCATGACTGCCACGTGTTTATGCAACGTTTACTTCCTTTCGCATTTGCCGAACTCCTTCCAGAAAATGTTCATGAAGCAATTGGAGGTAAGATACTTCATCACATATAAAATTATTGAGATTAATTATATATATATATATATATATATATATGTTACAATGTATATAATTTTGTCTTTGCAGGCATCAGAGCGTTTTTCCGGGATCTTAGTACACGGACGTTGTCAGAAGATGTAATTGTACAACTGGCTGCTAATATTCCAATCTTGTTGTGCAATTTGGAGAAGATATTCCCCCATGCGTTTTTTGATGTTATGGAACATCTTCCCATTCATCTCCCCCACGAAGCAGAACTAGGAGGCCCTGTTCAGTTTAGGTGGATGTACCCATTCGAGCGCTTCATGAAACATTTAAAGGGAAAGGCAAAAAATCTAGCAAGGGTTGAAGGATCAATTGTTGCGGGAAGTTTGACAGAAGAAACTTCACACTTCACTTCATATTATTTCGCTCCAAAAGTCCGTACACGCAAACGGGCTCCCCGACGATACGATGATGGCGGTGTGGGACGAATTTATGCAGTAGAGGGTGTCCCAGATATATTCTCACCAATTGGTCGTCTTAGTGGAAAATTGAAGGAAGTTTGGTGGGATAACGAGCATGACAGGCACAGCGCACATACGTACATCCTCCTAAACTGTGATGAAGTGAGTCCTTTCGAAAGGTATAATAACCAAACTATTTAATTAATCAGTCATTAATAATTAATAATTAATATAATTATAAATAAATGTGTTAATTTTTATGTCTATATATGTATTTTGCAGCTTATTTGATACCCAGGTACGAGAATGCATTGAAGGGGTTTCAGATGATGAAATAAACGACCGTAAAGATCGTCACTTTGTTGAGTGGTTGAAGACGCAAGTAAGTTAATATAGTTATAAATATTTCATTTAATTATATCGGATTTCAATCTAACTTTTACACTTATCATAGGTTGATCATGGCGATCCCGCATATCCATTTTGGTTTCATGAGTTACTCCTAGGCCCCATCGGGAAGATAACGACCGCACCCATGTATTTTACCCGTGGATATGTGTTTCATACATACAATTATGGCGTTCGTCGAGCAACTACCAACTACGGAGTATGTGTTAGGGGTGAAATAGATTTTTATGGGGTTTTGCAAGAAATAATTGAAGTGGAGTACCCCGGACTGGTTAGGTTGAAATGCGTTCTCTTCAAATGTGATTGGTTCGATCCAACAGTCGATCGAGGGGTGCGAATTAACAAATTTGGTGTGGTTGACGTCAACAAAGCACGACGTTACAACAAGTTTGAGCCTTTCATCCTAGCATCACAAGCAGAACAAGTAACGTTCGTTCCATATCCCCGAGTTCGAAGAACACCTGGGATCTCATGGTTATCGGTTATTAAAATAGCTCCAAGGGGTAAAATTGTTGGTGTTGATGATCTTCCAATGCAACAAGATTCTTGCATTGATATTACAGAACCAGAGATTACGGAGAACGTTCTATTAATTGATCCACGAAACATGCAACTTGAATATCTACCTGACGACACAGAAGAAGAAGGCGATTCCGACGAGTTTGAAGAAACTGACGATGATGATGGACCTGAAGATGATGAACCCAATCAAGATGATGAACCCAACGAAGATGATGATTCTGATTGAAAGCTTATATATATATAGGTAATTTTCGGTTTGTTAGATGTTTAAGTTTTTCTTGTAAAATTATATATTAAACGAAATTACGACGTATTCGGCGATTAAATTCATGATTTTCCCCAAGAATTGCCTGATGCCAAAACAATTCATCCAGACCGCACCGAAACACAGACACCACTTTACTATTTCGGCGATTTCTCTGGTACCAGAGACGATCAAGGAAGGATCAAGATTTAGGGTTTAGGGTATATATTTATTTTATAACAACGAATTTATAACTTTATTATACCAAAGGATTTACATCGATTATCATTACAACGATTTTACATCGATTAGCATTACAACGATTTTACATCGATTAGCATTACAACGATTTTACATCGATTAGCATTACAACGATTTTACATCGTTTATAATTAAAACTATTTTACATCGATTAGCATTACAACGATTTTACATCGATTAGCATTACAACGATTTTACATCGTTTATAATTACAACTATTTAGACGAATCCGTCGTAATATCGTCGTAATGTCATTTTGGGTTTAGGAGTTGAAAGTTGTTTACCTGCTTCTAATGATCTGGCCAACAAAGAATTCTGGGAATCAAGTTTTCTATATTCATAAAGACCAACCACCATAAGTGAAAGATACATAGAATTGGACATCCTTATATTACGAAGGATTTATATAGATGTCCAATTCTATGAATCTTTCACCTATGGTAGTTGAAGACTGTCTTTACTTGAAAACAAGATCCTACAGGATTATTTATTGGCCAGATCATCAGGCAAGCAGGTATACAATGATCAACGTAAAAACTTAAAGAAAAGTGGATATGAATTTTTTTTTTGAGTTTGCATTGAAGGTGTGGAAAGTATTTATAGAAATTTTGTAGAAATTACCAACGGATTTGCAACGAAATTTTACAACGAATTTACATCGAATAGCATTACAACGATTTTACATCGAATATGCCACGAAATTACGTCGACAAAATGCGATGTAAATAGTTATGTTACCTATAAAAACCCGTGTTTCACCAAACTCTGCCGATTTCAGTCATTTACGACTGGTTTACGACGATTTAGACATTACCAACGATTTTACATCGATTAGCATTACAACGATTTTACGACGAATCCGTCGTAAAATCGTTGTAATACCTAAAATATAGGGTTTAGGGTGTGATGAACTTGTTTAGTTTTTGTTTAATTTTTTTATCTTATATATTGTTTTACGTAAGGTCTAATCATAGTGTAAACAATTTTATGTTTTAGAAAATCATTTACATTATTTAAGTCATGCATGTTACGAATATACTTATAAGAACGAATGTTATACATTATTATGTAAAATAAGGAAATCGACGACTATATAGATTCAATCGTCGTTACTGAATCTATTGTTAAATATTAGAAGTATTAGATGCACAAATATACTTCGTTCTTACGTCCTCGATATGTGCATTGTGATTTAGGGTTTAGGGTATAGATTTTAGGTATTACGACGATTTTACGACGAATTCGTCGTAAAATCGTCGTAAACTTACAACGACTTTACGACGAATCCGTCGTAAAATCGTTGTAATACCTAAAATATAGGGTTTAGGGTGTGATGAACTTGTTTAGTTTTTGTTTAATTACTTCTATCTTATATCTTGTTTTACGTAAGTTCTAATCATAGTATAAACAATTTTATGTTTTTACAAAATCATTTACATTATTTAAGTCATGCATGTTACGAATATACTTATAAGAACGAATGTTATACATTATTATGTAAAATAAGGAAATCGACGACTATATAGATTCAATGGTCGTTACTGAATCTATTGTTAAATATTAGAAGTATTAGATGCACAAATATACTTCGTTCTTACGTCCTCGATATGTGCATTGTGATTTAGGGTTTAGGGTATAGATTTTAGGTATTACGACGATTTTACGACGAATTCGTCGTAAAATCGTCGTAAACTTACAACGACTTTACGACGAATCCGTCGTAAAATCGTTGTAATACCTAAAATATAGGGTTTAGGGTGTGATGAACTTGTTTAGTTTTTGTTTAATTTTTTTCTATCTTATATCTTGTTTTACGTAAGTTCTAATCATAGTATAAACAATGTTATGTTTTTACAAAATCATTTACATTATTTAAGTCATGCATGTTACGAATATACTTATAAGAACGAATGCTATACATTATTATGTAAAATAAGGAAATCGACGACTATATAGATTCAATCGTCGTTAATGAATCTATTGTTAAATATTAGAAGTATTAGATGCACAAATATACTTCGTTCTTACGTCCTCGATATGTGTATTGTTATTTAGGGTTTAGGGTATAGATTTTAGGTATTACGACGATTTTACGACGGATTCGTCGTAACATCGTCGTAAACGTACAACGACTTTACGACGAATCCGTCGTAAAATCGTTGTAATACCTCAACATTTAATTTACCGCGTCGAGGGAAATTTGCGATAGGTTGAATTTTTGTTTACAATTTTACGACGATTTTACGACGAATTCGTCGTAAAATCGTCGTAATGTACCAACGATTTTACGACGACATTAAAATCTATATATACGCGAACGATTTTTTCCCCTCCCTCACAACTCTCAAATCTCTCTCTCTCTAGAAAATCTCTCAACTCTCTCTCTCTAAAATCTCTGCCCTCTCTCTAAAACAAAAGGTAACATTTTTTTTTTATATAAATTATATTATCGTTTTAAGAATTTTGAATTGTTAGTTAGGATTGTAATATTTATTAGTTAGGAATGGAATTATATGATACTAAAATTGAGTTATTTTTAAATATTTTTTAGATATGGCGCCACGTAAGTCACACTATCGACAGTTTATCGAGACGGGACCTAGTGAAAATCAGCAACTCCCGTCATCTTCTGCGACACAGTCCGCTGTTCCGGATTCTTTTTCCGGACCAGCGTCGCCTACAGATGCAGTTGCTCGACCGCCCCTGTTGTATGCAGGATTGACGGTCGAAGATATTTTGCAGTCGCCGGGGCATGATTCTTTAGACCGGTTAGATCCGCGACGGATCCCGAATACTTTTTGGTACGTACGTAAAATTTTTTTTTTTTAATTACATTATGAATTTTTTTTTTTACTAATAATTTTTGTTTTATTTCTCAGGTTTAAGGAAGATAACAAAGTTGGACGGAGTGTGGCTGACACCATTAAAGCCTATTTCATGGAGCCTCACCGCAATTGGTCTTCGGTTCCGGAAGACGTTGTCGAGACATGGTTTAAATGTTTCGCGGTAAATTTTTTTTTTTTTAATTCAATATTATTTTGGAGAATTCTTTATCTTTAATATATCGTTTCTAATTATATATTTTTTTTTTATAGCAAAAATGGCATTGGGACGTTACGATCAACGAGACGGTGAAGGCGGAATTCAAAAAGAAGGGAAAATTCCGGCTCAACAATACCATTTCCGATTGGAAGAGGAAGTGGGAGGTTAAAGCCGATCAGAGAAAGCCGCCATACATGTCTTCCGATGTTTGGAACGGCTTGACGGCATACTGGAGAGATCCACATGCGCAGCAAGTGGCCGCTAAGTGTTCGGCTTCTCGAAACACTATGGGTCCAGACGGTCTTCCAGCGCTTATGCCTCATACGTCGGGTCAAACATCTTTTGCGGGAAGACGCCTTCAAATGGTAATAATTTTATTTATGTAATTTTAATTTGTTATTAATTTATATTATCCATCAACGGTTTGATTTCTTTTTTAATGTCTTTTTTGTTAGGCAAATGGAGGCGAACTTCCTCCGATGACCCGAGTTTTTGCGGAAACTCACAAGAAGAAAGACGGATCTTTTGTGGATCCTCGAGCTGAGGCAATCTACAATGACGCGCATGCGAGGATCGGCGAGCGTCAAACTCAGCTTTCTCAGCAGCTATCACCTGGCGGTAGTTCGGTCCAATCCACTGCGACTTTGACGGTTGCCCAGATGGACGACATATACGCAGAGGTAATTTAAGTCTTTTTTTTTTTTTACAAATGTTATTGTTTTTTATACAATTTATTAAATTTTTTGTTTCTTTTTTAAAAGGTTGCCCCGAAGAAAAAGGGCAGAGTTTTAGGGATGGGATCGATCGCAGATAGTGCCGCCGCGTCGTCCCGTCGTCAGCTTTTCGACGATCCGGTTATTTTGCGGACGGAGTTAAACAACGCCAACTCCGAGATCAACAATTTTCGGGAGAAGCAGGTGGTATACGATGAGAAGATCATAGGATACGATCAAACGATCCTAGGATACAATAAAACAATCCAAGGATACAACACTCTCTTCGATATTATTGCCCTGAGTAACCCGGATTTGGCGGCTGCACTAAGGCAGCAGGGAGGATCGACATCGGGCCAGCCAACTGATCCGCTCGCGCAAGAACGAGCGAATATGGAGCAGAATGGATCAGACGACGAACTTTTTGATAATTTACGTTTTTGGCTAGGAATTAGTTTGTAATAAAAAATTTATTTTGTATTTTAAATTTTATTTTATATTTTGAATTTATTTATAAAATTTAATTTTTAAATATAATTTTTTAATTTTTTTTTTAATTTTATATAATATATATAAAATAATTTAAATTACGACGAATTTACATCGAATATTTTACATCGATTTTACATCGTTCCATAATTTACATCGATTTTATATCAATAGTTTTACATCGATTTAACATCGTTCAATAGTTACGACGAATTTACATCGAATATTTTACATCGATTTACCAGCGTATTTACATCTACCTATTACGACGAATTTACGACGAATTCTTAAAAACAGAAAATTTATAATTCGTTGTAAATTCGATGTAATGTTTAATCATATTACGACGCATTTACGACGATTTGTCGAAAAAAAAATGGTATAATTCGATGTAAAATCGATGTAAATTTTTATCGTGATCTCGATGTAAAATCGATGTAAAATATTCGTCGTAAAATCGATGTAACATATTCGTCGTACATTCGATGTAAATATACAACGATTTTACGACGAATATATTACATCGATTTTACGACGATTTTTTGTCCTCCTTAATATTACGACCAATTTACGACGATTTGCGATTAACGACGATCAAATTACGACGAATTGTTAATCGTCGCTAATCCGTCGTAAATCAAGTTTTACGACCGATTTACGACGATTCTGTTTGTTGTAAAAAGGCAGTTTTCTTGTAGTGAGAAGGTGTTGCTTCAGCTGAATGGATCCTCCCGTCTTCTCGCACCAGGAATCCAGCTCTAGCATCTCTAAGATCAGTTCTTTTAGCTACTTCTCTACCGGATAGCTCTAGGGGTGGTGGTGTAAGCCTCGGTGGTGAGGTCTTAACCGGGATAGTCGATGGGACTAAAGGCAGGCGGTCGCCCTCTCCTTTGGTCGAAAGATGGTCGATGGCGAATGGACTTGACACGATGGCGATCGCTTCTCTCGTGTGGAGTCGATGAATGGGTTGATGGCGGAGTGAATACACGACACAGAGGGGAGATTACTCTCTGATACGGTGCAGGACTTGATCTTGGTCGAGTCGCACGAGCAAGAACAAGAACAAAGGAGAAATCGCTTCTCTAGGGAAAATGCGGCGTTTTTATTAATATCAAAAGGTCACCAAAAATACAAGCTGCAGGGAAACCTTATAAAGGGGCTCGTCAGCTAGGGGACCCTTAGGTCAAATGAAAAGCAAAAAGACATAAAAACCAAACAAGACAAAAGAACAAATAAGGAAATTCCGCATCCCCTAACTAAAACAATGTGTAGCGTTTCATTAAAAAGAGAAAAAGGAAAGTTTTGGCCGCGACACCTAAACTACTTGTTTGGTGTCGTTTTGACTTGGTCTTGAGAGCTTGAAGTACCTGCAAAGACAGTGTATAATGTAAACAACTTACATTGATGCGAGGTGGCCCAAGGTGGCGCATGAGGTGCCTTTGAAGGTGATTCTGGTGTTGGTGCGTCCCGTGCGTGCAGCAGCTTGGTGAAGTCTTCTAGGAGGTCTTCTGGAACAGAGAAGCCATCATCTTCAAATTCTTGTAGTTCCTTAGCTTCAATTCCTTCGGTAGCCCATTGTCGGTCCTTCCCGGCTAAGCGGCTTGTGATTGAAGCAGCTGGCTGTTCTGCATCTCTAAGAGGAAAACTACCTGTCCCATTAGTCTTAAAATATGTATTTGGTCGAGAGAACTTACCTCCCTCAGTGCTGATCAGATCGCTTGCTGCCACTTGCTTGCCACGGTGGGTTGCTCCGGGGTCTGTTGGAGAGTGAGGTCTTCCTCTTGATTTGCTGCTCTATTTGCACCGAGAGGTGTAGTAGCTCGTGAAGACCACTATACCTAGTTCTCTCCACCTTCCTAGCTATACGCTCTTGAAGACCGTCAATGAATTGAGCCATCAAAGCTTCCTCGGATTCTTCTAACTCCAATGAGTTCATCAATTTTTCGAATTCCTCGAAATACTCCTCCACCGTCCGGTTGCCTTGTGCTAGCTTCCTGAAACGTTTTTGAAGATCACGGTGATAATGATCAGGCACATACCTTAGTCGTAGGAGATATTTCATGTCGTGCCATGTTTGGACCGGCCCAAAAAGTTGCCTTCTTCTTTCGGCCACAGTCCTATCCCACCATGCAAGTGCATTTTCGGTGAGTTGTGCGGCTGCCAAGGCTATCTTTTTGCCTTCTCCATAGCCATAGCACTCGTAGATGTATTCCATGCGTCTTTCCCAATCCAAGTACACTTCCGGATTAGATTTTCCTGCAAAAGTAGGAGGTGACAATTTCATGTCATGATTGGGCTCACGCTCTCTTGGCCGAGGCCCTCTAATGGGATCACGTCTCCTGTGGTTCAAGTGGTGTATGGGGTCAGGGGGAAAGTCGTCTTCCATCTCCGGCATGCTGTCACGGTCATCATGTGCCGCAGCTTGCTGGTCATTCATAGGAGCATTCCTCCTCGCCGGTTGTTGAGCTCCTTCGGCTCCTCCTAGTTGCGGTTGTTCGAGCTGGCCTAGCCTTTGGCCAAATCCTCGCAGCTCGTCTCTCATGGCCGTAAGCATCTGCATAATGGCATCTTGGGGAACGTTGTTAGTTTCTTCTTCCATGTCGGATCCTGTATTCCTCGTCAACACTCAAAGAAACAGCTTCGTCCAATACCGAATGGGTTTACAAAAAAATTTCAGAAATCGACTTGGGAATATTTTAAAAACTTTGCCAAATTTCCTAGACGATCTAGCAATTATCCTAAATAATCGGCAAGTCTTAAACACGCGGGGAAAATTTCTAAAATTCCCCCGGGGAAATTTCCCAAATCCGACTATCAACGATATGGCAATTTTTCCAATTTTTTTTTGAAAGTGCGATATGCGGTTTCCTTAAACGAATTAAATTAAACTTCTGTATATATATTTTTTTTGCTTTTCTTAAATTAAACAAGAAGAACACGACAGAATTACAAAACCCTAACAATATATTTTTTTTTTTTTTTTTTTTGAATTAAACGAAATTAACAAAAACCTATCGATAGATCTACGAAAATGATTTGAAGCAAAGGATAGAAAAACCAAAGGTGGAACCTTTGGCTCTGATACCAGATGGTGTAAGCCTCGGTGGTGAGGTCTTAACCGGGATAGTCGATGGGACTAAAGGCAGGCGGTCGCCCTCTCCTTTGGTCGAAAGATGGTCGATGGCGAATGGACTTGACACGATGGCGATCGCTTCTCTCGTGTGGAGTCGATGAATGGGCTGATGGCGGAGTGAATACACGACACAGAGGGGAGATTACTCTCTGATACGGTGCAGGACTTGATCTTGGTCGAGTCGCACGAGCAAGAACAAGAACAAAAGAGAAATCGCTTCTCTAGGGAAAATGCGGCGTTTTTATTAATATCAAAAGGTCACCAAAAATACAAGCTGCAGGGGAACCTTATAAAGGGGCTCGTCAGCTAGGGGACCCTTAGGTCAAATGAAAAGCAAAAAGACATAAAAACCAAACAAGACAAAAGAACAAATAAGGAAATTCCGCATCCCCTAACTAAAACAAAGTGTAGCGTTTCATTAAAGAGAGAAAAAGGAAAGTTTTGGCCGCGACACCTAAACTACTTGTTTGGTGTCGTTTTGACTTGGTCTTGAGAGCTTGAAGTACCTGCAAAGACAGTGTATAATGTAAACAGCTTACATTGATGCGAGGTGGCCCAAGGTGGCGCATGAGGTGCCTTTGAAGGTGATTCTGGTGTTGGTGCGTCCCGTGCGTGCAGCAGCTTGGTGAAGTCTTCTAGGAGGTCTTCTGGAACAGAGAAGCCATCATCTTCAAATTCTTGTAGTTCCTTAGCTTCAATTCCTTCGGTAGCCCATTGTCGGTCCTTCCCGGCTAAGCGGCTTGTGATTGAAGCAGCTGGCTGTTCTGCATCTCTAAGAGGAAAACTACCTGTCCCATTAGTCTTAAAATATGTATTTGGTCGAGAGAACTTACCTCCCTCAGTGCTGATCAGATCGTTTGGACGATCGTTTGGACTTGGCTCCTTTGCCTCGGCTAAAACGGTCTCCGAGTAAAGTCCTTCGGCTAGAACTGGTTCCGTGGCTGTGGGACAAAAACCACTCGTCCTGTTAGTCTTAGAATGGTCACTTGGACGAGAGAACTTACCTCCCTCAGTGATGATCAGGTCGTTCGGACGATCATCCGGTACATGCTCTTTTCTCTCGGCTAAAGCTTGAAATGGGTCGCCTGGCCCGGGTGAGTTGACGAAAGCCTGTATGGCCGTCCCGAATCTTCTTCTGAGCTGTTTGGCCTTGGAACGGGTCATGGGACCTTCTGGGACGATGGGCATCTCATTTGGGTCGGTTCTAGAGCCGATGTCCTCATCAGGTGGTGACATTTATTCATGGTTCATTGATGGTGCAACCACCTCAAATTTCTCCACGAAGCTCATCTGGGAACAACTTAGACCAGCCTGTAATCCCGAGCAATGGACGAAGTCGGTTTGGTTCAAAAGCTGCATTCCTAAGCATGCCTTTATCTTTTGGGTGTCTCACTTGGATCGCCTTCCGGTAAGAGAAAGACTTGTATCTTGGGGCTTGAATGTTCCTGCCACATGATGTATTTGTCAAATAGAAGTTGAATCGCGGGACAATCTTCTATTGCATTGTGAGTACAGCTCTCTCATCTGGAAATTGGTTCTCACTCGTTTAGGAAATCAATTTATGTACTTTGTGAACTGGCCTGATATGATAGAGTGGATCTCCTCCTCAGCGGGTCCGATAAGCCTTACTCTTAAAAGACTTGCAATCCAAAACGTGATATTCCATCTCTGGAAAGGGAGAAACAACCGACTTCACACCTCGGTCTCTACTTGCCACTCAGTTATCTTCAAGCAGATTGACCGAAAGATTCGTGACAGCATCCTCGTTCGAATCCACCGGAAAGCATTCAAGGAATTGCTGTCGCAATGGTTCACTTTTGAGTAGCTTTCTTCGCTAATTTGGATCAAATTCCTTCACCGGTTATTATCTAGGCTTTTTTATTTTTTTTTGGGTATTTTATAATTTTTTTAGCTCCGCCGAGCAGATTGTAAAAAAACCGTTTCAGTTTTTTGGTAAATAAAATTCACATTTTATCAAAAAAAAAAAATTTGAGCCAATAATTTTGTAAGAGTTTTCCTTCTACAATATTTTAGATGTGGTTCAATATATATAAAATCTTGTAACTACACGTCATCGGAAAGTATCAAATGCTAATATACATTTGCGCTCGAATTATAGTAGTCAATTCAATTAAACAACAGGTTGAAAATTAAATTCCGTTTCAAAGCAAATAAGTTATTGGTAGTAGCTTTGGCCTAAAAAGATAATGGTAATGGCTAATGAAAGGTGGAAATGATGTACACGTGCACATTAAGAGTAACATAGGATCCAATTCAATTCAAAGGAGAAGTCCTTTCTCTTTAACTGTGATGCGTCCCCATGGCCCGATATTGGCGTGTGATGTCGCACAAACATCACGTGTATTCTTCTTGTTGTACAACACACACGCACGATCATAATAAATTTACCGAACAATCCCAATTACTTAGGGAATATGCTTGATTTGGTTTCAGTTTAGAGCTAAAGGAAGACTATAGACCAAAACAAAATCGAACTAATCTGGGCTTTTTTTTATGTTTAAGTTGGAGAAGTGAGTCCTATGAACATGACCTATCAAAGAGAGATTCAGTTCAAGTATTGGTCTAGTCGTAAATATATATTAACTTGTCAATTCAAATAATTCAAATACTAATCAATAACCTTATTCAAATATATCATAATTACTTTTTCCATATTCATTATCTATGATTAAATATATTTTTAATGTTCTTTTATTGAATTAGATTCAAACGCTTTAATCAAATTCGTATTTGCAACCCATTCATACTATTATATAATATTACAAAAAGTTATAAAGTATTATTTTTATAAAATTAATATAACTGAAATACATACGATTATCTTCCCCCTGCACGGTTATGAGAAAATTCAAGTTCTAGTAATTAACAAATACTAGGATTTAATACGCGTTAATTTTACAATATAGCTAACTAATGATTAGCTAACTAATGATTAGTTAGCAAACTTTTTAAAAAAATTAAGAAATTGTTTTGAAATTTAAGAAAATTGTTTTAATCTGAATTTTACAATATATCTAACTAATAATTATAGATAAAACTGTAAATTTGTAATAATTTATCTATTTAACCAGTTTTGTAGTAAACTAAAATATTATTTGGACTAACCCACAAAAACTTATAATCTTGAAAACATAACTCTAATATGCACCGTTAAATGACTATAGTTTTGTAGTTAGTCTACGAACTCTTAAAAAAAATAGTTTTCTTGTGTCTAACTTTTTATAAAGTTAGTAAAATATTTTTCAGCTTTTGTTTTGATATATATTCAAATGAAATATAATAAATTATAATAAAAAATATAGCAAGATTTTGAATAGATTTTTTTGTTTGAATATATATGAATTAATTATTATTATAAAATATATAGTATTGAAAATAATTAAGAAATTAAATAATAAATAACTTTTTTAATGCAAAATATATATTTTTCATACTCTAATTAATAATTTTAAAAGACTATTATATACTTTCCTATTTTAATTATTTTTTATTATTTGTAATGTCATTTTATGTAATAACTTACAAAACAAAGTTTATTTTTAAAAATATCTTCTTAAATAATATTATAGAAATATGTTCATCAATTCGGTTTAATTAGGTCCGGTTTGGTTTGAGTGTAGAGAGCGTTTATTAATTAATGCAACATGGCGTGGATTTGGTGGTAGTTAAAGGAGGAGAAACTAGTGAGGAAACAGGTATGAACAAGAAAGTGAGAGTTATGAAAGGAAGTGGAGAGACAGAGAGGATAAATGGTGGGAACAGATCACGAAGACACACACAAACTCATACTGTTTTTGGAGTTTCCAAAAAGAGATGACGTGAAAGGTAACCAAACAGTAAAGCCCTATCTCTCTCAATTTTCAAAGATGAATGAATCAATGACCCATCTAATCTCATAGCCTCCTTTCCCCCTATGATCTCTCTATACCAACCTATTTTTCACATCCACCAATAAAGCTTGTCTTAAATTATACCCTTTTTTTTTAACCTCATTCGTATTTTTGGTTACAATCACACTACTTCTTAGTTTCCACAACCGGACTTAGTTCTACAAAAATCTTAACTCAACCGTTCCCTTCAACTAGTCAGGGGATTTTATGTGGTATTAGGATTGTTATGTATATATATATATATATATATATATGATATCCCCAACCAAAGATTTGGTTACTCTTATCACAAAAATATTTTCCAACTCTAGCGTGTGTTTTACATGTTGTAAAGTTAGATAAACAAAGTTAGATAAACAGAAACTGTGAATATTAAATATTTTGGTCAACAGTCGGTTTTAAACAATTTTATATGAAGGTGGGGTACGACCCGACCTGAGATCATGCCTATATAATAAGGTCCTGTTAAACTTGGCACGAAAAAATTTCTGTGTGTATAAAAAATTATATGGAAGGACAATAATGAAGAAATAATTGAGGTTGAAAATAATAATGATAATATATGTATAATAATATTAAAGTATAAAAACAAAGAAATGTGAGAAGTAGTGGGGCGTAAGGGAGCAGCAGAAGACAAAGGCTAATCCATGAGATTCTGTTAGGTGTGTCCCCTAGACAGAACCATATTTTGAATCCTTTCCTTGATCTAAAACTCATAACCCTACCAATTACATACGACATCCAGCTCATGGGTTCTTCTAAATATGTCTTGTGTCTTGTACCCGATCGATGAATATGATTAGATCTACAGTTTTAAATGCATGAAAAATGTTGTTTTCCAACCCACCTCCATTTACTATTCCAAACACCATTTTACAAGGAATTATTCTCTAATGACATTCCATTTCCGACTCCAAAATATAGTTATAAACAATATAGAGTAATGCTCACTATACTTTGTTTTGGAGTTAAACTTGTTTTATTTGTATATTGATTCTCAAATTTATATTTTATATTTACATTTACGTAAAATTATAAAATTATTTTAGTGAAAACAAAAATTATAAAATTATTGTGTTCGTAGCTAAAAATCATTAAAAATCTAATATAATATTTCTCTTTTTTGTTATAAACCTATAAATTATAGTGAACTTTATTTTATTTGTATTTTGTTAAAGAATTAACTTAAATTTTTTATAGAACACACAATACTCTATCTCATAACAAGTTAACAACAATAAGATATGAGAGTATTGCATGAGATATATATATATATGGATTTTAAAATTAATTCATTATAGTTAATTTTCATCAGGTGTTGTAATTAAAACTTTATCTCATGCAATACTCTAATATCTTATTTGTCTCTTTGCGCCTATCAATCGAGCGGACTTATATTTCTAAATTCTAAGCGCTGAAAAATCTTTACTAAACCATTAAAACCCTCGATCACCAGTTAGACATTGGTAACACGAATCACAATGCAATCTAGCACGTAAGATCTCTTTCGATTTGGCCGGTGGCAAAGGCAGAAACGGTGTACAAATATACGTACATATGAGTCTCATCTTTTATGTTTACATACATAATAGTGATGGTGAATTGGATATGCCGTATGGGGGATTCAGGCTGCGTCTTAACCGAAGTCCGTTAAGAGTGTCGCAATTAAAGGAATTACGAAAAGGACAAAAAAGTACTCTTTACATGATTATATTTGTTTAATCTTTGGAGAGTAAATATGGGGTATAAGTATGGGTAAGATGTCAGAAACCTAATGCAAAGACCCACTTCTTATTGTTTAAAGGACACTTACATGCCCCCACCCTCACATGTTTTAATGCTCCCTTCTTCCATCTGTTCAACGGAAGGAAACATAATCTAATTAACACGACTTGGCTAACGCTCACATTATCATATGTCTGTAATAAATACTCAACGTCCATACCAATCTAATCTAACCAACAAATAATAGTAGGGTCACACTGTCTAACGAATTTTTAGTTTGATTAGTGAATTTGTTCACAAGTGACAGACCCGTCCCTTACCTAAGGCATAACAAATAACAAGCTCATGCTTTAGGCCACAATTAATAAATTATCCGAACTAGTATCCAAAAAAATCCAAAGCTAACTAAATCCATTAACCCCATTTGAACCTAGCCATTCTTAGTTATTAATTGCCACAAATTTCGCTGTTTGACTCATTCTTAGTCATTTTGTTTTAGTCAAATCTTGATTAATAGCCACATATACGATGTGTCTGGTTTTGCAAATATATATAAATTTCGCTGTTTGACTCATTGTATTTTTGATATCTATATATGTAATTATAAGTGATAACACATTGCTTTATTTCACTCCGAACAATAAATCTACCAGCAACAACATGAACGTTTCGCGTTTAAATGCGAAGCTCGTTGTATGCGTTTTTCCTCTACTACGTATGTGGCCCACCATGATTGAAAAGTCCATAAACAAACATGTAAAAGTGTATACGTATGGGATATTTACTCTAAAAACCAAAATAAGAAACAAAGCAATTGGAGGAGGTCACTTTAAGTAAGAATCTAAAAAAAAAAGTGAAAGAAATGGAGACAAAACAATAGTTGTGGAGAGAGAGTATTAGTGAGTTACAGCTCAGCAAGTATAACGCTCGCAATAAGCAAGCTGAACCTCAGCAGCGAAATTTGCAGATCCAAATCGAGAGGCAATATAGGCAAGGAGAGAGGTCTAGGGTGTGTAGCTAAGCTGACCTTCTGATGGATCCAGAGGATATGGATGATTCAGTACACTTGAAGGACAGGTGATGCTACAACATCTATGACATTAAGAGTATCAAACAGTATATCCCATCAGATCTTAGTCATGGAATCAAGACTAAAATAATGCCCCTATTTCGCAAAATCCAAAAAATTAATGCACCAATGCTCATGATGATGAACCTAAATAACCTATTTAAATAGATATAAATAAACAAACAGAAGTAATGTTCAAACTTCGAAGTCAAAGTCAGACTCAGATATGTCACAAGTGGTAAAAGCGACTGGATGTGACGGGTTTGGTAAACTGTTATTATTAGTATTAAAACATCATAACATTTTGTAAACAAACAGATTTTAGTATAATCCTATTCCAGATCTTTACTATCCCTACTTTTTATCCCTGTTTTCAAACAAGTTTTTTTAAAAATTCGAGCATATCCAAATTTGATACTAAAAAGATTTGATGTAATATTTAAACTTCCATTTAGATAAACATCATAAAACTTCTCCAACACTCTTCATTCATCTATATAAAGAGATTCTTGCGGTCATTGATACACAATTTTTAGATTTCTTTAGAAATTTTAGTTTTATTCTTCAACCTTCTTATTATGAAATTTTTGTTAATTATGATGTGTATTGACAAAAAAAAATTCTTTCTTGCAGGATTTCAATGGATTAGCACCAACCAAAGCTGAAGACGAGAGTTTCTTCACATTTCGAAATTAGGAAAAATATTTAAATTGAGGTAAAATCATAAATTTCTTTTCAAGCTTTTTGTTTGTCTTGAATGTTTTTCTAACAATTTACTTTCGACTTCGACTTCTGAGGCTTCGTCAATATAAAAATTCTTGGGTAATATAAATAAGTTTCTTCTGGATTTCAGATTTGTGTTTTTCACATTTACTGTGAATGTTGTTTTTTCTTTCTGAATTATGTTTAATTGTCTTTCTAATATGTTTCTTCTTCCACATCTTTTTCTTAGATGAGGTCATTGATAGAGAAGAGTTTCTAGCACAAGAAGAAACATAATTGAACTATTCTTTTGTATTCATTCCGGTTTAGTTTGCCTTCGAGCACAAGAAATCTTTTTGTAAACAAAAGCTTCATTTGTATGTTTCTATAAAAATTGTTGTAAGATCTATGATTGTAATTTCAATTTACATTTGTCTTTTGTAATATAAAGCTGTTATAATTTTAGTCTATTCCCATCCAAGATAACTATTATTCCCTTCTTTTTATTCATGTTGCCAAATATATATTTTGGTTAAATTTAAAAATTAATTATATTTAGAAAATCTTACCAAATCTTTTATTATTTACTATTTTCGAAATTATAGCAAAATAGTACCAAATCTTTAATTATTTGCTATTTACGAAAATATATATAATATCTTTACAAAAATATTTCTTAGTTTTGATTTTTTTTTGGATTTAAAAATAATTCCGAAAATACAAATTTTAATTTAGATTAGTTGGATTTAATTAAATATATGTTATATTAATTATTTTAAAGAATTAATAGTTTGTTACATACAAACCAAATTAATATAGAAAGGCAAATATATAATATTATTTACACTTCATTAGATACAAATTGACATAATTTAATAAATTACATATACATGTTATATATAAGTATACACTGCATAATTTATACAACTTTTCATTTATATGTTTTAACAATAACAGTTTCATAGATTTATAAATTGTATAACAGTTTCATCAATTTATTTTTGACTCTCATAATTAAGTTTTGATGGCAAAGATATATTAATATTTTGATATAAAATCAAAATTTAAATTACTATTTTATCATATCAATTTTTGTTAACTTCTCAACAAATACATTTTTTACATGATCAATGATTTATATAAATATTGTAAACAGTTGTAGTCCATAGTCAATGATATTTTTCCATATATTATAAAAATCAAAATAGAAATGAAACATAAAAAGTCAAATTTATGCCTTCAAAGTTTAGTAATTTTTAAAAAATTAAGAACTTGCATTAACTTTTTTTTTGAAAAAATAAGAGCTTGCATTAAATTTTGAAATATTTATTTGATATTTGGATATTTCCCGAGTTTGCATCAACATCTAAATACAAAATATTTAGAAGTAATAACAAAATATGTTTATTTCTAAATCTAAATCTTATTAATGCACTCAAAATTTACTCTATGATTGTATATATTCTTTAAGTAATTATCTAATATATTTGAAATTCACAATCGTACTGAAAAGGTAAATCATGTATTCTAAATTTTAAAATATAATAATTGTTGATTTCCTTAAAAATAGTATTACCTTTAACAAAAGAGCATATTCTTTAAAAACAAAAAAAAGCAACCAAAACAGAATATCTGCTTATTTTTTACGTGATACGTTTGCTATTTATTTGGGATATATTTCTATATAATTCAAAATATACGAGATATCTAATTAATTACACCAAAAAATATTCATAGAAAACAATAAAATCGACAATCATCTAGAAACGTATTGAGTACTCATCCATTCACTATATGAAGAAGACATCTCGACATACTCCATCATCTCAAACATATGAACGTTTCTAAGATTTTTATTTTATTTGCTTTGTTTCTATACAGTTTCTATCTTCTGTTTTTGTGTTTTCGTCATCCGATCTACCAAAAAAAAAAATTTCATACCGGAAAGATCATGTAGAATTTTATAACTTTCTTCTTTCTTAATCACTTTCCCACTATTGACTAAAATATTGATTCTTACTCAGTTTGTGTTTCCAATTCAATAGGTATATGCCAATGATGGATGAGAAGAAGATTTTAACCCGTCCTGTTTTGGACGTTAGTTATGCTATTGGATTATGGTATGTGTACTATAAGTTTTGAAATTTCTAAGTTAAGCTCATCAACAATCTTCCATTATCTATGTCTATATATGTATGTATGTATGTATGTATTAATATGTTTGATGTTGGATTTCTCATAAACGGACAAGATTCGAATGATTTTTTGGAGCTGCAAACATTCAGTTTCTTTCCATCAACGCATGTTTTTTTCTAATCCCAAATCAATCAATGCATATCTAGAAATCCTTTGTCTCTATTTCCGCCATTTTTCTGTTATCTATCAGTTTATGGATACTAAGATTTAAATCTTGAGATGTTGTTTCTATGTATTGCAGTAGCTGTGAGTGTCTATGCAAAGGATTTGTTGATTAGATGAATACCAAAAATTCTTAGATTTACGAAACAAGGAAATATATATTGGTGATGACGTACGGTCCCTCTGCTTTCTTTGTTTATGCGGTCTAACCATTGTAACAGCCAGAACCTGGCGAGATCAAACAAATAGGTGCATAAGGAGTTTTAACCTCTTTACAAGACGCCATAGATTCTCTTCAGCAGAAGCATGTTGGTCTGTTTCAACAATAATATAATAGCTTGGTTTATCAATCGCCACTTCGGTACTACGTACTCGAGCTTTTATAAAGTTTTTACTCTTTGACATTTGTTCAAATTTGATCAATTTCTTTGGGAAGATCATTTGTTTAATCAAAGCATCTGCAATAATCCTCGAATGTTCTTACTTTAGGACATTGGTCAGTTACGGAGCTTGGAAAGATTGAATCCTCTTCTGGAGAAAGATTTACGAGGCTGAGCTAGCGAAACTGGGAGAAAAAGAAGAATAATCAAGAACAAAAAAAGAGAGACCTCTCGGGTTGCTTCTAGATAAGACAATGATGAGAGATCGAACTTTCTTACAAGAACTTTTCCTATATTTATACTTAATAATATATGAAGCTTTATTGGATGAGTTTTGGTAGTGTTGCATTGAGAATGGGAAAGTTAGGAAGATTAAGAATGAAAATGCTATAGTGATACACTACTCAATGACATGGTGTTTTTTTTTTGCTTTTTTCGAATTTTTTCAAGTTATTTAAAACTATTTTTGTTTTTGCTTCATTTTTTATTGTTTTACAAAAGTTTAGATGATAGTTATTCCAATCAAATAAAGTCCATGTTTCCTATTTTCATTATATTGGAGAGACAATGCATGAGTGACACAAAATTTGTGGAGAAAAGTGACTACTACTAAGACCTTTGCAACGACCAAAACCATTGTCATTTTTACCGTAAAATTGAATCCAGTCAAAGTACTATTTTGTAGTTGTAGAATTCCAAATTTTCTATTTTGAACATAATTACAAATTTTTGTGAGTAAGAAATATTTTTTCTATTGATGTTGAAAATTAAATTGATCAATAGCAAATGGATTTCGTTTAAAACCCAAGACATATCCCCCTTTTTATGTTGTGAAATTATCTGATCACTTGCAATTCTCTTTCGTGAGTTAGTAAAATTATTTATAGGATTGACTCATATCTTTTGTTATTTTTTTAATCGTTGTGAGAATTTTTTTTAACCTCCAATGATGCGGTTAAAAATTTATGTGGCATAATATTTTTCTAAATTGGATCTATGTCACGGCTTCAATCGATTATTAGACTTTACCGAGCGATAAAGTCTTGAATAACTCATCCTCATATCTCCATTTCAAATGTGTTTTCGTTTAGGTTATGATTGGAATATAACTTTGAGAGTATCTCATCCTCACAAAAAAAAAAAAAAAAACAATGGAGAACACAAAAAAAAAATTGACACATGAAAATGACATCATCACAATCAACTCCGATAAGAAATATCATTTAATAAACTTACATGTAAAAAATGAAGATTGCAAGGAAGAAACCTTGAATTTTTGTATTAGGTATCCTGATTTTTACTGTAAGAGAGGGAATTTTGATCATAGTATCTAATGAAAGTAAAAACAACCTAAGAAATAGTGGTAATCAGAGAATCTTAATGGTGATCTCTTAGTGATTAGTACTTTGAGTTTATATATTCATTTTGTTAACAATTATGGTATCTCGACTAGAAAGGTTTAGCTTGATTTTTCATTAATATTACAAAACCAACAGTTGGTAAAAAAAAGGTTTAGCTTGATGCAGTCTCAGTCAAAAGATAGTTGTTATGGTTAGAAAAATCTCTCTAATGGGTGTTACATTCTTTTTTTTTTTGTTTTTGGCTGGAAATGGTTTCAAGTGCTTTTGTATTAGTGGTTTCTTGGAAGAATGAAAAGATAGAGTTGAGAAATTTCTTGGAAGAATGAAAGTGCTTTTGTATTACAAAATTTGGCTGGAAATAAAAGCGATTAGTTTGAGCTTGATTTTAAAATTTTTGTTGATGTGGCACTCCCACCAATTATTCAACTCGAAGTTCCTCGATCTCATTAAGAGGTGGTTAGTACGGATTTTAACTTTAGGTTTGTAATGTACTTTGAAAAAAAATTGTAAAGAATTTGACTTTAAGATTAAGGTTAGTGATTTTAAAAGTTATCTTAATTTGTTGGCTTTTAAAAAATAAACCATCGCAGGAACAAAAAAAAAGGAAACATTCACATTTTAGAATTTTGTTCATTCTTTATTCATGCATTATAAAACATATTATAGAATACTAAAACATTCACATTTTAGAATTTTAGCAAAACTATAGAATACTAAAATTATACTATACTATTAAAAGAGGGTAACATTTTGTGTCCAAACAAGAAAACCTTTGTATTAGGTTATTCTTTTTGTGTATAACTATTATTCTAGTTGCCAAACAAGTCAAAATAATACAAATTATATTTTAATTGATATTTTAATCATACATGTCATTCCAAAAATATATTTTTCTACACAAAATAGAAAATATAAAAACAAATAAAAATTGTCGCATACCCTCATTGTGGATAAATGTTTTAGAAAACTATATAATATATTTTATACCAAAAATAAAGTTGTTAACATATCTCAAACTTTTACATCGACAAATACATTTTATCGAAAAAATAGAACTAAATATCAAAAAACAAAAATAATTAACACCCGTTACTTTTATATTGAACTCCTGTTTTATAGCACATTAGAAAAAACAAATTATATCTAAATACTAAAATAATTATGTGTCTCATATGACAAAAATTATATATACAAAAAATTATATCTAAACACAAATTATATTACAAAATTAGAAAAACAAAACAAAAAAATTCCGATGTGGGCGCACGGGTTAGACTGTGTGAATTTTTACTTATTATTTTTAAGAGTTTTAACAGTGTTAAACTTTAGTTGGATAAATGAAAACAGTAAAAAATTTAAAATAAAATAAAACTCTTCAAAGTGTCACACGGAAAAACAATAAAGATAGCGAGTTAGATATGAAATTACAAATAACAAAATCGATAAGATTGAGTTTGAATTTAAATTTAAATTCTCGCACGGAAAAACAGTAAAAATAGCGATAAATGAGCGATTTAGATATGAGATTACAAATAACAAAATCAATAACATTGAGTTTGAATTTAAACTCGAGTATAAAAAGGAGACGGATGACGATAGTTGAGTTGAAATTTTGAACGGTTCTAATGTATCACAAAACGGGTAAAGGTGTAAGCGATTAGTTTGAGTTTCATTTTTTTTTGCTGATGTGTCTCTTCCACAATTATTCTCAGCTGGACGTTGCTCGATCTGATAGAGATGAGATTGGTAAGGATTATAACTTTAGATTGTTAACTTACTTTAAGAAATTGTTGTAGAGAATTTGACTTTAAAATAATGTGTAGCAATTTAAAAAATAATTAAGGTTTTATTTTGTTGGTTTTAAAAAATTAACCATCGGAGGAACAAAAAAAACTAAGTTAGGATATGTGAATTATTAGAAGAATTTTACGGGTTTTAAATGTGTTAAACATTGATTGGGTCAATTAGAACTTTAACAAAATATTAAAATAAAGTAATAGTTTATAAAGTTTCACAATTAAAGTAAAATAAGTATTCAAAATCACAAAAAAGCTGTAAATATAGCGAGAAATGAACGATTTAGATATAAGAGGGAGATGGATGACAAAGTTGAGTTGAGATTTTGAACGATTCAAATGTATAATAACAATACGGATAAAATTCTAAGCGAAAAGTTTGAGCTTGATTCAAAAATGTTTTGATGATGTGTCATTACCACAATTATTCTCAGCTGGATGTTCCTCGATCTGATAGAGAGGTGATTAGTATGAACCTTTATTTTATATTATTAATGTATTTCAAAAAAAATATTGAAGATAATCTGACTTTAAATTAATAGGTAGCGATTTAAAAAAAAAAAATAAGGTTGGATTTTGTTGGTTCTTTAAAAATTAACCATGGTAGGAACAAAAAGACAAAGTTAAACTGTGTGAATTTTTTTAAAAAAATTAACGGGTTTCAAATGTGTTAAACATTAACTGGATTAATTAGAACTTTAACGATAATTTAAAATAAAGTAAGAGTTTATAAAATCTCACAATTAAAGTAAAATAAAAGTATTCAAAGTCTCACATTGAAAAAGCAGTAAAGATAGCAAGAAATGAACGATTTAGATATGAGATTACGAATGAAAAACCAATAAGATTGAGTTTAAACCCGAGTATAAGAGGGAGAGGGATGACAAAAGTTGAGTTGAGATTTTGAACGATTCGAATGTATAATCAAAATACGGATAAAAGTTTAAGCGATAATTTTGAGCTTGATTCAAAAATATTTTGCTGATGTGTCATTCCCACAATTATTCTCAGTTGGATGTTCCTCGATATGATAGAGATGTGATTAGTATGAACTTTAATTTTAGGTTATTAATATATTTGAAACAAAATGTTGTAGATAATTTGACTTTAAGTTAATAGGCAGCGATTTGAAAAAAAAATAAGGTTTATTTTGTTGGTTTTTTTAAAATTGACCATGGTAGGAACAAAAAGACAAAGTTAAACTGTGTGAATTTTTAGTAGAACTTTAAAGATTTTATAAGTGTTAAACTTTGATTGGATAAATTAAATCTTTAAAAATTATAAAATAAATAAAAATTTCTAAAATCTCGCACTTAAAATAAAATAAAACTTGAAAGCCAGAGACAGAAAAACAGTAAAATATATGATGTGGCTAGAAAAAAACGATTTAGATATGAGATTATAAATGATGAACTGATAAGATAGAGTTTGAGTAGAAAACCGAGTATAAGCAAGAGGTGGATGACAATAGTTGAGTTGATATTTGAACGGTTCTAATGTATAATCACAATACAGTTAAAATAAAATAAAAGTTTTCAATTGTTCACGTAGAAAAACAGAAAAATGAACGATTTAGACAAGAAATTACAAATGAAAAAATCGATAAGATTGAGTTTGAGTAGAAAACCGATTATAAGCAATAGACGAATGACAATAGTTGAGTTGACATTTTGAACGGTTCTAATGTATATTAATCACAATACAATTAAAATAAAGTAAAAGTTTTTAAAGTCTCACATAGAAAAACAGTAAAGATAGCAAAATTGATTCCGCTTTAGACATGAAATTACAAATGAAAAACTGATAAAATTGAGTTTGAGTAGAAAACCGAGTATAAGCAAGAGACAGATGACAATAGTTGAGTTGAGAACATCTAATTTTATAACATAACATATTAAAAATGTTACCTACAAAAAAAATTAGATATCTAAACACCAATATTATCCGTAACCTCTAAACCCGTTACAATAAGTAAACAACTTATGAAAACTAAACCCACAAAGGATTTTTTATGTCTAATCAGAAATTGTTGTGTTTCATATTACGAAAATTATAGATACAAAAACAAAGTATTGTTAAACCCAAAATAAATATGTCTCATATTACAACCCGTTCGTCCACAACACCAATTATACTAAACACAATAAAGACAATATATATTACAAAATTGCATAAACTAAATAAATAAAAAATTTCCGTGTGGACGCACAGATTATAATCTAGTCTTCTTTAAATCGCAATATCCATGAAAAAACTATTGTAAAAAAAAAAAAAAGAAGCAATAATGCGAATCTTGAATATTCATAATCTATAGACATGGACTTAACAATGTGAATATTCGATTCACAAATTCAAAAACAAACTCTCAGCATTTTTTGTATTATACACAAAAATGTAAGAACAATGATTTCGACGTACATGTCTGAGACATTCATCCCTTCAGGAAATTTTCATTGTTTTCACAAACACTATTAGGTTTTTTTGGATACAGAAAAAAAAAACAATCACAAAACTATTCGCTTATGGTGCACACTGTATGTACTACACTATTCGTGAATCGTCACTATCTATAAATCTATAATATATCAACTTAATTATATTATTTTTGGTTTCATTGTATTGGGAAACTGCACAATTAAAAGAACTATTCACAAGTACTGTTCATGGCATACACTTCATAATAACTCCTCTCTTGAGAAAATCTAGATATCCCACTCCAAGCTTTTAACCTCTTGATACAACTTTTCACTGGGAATTAATTAGAGATTTACACATTATACATTATTACATGTATCTTATAATTTGAGAGAAATTATGAATCAAAAGCCAATCTTTCTATCAACGAAAAAACCCCCACACGTTGTATTCTTAACATACAGCCTTAATTTCTGGAAGAGACAGAATATAAGATAGGAAAAAACTATGAAAATAGAAGAAGAAAAAAAGGCAAATCAGATGAAAAGGTATGGTGCACATGCGACAGAACCCACAGAGGCAAGATTATATTATTGTATTGAGGATGATAAATGTAAGGATTATTGTATTGAGGATGATAAAATGTAAGAACATCATTATTGGAAAGTTCTTGATAGGGTTCTTAACCAAAAAAAAAAAAATAATAATAAAAATTATGAGAAGTGTAAGAACCGGTTCTTAAATAAGAGTTTTAAGAACCGGTTTTTAAGGGGGTTCTTGTACTGTTCTTAACCACG
This sequence comes from Eutrema japonicum, assembly GCA_030161315.1. Classification (NCBI taxonomy): domain Eukaryota; kingdom Viridiplantae; phylum Streptophyta; class Magnoliopsida; order Brassicales; family Brassicaceae; genus Eutrema; species Eutrema japonicum. Next base: position 13,925,792 of record BSQW01000001.1, read on the forward strand.
TGTCAACCCTTAATTCGCTGGATTTTTTTTTTTTTGCCAGATTTTTTTTTTTACTTTTTCTTAACTTAACTTAAAAAAGATTTTTTTTTTAAAAAACTTTTTCTTAACTTCAACTTTAAAATTTTAAACTTTTTTTTTACATGTTGATGAATTGAAATATTTACATAATGAATTGGAATCTGTACATATTAAAATTTTTTTACATATTAATGAATTAGAATCGTTTGGTGGGTGAACATGAAGCGATTCATATACAAGATCATAAAAAAACCCAAATTGAATGTTCTTTTTCATTTTTTTTTCAAAATCTATGTTTAAAATGTTATATTTTTATGTTAACTATGTTTAATTAAAAAAATAAATTCTATTTAAAATAAAACAAAATTATTAATTTTTTTTTTAAGAATTCCTAATAGAGTTCTACCAATAAAGCAACAAAAATAGAAGTTTCTAAACAGAATTTTTTAATTTTAAATTTATAATTAAATATTACATAAGAAACCCAAATAGATTTCTCCCAATAATAATGCTCAAAGGGGGAAAAGGGAAGAAAGGAGGTCCAGGGACAATGTGTTGTGTTGTGTTGTATTTTCTTATTAATGGGCTTTGGCCCAACTAAGTCTTGGGTCTTAGCTCAATTTATGGGTTTCCAATGCTGTGACTCGCGATGGGTGGAAATCTTTCCAAAACCAAACCAAACCAAACTGAACCAACCCAACTGAAATCAAATCTAGGTTTACGTTTGACTTTTTATTTTCCCAAACCAAAACAAATCCAACCGTTCGGTTGAGAAAAACTAATCGAAATCTTAAAAGTCGAATTGCTAACCCATACTAATGTTGAAGGACTACGTCAGAACATTATTCAAACTGTTTCTTTTTTTTGGTGGGACGAAATTTATTTATTTTGACTATATACATCGATATCTATTTCGGTAATCCAAACATTTGTAAATACAACACTTGATAAAATGTGATGAAAAGAGTTTTCCAAAATAACTGCAAAACACGGTTGGTTAACAGCAAAACATGATACTCCTTCAATTTCAGTTTAAAATTATTTCATACAAATTAAGAAAACATGTTAAAATTTCCACTCCCCTTTTTAATACAATACATAAATTTATCTCTCTTATTAATACATTATAATAAAAAGGTTAAAATTGAAATTTCATCTAAATTATGCAAAATTGAAAACGACATTTAATTTGAAACAAAAAAATCAATCCTAAAACAATCTATAAAGTGAAACGGTAGGAGTATAATATGTCTTTCAAATAATACTTGACGTTCAAATAAAAACCTGGCACAAGTTTTTATTTTTATTTTATTTTAAAGATGTCAATTATGTTTATAATCAATCTAGTAGTTAGTTTCCTCTTATTATAAGTTTAGTGGAAGAATTGACATTTGTTCATACTATTTCGGACTACGAATTTTCTGACCGAAGTTAAAAGGAATTCCGAGTTATCGCTCAAAAGATTCGGTAGCATAAATAGAAGTTCATCTCTTTAAATAGTGTTGTTAAAAATGGTCCCATGGTCTAGTGGTTAGGACACTGGACTCTAAATCCAGTAACCCGAGTTCAAATTTCGGTGGGACCTTTATTTATCCTCTCTCTCTTAGTTATATATAAAAAAAAATAGTTAGAGGAAAGACAAAATAGTGAAAGCAATTTAATTTTGAAAAGTCTTTTGAAACGTTTTAAATGTTTAGTATTTAGGGTGATTTATTTGAATGACCTGAATTTTATATTTAATTATTAGAATAACTTAGGAAAGATAAATGTGTTTATAATAAAATTAAACTCGATATTGTCCTTTTGGGCATGTTGTCCCAAAAACGTTATTACAGAAATGCCATTACTAATTAAATTTTAGCTCAGCAAAAACGTTCACTTATTTACGAAATTGCCACCGCATCTTTCTGTGTTCAATAAGTTTATCATAATAAATCTGTCGATATATTGGTGATAAAGTTATTGTAAATTAGCAGATTTTTATTGCGGGTGGTAGACTTAATACGCAACGGTAGACTTAATCATTTAAGTCTGTCTTATGACATAACATATTTATTTCCGTATGGCAGAGTTAATGACAGTAGACAGACTTATATACAAAAATCTGTTATACGACGTGACAAAAATATTTTTATTTGCCATACTTAATTTTAATTGGCAAATTTAATATTTTTCTTTCCCAAACTTAATTTCAATTGGCAAAGTTAATTTTTGTTCAACAAATTTTTTATTAAATTTATCAAACGACACCACAAATTTATTAAAAATGGCAGACTTACGTGACCGCTATTGGATCTAAATTCCAAATTTGCCAATGGATTTTTCGATAATTTACAATTGAACTTGTGACATAGCATCAACTCGAATTGCTCACTTTATTTGTCCTAGAATTCACTTGTCACAATTATTTATATGGTTATAAACGTATGTGACCGCTATTTTGTAATAGGAATAGTTCTGAAACAATGAATCAAAACCGCTATTTTAGTATCAATTTCAAGTTGTTTTTTAAGTATCTGAAATATTTGAATGAGGATAAATATTTTAGTTTACGGCAATAGGTAAAACAAGTCAACCATCAAAAAGTAAGCCTAATAACTCTATTGTAACAACTAAATTTTAAGTTTGCCACAATACGTAAAAATAAAACAAGTCCGCAGTAGGTAAAATAAGTCTGCAATATGTAAAACAAGTCTAACATCAACTAAGATAGTAATAACTTTATTGCAACTAAAAACAAATATGCCGTAAACTAAGCACAAAAACAGCAACATAAATCTGCCATATATAAAAAAAAAATCAAAAAGTGTGTAAAGCCCCACGTCTCCACCTCCGCCTCCACAGCCAAGACGTTCCCCTCTCCTCCGTCAAGACGTTTGCACCTCCGCCGTCAAGACGTTTGCACCATAAGTCTCCAACGAAAATAACGACTGCCCAAAGCAATCAACTTCACAAAATAATCAAGATCCCAAAAACATAATCCGGCATACACCAAATACACAAACATGAACTCAGAAGAACAAAAACGAGAATTATAAAACATCTACATAGTTATAGTACCTTGGAATCATACATCTGTTTAAGCCTAAGCAACGTATGGAGTGCTTGATCTCTAACTGTCACAAATTCTTGCTGATACCTACACGCCTTCTTCTCAGAAAACATCACACACGCCGCCGCCTCCTTCGTCGTGTTCAGTATAGTATCGGCGTAGGCTCTATTCAACGTCGCTAAGGTCTGTTAACCCAACAAAATCAAAAATGAGAGAGAGGAGGAGGCCATGTTTAGGACCTTATCTATCGGCGAGGGGGAGGTCGAAGTCGGTGGCGGTGGGCGTTACCGGCGGTGGGCGTTACCGGCGGTGGAGTTTGAAGTGCATCTCTCTCTCACTCGTAACAAGCGGCGGTATGGAGGAAGAGAAGATTATTATTTGTGATTAGGGCAAACTCACCTAATTATTATATTATCAAAAATATTTTGTGATTTAATTGTGTTAAATTTATTGATGACTGTGTATTTTTTTTATTTTTTAGTGTAAAAATAAATCAAAATGGCAAACTTGTGAATATGAAAGATCAAATTGGACTACATGTCTTTTCCGTTATAATTAGAGTCATTCTAGTAACTCATTTGAGAGGAAGTCATTCTAGTCATTTCTTTAAAAATTTGAGTTATTCTAGTGTATTACTCTAGTATTTATGAGAAATTTCTGATTCGGTTGGCTACCAGATCGTCAACGTGTCGGAGTGTCTTTGGTCTTTGTATTCTTCTATTGTGATAATAAATATGGGTTTTATGATGGGCTTTAAATTGGCCCATATATTTTCTTCTATTGTGATAATGTCAACAACTCACAATTTATGATGGGCTTTAAATTGGCCCATATATCTTCTTCTAAAAATAAAACAGAGCCGGTGCTGAATATGTCGGTTCACATGAGAGTCACGTTGAAGCCAAATTCATCAAGAGTCTGGGACCCATCACCCATATTTACTTTAGTCGCTAGCTAGTAGCTAGCCACCACATGGGGTTTTGGTTGCTGTGGATCACTTTGTACGTCATCGATTTATTTTTGGCAACACCAACTGACCAAGTGTGTTATTATTTGTTATCGAGCGCCACTTATTTGTTGTCGTGAAATAAAACACACATATATGTGATTTGTTTCAATACCCGTCATAACTGCTAAAAAGATACCTTTCTACAATCCTGATTCCTGACTAATTCAAGAAAACTTCGAATTTAAAGGTTTGAGTGGTAATTGTCCGGTTTAAAAAAGAACGGTTACCACCATCAACGAAATATACTTAAGAACTCACCACCTTACATGCCCATCACCTCGTTAAGCCTATGAAAGGTCACATGTCCATCACCTCGTTTTGCATTTGATTTCTGCTTGGATCAACTATTTCTACATCAGAGCTCGGTTGTTATTACATACAAATAGAGTAATTCAATCAGCAAACAGTATGAAAACAATATGCACACATTTTAACACCGATGAATCACGAACTCCTAATTCAGTGTCGGATCTAGAATTTGTTTAAACAGAGGACGATCAATATTCATAAAATATATAAATTACAAAAGATAATTAAAAGATAAAAAAATGCTCATAATTTTACTTCTTAATATGTATGATAGATAAGCTATCACGTAATATAAAATAGTAAAATGAATTCCTATTAAAAAATTAAGATATTAGAAAAATAATTACAATATAATAAAGTTTTATGCAAAAAATATTAAAAACTATATAGAAATTGATTTTTTGTATAAAAATTCGAATATTTGAAAAATCTTAAAACCATATTTTTTTTCAGTGGGTGAAATTAATTGAATTTCTCAATAAATCCTAACGGATTTCAAAAATATAATGGTGGCAAATGCTCACATCTTACTTAACTAAGATATGTCCACGTCATGAATCACCTTCTTGCGCTGCTTAGATTTTTCATGTGTGTGGACATGATCAACTACCTAGATTTAATGGTCATAGAGCAAAGTGAGTTTGGAGTTAGCACAACTAAAATTGAAAACCGATTTGGAGAAGAATGTGGAGAAAAAGAAGAAGAAAGAGCAAAAAATTAATTTATATGGTTTTCAACAAATAATAACACATCCTATAAGAAAATTTAATAAATTCAATTTATTTAGATAACTCTACATTTTCGGTTGGTCAAAAAATAAAAGATAACTCTACATTCAGTAAGCTAGAGGGAACACATATCTCAATACCTTTAGGATAAAAAAAAATGATGAACTTTTTTGGGGGGTTAAATGTTAAAATTTTATACCAAAAACTGAATGTTACAAATATTGCATACTAATTAGACTCAATTTAAACTCTCATTAGAGAGTAAAATAGAGAGGAACCAAAGGAGACAGATTTTTACGATAGTTACAATCAAGTAATACAACCGCAAAACGATGAACGTAGTACCAAAAATCATTAATATCGATCAAGATAATTTAATTCTATTGTATTATCCAAAACAAATTGCACAAAATATACACATACATTCATCGCATTGATCGAGCCAATATTACCTTCAACATTCTTATATAACATTTTTTCATAATTGCTATAATACCAAAAATCAGATTATGATCTGTGTTTGGTTTGAGATTGGAAATTCTTCTTTTAGTCTCTAACTTAGCAATTAAATCTTCTAACATGATAATATTGTTTTTTGGTTTACCTTAGGATGATTTTCTTGTGCCCGAACTGTTTTAATAGTCAAAGTGTTAGGAGCCACAATATATTTATGACTAGGTTTGTATTAGTTGTGAGCACAATTTATGTGGCAATGTATATATGTTTTTATAGTTGTTTCAGTTTTTTTTTTTTTTTTTAATTTTGATATTAAATTCTTAACTGATATATCTCTATTGGTTTTGTAGTGTGAATATCACACACATTTCCAGCCTTTTGCACTGATACTAAGAGATGGAACCATAAAGAAATTAAGTTTGGGGCTAATTACTATGTGGAGATTTCCATAAGCAACTACCGCATAGTTTGGAACTAGATTTTGATCGTCTAATTCTGATTTGTAGATTATATTGTCTAATTCTAATTTGTAAGATACGACGACAGTGGCTTGATGATATGCAATCTTATTAATAAATTATGATATGCCTGTAATTAGGAAGATGGTGGTCTTTTCTCTGCATTTGATGAAATAAATAAAAATTGCTATTATATTTTTTCTGTGTTTCTATTGATATTTTGGTTTTTCTGTGTTTTTTTATTGATATATTAAATTTTAAACATGTGCGCTCACACGGAATAAAGTTCTTTGTAATATATAAAATATGAAATAAGGAATAAAAACTAATTTAAATGTTATTGATTCAAATATGTTTAAGTTATAATTTTTAAATTTATAATATATATAATAAATGTTTGACAACATGTTTAATACATGTTCACTTTATTTTTAAAAATAAGAAGTGTTTGAAAACAAATTCCAAAAATTCTTCTATTTTAATAGTATATATATACTTTATTTGTTCTCTTTTTAGTTAAGTTGTTTTGCATCGTTTTAGAAGTGGTTTTAGTGTCCACCTTTGTTTCCACCCTGAATTGATCCCTCTTCTCGAAAGAGAGTGTGCATCTTTTTTATTGATATACTATAAAATTGATGTTGTTCTCTTGATCTCATAACATACAACATCACAAAAACACAATTGAAAAACCCTCATAATCCATCTCTCACACCTTAAGAGTAAAATAGGGTACTCATTACTACTACTAGCGGGTGGTAGTTATAACTCCACCTCTGCATAAGTAATACAATACCACTACTATGTTTTTCTTTCTTTTTTCCACTTTTAGTAAAAAACTATTTTGTAAGAAAGAAAAAATATAGAGGTCTAAAAAAGATAGACGTCATCAAGGCCTTCTGCAAAACCGAGCCTCGACGCATCACTCTCTCAACAATAACCGGGTCTGCAAGAACCCAGTTTACCAATATGCCCTCTACACACCACACAAACAAGTTTATTTTAGATATAAAAAGTAGAGTAGAGAATGACCAAGTTGCCCCTTTTAGCGGAACTGTCCACCGGCGAAGGTCTGGCCGAAGGACCATCCCGAAGGAGCGGCGTTGAAGGAGACGACGGTGCGGCCGTCGCTGGTGGTTACTTTGAAGGAAAGTGCTTGACCGTTGAGGTAAGAGTTGCTTTGCCAATTTTGCCCCCAGTTCCTTGACATCGCTTGCCAACCTGTTCTTGAACCCTTGATCGCCGCCGAGTGAACGTCTCCGGCGCCGCCGACGTTTGTGATCAGAACGAGGTTGAAGTATGAGTGACCGTTTATCGTAAATCTAATTCCTCCCCTTCTCATACACGGAACCCTGCAAAACAGCACAATTTATGTTCATCGAACAAAACGAATAAAGTATTGGAAAGTTACGCAATAGGCATATTACTCTGCTTTGGTAGAAAACAGAGCAACCAAAAAGCTAAACAAACAGAGCAACCGAAGAAATTTGAACAGATATATGAGAGATAAATATTGAATTTTGAACATAATTTATCCTTGAATCACGAAATTCAATCGAATTAATCTATTTTGATCAATGATTCCAAGAAAATAGTTGTGAATTATGATATACTCTGTATTATAAGAAAACAGAGCAGATGAAGAAAGCGTCAAAACAGAGTAAGGTGAAATTTTGTTACCTCCTGTAGGAAACAGGGACGATTCCAGCTCTGTATTGAGCAATGCGCTGAAAAACAGGCTGAGCGAGATCAAAGTGTTGAAGAGGAGGATTACACCAACCGCCATTGTTGTTAGGTAAGGCGTTATTTGGCGGGCAAAAGTTAGTAGCGGTTACAACGATTGAGCCAGGTAGACACCATTTACCATCGTTTTCACATCTGATCTCAAAGCAAGAACCGCAGCTAAGTCCGTTATTGAACAGAGCCGTGCTCAAAGCTGCCGTGTTCGTCCCATAACCTTGGCTATATAGATTACCGTATCCACAAGCACCACCTAAAAGAAGTAGATTCAGGATCAGTGAACTTGATAATTGGTAAGAAATGGGCTGGAGACGTATGGACTTCGGTCCTCGGTTTGGTTTTGTAAATTCTTTTGAGCAAGTTTACCCATTGTGCCGGAAGCATCGCCACCGCCGTAGAAAGTGGCGTGAGCGTTGATCCAACCGCCACCATAGCCGCTCACAGAAGAAGTCATTATTCCTATGAAAACCGTAACTAAGAACCCAACAGGACCCATGTTTTACTTCTTGTGTTAACCTGCACATGGAGTGATAAAGTCGATGACTTTTAGCTCAATTGAATGTGTATTAGAGAAAATAAGAAGATAATATTGAATGTGGATAGAGAAAGTAGTTACTTGGGACTTAAAAGGTCTTCTTTCTTCTTCTTTCCTTCAAGTAGAAACGAAGAGGAAGAGAGAGAGAGATCTGTGAGAACCTGTTGTTGGGTTTTAGAGTGGGAAGCGAGTGGCTGAATTTATAGAAAACTTTAGTGAGAGGAAGTTAGTATTAATTTACCGTTCTGGTGGCAACTAACTTGGACTTCTTTAATAAACAAGGGGCAAGATAACTAAAACCCTTTTTTTGTTCAACAAACATTCTTGTTGATTTTTTTTTTTTTAATATATATTTTAGCGAATTATATTGTAATATTTTACTATATATAATCAGGGTTTATATTTTCTTTATACTGGGACAAAGAAAACCGATAAGACATAAATATTGGAAAGAAAAACCGAAAAAGCAAAAAGACAAATGCACATGTGTGCTACAAAACGGGTCCTGCGTCCTCACAGCCTCTCTCGTTACTTTTTTTTTTCTTTTTCTCCAGGCGCCTTTAAAATGTATAAATATGTTTCCCTTGTTAAAAGATATATTATAAGTTGACATAAAAAAAGATAATTATTCATTTTCATTTGTTACATCATTAGAATAGGTTTACATTTTAATAGAGTTTTTTTTGCGTTCTATGATAGAGTTAACTGATTATTTTTTATAATGAGTTTTAAGATTTGAATTCGCCATCTTTTAACTAAACTATCGATCCACTAACCAATAGAGTAAAAATGTGGTCTTAATTCTTAAAGATGTTATATATGTATTGCTGAGGCCACAAGTTTAAAAGTTTCTTATTTAGATTCCGATATGTTCCTGAAATACAAAATAACGATAAACTGTTAATCCATATTATATTTAAGATTTGGATACTTTATTATTAGAGAATATTATCCAACATCAAAAATTGGAAAATATCTTAAGTAATATATAAGGAACATATGCCAATTCATTCATTGTCAATTGATTTTGAGTTGGAAGCCTATGTAACTTAACATGATATTGTAACTTAACATGGTATCAGAGCAGGATTTATACTGTTCAACCCGGTCCATTATCGACCTGACCCAAAATTGATTCATCGATTCATGCCCAAACACACCGAGATTGATAGGCAATTAGCCATTATCTCGAGGGAGCGTATTATAGAATATTATCCCACATCGAAAGTCGGAAGAGATCTTAAATAATATATAAGAGACATATGCTAATCCACTCATTACCAATTAGTTTTGAGTTAGAAATCCAGGTAACTTAACACTTATATCCTAGTTAACCACCGAATCACGAGATTTGGCACTTTTATAGTAAAATCAATTCATTGATCAAAGAATAATTGATTACTTATAAGAAAAATATAATGTTGCTATACAAATATGTGTTTTGTGAGTTATTATATATATTCCGTATTAACACGGTGATAAAATAGTTAAGAAAGTGACAGAAAAATCAAGCCGAAATCTAAGTGGGTCACTATGGTCTGTTTTGAGTTAGACGTATCACGAAGCCTATCACTCTGCTCTTCATATGTGCATCTCAACCTGTAACCATTTTATATTTAGTTCAGAAATATTAACTTTTTTTGGATATTATCAACGAGAAAGTATTTGTAAATTGTAACTATTGAATTTAATAAGGTCAAGAACTGCATCAGCAGAAATCTACGGCCAACCTCCCGTAATCTCAGCTAAAAACATGGGCCCCCGCTACTATTTTTTTTATTTCTCAATTCATTTTGGTGATTTAACAAAAACAATACAAAGTCGCTTACGTTACTCCTTTTATTTTTTTGGAGAGAAATATAATATAAGAACTTAACAAATTATGATAGAAAATAACAAAAGAAAGAGAATCAAAACAAAGATATGCCACATATGGTTGAAAACTACTGTTTTGGCTAACGTTTTAATGATGATGAAAGAGCAAAAGAAGAAAAATGTGATCGTCTGAATTGTTATTAATTGATTTTAACGATTGTAACTACAACAAATGGTTATATTAACGCCAAAAATCATTGATCATCTTCTCAAAACTCATGTCCGAATATCTATATTCAATACATAAAATGTATAAGTAGATTTACCGATCTATTATCACCCGCATTTAACAGTTATAATTGAAACAAAAGTAATGTGGCTGCCTTTTGGCTGCATTGAATACTGACAACACATAAAAAAATAATATATATCCAGCATGCATGCAAACACAAAAGAACTTGACGACAAAAAAAAAAAACACAAAAGAACTCAAAGTTTAACAATCGTGGGAGAAACTCAAAATCTTAACATAAAAACAATATCATAGGATTCCATGTATTTGAAAATGCCAAAATAAATAGAAAAAAGACAAACAAATATAATATTGTTCTTCTAGTCTTCAATTAGTTACTTGGTATAGTGTAGGAGTTGAAATTTGAAAGTGATGCGAAGGGTTTTTAACTATTTTTTATTTTTATATATATTTTTGTTAAAAGGCTTTGATTACTCTTGTTTTAGAGTTCTTTTAACTATTTGTAAATTGTAATCTTTTATTAAGCTTGAGAATATAGCCAATGCACATGCCTGTTTTTTGTCTTTCTCACCGTTTTCTCTCGTTCGTGTCTTCAATTCTATTTTCGCTTCTCCCCCTCTTTTTGTTTGTTTGTTTGTCTGTAATTGCACATTAATTGATTAATTTAGATTAGTTACACATTTTAATATATTTATTAAAAGCTCCTTCTGTAGAAAACAGATAATCTTAACAATCTTATTTTCCTGGTAAAATTGAACCTATATTACACACAAGTAGGTGCTAGTTACGGGTATCCGCCGGTTGGCAGAGCCGTGCCTTGTATGTATTAAAAGAGACGAATGCTTTCGGCCACCAATTTTTTTGTTTCTAATTTAAAGAGCCATATTTTTAATTATAAATTATGTATTTAAACTAAGGGAATATGTAAATAAATGACTTTCTTATACAAAGTAGAAAATATTACGTAGTTATATTGTTTTTTAGGGAAACAAAATTATCAAGTTTGATGTCGCTTGGCTCTGCTCGCTGATATCGGGAGGATATTGGCTTGCGCAAGTAGCGTTTCTAGGTTTTGCTAACTAGTGTAGTCCCTTTTAAGTGTTGGATCAAGGTTTAACGGTTGAGCATCGAGGCTTGGCCGAGGATGTCTTGGTTCGGGCCTCCTCTGACTCATGTGAGGAATAGTTATTTCTTCGGGCTGCCGGATGGAACAGCTTTCAATCTGCATTATGGACGTTTCGTCAGTCTTTCTTCTTGCTTTTCCCCTATCGATCATATATCAGTTTCATTTTAGCCTCGAGTTTTCTAGCTCTTTATCGCTACGGTTTTAACACTGATATGCTCAAATTAATATCCTAAATAGTACTAAAGCAGTTGCTGCAGTAAATCAGGAGTCGAACACAAGAACTCATTTATCACACAATAGATTATATAGATCCAAAATACGCTAAATCAAAAGATGTAAACGAAAACAAGTACGCAATTAAAAGTGTTGTAAATCAATGGAGGAAAATATAGGCCCAGGGTTTTTCTCAGGGAATCAATGAATACACCTAAATTAACTAACATGATTCAGATTACGCACGGTTCTTGAACTCAAATCACTAAAGTATAGCTAACCAACTCTCGTTGCGAAAACTATCTAAATCTAAATCCTAGGAATTCCAAATCTCTTTGCGAATCCTAAAGTCTAAATCAGCTTTAAAGTTCAGGTTTGATATTTTCACAAATCAATTAAACCAAATCTATTTGCGAATAATCAATTTGCTCACCATAGATTCTATCAGGTAATTAATCGCACTTTCGTGCCTAATCAATTATCCTAAGATCAAAGTTCTAGGTGATCAATCCAGAATTAGCTTTGAGAACAACCTAAGGTGAAGAACTAATTTAGATTATGAATCCTAAACAGATAATCAACCTAGCATTCAAAGAAATCCTTTATGAGAAAACCCCAAACCTAAAGTGGATCTACTCAGACATGGAGAATGAAACAATCAACATAACTGAATAAATCATCAATAAAATAGAAAGAATAACAAGAGGTTTTGAGATATGATCTCGGACGAAGGGAGATTCAGACTTGTCTCTCTCAAACCAAAGTAAAATAAAGCATACAAAATAAAGCATAGACATTAAAGTGGCTGAAAAACCTAATTATATAGCTAAAACACGTTATGGTCATCTTGTAAATATCAAAGTCTTCTGGGACAATTATGCAATTCTTCAACTCTTCAATAAGTCGCGATCCTTCTGTTTCCTCGACGGGTATCGATCGATACCAGGGGGTATCGATCGATACTCATGTGATTTCGATGTCTCAACTGCACGGATCTCTGCTTCGTTCCAGAATGTTCCAGAAAGCTCAAATATCTCCAATTATGCTCCAAACGTGCTATAACCTGTAAAAGACTACAAAACACTAGAAAGACTCTTTAAAAATGACTTATATCATGGCCTAAATAGGGTAAAAACCATGATATATCAGACACCAATTGCTTTATTGCTACAGTGTCGACATTTGTACCGATTGAATTTGCTTTCATGTTTTTTATTCTTTTTTTGCCATGGGACCAATCATTTAGGTCGAACAATTTGTTAACACATCTTGTAACACCATAACGTTTTCATTTTCAATGAAATATTTACATTCATAGCAAATAAAAAGTTCATGCTTAGCTTTCAATATTGGCCGGATTAACCTATATCATTTATATATTATTTATCATTTCTAATTTTTGATGTAAAATATTATTCTCTAATATATCAATTCGAGATAAGGTTCTTTTGGTTATTGATCTCAGTAATATTCTGATCGACGGAATCAATAATTGATCAGATTAGATAATGTGGATTCATATTTTACCATTCATATACAAATTAATTGTTCACCTCAATAGGCTTCATATATATATATATATATATATATTGTCTTCATATATATATATATATATTGTCTTCATATATATATATATATATATATATATATATATATATATATTGTCTTCATATAAATTAAAACGTAGATCGGTGGATACCCAGTAACCCAGAGTACGCATGGTTGGTATAAGAATATACGTAGGATTACGAATAAGTTGGTTCGCATGCAAATACAAAAATAAATGCGTATCTAATAAATCTATAAATGTTTTTTGTTGTCAAAGGAAAATATATAAATGTTTGAAACTTGATCTAGTTACTCTAGTACATAACAAAACTCTAAATTAAAAAGCCAAAACCAGTATATCTGTATATATTTTGCCAATGTCACGAGTTATGTGAATTCTTCATCGTAATATGCAAATCAGACAACCACTTTCCCAATCCTCATTCATGTTTGTAAGCATGTTGGTATATTACTATTTTTACGTAATAATAACCAATAGCGTGAGTAGGCGTAAAGGTGCAAATTGGTATAAAAAGGTAAAATTAACTGACACCAGAAGCATATGTTCGTAGCCGATTTTAACGACCGGTAACCAAATCTGCCACTCTGATTCTGAAGCCAACTTTTTATTTTATTTATCGTGAAGTGTTTAATCTCGAGGAATTTCTCAAGAATCTAATCTCCACCGTCCGATTAGATTTCTGGAAGATTTTTTCTGGGTTCAAACAAATAGATTGGCTTTCCACTTAGATTGTCCATCTCAAGAAACAAAGCTTCAGTGGCTTCGAATCCCTTTATCATCCTATCCTCACTTTCTGTTCTGTTGCTGACGATTCTCTGATGAACCACTTGGTTCCTTTTTGGTCCCTTTTTTAGTCACATAAACTTTAGTATACTTTTTTTTTCAATTTCCTAGATAAAAAAATTGTAAGTTTTTTTCTTCTAAAATTTAAATTACCATTTCAAAATACCAGAAAATCTCCAAATCATTTAGAAATATGTCATTACAATGAGATCAAAGCTACGTTGATTCGATAAGCTATATTCAGGTTATGATACAATGACATTAATATTATCACTAAGCTATTGCTCATATCAAGTAATTCAATTAATTTATACAAAATAGTTCAACTGAAAATTATCATTAAACTACGATATCTGAATATCTGATCCTTGTACTTTAACGCATAGGTCAAGTGAATAATGGACATTTGCTGACTGAGTCGTATGTTAGAGATGGATTACGTTACGACTTGGGTACGAAGCTAGCGTCATACGTCAGCAAGTGGACTAGCATGTACGATGGATGGATTATCTTCGCGGTGGACATTCAGAACCTCTTTTCCCTTTTCTTTTCAACTTTTTTCTCTCTTTTAATAGGTGGATATTGGAAAGCGGAAACTATAGATAATGGGTATGTTCGTTTGTCTGTCGTAGGAAGCTGCGATTGCGATCTGTGATCAAGCGGTGTTCGTTTACCTGACGCAGTCTTCTGCGATCAAATGTTACGTTCAAACGCAGTGATGCGCATAAAATTTCTGGTCGATGAAAAAAATCAGTGTTACATCTGAAACTGTTGCGATCAGTTGTATCGACCAGTCGTACGACTGTCAAACGAACAACAACCGCTGCGTTTAGACGTAGATCGTAGCCGCATCGAGCAACAGACAAATAAACATGGCCAATGTTTCTGCTCGTTTACTTGGGAGAATAATTTTTATCGAATATCACTTCATGGGTTTTACTTGTCGACGTCAAAGATTAGCAGGCCCGGCCCAAATAGGGTGGGCAGAGGTGCGATGACCCATGGGCTCAAAAAAATTTGGACAAAATTACCTATAAAAAGGGGTCCAAAATTTATGTTTTCCTAACAAAAGGAGCCCGGATTTTTGTTTACCTTAGTTTTGCCCAGATGCCCCATTTTTTTTTTTTTGAACGAAATTTTTCAAATTAAATTGCAGGGAGAAGGTGTTACAGCATGGATATTATATAACCTACATAAAATCCCGGTTTGGGTCTGGTTAGGACCCCTCAACCGACAAGAAATTGAAATTAAAACCCCGACAAACCGAAGGTAGAACCGGACTAAACCAGTTGAAAGGAAACCCTAAAAAATGAAGCCGCCGTTGCTAAGCTTCGAGAGAAGGGAAACCATCCTGTCACGAAGGCCGCCGGTGCGAACCTCCACCGCGAAGACTGCCGGTGCAGACCTCCGCCGCGAAGACTGCCGGTGCAGACCTCCGCCGAAACAGACAATACCTAAGAGAAGAAGGAAAGCGGATCAGGACCACCACCGCAGCAACTCAGAAAACTGTCACCACTTCCACAACCGCCGGAGAGAGAGAAGACGAATCCGCACCAACGGATCTCAGTGGTTTTACCTAGACCATGAGAGCGAACCTGACGGAAGAGGGAGAAGAGGACGCCTGAAGGTTGGAAACGCCGGGAAAACTCTACTGTTTCGACATCTCCGCCGTCCCCTGGCGGATCTACAAATTGGAGGAGACATCCGGCGAACCTCCGATCAAGAACCCACTCACCACCACACCACCCTCAGGGCTTCAGTCAATCCACCACATCTTGACCACGCCGAAAAAAACCAGCCCGATCTCCACAAGGATGAGCCACCGCGCGAGTTTCGGAAAAAGAACCAACAACCGATCTCGTCCTCAAAAATCTGGTGTCGGAGCAACTCCTAATCACCATCGCAAAGGCCCCTCCACACCGACGCTTTGCCAAAGATACAAACGCCAAAAACTCACCGGATTAGAGGGTCCTTCCACGAGTGAAGCACTGTAGGTGTGGAAGAGTCTCTCACGACACCGACGACGAAGCTGGACGTCAGAGAGAGCCCTCCGGAAGCAAGAGAATGGAATCGACTCTCAAAGAAAAAAAGGAGAGAAATCGCCGCGAGTAGATCTTACTCGCGCGACTTCGTATGGCTAGTTTGTGTGAGACCTCAATTTTGGTTGGGTCGGGCCTGAAGATTAGTGAGCTAAAATTGTTTTAGCACTCAAGAAAATTATACGGTTAAGATAAGTAAACTTTAACAGTAAAAGATGGTCGTACAAGGAAAAAAAAAGACTGTACAAAAAAACTTTTATTTAGAATAAGTTTTATAAATGAAACGCATTAAGTGTCCTGATTAATTACGTGGTTAAATGGAAACGTGACATTCCAACGACGGCTCCCTCGCTTTTTGTCGGCTCTTTAAAAAGGTTTCCGTTGCCATATAATTTTCATGTGTTTGATTTCATTTACACGCCGCATGCATTAATACTATCTCTTCTAGGAAAATTCATCTGAATATTAAGTTTACTTTGTTGACAATGTCATTCAAATTATTATTATGTATAGTATGAAACCGTTTTAACATATGAACTAAAATAATGTGAGATATTTTTTTAAAATACGTCCCTCAAGCTAATGGTCCATTAACTATTTATATTAACATTGTTGGATTAATTTCATGTTAGATCGGTCGTGTATAAATTAATTTTGGATCGATCGATTTGAAGTCAGATTGATCGAACTAATTTTGGATCGAATCGATTTCGAGTATTGTATGTGAAGACTCTAATATCATATTAAGTTTCATACTTTCAAATCAAAATAAATGGACAATGAGTTGGTTAACTTATTTATCTTATATATCGCTTAAGGTCTCATCATATTTCTGATGTGGTATATTTATTTAAAATGACCAAACATAGATCTCTAATAGGACATTCAATCACCGGTCTTTTGAGAAGTTGATAGAATATCGGATAGATATAATATAAGTAATAAACCGGTAATATAGTTCACATGAACAACTACTGGTATCTTGCATAAGGCGATAATGAGACTCTTTACATACCATATAGCGATTTTACGAAGAGGAAAAAGCATTACAAACGAAATAGAATCAGTAGGCTTAATTGATGGGATAATCAAATCAAATTAAAGGTATAAAATGGAATATTGAGCTCAGATGTGGGATTTCTCGATATCAAAAGAACAAGCAAAAAATATTAAAAAATAAATATTAAACAAGTTTTTACAAGTTTTGGAGTTAACGCGTTACTGTTGATCCAAATGATCACCGAGGAGGTTATAGTATTTTATTATAGAGTAATGTGAAAAAGGGGGAGACTTTCGTAAATAGAAGGGAGACAGTTTTGCAAGAAATAGATCGGGGTTCATAAAAGATAGGTCGGGTGTAAGTGATAAACAGGTAGGGGACCGTATTCTTTGTATTTACGGTTGAAACAGGACAAATTATTTAGACTTTCGAACTAGTTCCAAAAAGGAATCCAGTTCGGGGATTCTAAATAATGATGTTACAACAGTGCAGAGAGATAGAGAGAGAGAGTAATGTGTGAGCCAGAGCAATAAATTCGGGATCCTCCTCATAAATGCATGCCAAAGGTTATTTATAGCAGGGGTATGCCTCCTACTCCCTATGATTTCGGGATGATGTGACGCTTTGAGCGTTTTTCGCGGGTAAGGTGCCTTGAGACGTGCGTTCCAGCTTCCGCGGTTAATAGGTTATGATGAGATCGTCGTCGAACTGATACGTAGGTATGGTACTATTCGGCGAGCTGTTCTCCACGTGTCATCTTCTTCTTTGGTCCCTCTGCGCAGAGTTGGTGAGATGTCAGCGCGAGCTCGGTGCGCACTGTTCGGCGAGCTGCTCTCCACGTGTCATCTTCTTCTTTGGTCCCTCTGCGCAGAGTTGGTGAGATGTCAGCGCGAGCTCGGTGGGTCCCTGCGTTAACTTTGGCTGAGCTTGGATTTGGTGGGCTTTATTTGCTGAGATTGGCCTAGCTAATTGAGGGTGCTAAACCCACCTCCAACATTTACTACTTACTACTCCCTCCGTTTCTTTTTTTAAATAGTTTTAGAGATTTTGTTTTGTTTCATAATATAAGTTGTTTTCATGTTTCTATGCAACTTTTATCTTTATCGAATACTGTGTGGCCAATAATATTCTACAGTTTTTTTTTTGATTGACTTGATTATTTTTAATTTATATATTAAATGATATTTTTTGGTAAAAGATGAGTTTCTTAATAGTTTGTGATTTTAGCCAAAACTACTTATAAAAAAAAACTGAAGGAGTACTATATATCCAAATGATTCATGCATTAGTTTATCTATTTAAATATAATCCGAAAGACAGAATACATATTCTAGATTACGCCTCGTTAGATATGTCCTAATCCATATCTGTCCGTCTCTGACCGTAACTCTCGTAGAAATGCATTTACACCCTAAAAATGGTTTGAACAAAAGCAATATATAGATGGTTATCTTTAAAAAAAAAAAAACAATAGATACATGAGGACAAAAGAGGACAACAACAAAAAAATTGATGGCACAATCGTTGTCTCACTGAACGTCAAGCATGTCTCTTGCGTCTTCTATTTAGGTTTCGTCTTTTCAAGATTAGAAACGATCCATTCAACCATTTCTTTGATATTTTTCGTGTCTCTGATGCTCTATAGTCTAGAGTAATGCTCTATTTCTTCGTTCAAATTAAATACTTTTAGTCAAATATGTGAATCAGTTTCTAGCCATATAGACTAGATATGTAAAGTATTGATCGCATCTTCTGCAATTAAAATGCTATCTATAACGGCACTTCTAAAAAGTTAGGTTCTTATTGACGTCCGTATAAAATAGTTTTTTTTTTCTTTCATAACGTGGGTGACGTATTGATGATAATCACTAGATACGAAAGGATCCCCAATATGTGTCAAATTCAAAGTCCACATCACGTTCTTAAATCATATTCACATAATTTGGTTACGGCTCTTATTACTAAATTAAGTTAGTTATTATTTAGAGTATTATTTGTGTAACCAATTTCTTTAATTAATTACGCCAAATGTCTCGTCACAATTGTACTCCCATTTTTATTTTGTCAACATGTAAATACCTTTAGACCCAAACAAAAAAAACATGTAAATACCTTTTTGGAAAAAAATTAAATAACGTTGAAGAAGGCTGTTCCGGTTACCAATTTGTCTCTTCCAAAGGTAGATTGACATGTTCTCACGTAAGAGAAATAAGAAAAGCTTTCACATGTGTTCTTTGTCAACTTTACTATCTATTAAACCAATATCACCCACATTTCCTTGGTGTTCATAGTTAAATTTGTTTCCATGAAAATGTGTTCAATAAAAATTGATATACATATATATGATTTTGAGATTTTGGTCAATAGAAATGACACATGAAGTTGATACCAAATATGTTATTTGTTGATAAACGAACTAGATGAAGAGCCAACATTAGCACGGTTTGATATAATTAAAATCGATTTTTTTTTCTCGAAACTAAAATGTATATTGACAAGGAAAATAGCTTATACTCTAAAATTCCTTTATAGGCAGACAAGATAAACATACCAGTCCACATCTTTCCCTTTGGAAGACAACCTCCTCCATCGTGCCATTTATTGTAAATTGATAGTTGTTGCTTCCTTATTCCTTATTATCTAATTTGCAAGTTAAACTAAAAATTAATTGGGATGGATCATGTTCTTATATTATCTTGTTTTTTTCACATGTGGTTAGCTAGAACAAATGAATGTTTTTCATTGATTTAAAAGTCGGCCGCGTATATGCTTAGGTGCTCATTTAACGGTATAGGCATCTAAACATTCACCTAACGCCCTAGACACCTTAAGCAACCAAAACTAGAAAGTAATACTAAAAAGTGTCTGATTTGTTTTTAATATTGTTTTATTTTATTTTAATAAAAGTAATACTAAAAAAGTAGATTTAACATCATATTTTAAAAATTTATATGAACTAGCATCTTATTAGCGTTTAACAATTTTTTTTAACATTGGCTTTTTTTAATTTTTTTCATCAGCTAGTTGTCGCCATATCAATCATTGGATTTTTGTTACAATTCAGAAATAAGTATTAGTGGTATAACTACAGTAATATATTACTGTGTCAGTCGGGACCAGTTTCGTATTAAACATATATGAGTAATATTTTTTTTGGGTAGCTAACCAATTCTCAACTAAGTTCACCAACCTACAACACAATCCAATCCATTAATTCTTCTTGAAAATTATTGAGTTTTTTTTAGTTTCTCGCCTTTTCTTTAAATAGGGCTTTGAATGTAAAATTATCTTTCAGTTTGTTTGTGGTCGTCTTCATCTTTAGAAACATAAAGACATAAACATTTTAGATTATAAGTTCTGACTTTACTGTGAATCTTGAAAGAAAGTTTTTCAACATTTTCTAAATCAAGTTCATGTTGTTATCCACTTACGGTGAATATAAGTCGGTCTTTTATTTTTCAGACAAGATATCATTTTTTTTTTTGGGGTCAAGAATACAAAAAAATATTACTAAACTTTCCATAAAACATTACTTGTTACGTTTGGTCTAGTGGTTAAGTAGAAATGGATATTGGTCTAGTGGTTAAGTAGAAATGGATAAGTGCTTCTCCTACCGGCCATGGGTTAGGAGGGGTCTCCTCCGAAAGAATGACTTTAACATAATTTGGATTTCGCTCCGGAAATGTATGAATCTATGGATCCGGAACCTTAGCGATATTAAAAAAAAAAACATTACTGTGTTGTTATCCACTTATCCACTTTCAGTTGGGCCGATTTCGTAAGGCTAATACGATTTTCTTGATTTTTTCCAATTTAACTCACCATTGAACATCAGACACGTGCCATGTTTGAAGTAGCCACCGGCAAAGGGATCAATTGCACAAAAGCCACTTATTGGTAAAAAATGTTCACATATGCCACATTCTAATAATTCATTTAGTTTTGATTTTTGTTTAAATCCAAAAACATGGTAAATACCTTAATTATCCTCACACATCTATAATATTATCAACCCAACCACAATTCTACCTACTCAAATTGGATGACCCATGAATACCCACCCATTTATCAATTTATCCCATATAATAAAACATAATTTGACGATTCAGTCAAAGTAAAAAAAATTATTTCCCGACGATTTCAAAAATAAACAGACTCTCAAAATTCTTGTTGCCGGCGATTTCCTCCGATATTTGTCCCTCTTCGCCGGCGATTATCTCCCTCTTCGAAATCCTCTTCCTCCTCCTCTGTGTCCTTTCCTCTTCCTCCTCCGTGTCATTTCCTCTTCTGATTCCTCCGATATTTGTTTCCCATTTCGTCCTCAGTGTCCTTTCCTCCTCCATCGTGTTGTAATCTGGGTCCTATAATCTGTGCGCTTCATCCTCCTCAGCCTCGATTCGAGTACGATCTCTGAAACTGAGTTTTCCAATTTTCTGCTTGGTTGGTTATGTATTGATTTTGAGCTAGGCAACGGCCATATATAGAAGATCTCTGCTTGTCTAGATCGAGAAATATATTAGAGAAAACAATAGAATTGGATTTATTTAGTGCCAAATTATGGAGTGGAATCGCATGAATTTGGCAATATTGTTCTTCACGGGAAAAACTAGGATAATATTTTGTTATATATGAATCTGATGTTGGTATGTGGTTAGGTAGGTCCTCCGAACTCGATTCGTTTTGTTTATTTCAAAATAATAATTTCGAGGGAAGCTGCTAGGATGGGTGTGAAGCAGGCCCTAAGGAGCATCGATGCTTTCCCAAGAGCAGAGGATCACTTGCTGCAGAAGACGCAGTCTGGCGCAGTCGGTAATGGATCTCCTTTTCGCTATTATTCGTTATTTGAGTACCCCCTGTTGAATGCTTGGTGTGTGTGTTCGCTTATTAACATCTTAAATTTCTCGTTATTGCAGTATCAATTGTTGGACTCATTATAATGGTTGTTCTTGCACGAGCTGAGTTACTATCTTAACACGCTTACAATGCCTCAAGTACGTATATGTGTTTCCTTTCACAATTATGTGTTGCGATCTGTGGGTTTAGTGAGTTGACATTCTAAATTTTGCTTCAATCTCTATGGATTCTTCTTTCAAATTGATGTTTGATTAATTTTTGTTTTTGGTAGAATTTCGGACAACTGGAACAACTAAATAATATTTTGTTTGATTAATTTGTGTTTTTTTTTTGTAGAATTTCGGATAACTGGGACAACTAAATAATAATGTGTTTAATTAATTTGTGTTCTTGGTAAAATTTTGGACAACTGGGACAACTAAGTAATAGTGTGTTTGATTAATTTGTGTGTTTGGTAGAATTTCGGACAACTGGAACAATTAAGTAATACTGTGTTTGATTAATTTGTGTGTTTGATAGAATTTCGGACAACTAGAACAACTAAGTAATACTGTGTTTGAATTTCAGGATACCGATAATGATACCCAACCAATGCAACCGTATACAGAGGAGACAAAAGACAAGAAAAAGATGGTAAAAAATACAAGAGGGGAAAAGGGGCAAAAAGGCAAGAAGAAACATAAGATTTAGAGTTTATGGTTTTTGGAAGTCGTTTATGGTTTTCGGAATTCGACCTTAGAACTTATTTTAGTATGTTTTTGTTTAATTTGGTTACATATTGGAAATTATTATTTATAAAATTGGAAATTAAGTGTCGATTAAAGAGATAAAATTGTTAAGATTTCTTTATTCCATTGATTTAAGGTACTTTGAAGTAAAAATAGATTTAGGTACAACTACGTACAACTGATACTAAATACAACTTGGTACAACTATATAGTTTAAAATTATAATTAAAAAACAAAAAAGAGAGACACGTGCGCCGCAAAAAGGGACATGTGCGCAGTCAAAATAACATGTGCGCCGTCAATTTTGTACATAGTTGTTTATACGTGTCTAGTTGTACGAAGTTCCAAATAGTTGTACTTTTGCGAATTTAGAGTTTTTGTAGTTGAACCATGATATAAATTATTACGTTGTAGTTGCCCATATGATTTTCGAGTTTTAATGGTCATTTAGGAGGTTTTCATAGTACAAGTTGTGCAAAATCATATATTTTGTTTCTTTTCCATCATAAGATGATTAATATTATCAATGTGTTCCTTATAGTATAAGGTGTATTTGATGTGAAACAAGAACTATTCATGGACAAAATGATTATTTCATGTTATCCATATTTCGTATTATGAAAATCTCCTAAATGACCATTAAAACTCGAAAATCATGTGGACAACTACAATGTAATAATTTATATCACGGTTCAATTACAAAAACTCTAAATTCGCAAAGGTACAACTATTTGGAACTTCGTACAACTGGACACGTAGGAACAACTGTGTATAACATGATTTTTAATAATAATTAATTGCCATATTTTGGAATTTTTGGAAAAAAATTAGGGTTTGCAGAGATGCGATTTCATGTTTTTTTGTGTATAACACATGAATTTTTATTTCCCTCAATTTTTATAATCCAGACAAATACAAGCACACAAATACATACGTTTGTGTGGGTGTTCTTCATCGCATCCTGGAAATAGAATAAAATAAAACACACTTACGAATTACACAAGGTGTTCTTCATCGGCTGTCATATATCTCCTAGATGTACCATTTGTACCAGTTGTCTTATATCTCTTAATTGTACCATTTGTACCAGTTGTCATATATCTCTTAATTGTATCAGTTGTCCTATTTCTGGATCCAATCGATTCGGGGATTCTTCCGATTCTAATCTACCTAAGATTCAACACGATTCAACAACTACAATCGAGACATTACCAATGCAAATACCTAATCGTCACATTAAACGTGATTACCAACCGTATGTGCATACTTAAACAAACAATTTCCATTTCAAATCCCTAAATTTATGGATTCCCCATATGAAGAATTCACTAATAGCGGAGGAGAAGAAACCAATTGCAAGAAGGACGATGCCAGAGGCGACGGCCGGTGAGATGGGCGGATCTGAGCTAAATTTTGGCGTCAGAAAGGAGATGCTTGTTTGGAAAATAGATGCTCGTCGGAAAGAAGATGCTACGTTTTTTTTTAATTAAATCAAAGTCAAAGATCATAAAGTCAATTATTCATTAAAGTTAAAATGGATATTGCACAATATAAGTGGCAAAGTAATTAAAATGTGGCATGGATGGTTATTTTTTTAATAGAAAGTTGCAAATAAGATGAGGACTCCTGGCAAAGTCATCCGAACAAAATCTGTGGCCCGTTGCATTTCACTTCAATCAGAGCAATTTGCTTTCGGATTCTCTTCGAGCAATGGAAGCTAATGCCGTCAAATTCCATGGAAATCCCTCCATTGTCACCGCTTCGAGAACAGTTCGACGTCACAAATCATCAATTTTCTCGTTTCAATACCGGAACAAACGTTTTTTTCCTTTCTCGCTCACAACCACAAGATGTTCGGGTTCCACCACCAAAAGTAGCGAAACGGATCAAGATTCGACTTTGGAATCATCACAATCCGATTTCTTATCGACGAGAGGGCTGGTTCTCGATCTGGGCCTTTCTAACGATTCGTGGGACAGCGAGGAGATTGGATCTCCCGTCGTGAAGAGGTTTCTAAGCGATAACGAAGAAAGTTGGTACATGTGGTACCACGGAAGCTCCAGGCAAAACCTAGTTTCCGATTCTATCGGATTAGCGGTTTCAAACAATGGGATTCACTGGGAAAGAGGGAAAGGGAAAGTTGAGTCGACCGACGATGTGGGTTTGGTCATGAGCTGTTGTGAAGATTGGTGGGCGTTTGATAAGGCGAGTGTTCGACCCGGTGAAGTAGTGATAATGTCTAGCTCCAAAGTCAGAGCTAATAGC
The DNA here is from genome assembly GCA_030161315.1 of Eutrema japonicum. NCBI lineage: Eukaryota > Viridiplantae > Streptophyta > Magnoliopsida > Brassicales > Brassicaceae > Eutrema > Eutrema japonicum. The sequence continues at coordinate 13,950,740 of BSQW01000001.1, forward strand.
TCTGTTTACTGGATGTATTACACAGGCTACACTACTGAGACTGTTGAGTTTCACTTTTGGGTTGGAAAATCCAGAAAGGTCTCACCTTTGTGATGAGAAGGAGGGGAAATATAGGGTTTATAGGTCACTCCCTGGATTAGCAATTAGCCAAGATGGTAGGCATTGGGCTAGAATTGAAGGTGAGCATCATAGTGGGGCGTTGTTTGATGTTGGGTCTGAAAAAGATTGGGACTTTCTCTACATTGCATCACCACATGTAGTTTTCCATGGAAGTGGCGACCTTAGGATGTATTACCATTCGTTCGATGCGAAAACCGGCGAATTCTGCATTGGGATGGCAAGGTCTAGGGAAGGGATCAAGTGGGTGAAATTTGGTAAGATCATAGGAGGAAGAAAATCCGAAAAGGATGGATCGGGTTTCTTCGATGAGCTTGGAGGAAGATATCCTTGCGTGACAAGGAACAAGAGAGATGGGAGTTATGTGATGGCCTATGAAGGTGTAGATAGAAACGGGAAAACGAGCATTGGCTTGGCGTATTCGAAAGACGGGATTAAGGATTGGCAACGGGTTCAGGACGAGGAAGCAGTGCTCGATGTTGGTGAAGGCGGTGCGTGGGATAACGAAGGAGTTGGATGTCCGTGTTTGATTGAGATGGATGGAGACTCTGATCATCAATGGAGATTGTATTATAAAGGTTTTGGTAATGGAGGAAGAACAGGGATTGGTCTGGCTGTGTCTGAGGGAAATGAGATCACTAAGTTTACAAAACAGACAGGGATTCACTTGTGAGATTAATGTTAGATTCCGATTTGTAAGGATTATGAATTTTTACAGATTAAAAAAATGTGACGTAATTTTTAAGTAGTTCATGACCGTTACAGCATCATGTGGGGACACAGAACAATGGTGTAAAAAAAGGGAATCCGACCGTTACAAAACCCTAACATTTAAAGTGGTTTCTGGAGGAAACAAGACGAATCCGTAAATCAAAGCCAAATACAACACTTTTGATTTCTCTAATTGATTAATTTCAGGATATCAACAAATGGGAGGGGAGCAATTTGAGCAACAGGAAGATCGACAAGGACCGTCGGAGCTGTTGCAGAGCTTAAGATCCAAAGCGACGGAGCTTCTTCTCCGGGAGGAATGGGAAGAGTCTATACAGGTTTACACCAAGTTCATCGATCTCTCCCGCAGCCAAATCTCAAAGCTTGGTGGATCCTACCCGAACCCGGACCCGGATTCTATTCCTAAGCTCCGGAAATCGCTCTGCTTGGCTCTGTGCAATCGGGCTGAGGCGCGAGCCAGGCTCCGTGATTTTCTGGAAGCGATGAGGGATTGCGATCAAGCACTTGAGATCGAAAGCACCCATTTCAAGACCCTTCTTTGTAAAGGTAAAGTTTTGCTCGGATTGAGCAAATACGCATCGGCCTTGGAATGCTTCGAAACGGCTCTGCTCGACCCGCAAGCGAGTGATAACTTGGAGACTGTTACTGGGTACATGGAGAAATGCAGAAAGCTCGACTTTCAGGCGAAGACTGGAGCTTTCGATCTGTCTGATTGGATCCTAAGTGGGTTTCATGGGAGATCTCCAGAACTTGCTGAGTTTATTGGGTCAATCGAGATTAAGAAATCTGAAACTAGTGGGCGTGGATTGTTTGCCACGAAGAACATCGTTGTAGGATCTTTGATCTTAGTCACAAAGGCTGTTGCAACTGAGAGAGGGATTTTGGGAAGTGGAGAGTCCGGCGAAAAAGAGCAATTGATCATGTGGAAGAATTTCATCGAAGAGGTTACTGAATCTGTGAGGAAATGTGATAGAACACATCGACTTGTCTCCACTTTATCCACTGGACAAGACGAAGACAATCTGGAGATTCCAGACATATCTCTCTTTAGGCCTGATGAAGCATTTGAAACCTGCGATAACTCGAAACAGAATTTAGATACGGAGAAGCTTCTAAGCATTTTGGATGTGAATTCTCTGGTGGAAGATGCGGTTTCAGCTAAAGTTATGGGGAAGAACAAAGAGTATTATGGTGTAGGGCTATGGACTCTAGCTTCATTCATCAACCACTCGTGTATCCCAAACGCAAGACGCCTTCACGTTGGAGATTACGCCATTGTTCATGCCTCAAGAGACATCAAAGCCGGGGAAGAAATCACTTCTGCTTACTTCGACGTGATTTCTTCTCCATTGGAAAAGCGGAAAGAGATGGCTGAGTCATGGGGATTTTGTTGCGAATGCAGTCGATGCAAATTTGAGAGTCTCTTGTATGATACCAACCAAGAGATTAGAGAGCTAGAAATGGGTTTAGAGAGAGGCATAGATGCAGGAAACGCGGTTTATATGGTAGAGGAAGGGATGAAGAGATGGAAGGTAAAAGGGAAAGGTAATGGAATGCTGAGAGCATCTTATTGGGGAGTTTATGATGAGATTTATAGCTCAGAGAGACTTACGAGGAGATGGGGAAGGAAGATTCCAACAATGGAAGTTGTAGTGGACAGTGTCTCTGATGTCACTGGAAGTGATGAGAGATTAATGAAGATGCTGGTGGAAGGAGTGAAGAAAAAGAATGGAGGTTGCAGTAACATTGCAGAGATTGAGAAAATCGTGAAGCTAGGAAAGGGTGTCTATGGCAAAGTGGTATCGAAAAGGAAGGCAATGAAGACTCTTCTTGGCCTAGAATAATAACCTTAGTATTCACATGTAACTGTTGAAGCTACTTGTTTGTAGGGTCATTAGAGAGATAGAGAACACCATTTTGCTTTCCTGTAATTCCTTGCCTCATGGAAGAAATCATCCAATGATATATTATTTCAAAGACAGTCAAATGGAAATAACACTTGTTTGTTTGTTGAAATCATTTGTAGTCAAAAATGTCATATATGAAAAAGATGGTTCTACCAAGAGAAAACCAGTGAGATAAATTGGAGAAGTTGCATAAAAAAAAGGATGATGGAGAATTTATTCGTCGATCCAATGATCCTGATTAGCACTTCCACCAGGTTTGTCCTGCAGCAACACATCTTTCTGCTGTTTCAACTGGTTAACTAGCCTGCGGACGCTAGGAGTCTGGAATTTATCCGTAGGGGATTTCCTCTCTTGAGTTTGCATCTCTTTTTTGGAACTAGGATACGGTTTAGGAGGAGGAACCTTATCTTGCAGTATCGCAAGCTCCTTTAGGCGTTTGTAAGCTTTCTTCTTTTCCTTTCTCTCTGAAAGATATTCCATCTGAAAAATATAAAAACATAAATCAGCAAAGACGAAGAAAACATCTCCGGTGTTTAAGGAACAGCAACATCAGCAGCAGTATTACGATTCTATCTATTCAAGTGCCATTTTAGAGCTAATCTTAGACAGTGAAAAAAGAGAATACGTACATTAGCTAGGGACATGGCGTCATCCTCGCTGATGCCATGCTGCGTCAGTTCAAGTACCCGACAACCATATACGCGAGCTGGATCAGGAATAAACGCCGAAACCCTATGGGATTGAAGATGACAAAGCATTATATAAACCAATAATGTTAGAGATACATCCAGAAAGAAAGGTGAAGGACACAGGAAACACTCCCATTGAATCAGAATTGAAAAGAGTTACATGGAACAAAATCATCAAACCATATTTGGTACAGATGTAATAGAAATGCAGATGTATAAAAATGGAGACTTTACTTGATGGGGTCGTCAATTTTTGCTTCAGGATGCTTACGGGCAAATTTACGAACGTAGGAATCCTCAGGGAGAACAATCTTCTTGATTTTACCATTAGAGCGAGGAAAGACAGGAGGAGGTGAACTGCCATTAAACCAACAACCAGTAAGAAACTGAAACCTAAAATCCTAAATCCAAGTATTTACAGACGCCAAAATCTCAACTTTTTTAATGCAACTAGGATTCAATTGAAATCGAAATTGAAAACCTATAACGGGATCAATCAATAAGGAAGTATCTAATTGGGAAAACAGATCGATCAAGCCGAATCATTTTCTCGAGAAAATTTGGAGAGAGGGAGAAAGTTACGCTTCCATGGCTTTAAGCCAAACAGCCTCTCGCGTAGCTAAGCCACCAACAAGCCTCCTGGTTTTGGAAAGTAAATCTCCTTTCATCCACGACATGGTTGCTCACGAGAGCTTTCTTCACTTCACTTCTTCGCTTGATCTGTAATGTTTTACCCAACGACGACGACGAGGGTTTCGAAATGGCTCGTATCGGTTTAAATCTCATGGTTCTGAATCAAACCGGGTACACCACCTAATAATTTCGGTCTCTTATCGGTTATCTAGATACAAAAAGAGAACTCTTACGGTTTGATTCAATTAACCCAAAACGACGCCGTTTGGGCATTCATTATTTATCCCTCTTTCGAGTCTCCCCACTTCCGTCAGCTGTAGCTTTACGAGAACTGCTTCAATGGCGTTGAGACTGACATCGCTAAAACGCGCCGCGGCTGAATCCCGCCGCATCCTGGAAATCCGAAGCTTGAGCTATGTCGCCGCGATGCCTCCGCCGATAAACAACGCAGTCGATCGCCCCACCGCTATGCCGCCGCTGATTTCACCTGAGTTCGATCGGAATCAACCGGGTTCGATCGATGATAAGAGCTTCGGATTCGGACTGCCTAATTTTGCTTTCAGTGGATCCATGGAGCTAATGGCTGTGCCTAAGAAGAAGGTTTTGGGAAACTCCCATTCTCCCTTCGTTTTTCCACTGCTAGATATTAAAATTTCTTAGGGTTTTGAATTAATGTGGCATCTGGGATTAGCTTCTTTTATTCCGACGGATTCAGATTTTTTCTCTAGGGTTTTATTACGGAGGCTCACTGTATACCTTTGGGTTTAAGCTTACATTCTAAATTGATTTTGGTTCCTTCACATGTAGTTTGTATGAAAATGTGTTTTTTCTGTTTTTTGAATGATAGTGTTAATCGAAGCTGTTGTTTGTGAAACATGCAGGTTTCTAAACACAAGAGAGGGATAAGAAACGGGCCAAAGGCTCTTAAGCCTACTCCTGTGATCATCCGTTGCAGGTAAGAGATTGGCTTCTCTTGTTGCTTTATCTGTTTGATGGTTCCTAATCTATCCATAGGTTGAGTTTTGAGGCCGTGCAGGGTTTTGTTCTTTTAGTTTCTCTAGGCTCTCACTGCAGCAATAGCTGAAGAATAAACGTATATGCTTTCTGATTTAATGTCCTGTCCTTGCCATCGCTTGGTAGAAACTGTATTCAAGTTACTAGAAGGGTGAATCTTTAACGAGTTTGATGAAAGAACTTGGTGTGTTCATTGTGCTGCAAACACATGTGTCGACTTTTTTGGCCTTATATACACTTGTTTCGTTCTTTATGATCTCACTTTGAATATCAAAATTTTATATATACCCCCGGTTTAAGTGCACACTCTCTTGTGTTTCCAGAAGTTGCGGGCGAGTTAAGCTGCCACATTTCTTCTGTTGCAGCGGTGAGCGGGTAAACCCTAGTGAGCAAGCCAATTAGAACAACTGATCAAGTTTTCCTACATGATTACTCCTTGTTGGATATCTAGAGGGAAACAATCTTGGCTTTCTTAGTCGTAGACTCGAGTGATACGATAGGCATTGCTGACTCTGTTTTGTCAAATTATTTGGGATTCTGCTGCAAGATCAATATGCTCATGCTTCTTTTGACAGATTATGTTATTGTCATTGCTTGTTTCAAAGCTAGGTCAGCTCATTTATATATATATATATATATGTGTGTGCTCTTAGACTTAAAATCAACAGCTACATCTATTTTAAATAAAGTAAAATAAAGAACTTACCAATATATAGTTATTAACAAATTGAAGATGAAGCTCTGAATTTCTAGCAGTTCTTCTTTTTATCCATCTTCAAGCATTCCTGTGAGATGCTCTTGTCTCCAAGACTCTCCTTTTCACTTTCTTGGGATTTGCTACTATCATCTCCGCTGCTAGTATTTGAAGAGAGGAATTTACATCATATGTCGAGCCAAAATTACCATCAGCATTCTTATATCACATTGTTTTATAATACCAAAAATTAGATTATCTGTGGAATTGGAAATTCTTCTTTTGTGTCTCAGATTTGGCAATTAAATCTTCTAACATGATAATATCGTTTTTAGTTTACCTTAGAGATTTTTTTTTTGTTTTTTGTGTCCGAACTGTTTCAACATCATTTTTGAATAAAGAAAAATCTTCCCCTGAAATTATCAATGCAAGTTTTAGAAGCTCTTCTGTCATAGGTTCGCCGTCTAACTCACAATGGATGCTCTAATAGTTCGCATGCATGATCACAATTCTTTGATAGTTTCTTTTTTTATTTATCCGGTATGCCTATATATGGACTAATTTTGGTTTGGAATCTGATTTGGACACATTGTGACTGGAAACCATGCCATTTTCAGTTGCTTTTGGTTTCCTCAAATGTCACAGCAGAGAGCACAACAATAACCCAATAACAAAATTGAAACTTTACTCTTTGGACAAACCTTAAGTAGATCTAACCTAATAGCTAACTATCTCGAGTCTTCCTCTTCGTCGTAGTTGAACGGTAACGGAACTGATTTAAATGCTCTGAACTTCCCCACGTTGTTCAAATGCTCGTTTTCTAACCTGTGTTCATATTAAAGCCACATTCTTAAGTTACGAAAATGATTTCGAGGAGCATTTATCAATTGTTTCTTGGTAAAGAAGCTACCTGAAGAAATTCCAGATACCACGGCGTATGATCTCCAGAATAGCAAGAAGAGCAATCATTGTTTGTCGATGCAAAAACGAGAAATTGAAATCCAGCACAGTCTGCAACCACGCCAATCTCAACACAACGTTTAAGACCTACATGAGAGAAGAGAAAACAAAAACAAAATTAAAAAAGAAACCCTAAACCAAGACTCTATAATGTTCTCTTTATTTCTTAGTTCTAACCATTGCAACGTAGTAGACGGCCTTGTGAGGAACAAGAAGCTTCTCTCTCAACCAATTTTTAGATGGTTTGTGAAGCAATCCCCAGTCAAACACAATGTCCCAATATGTGCCATAAAAAGTTGCCAAGGCCGAGAAAACCCAAGCAGCGATTTTCCAGACGTTGCCTCTGTTAAGGCTATAAGCTGTTCTCAAGCACACAGCGACAATGGTCAGTAAATACTTTAGAGCATTGTAGCCTTGGCTTGAATCTTTCTCTTCGATTAATCTTCGAACACACTGAAGGAAACGTGACAAGTAAGGAATCACAGCGACGATGAAGTAGAATGTACTGTATACATGGCTTGATCTGCAAGTGTTTTGTCTGAGCCTGAAGTCTCCCCAACCATAGTAACAGATGTAGAACTCCAAACTCCTCAGTGCTTGAACCTAAAGAAGACGGTTAGTTAATTAGCTGAAACATTTTGAAAACATGATCATGAAAGTTAAAAGAATGTTATGAACATACAAACCTGGCTTGTTATTTGGTCCGCCAAGAAAAAATCCGGAAGACTAACCTGCAATTTTGATGAGAACAAATTAAAAGATTTCTATATATATGTTTTTACTCAACGAAAACAGAGGATGTGCTTGAGTAAATACCTTGTAGAGCGGCGCAGCAATGCAGCGGAATACAACCATGAGGAAAAAGAAGCGGCTTGACCGATAAAATATGTTGAAGGGACAGATAGTAATTGCCATCACTAGCTGTAAAAATTGTACAGAAAGAAAATGTGTTACCACATTAATAACAGAATGATTTGAGAGATCTTGTGGTTACGCTAATGAACAACTTACACCGACAATAAAAAGGGGAAGAAGTTCAGTGATTGTCTTGTAGTCATTAGTATTAGGATCCATTTCCATGTCAAGGTTTGTTAGAACAGCAGCTAGGGCAAGCGTGCCGAGACCAAAGCTTAGAAGCAGGACATGTCTATAACCAAGTTCTGTTCCTTCTTTGAATCCGAATATGAACGGGTAATTCACTCGATATCGCTTCCAAAAGTATATGTTTGAAGCATACATGATCATGTGCACAACCACAAATCCAAAAAAACTGGAAAAAATATTGGTTTAAGAAGCATTATTGTCAGCAAGAAAACAGTGATTCAATTAGAGAATTTGTAGATGTTTTGTTTTGAACCTGTAAAGAGGGAACATTGTCTCCATGTAGAGTTTTTGTCCGTCTGCGTCCATTATATTACGAGCATGGATGAACAAGCCAAGAGCAATCACTAGAGAGACTGAGCAGCCAACAAAAAAGCCTGAGAAAGAAGAGCAATTAAGAGAGATTTTGATTAATTTGTCATGAACTAGCTGTTTCAAAAAAATAAAAAATGATTTCTATTGGGGAAATTTTTGTAGTTACCAGTGGAAAACGTTACTCGATGCTTTTCTTTAGTCACTTTTGGTCTTAAAAGATCCATTCCTTTGCTTCGATTCGAACTGGTGAAGTACTCGACGAAAATAGACTCAACTCTCACCATAAGTTTGTTGATCTGTTAAATGTAAATAAAGCTCAGGTTTAATGTTTGTAGTGTTATTGAAAGAAAATAGTAAGTTTTATGAGAGATATTGTATTAACCTCATCAGAGCGAGTGAGGTATGACTTATCTACCATCTCCATGTATGGTTTTGCTGCACTTCTTGAAGCAATCTGATAGAGAAGAGATACCAAAAACATATTAATAAATATCAAGAAACTTCTATATATATAGAATAAAATCAAGTGTTACCTTATCATACTTCTTCAAGATCTTTGAAATCGCTAAGGTGTTCAGGAAGCTGAAATAATCATGAACAGAGCATGAATTATATCAAACAATCTTTATGAGTTGTTTTTATTTTTATTTTATTCTTAAGAATGCTTAAGAAACAACATACATACCTGTAATTCTTGAGATGTCGAAGCTTGCGATAAAATACGATAAAGACATTCTTAAGCCGTTCTTCTATTTTCTTGAGATTCTCTCTAGTGAATTTGAGCTCTTCCTGGTTTGAGAGCTTGAGGAAGTTTCTAATTGTGGACAGAGGAGTTTCTTGAGTTTTGTTTAATCTGATACGGTCAAGAACACTTAAAGCCTCCGGTACTATCTCTTCCGTTGAATCTCCACCGTTGGATCCATTTTCCTCTACTTTGATTCCCATCTCATCAGCTAATGTCTTCCCTTCATGATCAAACACACACAAAAAAAGATTCAAAGTTTTGTCCTTTCATACTAAGCCCAGTAACAAACAAACAATCTCTGAGAACTTACTCTGTTCCTTAGAATCTACGGCATTCATATCGACTGATACTGTTTCATTGCAGCTCCAAGAAGAAGAAGGTTGATCGACTTTGATCCTGAAAGCAATCAGAATATCCATTTGTTTGTTCAAAACCACTGCCTCCTTCACCATTTCCTCCACTTTTGACCGGTAAAAATGGTTCACTTTATCGAGCTCGAGATCTAGGGTTTTAAAGAACACAAGCTCTGACTCTCTCCCTTCTTCCGCAACTTTCATGATGGTCGTCTCGTATCTCTCAAACCCATCATTCCCAATCGTTGCACTCACCATAATATCCTGGTTTTCGATTTCCAGTGACGAGGCGGCACGGCTGTACCGCTTTGTCAAACCGCTAAAGTTGCGGTGGACAGCTTGCTTGCGTTTTAAGGCACCTGATTTTTCTAATCTTTTCCGTGAATATTGGATCTCTTGAAGAATAGATTTGAGACAAGCATAATCCATGTAAGCTTGTTGCCATTCTGGAATCATCTGCCCAACAAACTCTTTCCCAAACTTCATCTTTGTGTTTCTTCTCAGTTTCTCTAAATTTCTCTGTAAAACTCAAGAATCCAGATCCAATTAAGAACCACTTTTAGTTTAGATTAATCTCTCTCTGTGCTTCACTAAAAAGTTGGCTGCTGAGTAACGAACAGATTATAAACACTTGCAGAGAAGACGAACATTAAAAGGAAAATGAAAGAAACAGATCTTGAAGAATTACAAGAGAAGAAAAAATAAAAGAAAAGGAAGGCTAATGAAAAACTTGTAGGAGCAGAAAAAGTAGGAACCTTCGTAAAAAAGGAAAAAAGGAGTTAGCCAACCCATGCAAAACTCGGAATTTATTCAACGAGTCTCTTACATACATCCACAAACAATATAGTATATATATATTATTTTTGACATTTATAGAAACAAATGGATATTGAGTCATATACAGCCTTGCAAGTGGATTTAATTCCAAGTGAGAAAATTCAAAGAAAATGAACTGAAATTTGGAAAAGACATTTGATGTGGTGGGCTCTTGGCTGGACAGATTTTTTCACTAAAGAAGATTCTTTTGTTTTGTGTGACGACGAAAATCAATAATTGCTTCTTTAATAAAGCATGCACCAAAAGTATTCCTCTAATATAAAGTGGGTCAAGTAATATATTATCAAAATATTATAATTAGATTGAGAAGAAAAAAAATTGGGACAAAACAGTAAAAATTTATTAAAACGCATTGTTAGTGTTTTTGTTTGTTCGACAATAAACAAGTGAATTAAAAAATAAAAGAAATGGATCCAAGAACTTTAAGACTAGTATAGTGACTCTTCTTTTGTTTTTTGTTTTTTTTAAATGACCCTTCTTTTGTTTATCATACCAAATAATGGAGTTTTTGTCCTTTTTCTTCTAATTTAATATCAACATATATAAGGATATAACTAATTCTATAGTTTAACAGATGTTCATTGTATTCTCCAAAGAAATCAATAACACTAAATTTACTACTACAAATATCTCTTTATTATAGGGGTTTTTTTGTTGTCTATACTATCACTTTATGAAAACATAGTTTGTGTAATAATATTTTATAAAAATTGGAAAAATAAGTAATATTTCATTTATTGTACATGCGTTGATTTTTTTATCGTATCTATATACAATACTTTACGAATCAACTGTATATAATACACATACCAATAATAAGTATGGGAAAATCTTTTTTTCAACAGAAAAAATATTATTTATTTTTTCATAATTTAGAAAATGTTAAAACATAAAATATGTTTTGATTAATTGATACTAAATACAAATATCTTTTTATTATGCCATATTAATCTCTAGTTTTGAGGGTGAATGATTGGTATCTACTCTGTATATTTTGTAGACACGTGCATTCATAATTAAATAAGTTAAACGCTACCTAAAAATATGGATTATATTTTTGATGGAGTCAGACGCGTTTAGCCCACTTTATCCCTTTTGTTTTCGTTTGACAAATAACCAATTAGAGCACCACATTGGTTAACAAAATTGGGTGTCTAAACATTAAAAAAATGAAAAAAATTGAAAAAGCAGAAGAGAGAGAGACACAAGGGTGTCTCGTACGAGACACTTTCACCAAAACCTGAGACACCCAAGAGCTTATGTGGCAGATTAGTATTGGTCCATATTTTTTTTAATTTACTTATTTAATTTTAAAAAAATAAATAATTTTTTTTTGTTAGACACCCTCACCGATGGAGATGGTCTTATAGGTGTAATTTTCATCATTATCACAATTTCCAAATTTGTATTCCAAAACATCATCATACCATAGAAATTATCATACATCATCATCATTATAATATCATCATCGTACCATAATAATTATCATACATTATCACCATGATATCATCAACATCAACTGATCATTAGCATCATCATCATAACATTATGATTATTCTTTATTATGATTAAACTTATAATTATAATTATAATTTTTGGGTTAATTATAATTATAATTTTAAAAAGCTATATGAAATTTTAATATTCATCATTTTAAAAAGTGTCTTTTTGTTGTGTTTATTACTGTTTCACAAAAATTGGTATTTTAAAGTTTTATTTTTGTTTCACAAAAAATGTTGTTTTATGTTTTTAATACATAATTTTGAACAAAAATTTAGTTTTATCCTTATTGTTTTAGTGTATTAATTAGAAAGATAAAAATTATTTAGCGTATTAATAAAAGATATTATTTAATTTTTAATAATTTTCTTAATATGTATGAAATATATCAAAATGACACTTTCGTAAAACATAAAAAGTATGTCACAACCATTAATCCAGCAGTAACAATTTCCGATTTCTTTTCCTCTTAATAATGCTTATTGCCTAGCATTTTACATCAAATGAAATAACTGGTGAATCCTGGTTAAACTAAACCAAAAAAAAATCTAAACCAAAATCATCCCAATTTAAGCAAATCGAGGATACAGTAAAGGCAAAAAAAATTAATCTTAAATTTGGAAGAAAATAAACAAAACTCGACAAGTAATTACATAGAAGAGATAATACATTAAGAGAAGTTGATAGAGTATAAGTGGAAGGAGAGGTGAAGAACCAAATAGCTTAGTATATAGTAATAAAAATTCGTTATATATTACATTAGATGTCCTTTTTACTTCATTTGGTATACTTGTTTTAACATATAGTTTGGTAAGTAATAGGTTTGGACATAAAAATCGAAACCGTAATATTCAAACCGGAACCGATCCAAAATTACCGGTTTAGTTTGGTTTCGATTATGGCCAAAATATCTATAGTTTAGTTTCGATTCATTTATATATATATAATATTATTTAAAAGACGTTTTTAAAAATGAACGTTGTTTTGTAAGTTATTACATAAAATGTCATTACAAATAACAAAGAATAATTGAAATAGTAAAAGATATAATAATCTTGTAAAATTATTGATTAAAATATTGAAAATATATAGTTTGCATTAAACAAGTTATTTATTAGTTAATTTCTTAATTATTTTTAATACTATATATTTTAAAATAATAATCAATTTATATATTCAAAAATATATATTCAAAATTTTACTGTATTTTTCACTATAAGTTATTAAATTTTATTTGAATATATATTAAAACAAATGTTGAAAAATATTTTATTAATTTTATAAAAAGTTAGACATACGAAAACTATTTTTTGTTAAGAGTTCGTAAACTAACCAAAAAAACTGGAGTCATTTAACGATGTATATTAGAGTTATGTTTTCAAAATTATAAGTTTTTGCGGGTTATCACGAATAATATTTTAGTTCACTGCAAAACGGATTAAATAAACAAATTATTACAGATTGACAATTTTATCTATAATCATTCATTAGCAATTTTTTAATTTTCGAAACAATTTCCTTAAAAAAAAATTATTTCGTGCTAATTATAACGCGGATTAAATCTTAGTATATATATATATATATATATATATTATATATATATATATATGGGAAAATTCCATTTAAATCCTCAACTTTCAAAATTCAGCGATTAAAAGCACGAACTATCGGATTGTCCATTTAAATCCTCAATTTTTGTTGATTTTGTTTTTAAATCCTCAACTTTCGTTGACTTTGTTTTTAAATCACAAACTTTGTTTGACTCGGCCAAAAATAGGCACGTCGTTAAGTCCCCGTTTAAAATTTCCATTAAACAGAAAACGACGTCGTTTTGTTTTAAAATTAAAACGGGAAAATGCCATTTAAATCCTTAACTTTCAAAATTCGGCCATTAAAAGCACGAACTATCGGAAAAATATCATTTAAATCCTCAACTTTCGTTGACTCGGCCAAAAAAAACACGACGTTAAGTCCATAAACGGAACGGATTAACGAGGTTACAATTCTGTTAAAACTCAAGGTTAACTCATACGACGTCGTTTTAAAATCTAATTTCGTTGACTCGGCTACAAAGAGCACGACGTTAAGTCCGTAAACGGACGAGATTAACTAGGTTACAATACCGTTAAAATTCAAGGTTAACTCATACGACGTCGTTGGAGGTGAGATTTTCCTATGTCGATAGATCTAGTTTTTTGTTTTTGTTTTTGTTTTACTTTTGGATTTTAAAACGATGTCGTATGAGTTAACCTTAAGTTTTAACAGAATTGTAACTCCGTTAATCCGTTCCGTTTACGGACTTAACGTCGTGTTTTTTCTGGTCGAGTCAAAGAAAGTTGATGATTTTAAAACGACATCGTATGAGTTAACCTTAAGTTTTAACGGAATTGTAGCCCCGTTAATCTGTTCCGTTTATGGACTTAACGCCGTGTTTTTTTTGGCCGAGTCAACGAAAGTTGAGGATTTAAATGGCATTTTTCCGATAGTTCATGCTTTTAATGGCCGAATTTTGTAAGTTAAGGATTTAAATGGCATTTTTCCCATTTTAATTTTAAAACAAAACGACGTCGTTTTCTGTTTAACGGAAATTTTAAATGGGGACTTAACGACGTACCTATTTTTGTCGAGTCAAACAAAGTTTGTGATTTAAAAACAAAGTCAACGAAAGTTGAGGATTTAAAAACAAAATCAACAAAAATTGAGGATTTAAATGGACAATCCGATAATTCGTGCTTTTAATCGCTGAATTTTGAAAGTTGAGGATTTAAATGACATTTTTCCCATATATATATTAGATAAAACGTAATCCAACAGTTTAATTCATATGAGAAACTATTGTTAAACAAGGACACGATAACTACAAATTTAATGGGTCTTCCAAGGGTCTGATGGGTTCCATATTTGTCGTTGAAAGCGAAATTCGGAGATTTAGCTGCTACTTCTTTTAGAATAAATTAGCTGCTACTTCTTTTAGAATAAAAAACAAAATTAGAATTGAATAATTCAAAGATATTTTCATATATTTAATTAAATTTCATCTAGAAAAACAGCTTCTCTGTGGCTACTTTCTAGTTTTTTCTCCTTTTAAAATAATGAATAAGTCTTATAGTATATGTTACATAGTATATGTTACATGGTGTATATATATATTTTTTTTTCTTTTCGAAACATGGTGTATATATATAAGACTTATTCATTATACCCTATATATATTGCATGGTGTATGTTTTTTTGGGAGAACGACGTATTTCCAGTTCAGAAATATAATATAGATGTAAATTTATCCGAAGTTTGGACTTCGACACAGATTCTCTCAATTTAAAAGTTTAAGACGTATTTCCTCTAAATTGGAAAGTTCGAAACCTATTTATCCATAAAATAAATGTTCAAAACTAAAAACCAACAAACCATAATTTAACTCGATTTGTTTACCCAAAAAAAATTAACAACCTAAAAACAACACCAACCGGATTATGATCCAATTGAAACTACTAAACCAAAATTAGACCCAGTCAATAACTAAACCCAAAAAATCCCCAAATTTCAATTACTGAAAAATCGGGAAGATGATTATTTGGGTTTAGGAGCCGCCGAACTTTGGTCGGAGTAAAGATGGCGACGGCGTTAGTGGAGGAAGATAAGCGAGAGATAATGAAGAGAAGAAGAAACCGAGGGTTTTAGTGGCCGGAGGTTTGGTGTTTACTCTCACAGCGAAGAAGAAAGGATTCGATGTGTTAGTGTTTCAATTGATTTTAGGATTTTCAATTGATTTGGGGATTTGGGGTTCATTGTACTTGAAATTTTGGGGATTTTTTGTTTTCTGCAATCATAATTTTAACTATTGCTTTATTATGTCCTGCAATTTAAAAAGTAGAAAGAATTTTTATTTTGTTTCTTCATCTTCCTCGTCGCCTTGTCGGAATCATGAGACTCCATTAATATCAGTCATATTTCTTTTTCCACCATCCATACCCTCTGTCTTTTGTTCTCTATATTCTCTATATACACGATAAAAAATCTTCTTTAACTGCTCTTATAGACATCGTTACTTCCTCCGTTATCTCGTTTTGATCTTCATCCTCTTCTCCGCCGTTTACTGTCTCCGGCGACCATTGTTTCTCGTCGACGCACCAGAGAGCGGCGTAGCCGATGAGAACGACGGCGATAGCGACTAGCACAGCTCCGGCGGCGACCATTGATCGCTATAGTAGCCAACAATTAGGAAATAGATCGATTTTTTTTACTGTTAATGGATTTTTCTGCTAAGAGAAAGAGAGAGAGCCTATTCATTCAATTTTTCAAGGATAGTTTGAAAGCCAAAGGTAAGAATTTTATGTGGGTAATTATGAGATTACGTCTTGTTCTTGATCGGGTTCTTAGTAGGTTCTTCAATCGCACACAAGACCCTTTTGATTCATGGGTTATTTGGGTCGGATGACTTTGAGTTCGGGTCAGATTTTTAATTCGGTCTAATATAAGTGGTTTCATATCCGGTTTAGGCTATAAACCATTATGGGTAAATAAATTTCTATGTTTTAAATCGGGGAGAAATACATTTTAAACTTTTGAATTGGAAGTCGAAATCCAAACTTTGGTGAATCTATGATAACATTATATTTTACATGTTTTTAAGGTTTAGTTTCATAGGTTTTTAGTTCCAATTTGTATAGTTTTGGGATATTTTCATGCATTTAGGTCCAACTTGAGCCTCATTGCATTTTAGATGTCCTAAGTTGTCTTTGTATTCTTTTTGACTTGTTTGAGACATTTTCAGGTGTTCTTAGAGTCATAGGAGTTGGAGGAGTAAAGATAGCCACCAAAAAGGTCATTGCAGAATACAAAGATGCATGATTAGGTTGAGATGTCATAAGTTTAGCAATGTATGAAGGACTTTCCATCGATGGATTGAGCTCATATTTTAACACGACATAGAGAAATGGATTAGCTTTCATTTGGAAGTGGTTTGAGGCAATTCCAACGGTGCGATCATGATTTATGCCAATTTCCGTGACGACGGTCCAGTCTGGCACGCGAATGAACTACTTGGAGCTCACAGCGGGGTAGTGGAGCGGTCAAGAGCTGACCGCTGCGGTTTCATCCGACGCAAAAAACAGAGATTCACAGCGGTCTTGCAGCGGGCAAGTCGTGACCGCTGTGGATCATCTGAGACCCAAAAATTCGACCCAAACTCTATTAAAAGCTAAAAAACCTAAGTTTAAGAACCTAAGTTTACTTTTTTGGTGTGTGCTCGACCCAAGAACTCTCTCTAGAGTTTCTTGGGTTATTCTTCATGTATAATCCACACTTTTGAAGGATTCTTCACTTATATATATGCTTTGATTTCTTCTTTCTTTTTCTTGAAGATTCTTCTTTTTAAACTTGGGAAAGCTCAAGAACACCACTTGGTGTTCTTGAGGGATCTTCATTTTCATGCCATATAAGAGAAGATTTCTTCATC
This sequence comes from Eutrema japonicum, assembly GCA_030161315.1. Lineage (NCBI taxonomy): Eukaryota > Viridiplantae > Streptophyta > Magnoliopsida > Brassicales > Brassicaceae > Eutrema > Eutrema japonicum. The sequence goes on from BSQW01000001.1 coordinate 13,967,795, forward strand.
CTTTTATATATTATGTCTTGTTGATTCTTGTTCTTCATTTCTATGGTTTAATTTTGGTGTTCTTGTGAGTTGACTTTTTGTTGGATTTTGGATAATGATTGATTTGGATGGTTTGATGGTTGATTGTTGATGTTTAGGCTTAGATAATCATTTGTTCTCATGTTAGGAGAGATCTTAATGCTAGAATCGAATTGACAACTCATTTCTAGAACTTAAGACATTTCTCGCCCGGAAAGTGTTCGATGAAATGTCTAGAAACCTTCTAAGCATGCAATTCAATTTTTAGCCAATGGAAATTGATGATTAAGGTGAATTGTTGACTTGTATGGACTAATGCTTAATGATTATGGATTATTTAGTTTCGAACGAAAGTTATTGATAACTAGATGATTTGTAAATAGATTAGTATCATGGGAGTGAACTAATCTACTTGTGTGATCCATGTCATAAGAATGAATGTGCATTGAATGTTTAGGCATCATTAGTCAAGATGGTTAAATGATGGTGATTTAGGATGATCTTTGATGAGTCTTTCACTTAGGTTGGTTCGTAATGCTAGATTTGACATGATAAACCGAAACCTAGTACTACACCTTATATTAGTTAGATTTTTGGTCTCATCCCATGCATTAGGGATAGATTCGAGTAAGCGGTATTAGTACTAGATTATGTTTGTTCATTCGTTTCTAGATCTTAGGCATTTCACTCATGACCCGAGTTTAGTTGCTTGACACGAACCTTTTGTGAGCTATACGTATCCTAGGCAACGAAAGTTGATGTTTAGGGTGTTTAGTGAACTAATTGAATTATTTCTTAATGCTTATTGATTATTTAATCACAAATAGAAATTTGTTCTTGATTAGATAATTAACAAGGTGATTAGTGCCATGGAAATGAATTAGTTATATTTGTGAATTCCATGTTCTAAGATAGTGATTAATGCTTCCAAATGATTCATTCCAAATGATTCATTGTTTGATTGTTACCCATCTAATTGATAGCTTAGTTCATGATCCAACATTTTAGTCTTGTGTTTTGTTTTTCTACTTGCATTTGTTTTCTTTTCCCATAAACATAAAAACTCCAAAAATATTTATTCTGGCTTAAGAAGTTTTTTGCATTTTTAGTGCTTCAATCTTAACCCCATATGAATTGACATCTCAAGTGCTACAATGACATAAGTACATTTATGAAATTGAACACAAAAATATCCCGTATCAATCTACACCTATATTATATTTCTGAGATAAAAATATGTCATTTTTCCATGTTTTTTTATAATGAAATTCGAGCTTCAAACTTTCATTCATTACAGTTTTGACATCTTCTTCAATAAGTTGTATATTTCCAGAAGACATTGTGCTGCATGTGACTTTTGCATTTCTCGAGATTCCACTTGTGACTTGCAGTTCTCGATGGGAGTGAAAAAGTCTCTCTCTCTCTCTCTCTCTCTCTCTCTCTCTCAGTGACTCAAGGATTATATAAATAAGACTTGCAGCTTCAATTGTTTTACGCTCTCAACTCTTTATGATATAATATTCCACACAAAAAATGTGGATGTCTCAAGTCTTTCATAATGTATTCTTCAAAAGAAAGTGGATAGGTGCAGATTTGGGCATGGCTTACATCAAATATACGATAGCTACAAAACAAAAGGAGGTCGATGCTGCCTTGAAAGCTCTAAAGTCAAATTCCAAGAACCATAAGAAGTTGATCGGTTTGAGCATGGTACCAAGTCAAGAACCAAGTCAAGAAGAATATGTTCTCCTTTGCGATGAAAGTCAATGCGTTATAATTGAGCTTTCTTCCTTACATGTTATACCCAAATCTCTCTACGAATTCATCACTTGTCCGAGCTTTACTTTCGTAGGTTTTGAGATAATGGATACAATTGCTCCTAGACTTGAGAAGTATGGTTTGGTGTGTAAGAACGTCGTCGAGGCTGGACCATCGTTTCCTAAAACGTTTTCTATGCTTTTGTCTCTGCGTCCAGGAGATCGTAGGGTGAACTTAGGTGTTTCCGTTACTAACGAAGTTGAAGTTTCTGTTGCCTCTATCTCAAAAGCCTATGCTGCGTTTTATGTTGGAAATACGCTTCCTTATAGCACAGGTTACTCGGCTACTTATAGGAAAGTTTTCTGTTTTCATTTCAAATTAGCAGAAGATAATTATTTTCGGTTTTAATGTTAACTTATAAGAATAGTTATCCTTCAAGTACTTATTTTGGGTTTGCGATGTTGTTAATTTCTGCTTCATGGTTTCAATGTCCCTCTAGTTCATGTTGCTTTTTGTGCTTGGTTCATATGTACGACAAGATCTCTCATTACCTAAATAAACCATATTTTTAACTGCTCTGTTATCTGTGTGTAAGATGAAATTGTGATCATATATGCTTAATCTCTTTAATTAAAAACGGCAAGAAAATTCTCATCTCGTATTTCTCTTTCCTCATAAAATCGTTGTCGCTAAAATGGGAGTAAATCTCTAGCTTTCCATTTTACCATTAAAATTCAAAAGCTAGTTGGTTCTAATTTATCTCATCTATATATATACATATTCTTCCATTAGTACATTCCAAGACAAAGGTTTGTTCATTTCCCAAGTAATTCCACTTAGAACTTTTTTCAATAATAAAATAAACATTTAATACTTACTCCATCTATTTCTTACTCTTAATATTAATAGATGTTTTAGAAAAAAAAAATGTTTCAAAAAGATAGATGTTCTCAATTTTCTATGCATTTTAAGTAATTAATGATAAGAAATTTTAGAATTCAAGAAGTATTTATTGAAAATAATTGTTTTTTAATTACTATTAGATCAGAGTCATAGAAAATTGTTTAGTATAAAAAGTTTATATATTTATGAGTGAACATTATTTTTTTAATGTGTGAAAACTCTAAAAAATATACAGTATCTTTTAAAAAGAGAGTATTTTTCAAAGGTATTTAACACATTAATCAAATCTTCTCTAATTTTCTCTTCAAACATGTAAGTAAGTCACCAACAGTAGCAACGATCGCTGATTGTGAAACAACAAACTTCACAACCATGGCAATGATATATTTATGGCTGGCCATTCGGGTATTCGGGTTGGTTTTGGGTAGAAACCGATCGGTTCCGGGTCTTTCGGATATAAGGGTTTTAGACATATTTAGGAACTGATAGGGTTTCGGGTTGGTTCCGGTTTGGTTCCAATCGGTTTCGGGTCGGTTCGGTTCCGAGATTCAAGAACCGGTAAAAATTCGAAAAAAATCAGATCTTAATTGGTTCGGGTATTTGGGACCCGAAAACCCTAAAAATATACCCTAAAACCCTAAAATATACTCGAAAACCCGACAATATAATCGAAAAACATATCTTAAAACCCAAAAATCTAAAAAAACATATCCGGATTCGATTTTTCCGATCCGGATATTTTGCCCAACCCTAGATATATTGTTGGTTGTGCAGTAAGAAGCTTCACAACCAGCAATCATTGTCATTGCTTGTCAAATGACTTTCAAAACATTTGATACAGAAATGAAGAACACAATCTCAGCAAAAAGGCACATGAAACATTTTAAAAACTTAATGATTATGTGGATTCAATGAAGAGATCCTTTTTCTCCTCGTCTAATTTGTTTCTTTGTTTTTTTATTTATTTTTTGGCAAGGTCTCAATGTATATGGTTAAGCATTTTTTTTGTAAAATTTCAAAATTTTCATTCCTTAATATTCCTAGAATATGAATCAATGTATATGGAGTAATTTTTACATTCTTAGTAACCACAAAGAAAAAAACATGTACGTAGTTCACGTATAGAATCTTGAAAATGTAAATATCCATTAGCTAGTTTGATTCATTCTAGAAATTGTTGTTAAAACAGAGTAATTTAAGAGCACCCCCATTGAAAAAATGAGGGTCTCTTCACTTTAAAAAAATAAAAAAAAAATGAAAAAGCGAGAGAGAGAATGTGAGAGTGTGACATTGTCTCTAGCAAGACATTTTGGACACAAGTTTAGACACTCAAGGCTGATGTGTCAACGTCTGAGTGGTTCCAATTTTTTTTTTTTTAATTTCATTATTTAAATAAAAAAAATTAAATTTTTTTTTTTTTGTGAGACACAGAGATGCTCTAATCGGTCTTCCCTCCAAAGGTAGGGGTTCCATATTTGTCGTCGAATGCGAAAGTTCGAGATTTGGCGGCTACTTGTTTTAGAATAAAAATAATAATTGAATAATCGAAAGATATTCTCATATATATTTAATTAATTTACAGCTAGAGAACACCATCTGTGTGGTTAGAGCATGTCTAATGGTGAGGTTCTAAAAATGGGTATCTAAAATTTTTAGAACCTCACCTTTTAAAACCCCAACATTTTGTATGTTAATTTTTAGAATCTGTATCTAAAAGTTTTAACTTTAGAACCCTTCTCTCTTCTTTTTAGAACCTCTCCAATATTTATCAATTATATATCATTATAATTTTTTAAAACTCTTCTATTTAAAACCCCCCATTGAACATGCTCTTACGATCTATTAGAGCATTATTATCGCGGTCTCTTAGGTAAGTATCTTCTATTATTTATTAATTTATTTAATCAGTCTGCAACAAAATAGGCAAGCGACGTATCTTATTTGAGAGACTTAACATACGTCTCTTGATGGCCACGTGGCCAATTGTGACTGGTTGAGAAAAAATCTTTTATTTCTCGACCAAAATTTCTTTCTCCTTCGACGGAGACTTCTCATCTTCTCCCTCGTTCCACTCCCTCTCGTCCTCGTCGAATCGGCGCGATCTGCCTCCGGCTTATTCGATCGGTATAAGATTCAGCCCAAGGTGAAGAACTCGTTCTCTGATATGTTCCGTTGTTACAGAGACGTCATGAAGATGTTCCTTCTCGTCGTTGGCCCGTTGCAACTCGTTTCTTATCCTTCGATCCAGGTAATTTCTGGAGATTTATGTGTCTCAATCGCGATTTAGCTGGAGAGTGTATTCTGAAGTTGATTTTATAGCTTCTGATTTCAGAATTGATGATTGGGTTTCAAAATCGAAAAGCAATTTGATTTTCTTCTGCGTTGATTTGAATCGAATGTCCTTCACTTTGAGTTTAATTTGGCAATGGCATTGCAAAATTTGACCGAATATTGAAACCAATACCTTGGCTGACGATTATGATAGGTGTTTTAGAGGATTTGATAGTATATTTTGGACCATATGAATTGGTTTGATTTGTTTGTACTCCCTTGTTTTTATCTTGGAAAGTGATACAAATTTAATCCATTCCAGCACTTCCATACCGTCGTCGTACGCCGCCGGGAGTCGTTGCTGTCATCGTCGGAGCAGGTGGTGAGGCGGAGAAGAGATGATTTGGGGTATTTTTTTTAAGAACCCTATTGTCTGTTTAATTTTAGCGATAATGATACAAAAAAATGAGATATCTTCAGTAAATTTTTTATTCCATTTTAATACTAAACAAATAGTTTACAAACCCAAATGGGTTTTAGCGATAATGATGCACTTATGATCCTAATCTTTGACTCTCCTTTTGTTTTATTTAATGGGTCTGTACAGCAACGTACATGGCTGACTACTCCACGTACGCGTCAATATTATTTCGTTATTTCTCATAAGATCGAAACTTCTAAGCATCATCTTATACGTTGATTAATTACGTTACACATACTTGGATAAGGATCATAAGGTGTAGATTGTTTTACGAAAATCGAAGCTTTTAAGCATCGTCTTCTACGTTTTTAAATGTTGGAATTACGAATAGAAGATATCAAAACGAATATTTTAACCGCTCTCCTTAAAGATTCATGTTGTCTGATTTTGTGTGTGTGTGTGTTTTTATAACCGAAAAATTCGAAGTCTTTGATCCGTATGTTTTCGAGGTTTATCGTCAATTTACAATTTACCAAACCATGTAAATTGATACTATCATTCTAAGAAGATTCGAACCCAACAAATGAAGTTCACTTTTCTGAGGTCCAAAACAGTAATAAAACCCAACAATCTTTGTTTTTGCATTTAAATTTTACGATACCAATTGTTTAAGTTTTTTTTTTTAGGTTTAAATGTTAAAATTTATATAAATTTTATGATTTGTGACAGAAACTACAAAGAAAACTAAGAAAACAAAAATACCGAAAACTATAAAACAATGACAAAATTACTACAGAAAAACAAAGAGACGGACAAAGAAACCGAACAAGCTAAGTACACGCCTTAGTAAACCAAGAAGATCCTCGACAAAGAAACACCTATTCCGAACACGAAACTCGGACATTTGCATTTGCAATTCTAAAAAACTCGAATCCTCATCGTTGTTGCCACAAGCAGCTTCCATCCGAGGCCAGTCCTCAAACCCCGCTAGAAAGAACGCCTATAGCTTCTCTGAAGACAAACACAAAAACGTAACCGTTTCAATAAACCACTCCACAACCGACGGCACGAGAACCTTTTCAGGCAGCTAGAGAAGCCGCCTCCGACCGCCAATTGTTTAAGTTCTTGTTTACGTTCTGTATTTCAAATTTGTAGAAACAATTTTTCCGTTAATCAAGAAAATGTTTAAAGATTCTCTGTTTATTTTTTTTTTCAACGATTAAAAGTTAGTTACGCAATTGACAATTTTAGTCACCATTTAGATACCAACCGACGGTTCTTATTTTCCGTTTACCCTAATATTGTGACCATGATAATATAAAAAATATACATATATGCATTATAATATTTACTACGATCATCCTAGTACGGCTGCCGAAAGTTTATCTAGATACGATTAGTAAGGACGAACAATTCTAGATGAAAAAAATCGGGAGGTCAAACTAGTATCCAGTATTTATACGTATGAGTTATACCTAATTTTTTATACATATTTTTATTTTATTTATTTTTCAAAACTAGCTAGTCTATATTATTTTTCTACTCTCCCGGAGAAACTATTTCATAAAACACGAATGCGTATAAATCTCACCTCAGCCAAATGATATGTGCCTAAATTCATTGCATAAATTCAGTAACATGAGAATTTTGCAAATCGAATGATTTGCAATCCTTTTCTCTTTTGTTTTTAGACATCAAATTCGAACTTCTTTCTCTTCTCCTCTTTAGCTCATTGGTAAAGCTAATTGGTTTCGTCTTATATATTAGAGAAAAATTGTAATAAACTGTCAATTTGAAGGTGGAAAAAAAATGACATCACCAACATATAATCTTTCATGCATAGGATTCATGTTCTTACTATGTTTCAGCATTGGCTTTGGTCGCAAAAACCTACAAGATAAGCTCGGTGCCACTCAAATTACACCCAAACATGTCGAAGGAACCGCTCAGGTTACTAATTCCGGAGCTAGAGACATTTATAGTAATATTGCTTTGGGAGAGTTTGGAAGTCAAGAGATGCATCACATTCACGTAGGTACTGATCCAGATTCGAGTCTCCAAGATAAACAAGACGATATAAACTCTAAGCTATCGAAGGTTGTAAGGGGTTACCGTTTCCATCACATTCTCATTTCCTATCATCAAAATTCCTTTTCCAAATAAAGGTTCTGATACGGTGGCCACCATAAACAAACTCAATGAAGATAAGATTAAAGGTATTGTCATTACTCCAACGAAGACTCATGAGTTTGGTCTTTCCCCTGGAAATGACGGTGTAGAGCTCGAATACAGCCACAAAGTACCAGCCCCAAGAACCGAATATTGAAGGCCTTGTCACTTTCCTAAAGATTGAAGTTGTTATATATAAAGCATTTGATGATGAACTGATCAAGTGGATAAAAGTACTTTAGTTATGGTTCTAGCTAGAGACAAATAAGTTGTTTGAGACCAACGAGTATACACAAAATAAGTAGCGATCTTTAACAATCACCTTGCAAAATATGTAGTTACCAATAACCAACTGCACATCTTGTTCCATTTCTAGTTCATGCTTCTGGTTAAATTTAACTGATCTGGTTCAAATTTTAGAGCATTTTGTTCTTGTGAAAAACAAACTACACATATGTAGCTAGGGTTGGGCTTCTATAATTTGTTTTTCTCATGATTTTAAATAGAATATCCATTAACCAAAAAAAATGTATGCATGACTGAAGAATGAGAAATGATATATTTGAAACCCTTTCTTACATCTATTTACTCTGCTGCAACGTGTTCAACGACATCTCAAAGCTAAAGAAAACCTATGATTTATAGTAAAAATAATCATATACTTATCCTAAACTTGTGTTATGGGTTCAATCTCGATAGTATGCATGCATGTTGTTGACCCAAAAAAAAAACTCTCAATTATCTCAACTGGTTCTTAGGATCTGAAAAGAAAACCGAGTTCTTGGGTTGAGAAAGAAAGATGGAAAACCAAAGAATTCGGTTTTCTTTCCGCTAATTAACCATATATATGTCTAGATTATCATTCTCTTTTCACTGGCAATGAGGATGACCTTGAGAGTGGTTCTGTTGTTTCTGTCTGTAACTTTGAGAAAGTTGTTGTAGAAATTGAGGCACAAGGTTGCAAGAGCGGTGTTCCAACTCTACTAGAATTTTCATTAGCTACTGAGATAGAACCTCCCCAATCTTGAATAAGCTGCATCTCATGCTCAGTACCTTGAGGTGTAGAGGATTCAGGAACATCGAGCACCTGATGATCGTATTCCTCAACAGAGGCGATTGTGCTTGTTTCTGTTCGAATAGTCGAATCATCTCCATATAACCCATGTTTTCTTTTTCTTCTGGTTGCTTTTCCCCAACCGTGAATTGTCTCTCTTACCCTCTGAGGTAACAATGCTGCCTTGTAGTTCGTTCCCATCTAGAATTAACAGATGAAATCCATCATCCTTTAGTTTGTGAGTTTTAAAAACACTATCAGAATTGGAGAAGCTCCAAAGGAATGTTACCTGAGTGACAAGTGCATAGAGTGGCAGTGTGCTGTAGCTGCATAGAAATTGTCCAGAAAACCTACAAAAACATGCAATGAACCATCTCAATCTATAAGAAAATATACACAGTTTCATGATATGGCTTAATCGAGAAAACTTGATTACCCTAGAATTAGTCGCAAGTAGACAAGCAAATGATTCCTAAGGAAGCAAGAGTTGTATCCAAATTGCCACTGAAGAAACAAGAATAGACAATGTCAATGTAAGAACACATTTTCAAAGCGTAAGAATATAATACTACATGTTTTTTCGTCATGCATACATAGATGATATAATTAATAAGATGATAGATAGACAAAAAACTTACCCAAAACCAGAAGAACGAAGCCAGTTCAAAGGCATTCTGTAGGAAACATAATGCACATATGTTATATATCTACTATATACATAAAATAAAATAAAAATCATTTGTGAGTAATAGAGGTTCATAAGATTTTGGACACCTGAAACAGAATGAAGTGGATAAGGGATAAGAGTAATTCTGGTTTCTTGAACCAGAAAAGTTCATCACGTGGTCTCAATTTTACACCAGAAGCATATTCTGTTATCCCAGCGTTCTCCAATACTAAAGTTGCGATTACATGTTGCAATTTTGCACCAACGAAAAGAACAAGCTGTTGAAAAAAAAAAGAAGATGCAAACCTAAGCGCAACAGATAAATGAAATGATATGTTTGTTCAAAAAAAAAACAGATAAATGATATGATGAGACTCAATATATAAAGAAAAAAGAGAAATATAAAATGGAAAAGAATTATTACTTTTACTTTAGCAAGAAAAAAAGGAAAATAGTTCTTACAGTTATTGGAATGATCGCTATCCAGAAATAAAGATTTGATCCTGCATTAGCATATCCAAATAAACTCTTAAGCCACACAAGAAGAGTATAAAATCAGTTACATGCAGAAGATTACTCACTACTAAGACCATCTCCAATGGTAGAACCCTTCATGGGGTTCTTACCAATATTTTAATTATAAATTTTAAGAACCTCTTTCTAAGAACCCCAAAAAAAGTTCTTAAATAAGAACTTTAAGAACCTTTTTTTTCAAAGTTAAGAACCTCTCTAATATTTATCATTATTTGTCATTATAAAATTTTAAGAACCTCTCCTCTAAGAACCCCCATTGGAGCATCATTATTGGTAGAAATTCATTTGGGTTTCTTAAGTACTATTTTAATATAAATTTAAAGTTAAGAAATTGTGTTAAAAACTTCCGTTTTTGCTGTTTTATTGGTAGAATTCCTAATGGGATTCTTAAAAAAAAATTTTAATAATTTTTTTTTTTTAAATAGAATTTATTTTATTAATTAAACATATCTACATAAAATATTACATTTTAAACATAGATTTTGAAAAAAAAACCAAAACAACATTCAATTATTAAGAATTTTTTGTTTTTTAAGTTAAAGTTAAAAAGTAAAAAAAAAAATCTGGTAAAAAAAAAAATTCGGCGAATTAGGGGTTGATACGAGGCTAAGAACAGTGTAAGAACCCCCTTAAGAACCGGTTCTTAAAACTCTTATTTAAAAACTATTCATAATTGTTTTTTTTTTTTTGGGGTTAAAAGCCCTTTAAGAACTTCCCAATAATAATGCTCTAAATAAGAGAGAAACAGCAACGAACAACACGCATGTATTAGAAAAACATTCACAAGAACTACTCATCATGCATGCATGCATGACCATTTATGAATTTAGATTTTCTAATGCAAAAAAAAAAAAACAAGTATTTTGCAGTAGGGTGTTTTTCAATCGATGCATACCTTTTATGTTAAAAAGCATGAACGCAACTACAAAGCCCCAAAGTGGCCCACTGCAAGAGATCATATTATTTAGTCAAAATAATGAATCATTTATCCTCTACTCAACATGATTAATGATATAAAATTAGCTTATATATTAAATGAATAATGACTACAAGTTTGACATGTAAGCAAGTTACAAGCTTGGAATAAGAGAGAAGAAGTTATAAAATTCGATTACTATGAAGTAAGGAAGATGCATGTACCACACTTTTTTTCTACGGAAAAATGTAACTCACCTGACACCAACAATCTTTTGGAACTCTTCCTCCATAGAGCGGATCATATAGCTATGAAAATCGTATGTCAATGTTAGGTGATGGTTCTGTTTAAAGGAAAATACAAATGATTATGATAACGTAATATACATACGTTGTTTGAAAGAGACTATATGATGATTCTTTTACTTTCAATTCTAATAAGTCATTAGCTATTTTCTTTTAGATAGTTAGGTAAGTCCTCAATCCTAAGTGTAATGATCAATAAGTAAAATTCATCATTTTCTACCACATCACAAATGACATAAGACTAATGATCAATTGAGGACTTAAAAACCTAAGTATAATGGAAAGTGAAAGCATTCAAATGACATAAGACTATATATCACGCACCATGATGAATCCCTTGCGGAGTGTAAGATAGTCAGGCCGAACAACAGAGTGTCCAAATTGTCGGAAGAAACATATCTGCAAGAATGAGCTTTGACTCAGCAATTGTAATTTTAGTCACAACAAATTAAGTTCTGAGTGAATTATCCATCTTGAGGTTTGTTTCAATCATAAAATATAAAGAATATTTATGTATAACATTTCAATTTTCTAAAGGGAGTAAGAACATACCACCCATATAAGTAATATGTTCTTGACCAGAGGAGCAGATGTATGATATTGGACAAATGTTGTTTGCCTTCGTAATATCTTTTCACGTGCGACCACTGCCAATAATAAAGTATAAAATTTCTCCATTTAAGAAATGAAAATTATTGAACATTTGTAATTACTGAAGAAATCAAAGCCTTAGACCACAATACTAACTGCTAAGAACTACTAAACATACTAAACATATGTAAATATATTCCATAATCTGAACTATATCATGAACTAAACATGTAAATGATTAGTTTTTCCATTAAAATGTGAATAACTAATAACAATGTCATTAATTAATGACTGCTCTTTATTTTAATTGACATATGGAATCTTTTGTGTCTAATATGATTGGAGAAGATCATAACAATCTACGCTCACCAGTTAAGCAATCATTTCGATCCATCTGAGCCTCGTCTTCCCATATTCTCCAACTATGAATCTGAAAAAAAGAGACAAATTGGGTACACTATCAAATTAAAATAGAATATTTTAAATCAAAATAATTTAAGAAGTATATAAGGATAAGCAAGAAATTCATTAATATTATACATGAAAACTTCAGTAGAAACAAAAAAAAACTAAATGTTTGATACCTTCACGATTGCAAGGAGCATAGTCAAGCAGCTGTAAGTTACATGTGTGACTGCCATTATAAATATGAAGCGATGCAATTGTTCCATGCCTTCATATGAAACAAATGGCTCTCGTCCCTGTTAAGTAGATCAAAAGCTTTTGGTTTATATTTTTTATTACTCATGTTGGAGATTATAATAATTAAAATGAGTTGAATAGAAAACCTAGCTGCAAGTAGTCTCGCTTATGCCAACCAATCTTCTCCTGAAGATGTGGAAGAAGAGAGATCTCGTTAACCGAGCCCGTTTGACAGATGAAATAGTACTTTCATGTTCCTCATTGATCTCAGATCGGGAACATGGGACAAATCTGTTGTCGTAGAAACTTGAAGAAACGCATATGTTAGCTATTGTGCTAGAGACAGCTGTAAGAAGAAGAGATATGAATCCGAGCAGCATCAGCTCTGGAAAGAAAACCATTTCAAAAACCAATGAATACTTAATTAGGACAGTTATTACTAAACATATCATTAAATTTGTTAACATAATTGATTCACCAACCTTCTTTCATTTTCTCCAATGCAGCAAACAAAGGTTTTCTCTTTGTTTTCTGCAACCACTATTGCCAAAATAAAACTCAAAAAGTTAGAACAAAACGAAAAATAGAAGAGCATCAAAACAAAAGTTTCAAAAACTTTTAACATTTGACTCCTGAGGATTTACAAAAGGGAACTCTACCATACTTTTAAAATTCCCATAATTTATTTTTAAACAAGTTATGGGAATTCACAAAACACATTTTAAAATTCCCATAATTCTTAATCAAGATTATTTTAAAATTCCCATAATTTTTGTTTCGGTTTTATCGTTTCAATAAGTCTATAGGCAAACATTCTAATTAAAGAATGATGAAAAATATATATAAAAAAGTTATATATATTTCAAGGTACTTACGTTACTAAGCCGATGAATGGAACGCTCAACGATCAAAGAAACAACTACAAAAACAGTCAAAACTGTAGCAACGGACCAAGTTGGTGTTAAACCCAACGTTCTCTCCCTTGGTTCTGCTTCATAATCATTTTCTTCTCTCATTTCTACGCCTTTCCTTTGTATTTAATTTCCAATTGAATTCTCACAATATTCTTCTCGTGCAAGAAGTTTAAATTGCAAAATCCAGATAGATCATAATCCTGTGTATTTGAAAATATTAATCCTACAGAAGAGTTAAAATTTGACGGGAAAGATGTAAACAAAATAAGGAAATAATAAAAACTGCAAGAACTTACGTACGGGAACAGAGAAGCACGCGAGTCTTGTACTCTTGTTTGCAAAGAAGTTTGAAGAGAGTGGTGAAGAAACGGCACATAAAGAGAGAAGGGCTAAAAACTTTGATATAGAATAAAACTTTGATATAGAAAAACGAACATTTTTATGTGCATTAAGATTGTTGATATCTATAGTAAGTTAGTAACTGTATCATTTCGTTCCACTCTCGAAAAGATTGTGTATCCAAATAAATTAATTAAGCCAACTAATGAAGATTTGTTTAAATTAATTAACAAAGTGTGGATTGACAGCACAGTTATAGGATCTTGAGGAATCTAATTGGAAAAATACCCAACTCAATAAATGCATGTGTGGATCTTGATCCCCGTAATTCCCACATTTTAAAAGTAAAAGAGTCTAAAGACAGAACAACTATTAATAAGTAATGAATAACAAATGATACTATATAATTAAAATAAATAAATACCAGTTATATAGAGATACATATGATAATGTAATGGGATTATATGAAGATATATACGTGGACACTAGGTGATCAACAAATGATAATCTGGTTGGATTGACTTATCACTCATATTATTATTTTTTTTTTATCACTCATAATTTGATAAACGAAAAAAATGCAAAACAGAATATTATGGAGTAAATTTCGCATTATTATTAAAAGTCAATCCCGACAAGTCAATAAGAAAGCTGAAGGGAGCCATTGTGTACTTTTGTATTGGTTAGATCACAATTATTCTAAATAAAAAAGCCGAAAGAAAATCCATCAAAATCGTATTAAACAGAGTTAACATTAATTTTAATTATGTTTTTCTTATAACAGTGAGATTTTTATTTTATTATTAAAATCTTGAAAAATACAAAACTGGTGGAACATAATTTTTTTTCGCAAAACAAAAACCGGCAAAAAATAACAATTCTTTGGAGTCAAAAGCCGACAGAAAACAATTATTTTTCCGGAGTTAAAAACCCTATGAAAGGGAGACATATGAAAATCTAAAAACATACAACCAAATAAGCTTATGAAACTAAATCCATCGATGAAAATGATAAACCGCTAAAAAAATGTTAAGAACCTAGCGAAACTCTTTGTCGAAAATAAAACTTGTCAGATTAAAACCTTGTTTTAGATTCCATTACAAAGCTCCAAAAACGATCGAAGATAAGAGATTATTAAAAAAGTCCAACACCAACTACTACCCGAAAAATTAAAACCCTAGAAAAAGAGTTTTTTTGGTAAAAATCCGGTGAAACAGTGACAAGGATGGAGATGATACACAATTACGAAAATGATAACAAAAGTAGTTATGCCACACCATCAACAGATCTGTACATATGGTACATGCCTCTTTGTAAATCAAACTAGTAACCCAAATTTTCAAAACTTAAGCGATTACTCTCAAACGATGGACCTAGATTCAAAAAGACTATAAAAAATTGAAAACCATAAGAACAAGCACCACAAACCAGCATCATGGATATACTTTTACTCCAGCTTTGTTTCAATGAAATCCACTTATGATAAAATACATATATTTTTGATAAATTTGCAAACCATCAACATGACAAAGGCTTTCGATGCCGACGACGAAGCGCCGGACACTAAAGCCATAATTATGTTATAACGTTCTTTTAATTTGATGGTGTAAAATACAAACACAATAATATACAGAGCTAATTTTTTTGTTTCTTTATTTTGTAAAAAACCTTTAAAAATTGTGTATATTTCTGAAACATCTATATATTTGGTGAATTTTTAAAAATATTTTCCAAAGTTTGATTAATATTTTAATCGTTTCATCTTTCAAGCTATCAATATAGTTATATTGGAATTAATCGTACGATTTGTTAACTACCTTTATATTAAAATGTCAGCCACATTTTAATCAACTCGTATGTCTCCTTGCGTTCTTCCTACGATATAAATTTTTTTTTGAACTAACGATATATATTTTTTTAACCTTTTCTTTTCTTCTTACCATATTGTAACTAGATTCTTCCAAAAATTATTGTACTTTTAAATTTTGCAGCATTTTATACATTAAACATTACATGTTAAATGGCGACAATGCGAGGATCGTACATGTGACCACTCCCGTTAAGAAAAGGAAAAATTCAAGCAAATGCTCTGATATTCACTTTCAATGCATAATATATAGTCCGTAATATTGTTAACCAATCCATATATTATGTTAAAAATAAATCGGGGCATGTGAAAGATAAAATTATCGACATTAAATCATCCATGCATCTAGGCAACTAGACTTGAATAAAATGCTTGTTTTTTGGAGGCCAATTTATATTCAGAGACACGTAAGTAGAATTTGTCTTTGCATGCATGTGGGAAAAAAAAACTTTAATAGTTTGTATTGAAAACCAAAAATAATTGGTTAACACACGCAAAAAACAAAAAACAATTAAACATAAACCAAAAAATGAATTCAATACAAACTATATTAAAACTTCAATAAATTAATACTTCGATAAATTAATAAAATTTTATGGTTCCAAAATTAGTTTATCAACCAAAAAATACCTCAATAAATTAAAATCTCAATAAATTAAAATCTCTATAAATTAAAATCTCTATAAACTTCTCTCATCTTGTTTATTAGATTCTACTTTAGTGTGTTTAACTTTCTTTTTTTTTACGTCACTTAGTGTCTTTAATTATTACATGTAAAATTGTATTTGTAAGAAAACAAATAATTTTGGGATTTGGAAGACATGCGCATTCTCACTTTTCTTGGTCTTTTCCCACTTTTGTCTCATTGAATACCTATTGCATAGTCATGCAAAGTCACTACAACAATTTTTTCCTCTTATTTTCTTCTCAGTAAATACATTCTTTTGAGTTTTTTTTGTTAAATAGTTTTCATTAGTTAAGAAGATTTAACGATTACACGGAAAACCCAAACAAAGAACAACAAAAAAGGAAACAGATCTAAAGAAAGAAAATAAGCAAGCGAGTAATACAAACGAACGATACGGACACAAGACAATCTTTCAAGGCTAACCACTTGCGAAGAGACCTCCGAAGAAACTATCCCAAACGAAGATTGGTTGAGGGGATCCTGAAAAGTCCGGCCCAAAACAAAGAGAAAACAAAGTCTGGCCGAACAAAGTCCTCTATACTATAGACAGATTGTGCACCGGTTAGTAGTAGAACCGAGAGTAAAAAACTGCAAATCAGTGTCTTCATGCCACAACCGATAAAAGAAGAACATAGTCATCACAGTCGGCTAGAAACAGTGACGTCCCTAAGTTTTGGGAGGCTTAAAGCAATTTGAAAAAAATGTGGCCTTTATATATTTAATAATTTTTATATAATAAAATATATTTAATTTATATTTATTTATCCTTTGGTTTATATATATATTTGATTTGGTTAAATAAAATTCTATTATATTTTTTTAAGTAATTAAAATTATTAATATATGTAAAGGTTTAATTATTTCATTAAATGATAAAAAACCAAAGAAATCAAAAATATAGAATTCACAAAAATTAAGATGAAACAGAAGTATATTTAATCATAATAAGTTAGCTGAAAATATTTGATAATTAAAAAAAACATGATAAATCAAATTATAAGAATAACACGCACATATATAAAAAAAAATGGACTTCAGAAAAGAAAAAAACTTTAACAAAAGCAATGCTGAGAACTTTAAAAGGAAAATAAGAAGGGTATTTGTTTGACATCAAGAGGAAGAAAAAAAAACCAAGAAGAAACCTAAAAAATTGTAAATCTATTTACACATTGATTCATCGAACACGGAGAGAGAGGATGAATAGGAGATGTCCATGACCATTGGACTAGTGTACCAATTAATATGTGGCTCTTAAAATAATTGTTTTATATGTGGCCTGAAACTGATGTTTCTCTTACCTTATGGCCGGGACGGATCTGGCGAGAAAAGAGCCAGAGCCGCACCACCTTCAAACCCTAATAAACAGACATCTAATAGTCATCTCGCTAACCAAACACTCCCAAGACAAGATCCAAGCAACCAATCTGACATGCTAAATGACAGGGAATACACAAACAGAAACATATAACAGCAGGCACATGAACGTAGATGGAAAAGAGGAGATCCGAGGAAACAACAAAAGTGGCCAAAGACTGATGGAGGAATACGACCAGGCCCGTGGCTATGGCAAAGTTTTAGAAACATTGGCCTACGGGCCCTTTTTTTTTTTAAATCGGAAGGGTCAGGACCATTAGTTTTAATAGTTTAAGTTAAACGAAAATGGCTCATTAGTATTAAAAATAGAAAGTAACTTAAAAATAAGTTAACAAATAAAAAATTAGGGTAAAGTTACCGCTTAAACAAATACACGATACCTATTCAACTTCCCTTCTTCATCGTTGAAGTTTTGAAAGCTTGGTTAGTGATTTTGTTGGAAAGAAGGAAAGAAAAATTCTGTTTTCAAAATTTGTTTATCTGGTTTTTATTTATTTATTTAAGATGATGATTGTTATTATTGATTTTATATGAATTTGAGACGATGGTGATCATTATTTGTTTTATATGATTTGGATTAGCTTTATATAGATTTGGGACGATGAGGGCATTTTTTTTTAACTTCGCTTACGGGTTCCGTATATCTAGACACGGCTCTGAATACGACGCCGTTCCACAAAAAACGGGGACCGAGGAGAGACAGAAGTGAAACGCCGGATTTGGATTCGAGATCTGTCTGCCATCCTCGAGCAAACCATGAACCCGAAACCAACTTCTGAGAGACACCTCCAATGAGCCCATGAAACAAGCACCGTACCTAACCTCTTCCAGAATCGGAAACAACCAAACTCACATAGAAGCCCCTTCGGAGAAAAAAATTGACGCGTCGCCGCACTCTTCCACCCCGAACAGAGACCGCTGTCCTCAAAGAAAATCTGAGAAATGGGGAAAGATGCGCCACTAGCAGACATGTCACACCTCCTCTGGATCGTCACCGCTCCGAACCACCAGTGAAACTAAGTCCACCTTGCACCACCGAAACCCTCGGATCCTCTCACGAAACCCACCCGAAGACGCGCGAAACCCACCGCCAAAACCTGTGAATGAAGCTCAAAAGGCGAAAAGCAAAGACAAAAAAACCCTCACACGGTCCGACAAGGAAGCAAAGAAAAAAAACTATTGTTTTAAATTCAAACACACTTGTAGAGTTATCTCAAAAATAACTTCCACAAAGTTAAAATCCAATTTAACAATCAACTCAGTTCTCTTTAATTTCTCAATCTCTCAACATGCACCAATCGGAGAATCACACATTGTAATCATTAGTTACAAAACACAATGTTTTTATCGTACACAAATCCTCACATACTCAAAAGTAAAAAGTACATCAAGTCTTAAAATTAGAATGTTTTCTATAAAAAAAGAGAGTCAAAAGTCAGCCTTTACAAAAGATGAAACTCTAGATGAAAGAGAAGGTTCGAAATCCTCTAGGACGTGTCTTCGCCAATTAGAAATATACACGTGTCAAGATCTCTTTCCCGTCTTCCATCTTCCTTGTCGCACCAACTCTGCAACGATTGAGGAGCAAAACAGAAAGATCTCCTCTTTGAATTTGACTCGCCATGGTTCTCCGATCGATTAATCTCTGTACGGTCCTGTTGTTCCTTGGGATTCTATCGCGCGTCTCCCAATCTATCCACTTCGAATTGCAATCGGGTCGAACAAAATGCATATCGGAGGACATCAAAAGCAATTCCATGACCGTCGGGAAATACAGCGTCGTTAACCCCAACGAAGCTCAACCTTCTCCTCCGTCTCACAAGATCTCCATAAGGGTACTCGGAAAATCCGTTTTTTTTCGATTTCTGAATTTTGAAATTCTTGATTTTGTTTCTGACGATTGAAAGTATATATACACAGGTGACATCGAGTTACGGGAACACGTATCACCACGCGCAAGATGTGGAATCGGGACAGTTCGCGTTCACGGCGGTTGAAGCGGGAGATTACATGGCTTGTTTCACTGCCAACGATCATAAACCTGAGGTGACATTGAGTATTGATTTGGATTGGAGGACAGGTGTTCAATCTAAGAGCTGGAGTAGTGTCGCCAAGAAGAGCCAAGTCGAAGTGAGTTACAATGCTTTTTCATTTTGGTATGTTGCTGATTTGGTAGTTGATCAATTAGATAGAGAAATTGTTACGGAATTGGAAATGTTTTTAGATTACTTCTATGGGATTTTTCCGTACAAAAGCTTAAATTGTAGGGAAAGATTTGTTGGAATTGAACAATGTTGATGTTATTCTCATCTTCATGCCTCTTTAACGATGAAGTTAGATTCTGATGCTTCTGTGTTTTGTTCGTTTGTAAACAAGGTCATGGAATTTGAAGTAAAGAAACTTATTGAAACCGTCAACTCGATTCATGATGAGATGTTTTATCTCAGAGAAAGGTAAAGAAAGTTTTGGTTTTACTTTTTGTGCTTCCGGGTTGTACTATAGACTCCAATATCCAACCCTTTTTTCATTGAATCATGTAATGTTTTTGAATCTGATGATAACGTGATGAGTGTTTTTTATTTGTTTTTGTCTCCTCAGGGAGGAAGAGATGCAAAATTTGAACCGGGCCACAAACTCGAAAATGGCGTGGTTGAGTTTCCTCTCTCTTTTCGTATGCTTAGGAGTCGCCGGAATGCAGTTTTTGCATTTGAAGACGTTTTTGGAGAAGAAGAAAGTTATCTAAGATGGTTAGATGGAACAATCCCACTCTTTCTTTTCCCCAACTCAAGGAATCTTCTATCCCCTGGGGTTTGTACATTTAGATCTTTGGCTTGAGCATGTACTCTGAGACCTGGAAATTGAATGAATGTGAAAGTGTTGCTCTTTTTGCAGTTTCTGGCAACAGAAAGAAAAACAAGAACCTAAATGCTTAATTGAAGCAAATTAAGCAAGAAATTGAGTTGAACTGTGAGGCAAAAAAACAAGAGATTCACTGTTATCAAAACTCTTATTAGTGTCCTCGGAAAACTTGATCCAATGCATTAAATCATATTTACCAAAATCTCTATGAGTTAATCCACCAGTTTAGTTGCTCTGTTTTCACATTCTCTCTCGGGAGAAAAATTCTCCCCAAGAGAACAAACCAGAAGACTTGCAGGAGAAGAATGTCTTTAACTAAGAAACACAAAGTGATGACTGCTGACATTTCAAGTTCTCGAAGGTTCACAACCAACAACAGAGGATTAATACCTTTCTCCACAGACTAGAGATTAGGTCGAAAAACTACTTGTTCTAAAGTTGTAAAGTTTTCTGGAATTCATAACAAGACTCCGATAAGTAGACAGACATGCAGTCAACAAACTGCTGCAAATCTAGGAAATACTAGCAGCTAAGATAAAACTGACAGATAGAGAAAATATTGCAGAGCAAGTAGCGTCACTGTTCCCATAATGTGTTGAGACACCACATGATTCTTGTCTGGACACAGTCTCAAACAGAGTTTGCTTTGGAAGTCCAGCTTCTTCCTTGGTCATTCTTTAACACTATCTCACTGCATCTTTTGTCCAGACCATTTGCAGTTTCAAACTCCCTCCCCAGATAATGCAAAACAGCCACATTATATACACGAGTCAAACACATATCAATATACTAATCAAGATAGTGGAAAAAACCAAAGTTTTGTATTCACCAGTTTATCAGTTTTCAGGCTAGAAGGAGTGACAGATCCCACATAACAAGAATGGTGATCTGATTTTGGTCGATGTTCTGCACGGCACAAACGGATGGCAGGTGGTCCAGATTTTCGGACCAGTTTAAATGTGAAGTAACCTTGTTTCATCCCATTTTCAGCGCAGAATCTTCTCCAACCAGGTTTGGCAAAAGTATCCATGCCTTTTTTGTGGTATTTCAAATTCAAA
The DNA here is from genome assembly GCA_030161315.1 of Eutrema japonicum. NCBI lineage: Eukaryota > Viridiplantae > Streptophyta > Magnoliopsida > Brassicales > Brassicaceae > Eutrema > Eutrema japonicum. The sequence continues at coordinate 13,989,143 of BSQW01000001.1, forward strand.
TTCCATGACCTTCCTTTTTCGTTAAGAATAACGATTTCCTTACCGCTCATTTTGTCCAGACCGTTTGACCTCGCAAAACTCCGTGGTAAATACTGCAAAATTCCGTCACAGAGTTTGATTAATGTCTCTTATTAGACTGACAGATTTTTGCTTAAATATAGTCTAACCAGTCGATCCAATCTTAGGCTCGAGGCTGAGACTTTTGCCACAAAATGAGAATGGTCTGATGAAGAAGACTCTACTTTCTTTCTTGGATTCTTCTTCACTCTCTTTCTCTTCTCTCTTGAACTGTTTCTTGTAACTAAAAAAAAACAATCAATTTTTTTCTTCTTTTCTAGTACATTAAATAGAGAATTTTTTTACCAATGTTGGTCTGATCACCATCCATGTTGTGAGATGATGATGATGTATATTGAATCTCGCAGCAACTTGGTCCCAAAGCTGTGACATGAAACACGATATCTCCTTCATGTCGGAAAATGACGACGTCGCCAACTCTGAGATCATGTGCGACTGCAAAATCTTCCCACCCGTCGGTGAATTTCAAACCGTCCATCTTCACTAACCAAGTCTTATGGGACGCATCTGATCTCAGTTTCGCAGTCTTGTTTTGGCTGTGTCTTCCTTCCACGTGCTTCGAGAAGAAAGCTACAGGAATGTTCTGTAACAACAACATGCTACAAGATTAGAAATTAAACACTATATATATCTTCTCTTGAAACGAAAGAAAAGAAGAGAGTACGAGTTGAGTGTGGAAGCCGGGAAGAAGAGGCTGGAAGAAATGTGGGTTGATCGGAGCGGGAAGAGATAGATCCGCCATATTGTTAAACACCTCGAGAGAAAATCTCGATAAATCACTGAGATTTTATATCCTGAGCAGAGAGAATAACAGAGAATCTTATGGTGGATTCGCGTTTCATAAAGTTGAGAACTTTACGAGAGAGAGAGAGAGGTTCATAATGCAAAGACACTTGACTTTTTACATGTCATGGTCCCTAATTTTTATTAAATATATAAGTCATGCATAGTTATCTAATTTAAGAAAATTAACACAGAAAACTAAAACATATCAAATGAATAATAAAGAGAATAAAGTTTAGATGATAAACCAAAATATATAACAACTACTCCATCACATTTCAATATTACACAACAACACTATCGAACTTTAGCTAACACAGAAAACTAAAACATATCAAATAAATAATAAAGAGAATAAAGTTTAGATGATAAACCAAAATATATAACAACTACTCCATCACATTTCAATATTACACAACAACACTATCGAACTTTAGCTAAATATTTTTAGGATTTCGAGTAATGACAAAAATTTGGTCATAGTAACCACAAAAAAACTACAAAGCTATTGTAAATTATTAATTAGACACAAACTTCTATTTTTAGCATAAAAAGTTTCTATTTTTTTCTTAATTATCTCAACAATTTTTTTTTTTTAAACATACCTTAGTTCTGAGAAATTTTAGGATGTATATCCAATTGTGAATAATAAGGTAAAAACTACAATATTTATAAGCAAATTCGAAATTGTTATACGAAAAAAAAAAACAAATCAGAACCGCATGCATATATTGGTAGAATGCACCTCTTTAAATGCATCTCCAACCCAGCTCCATTTTTGGCTTCAAACTCTATTCATTTACAATGTTTTCATTGTAGCAAATTTATTCCTTATTGTTAAATAGATAAATTTTCTATTATCAAATATATAAAGAATTTATTAGTCAAGTTATGCCTATGTATAAATAAGTTTATTGACTAATCAATAAAATTTAAAAAACTATTATATTTCTAAGGTTTCCTCCAAATTTTATCATGGTATTAGTGATGGATTCGTTCAAGTTCAGTGATGTAATATTTATTTTTCAGGTTTCTATGTGGTTATCTATCGACTATGAATACGATGGTGACCACGGAAATACTGTTAGAATGATAATTCGACGGATATATACGGATTTGACGGTAACGACAAGACGACGGAGATACACAAATACGATTATGTTGTATTTTCCACCGAATGAATGATCCTACGGTGGGAAATAAACTACGCGAAGATGACCCGACAACCGGGTATAACGCCGATACTTTGACGTTGAGTCCAATTTCAAGTGTGTTACCACGTATGAGCTTACAAGAGGGTGTTAGGAGATCTCGGAGAGATCGAGTGAAAATGAAAGTTAACATTTGAGTATATTTATTTATTGTTAAATAGGTAGATTTTCTATTATCAAATATGTATAGAACTCAAAAACTTGTTAGCCAAATTATGTCTTTCTATAAATAAGCCTATGGATTAATCAATAAAATTGAGAAAAAATATTATATTTCTAAAGTTTCTTCCAAATTCTATCATATATTGGTAGATTACAACTCTATAATAGTTTTCATTTACTATGTTTTTATTGCAGCTTTATTGGTAAAATACACCTCTTTAGTAACTTTTCATTTCAATGTAGTTCTAAAGTTTTTTTTTATTTTATTTTATGTTTATGTCATGTTTTTAAATGGGTGATTTGCACTCAAACCCACTTTTGTGACTTTTTTTTACAAAAAACTCACTTTTGTCTATTAGTGTATTTTTGGGTTTTTTTGGTGGTGAAATAACTTAGTAGTCCTTTCCTTTTGTTGGAATTACTCTTTTGTTGACTCTCATCCCTTTTGTTAACTTTCTTCCTCGTCTGATTCTTCATTCTTTCACCAGGTGGGTTTCCTTCGTCCAATTAAACTATAGCCACTCTATGGCTGCAACTGGTTGCACTTTTAAAGGAAAAAAATCAGAGGAAAAATAGATTCCTCTAAAGTTTTACCATTTATGTTGAAAATGAAATTTGAGAGAAATCTATTTTTCCAACTCATTCCACGTTAGTTAGATGAACAAATAAGAGAAAATGAAGGAAAACTTTCCTCCACTAACAAGGAGAGTAGCAAATTGAAAAGTATTCTTCTATATTTTTTCTACTAATTTTTATTCATCTTGTTACTTTGGAAGACAACCAGTTGCAGCCTATGTTTTTCTCTCTTCCCAATTTATTACCCCAACTGATTTGTTTTCTATATTTTTTTTAATGTGAAAGACATAAAACAATTTTTTTGGTAACAATAAATGATAAATTTTTTCCTACATTTTAAGATCCATTTTGCTATAGTTTTGATGTAAAATAAGAAATCTAAAAAAAAAAAACAAGAAATCTAAACATATGAAATCCAAATCGATGTGGACAAGAAAACGTGGACAATAGGGTGTGGACAGATGATAATCTCGTATTATTAGTGTGGATGATCATGTGTGGATAGTAATTTACTTGCAAATATCAAGAACTACATCCACACATGACAATCCGCACATGACCATTAGTAAATTGTTATCCATACATGACCATCCACACTAATAATACGAGATTCCCACATGTCCACACACAATTGTCCACGTTTTCATGTTCAATTGTGTTTGGACATATGGGAATCTCGTATTATTAGCCTGGATGATCATGTGTGGATAATAATTTACTTGCTTTGCAAATATCAAGAACTACATCCACACATGATCATTAGTAAATTACTATCCACACATGACCATCCACACTAATAATACGAGATTCCCACCTGTCCGTGGACAATTGTGTGTGGACAGATGGGAATCTCGTATTATTGGTGTGGATGGTCATGTGTGGATAATAATTTACTTGCAAATATCAAGAACTACATCCACACATGTCCGTCAGTAAATTACTATCCACACATGACCATCCGCACTAATAATACGAGATTCTCACATGTCCACACACAATTGTCCACGTTTTCATGTCCACGTCGATCTGGATTTTATATGTTTAGATTTCTGGTTTTTTTTTATTTTTATTATTTCTTGTTTCATATCAAAACTATAGCACAATGGATCTTAAAATGTAAGGAAAAATAAAATTATCATTTATTGTTACCAAATAAATTGTTTTGTGTCTTTCACATTATTAAAAAAATAGAAAACAAATCGGTTGGGGTAATAAATTGGGAAGAGAGAGAAACATAGAGTGACTATAGTTTAATGGGGACGAAGATATCCCACCTGGTGAAAGAATGAAGAATCGGATTGAACAGTGAGTCAACAAAAGGGATGAGAGTCAACAAAAGGGTAATTCTAATTTTTCACACAGCAAAAATACACCAATAGTCAAAAGTGGCTTTTAGTGTAATTAGGAAGTGGAAAAGTGGATCTCACTGTAATTGTTCCTTTTTAAATTGTGAATAGAGACATAAATGCAGATGGTCCTACCATGTGAGTAAACTGATTTGGTATAATGCATCTCTTTGATAGATTTCATGTACGGTGTTTTTATTGCAGTTTTATTGGTAAAATGCACATCTTTAATAATTTTTCATTTCTATGTATTTTCAATGCAGTTTTAAAGTTTGTTACTTTTATGTTTATATCATGTTTTTAAATTGTGAATAGAGACATAAATGCATATGGTCCTACCATGTGAGTAAACTGATTTGGTAAAATGCCTCTCTTTAATATATTTCATTTACTGTGTTTTTATTGCAGTTTTATTGGTAAAATGCACATCTTTAATAATTTTTCATTTCAATGTATTTTCAATGCAGTTTTAAAGTTTTTTTATTTTATTTTTATGTCATGTTTTAAAATTGTATATAGAGACATAAATGTAGATGGTCCTACCATGTGAGTAAACTGATTTGTTAGAATGCATCTCTTTAATAGATTTCATTTACCATGTTTTTATTGCAGTTTTATCGGTAAAATGCACATCTTTAATAACTTTTCATTTTAATGTATTTTCAATGCAATTTTAAAGTATTATTTTATTTAATGTTTATGTCATGTTTTTAAATTGTGAATAGAGACATAAATGCAGATGGTCCTACCATGTGAGTAAACTGATTTGGTAGAATGCATCTCTTTAATAGATTTCATTTACTGTGTTTTTATTGCAGCTTTATTGGTCAAATGCACATCTTTAATCACTTTTCATTTCATTGTATTTTCAATTTTAAAGTTTTATTTTATTTTATGTTTATGTCATGTTTTTAAATTGTGAATAGATACATAAATGCAGATGATTCTACCATGTGAGTAAACTGATTTGGTAGAATGCATCTCTTTAATATATTTCATTTAATGTGTTTTATTGCAGCTTTATTGGTAAATGCATATCTTTAATAATTTTTCATTTCAATATATTTTCAATGCAGTTTTAAAGTTTTTTATTTTATTTTTATGTCATGTTTTTAAATTGTGAATAGAGACATAAATACAAATGGTCATACTATATGAGTAAACTGATTTGGTAGAATGCACATCTTTAATAGTTTTTATGGTGTTTTTATTGCAATTTTACTGAAAAATGCACCTCTTTAAATTGGTAAAAGGTACCTCTTTAATAACTTTTCATATCAACGTATTTTCAATACAGTTCTAAAAAGAATTTATTAATAGTTTTTTTTTTCGTTTTTCGAGAAACTTTATCGTGTCAATCTAATTTTCCAAAACCATTTCTATCCAATAGAATGATCTTCCTCTGCTTTTTAGAGCCGTTGATCTTCGTGAAAAATCTGCACAAGAATCTGCATCTGCACAAGAATCTGCCAAAGACATATCAAAATGACAACTGAAGACTGAAATATTCTTGTTTACGGGCTTACAAGTTTTGAGTTTTTTTATTAAAAAAAATACTAGTCAAAACGAGTTATGGGAAATTCTCAAAAATAGTTTATTGACACATAACACATTTAATTTAACCCAAAAAAAGAATTATTGACACAAATAGGTTATGCCTTGGAGATGAAGCTATCCATCTTATACAGTGTTGACGTATTTTCCTTCTTTTTTCAATGCTATAGCAGCAGTAAAGTGTTTCGTATAAATACTTTGTAAAAAATAACATTTCTATGAATAATGTAATTTTCACAATCTTTACTTAGTAGTTTTTTTTTCTTTCAAAAATCGGAGAAACTAATAAATGTTTGTTAAAGTTTGATCATTGTTATACATATTAATTACTAAAGTGTCTCTTGTGCGTTAGTGTTTTTAATCTTACAAGTTACAAGCGTTCAATATTTACTTGTTTTGATAGCCTGTCAGAACGATTAGCTTTCTAGTCTACTATGTCTGAAAGGGTCTACGAGTAAGCTTACCCCATTTATATATACGTAAACGGTAATGCAATTTGCATATCCCACCTAACATCTTTAAGAATCTTTAAGAATGTTTAGATGTCTAATTATCTTTTTGTACGTTCAATTTATCATTTTGATACATGCCGAGTTGGCTCCCTTACTACTCTCACATGCGCGCGTGTTACTACTTTTTATATCCAATCGGCAAATCTGTTGGTTTTAGTTACAGATGTTAATATCTCATCAGCTTCTCTCTATATGCAAAACTTTTCTGACCAAATTAATGGCGGCTTGTGTCATCCTCGGATTGGTTGCTACGGCCATATATACTCCTCATGCTCCTCTTCTCCTCGCCGGACTTACCTAAAGTCACTCTCGCCTCCCTCACAGTGACGAAGTTCAACTTCACCGGAGATCATATTTCCGGCTATTTGAATATCCAGTTCCAAGCTATAAACCCTAACTTGGAGATCTTTGGCTACGAGCATGTAAAGGACTTGGGGAAAATCTAATGAATGTTTTAGAGTATTGGCACTTCAATCCACAACGTACTTGGAATACAAAGGAATCAACCATCATATATATAGTATATAGTATATACACACACAATCACGATGAATTATGTTTTGAGTATATTAACGTGAAAGCTTAAATGAGATGATCAAGATGATGGCGAGAATAAGAGCCACGATCACCGAACCAACGATCCATTTGTTCCTTGTCATTCTCCGTGACATAGCAGTCAACACTTTCTTGCTCTTGTCAATGGCGTCATCCACACCATGAAGCTGTGACACAAATCACAAAAGTTATCTTTTCTCAATATAATCTAATTCAAGAAACTCATTGGCGCTGATAGATACAAAAACCAAACCGAGCAATTGCTGATTAGTTGTAAATTACTGTAACGCGTACCTTGGTGTGAGCGTGGAGGAGGGTTTGGCGTTGCTGACTCAGATCTTGAACTATTGAGATGCCAACCTCTTCTGTCTCCAGTATGATTCTTCTACTCTCCCTGATTCTGTCGCTTGATTGGTCAAGCCTGTCCACTGACATGGCCAATCTCCCTCTTTGATCAGCTGATACCTGGAACGAGGACAGTAGTTTAAATAGTGTAAACATCTCTGGCATGATCTAAGGTTAAGATTAGACGAAGATGTAAACAAAGAACACTTAAGGCACAAAAGACAAGGTGGAAATGTGATTCCAGATTGTGTTAACAGGTGAAAGAAAGAAAGAAAGAAAAACAAGAGTTTCTATTAGGAGTTTACTGCATGCGGATCCGCCATTCCGGATTCCATCAATTCTTCACGGGGGGAAGAGGCTCGTTTGAAATCCTTCTTCAATTGGTTGAAGTCAGATTTATATTCTCTTAGTTTAGAAAGACACACAGCTTTAGCACTCGGCTGCAAACTTCTTGCCTCAAGATCCATTTTTCGGATCTACAAGAAAGAAAAAAAAGAAAGCATAAATTGAATTTTGATTGTCTTTGTAAACAGAAAGATTTAAAAGCAAAAGAAAAGGTGTAATACCAAGACATCAGCTTCGTCTATTCCAGACTTAATCTCAGCAATCTTCCCCTTCTTCTCTTCTGCAAAAGCACATTACAAATAATCAAACCACTCTAGTCTGGTAATGAATTCGAACATGTCTATGCATTTCTAAAAAGGCTTTCATCTTCAGTCTCAACTATTTATCCAATCAAAGCAATCTTACATTCCCAGATCGTAATCAAGTCAAAAGAATTATCCACCAGCTACTTTTCTAGAATCAGGGAGATTCGAAGGTGGGATTGAAGATAAACTCGGGATCCCAAGGCGAGAGCGTATGAATTTTTACCTCCGTCGTCGGACGCAGAATGACATTTTCTGGAGAGATTGGTTGAGAGCTCGCAGTAGTGACGCTCGTACCCTTCAAATACGTCGCTCATCTTCTTTCTCTTCAATCAAAGGGTTTCGATCTCAAACTGATTCAGGAAAATTTCGTTAGATTCGAACGGATCTCGAAGCAGGAACACAGACAGTTCCTCTTTGCTCAAACAAATCTATCTCTTCTTCTTCCTCCTCCTCTGATAATTCCAAAGCGGTGCGTTTCATATGACACGGGTCAGCAACTGTGTATTAATTAAATAACCCGTGCCGAATATCGATATCACTAAATCAAACCGTTTGATTATGATTCAAACCGAACCAAACCATTTTGGAAAATAAAACATTTGTTTTCTTTGATGGTATTAACAAGGAAAAATAAGTAATTGAACCAAATTTTTTGGTGATATCTATTTATAGTTAGCTTTGATCTCTTAGGCGTGGGCATTCGGGTACCCGTTCGGGTCCGGATCAGTTCTTTCAGGTATCAGGTCTTTCGGATGTAGGGTTGAAAGACCCATTCGGGTATTTATAAAATTCGGTTCGGGTTTAGTTCGGGTCGATTCCGGATACCCAAAATATAGGAAAAAACTAAAAAAATGCTAAATTTGAATAAAATTTGGTTAAATTTTGACAAATATAACTAAGAATTTTCAGATTTTTTTTATTATTTTAGATATTTCAGTTATTTCGATCTAACAATAATTGATATTTTCGGGTTTTATAATTATAATTTTGGGTAATTGGGTTATATCAAGTCTAAATATAATTAATATTTTGGGTATATAATTATATTTCGGGTATTTTGGGTAACCGTTCGGTTCGGATTCGGTTTTGGTTCTTCGGGTATAGGAGTCTAGGATCCGTTCGGGTATTTTGTCGGTTTCGGGTTCGGTTCGGTTCCCTTTTTTCGGGTCGGGTTCGGTTCGGTTCTTAGGTTCTGGGTATTTTGCCCAGCCCTACTTCTCATGATATTATTTTACCCTCCACTTAAACAACAAACATTAAAACAAAAAAAAACACACACACATAAAACAAAAGATCCAAAAAAAACCCAAACATAAAAAAAATATTCCAAAATATACATAAATATTCCAAAATTTAGTTAAAACTTGATATACATATCAACTATACATTTTATACATATAGATTATTTAAATATTTGTAGGTTACCCGCGAATTCAAGAGGGGCGGGTGCAAGTCGAACAAAAAAATTAACCCGCGCGGGACGGATCTAGCGGAGCAAGTTTGACATGCTTATTAGGCCTAATTAAAATCCAACATGAAAACGATTAAAAGAATGATGTTAAAAAAAACACGATTAAAAATAATATAAAAATGGAAAATAAAATAAGGAACCACCCAATATTAAACGGTTAGAAACAATTCCATTAACTCCAAAACCAAGAAAATAAAATACTATTACACAATAAAAAAAAAAAAATTTAAAAATGTGGATCACGTCTGCGCATATTAAAAAAAAAACAGAAAATTATCTTAAAACTAAAACTTCAAAAGTAGCTCAAATTCCTTCATTTCTTAATATTAAAGGGAAACGTATTATACAAGGGCTTCAACAAATAGGTTTTAGTTGAAACAAAAGAAAAAAAAATTATGCAAAGAAACTTTAAATTGTTAAGATTTTCCCAAAACAAAAACTAACTAATTGCATGAAATTGACCAAAAAAAAAAAAAATATATAAATGTGTGCTATCCACTAAACAAATACATATAAAAGTGGTATTTAGTTTTTTTGCTGCGTTTGATATGTTTCACGCACACAGCGTTCTTCCTCGTGGCTGGAAACGAGTTGAAGAACCAGAACCAGAACAACCAAGTTGCGTGTAAACACGCTTCCAATAAACCAACAGAAGAATAATTAACAGCATATTCTTGTTTATTTTACGTTTCATATAAAGTACAAAGATTCGAGGAAAAAATGGTCTTTCTTGGATAAGCTATGCAAACTTGTCTTGGCTCTCATTGCAATTGCACTCTTCTTTGGCTCGTCTGATACACATTTTAAGATTCGAATAAGATTACAAGTTCTACTTTCATATTCAATCACTTCGTATTGGGGGCTCTTATAGCTCACTCTTGACCTTCGCATCCCCATTTGGTAGCACACTTTGCGATTGGGCCAGCCGTTTTGCTTCCTGAATTCGACGAACAAATTAACTGTGACCTTGACTTACTGGTACTATATTAATGAACATGTACAGATAATCAATCACTGAGTTAACAACTTACAGCAGCAGAAGTAGCACGGATTTCTCTATACTTGTCAACTTCGTCAGGAAAAGTCTGTTCAAGCTCCTCCAGAATATGTTTTCTCAAATCCTTGAAGAAAAAAACAAAATGTTAAAGACTTTAAAACATGGGTAAATAGAGAAAAAGCATGCATACCCAAATTAGGAATCAGTAGTAGGTCACCTTAAAAGCATCAGTCTTGCCCTTCGTAACTTGATTTCTGGCGATGCAGCTATTAAGAACATCCCTTGTAAACTCGTCCGGGTTCTTACCATCATCAATCAAGCTAGACAAAGATGTAAACAGCCAGTAACATAAAAGAAGCAAGCTCAAGTGCGTTCTGTTCTAGGGAAAGAAAAAAGGAGTTGCTCTCACCTAAGAACCTCCATGGGGACTTGAATGTTGCATTTTTCGGACAGCTTAGCCATGTTATCCAGCTCAATCACAAGAGAATTGCTGCAAATGCACACACACACACACATCCTCATTCAAAACAATACCCAAAATAATGAGATATTTGGAGCAGACACTCATTGCCAAAACCCAGAAAAAAGTTTGGGAATAGAAGAGTTATCACAGGCGCTGGAGGAGATGCAGCTGAGATGCGGGTGTGAAAGAAGAGACGGTAAGGTGTAGCTGATGAAGGAGTCCCAAAGTCTTCTGAATCGAGTTTATGACTTGGTTCAGATTCTCCTTGGAATCGTCAGCAGCCGCAGACACAGTTGCAGCAGTGCCATCATTGGTTTGATATCTCACCGTACCATTGCTCCCACCAATCCCTGAGCTTGTGTTCTGTGCTGGTTCCATCACAGCTCTGACACAAACATCAATCCAACTGATCAATCATTGCGAGTTTAGAAATATACCAATCTTGTTTACCGATCTGATGCGGAAAGTCAAACAAAGTGACAACTAGAAACCCACTTTCGATCGATGTCAAACAAACAAACAAAAAACCCTAAGTGACATTCGTAGGAAAGACTAAAGAGTTGAACAATTTAATCAATTGGAGTGGATTTCGGTATCAAATTTCCATTTTAGAAGAAACTCCACATACATGAAAAAACGAATCAAGAGGAGACTGAACAACCTACAATCACCACCAAATAGAAAGCACAAATCAAGCATAACAATAACCATTTTCGTGGATCGAGATTCGTATCTTACCTACAACAGAGATGGGTTGGCGAGGTATAAGCGGAACGAGACGAGACGAGACGAAAGAGAGAGGTGGCGATTCTCCGGATGAATTAGGTTTTCCTCCGGGCGTAAGATGCTTCAACCGTGAGATTACTATACGAAGAAGAAGAAGAAGATATGGTGTCAAGGCCGACGAAGTGAAGCCGATGATGGATGATCCCTAATTTTTAATCATGGACACTTTGAATGAATTACCGACGTGGCATTTCCATTATATGCATAATTAATAAATCTTTGTGGAGATTAGGTTTTTTTTTTTTTTCGACGAATAGATACTATATCTTATATAATAAAAGCGAAGTGAATTTTCAGAATGGAGCTCCCTCATTCACCCTAAAACGTAAAAGTCGGTTAATCCTTTTTATATCGGTCTGATTTAAGTGTTGAAGCTGAAGAGAATCAGAGTGTTGAAGCTGAAGATGAAAGAAGCTCAGAACCGGCAAAAGAGTTATGCTGATAAGCGCCGAAAGGAATTGGAATTCCAAGTAGATGATCTGGTTTACGTTAAGATGGTTATCAACAAGGGTAAAGACCGAGCTGCGTTATCTGGGAAACTGAAACCTAGGTACATGGGACCGTACAAGATTCTGGAAAGGATCGGAGCAGTGGCTTATAAGTTGGAATTGCCACAAGTGTTGGAAGCATTTCATAATGTTTTCCACGTTTCCTTGCTAAGGAAGTGCGTGACTCATGGGGAACGAGTTACCACGGATCCACCACCGGACTTGAAAGAAAATTGGACTATTGAGGGAAGGCCAGTTCGGATTGTGGGAAAAAGAGTGAAACAGGCTGGTCGAAAGAAGATTAAAATGATCCAAGTGGTTTGGGATTGCGAAGGGGAGGAAGATATGACTTGGGAACCAGAGGAACGGATGAAGGAAAAGTTTCCTAAGTGGTTTGAGAAGCAACCAAAGTTATCAGAAAAGCCGAAGAAGAAGAAAGATTCGAGGACGAATCTTCACATAAGTGGGGGAGAGTTGTAACGCCCGTGTTCCGCGATTCTGCCAAACGAGGGAATTTGGCTAAGGAAGAAATTGAGTTTAGCCGAGGAAATTGTCAAAAATGTAACTGTTTACATTTTAGCCGAATAAAAATGTAATCGTATACATTTTAGCCGACCAAAGTGAATAAAAATGTAACCGTTTACATTTTAGCCGAGCAAAAGTGAATAAAATGCGACCGTCTACATTTTAGCCGACCAAAGTGAATAAAAATGTAATCGTTTACATTTTAGCCGAGCAAAAGTGAATAAAATGCGACCGTCTACATTTTAGCCGAGCGCGCGTGTATAAAATGTAACCGTGTACATTTTATTCGACCGAATGTGTATAAAAATGTAACAGTTTACATTTTTAGCCGAGCGCGCGTGTATTAAATGTAACCGTTTACATTTTAGCCGACCAAATGTGTATAAAAATGTAACCGTTTACATTTCAGCCGAGCAAGCGTGTATAAAATGTAACCGTGTACATTTTATTCGACCAAATGTGTATAAAAATGTAATTGTTTACATTTTAGCCGAGTAAAGCGTATCAAAGGCGAAAACCGTCGACAGTTTCTCGGGAAAAAGGCACGTGTGAGAGCAGTTTCGGTTTCTAGCCAATCAAATTAACCGCGGGATCAGTTATTCGCGAGGGAATCGGACCTTGGTTTATTTTATTAAGCTTTTGGCTTAATTCTTCTCTTTCGCGCGACCAAAAGAACTCTGAAAGTATAAGGGAGAATTTGTGAGAAGTTATTCGAGAGAAAGTACAGTTTATCCGTGATAATCTGATTTTAGCCGAGGGAGAATTCAGATTATCCGAGGAAAATCGAACGCGAGGAGTTTTAGCCGAACGAGAATTCAACGTATTCGAGGAAAATCGATCGCGAGGAGTTTTAGCCGAACGAGAATTTAATTCTGGTCTGAGGAGGGATTCTAGCCGAGAGAAGGGATTTTCTGTTCGATACGAATCCGAAGGAAACGAAGGTGAGTGCGTGACCGTGGCCTTAAGTCTGGGTCGTTTCTTGAGTAGATGGTTCTGTTTGTTCTGATGAATTCGATGTTTATCGTTATTCATGTTCTGTTGGCTATCCGTGGGATTGTGTACATTATTGGCGATCTAGACTGAGATTCAGCCGGTAATGGTATATAATCACTCGGCTAGTTCTGGTTCTGATTGATTCTGGTTTATTCTTGTTGCGATTCATGCTTTGGCTAAGTGAGACGGGATGACCGTTCTCACTAAGCATTTCTGTTGCTTATGCCTCCTTTTGGATGCAGGTTCTGATTGTAGCCGAGATGTTACATATGATGGTTGATCAGTTCGCGGGACATAGGCTGGAACGGATGGATGGTTGTGTTGGGTAGATTCGGTCTAGTTTACATTTTGTAGTAGCTTATATGCAAACTTAACAAATGTGCTAGAACCTCGCCTGTTTTAATTCAAGTTTTCTGTATTAACCTATTTATGCTCGAAAATGACTAAGTCGGAATGAACTAGAACGTGCAAAAATTAAAAATCTGGTATATTCTAATCCGGCTAAAATTGTTAAGTGTTGGCTAAATTTATAAAAATCGGATTAGGGTCTTACAAGTTGGTATCAGAGCGCGGTCGGTTCTAGGACAGAGTCTAGCATAAGTGGGTTAGTGGGAATACCATCCTTCCAGCGCCTTGTCTCGCGGTAAGTCTGATTGTTCTGTATGGTGACTAAGTTAGTTTGCCGACTAACTTAGAAATTTCTGTTCTCGGTATTGCAGATGGCAAGAGGTAACCGTAAGAGGCGTGTTGATGATGAGTCTGGTGTGAACAATGAGGGGGAACATCCTGTTGAGGAGATGGCCGAGAATACGGCAAACGTTGCTGCCGCTCCGGTTGGTTTGGAAGGGGTGTTGGGTCTACTGACCCAAGTGTTGGCGAGACTGCCTGTTGTTGCGGCTGCCCCTGTGGCACCACCGCCTGTTGTGAATCCACCCGTCGTAGAGGTGGAAGAAGTTGTGAATGCGAGAGTTCCATCTTACCTGAAGATGATGGAACACATGCAGAAGTTGGGAACAAAGTTTTTCTCTGGTGGAACGAAGCCCATTGAGGCGGATGGCTGGATTGAGCGATTGGAGAGAAACTTTGAGTCCATACGTTGTCCTGATCAGTACAAGAAGGACCTTGCTGTGCACTATCTGGAAGGTGACGCGCATACCTGGTGGCGTAGTGCGCAACCGAGGGACGCAATGAGCACGTGGGCTGATTTCTGTGATCTGTTCCGTGCTAAGTACTTCCCACCGGAAGCTCGTGATCGTTTGGAAGGGGCTTTCCTTGATCTTCGTCAAGGGGCAAAATCAGTGAGGGAATACGAGGCGGAGTTTAATAATCTGAAGAAGTATGCTGGCCGTGAAATGGGAAGCGAGGGGAATCAGATTAAGCGGTTCATGCGTGGGTTAAGGATTGATATCCGTAAGCATTGTCAAATCCGTGACTATGGCACCTTTCAGGAGCTGGTGGAAAAAGCGGCTCAGTTAGAGTCTACTTCGGCTGAGGAAGCCAGACTTGTCAGTATTGCTGCTGGACAAAGGAAGAGTGTTCCTTCGGGAAAACCACCTGTGAGTCGCAACGCAGGAATGGCTGTCGTGAAGGGGAATTCTGGTACTAGTTGGCGTGCAACGGGTGCTTGTCTCCGCTGTGGAAGCTTGGATCACAAAGTCCGTGATTGTTCCGAGGAGGATCGTAGGGGAGTAAGGGTCTGTTATCAGTGTGGAGAAGCTGGGCACTTAAGGCCGAATTGTCCACAGCTAGCACGGACGGTGCACCAATCCGAGAAGAGGCCAAGTGAGGGACTACCATTGCCGCCACCGCCAAAGAGACAGGCTGTGATGCCGCGGCTCTATGCTATGACTGAGGAGACCGTGTCTGATCCGAGTTGCTCACGTCCGATCACTGGTAAGTCCTATCACTTGCCTTAATAAAAATTTCTGTGTGAAATTCTGTTGCGTGTTGCTTTGATCTTAGCATTCTAGATGAATGTGTAGGGACCCTTGCCATGGGTGGTGTGGCAACCCATGTTCTGTTTGATTCCGGAGCAACAAATTGCTTTGTGAATCCGGATATGATTGGGAAAGGCGAGTTCCGCAAGGAACCAGGATGTAATTTTGGCTTAGTTAAAGCGGCCGGTGGACAGGTCATGCGCACTCTTGGGAAGGTCCGTAATGTCTCTGTCATGATTGGCTCGGTGAACATGCCAGTTGATCTGGAAATCTGCGAGGTGAAGTCTTATGATGTGATCCTTGGTATGGATTGGCTCGGGAAATACAAGGCACACTTGGACTGTCATCGCGGGAGAGTTCGGTTTGAAACTGAGAAGGGGATTCTAGAATATCAAGGCATTAAACCGACCTCGGGAAGTCTAATTGTCTCGGCGGTTCAGGCTGAACAGATGATTGAGAAGGGTTGTGAAGCGTATTTGGCAACAATCACCACTACCGAAGTTGGGCCGGATGCGGAGCTAAGTAGTATTCCGGTTGTAAGGGAGTTCGAAGATGTGTTTGCGGCGCTGAGTGGTTTACCACCAACACGTTCTGATTCGTTCACCATCGAGCTCGAGCCTGGAACGGCTCCGATTTCTAAAGCTCCATATCGGATGGCACCTGCCGAGATGGCCGAGCTAAAGAAACAGTTGAGCGAGCTGATGGAGAAAGGGTTCGTAAGAGCAAGCAGTTCACCGTGGGGCGCACCGGTATTGTTTGTTAAGAAAAAGGATGGGAGTTTCCGGCTTTGTATCGACTACCGCGGGTTGAACAGAGTTACTGTGAAGAACAAGTACCCTCTTCCGAGGATAGATGAGTTACTGGATCAACTCCGAGGTGCTACTTGTTTCTCTAAGATCGATTTGGCTTCAGGTTATCATCAGATTCCGATAGACGAGTCGGATGTAAGGAAGACTGCCTTTAGGACAAGGTATGGTCACTTTGAGTTCGTAGTCATGCCGTTTGGACTGACGAACGCACCTGCGGCCTTCATGAAACTCATGAATAACGTTTTCAGAGATTGCTTGGATGAGTTCGTGATCATCTTCATAGATGACATTCTGGTCTACTCAAAGAACCGGGAAGATCACGTGGATCACCTCAGGACGGTGATGAATAGACTAAGGGAACATAAGTTGTTTGCTAAGCTTAGCAAGTGCAGTTTCTGGCAAAGGGAGATTGGATTTTTGGGTCATGTGGTTTCGGATAAGGGAGTGTCCGTAGATCCAGAGAAGATTAAGGCAATCGCAGATTGGCTTAGACCTGTTAATGCCTCGGAAATAAGAAGTTTCCTTGGGTTAGCTGGATATTACCGGCGGTTCGTTAAGGGATTTGCAAGTATGGCTCAGCCAATGACACGGCTAACTGGAAAGGATGTACCGTTTGTGTGGTCGGCTGATTGTGAGAAGTGTTTCGCTAAGTTGAAGGAAATGCTTACGAGTACTCCGGTTTTAACTTTGCCTGAGCCGGATCAGTCTTTTGTGGTTTACACAGATGCTTCACGGATGGGATTGGGATGCGTTCTGATGCAGCAAGGGAAAGTAATAGCTTACGCTTCAAGACAGTTGAGAAAGCATGAGCAGAATTACCCTACTCACGATCTGGAAATGGCTGCGGTAGTGTTTGCGTTGAAGATTTGGCGATCTTACTTGTACGGTGGGAAAGTTCAAGTTTTCACAGATCACAAGAGCCTGAAGTACATATTCACTCAGCCGGAGTTGAACATGAGGCAGCGTAGGTGGATGGAGTTTGTGGCCGATTATGATCTGGATATTGCCTACCATCCGGGAAAGGCAAATCTTGTTGCGGATGCACTTAGCAGGAAGAGAGTAGCCGCATCTGCCGAAAAAGATATGGAAGGATTGGTCAGTATGGTTGGGACCTTACGGTTGACAGCTTTGACTGAAGAGGTGGAACCGTTGGGTTTAGGTGCAGCAGATCAGGCAGATTTGTTAAGTCGGGTACGGTTGGCTCAACAGAAAGATGAGATTCTTATGAAGTCGGCGAAGAATGATAATTCGGAGTATCAGACTTCAAACAATGGGACGATTTTGGTTAATGGCCGTGTGTGTGTTCCAAATGACAAGGAACTCAGGGAAGAAATTCTTAAGGAAGCTCACCATTCTAAGTTTGCGATTCACCCGGGATCGACCAAGATGTATCGAGATCTGAAACGGTACTACCATTGGGTTGGGCTGAAACGAGATGTGGCTAAGTGGGTTGCTGGTTGTCAGACTTGTCAAATGGTGAAGATTGAACATCAGGTTCCGAGTGGGCTGTTGCAAAGTTTACCGATTCCAGAATGGAAATGGGACATGATCACAATGGATTTTGTGACCGGATTGCCAAAGTGTGGCAATATGGATTCGATTTGGGTCATAGTCGATAGATTGACTAAGTCTGCTCACTTCCTTGCAATCAACAAACAGGACAAGGCCGAAGGACTAGCAAAGTTATATGTGGAGCAGATCGTTAAGTTGCATGGAGTGCCGGCGAGTATAGTTTCTGATCGAGACTCGCGTTTTGCATCGGCTTTCTGGAAAGAACTTCAGAAACGTTTTGGGACAAGAGTTCACATGAGTACAGCCTATCATCCGCAGACAGATGGACAGTCCGAGAGGACAATCAGGACACTTGAGGATTTGTTGCGAGCTTGTGTTCTGGATTGGGGCGGTAGATGGAAGGATTACTTGCCTTTGGCGGAATTTTCCTATAATAATAGCTATCACGCTAGCATTGGGATGTCACCGTTTGAAGCGTTGTATGGACGGCCGTGTCGTACACCGCTATGTTGGACCCAAGTGGGGGAGCGCAGTATTTTTGGTCGAGACTTTGTGGAAGAAACGACCGAGAGAATCAGAGTGTTGAAGCTGAAGATGAAAGAAGCTCAGAACCGGCAAAAGAGTTATGCTGATAAGCGCCGAAAGGAATTGGAATTCCAAGTAGATGATCTGGTTTACGTTAAGATGGTTATCAACAAGGGTAAAGACCGAGCTGCGTTATCTGGGAAACTGAAACCTAGGTACATGGGACCGTACAAGATTCTGGAAAGGATCGGAGCAGTGGCTTATAAGTTGGAATTGCCACAAGTGTTGGAAGCATTTCATAATGTTTTCCACGTTTCCTTGCTAAGGAAGTGCGTGACTCATGGGGAACGAGTTACCACGGATCCACCACCGGACTTGAAAGAAAATTGGACTATTGAGGGAAGGCCAGTTCGGATTGTGGGAAAAAGAGTGAAACAGGCTGGTCGAAAGAAGATTAAAATGATCCAAGTGGTTTGGGATTGCGAAGGGGAGGAAGATATGACTTGGGAACCAGAGGAACGGATGAAGGAAAAGTTTCCTAAGTGGTTTGAGAAGCAACCAAAGTTATCAGAAAAGCCGAAGAAGAAGAAAGATTCGAGGACGAATCTTCACATAAGTGGGGGAGAGTTGTAACGCCCGTGTTCCGCGATTCTGCCAAACGAGGGAATTTGGCTAAGGAAGAAATTGAGTTTAGCCGAGGAAATTGTCAAAAATGTAACTGTTTACATTTTAGCCGAATAAAAATGTAATCGTATACATTTTAGCCGACCAAAGTGAATAAAAATGTAACCGTTTACATTTTAGCCGAGCAAAAGTGAATAAAATGCGACCGTCTACATTTTAGCCGACCAAAGTGAATAAAAATGTAATCGTTTACATTTTAGCCGAGCAAAAGTGAATAAAATGCGACCGTCTACATTTTAGCCGAGCGCGCGTGTATAAAATGTAACCGTGTACATTTTATTCGACCGAATGTGTATAAAAATGTAACAGTTTACATTTTTAGCCGAGCGCGCGTGTATTAAATGTAACCGTTTACATTTTAGCCGACCAAATGTGTATAAAAATGTAACCGTTTACATTTCAGCCGAGCAAGCGTGTATAAAATGTAACCGTGTACATTTTATTCGACCAAATGTGTATAAAAATGTAATTGTTTACATTTTAGCCGAGTAAAGCGTATCAAAGGCGAAAACCGTCGACAGTTTCTCGGGAAAAAGGCACGTGTGAGAGCAGTTTCGGTTTCTAGCCAATCAAATTAACCGCGGGATCAGTTATTCGCGAGGGAATCGGACCTTGGTTTATTTTATTAAGCTTTTGGCTTAATTCTTCTCTTTCGCGCGACCAAAAGAACTCTGAAAGTATAAGGGAGAATTTGTGAGAAGTTATTCGAGAGAAAGTACAGTTTATCCGTGATAATCTGATTTTAGCCGAGGGAGAATTCAGATTATCCGAGGAAAATCGAACGCGAGGAGTTTTAGCCGAACGAGAATTCAACGTATTCGAGGAAAATCGATCGCGAGGAGTTTTAGCCGAACGAGAATTTAATTCTGGTCTGAGGAGGGATTCTAGCCGAGAGAAGGGATTTTCTGTTCGATACGAATCCGAAGGAAACGAAGGTGAGTGCGTGACCGTGGCCTTAAGTCTGGGTCGTTTCTTGAGTAGATGGTTCTGTTTGTTCTGATGAATTCGATGTTTATCGTTATTCATGTTCTGTTGGCTATCCGTGGGATTGTGTACATTATTGGCGATCTAGACTGAGATTCAGCCGGTAATGGTATATAATCACTCGGCTAGTTCTGGTTCTGATTGATTCTGGTTTATTCTTGTTGCGATTCATGCTTTGGCTAAGTGAGACGGGATGACCGTTCTCACTAAGCATTTCTGTTGCTTATGCCTCCTTTTGGATGCAGGTTCTGATTGTAGCCGAGATGTTACATATGATGGTTGATCAGTTCGCGGGACATAGGCTGGAACGGATGGATGGTTGTGTTGGGTAGATTCGGTCTAGTTTACATTTTGTAGTAGCTTATATGCAAACTTAACAAATGTGCTAGAACCTCGCCTGTTTTAATTCAAGTTTTCTGTATTAACCTATTTATGCTCGAAAATGACTAAGTCGGAATGAACTAGAACGTGCAAAAATTAAAAATCTGGTATATTCTAATCCGGCTAAAATTGTTAAGTGTTGGCTAAATTTATAAAAATCGGATTAGGGTCTTACACAGAGCCTAGGCAGGCATGGCCTTGGACCACTTTTTTTTTAGTTTTTGATGGGCCACAAAATTGATGTTTCCATTTTTTATAAGGCCACCAAATTTTTTTTATACTTATCTTTTTTATATCAAATTATCAAGTTATTTTATTTCTTTTTTTTCCAATGATTTTCAAATTAAATTGGAATTATGCCTTAAAACTTTTATTTTATACATTTTACAAAGGGCCACATTTTTTTTCCTTGTCTCGGACCACTATTTTTGTTGGGCCGGTCCTGCTGTCATGTTCAATCCCTACATCAAACAAGGTTAGTGCATGGAGATGTGAAACCAGAAAACTGTTTACTTGGTCAGCCTGGAACAGTAGACGAGAAGAAACTTTATCTTATCGATCTTGGGTTGGGTGAGTTTTTGTAATATGTTTACAAACAACCTGACACGTTGTTAAGCGACTGTTTTTATCTCTGCAAAATTTTGTAAATTATTTGTAACGTTTTATTAATGTCAATTGTTTAGGAATAGCTCAGGAATTGGTTTTGGTAACATTACATAATGAATTGACGTCAATTTTGCTTATGAATTTTGATTTTAGGTCAAAATAAAGCTAGAAAAGTGTTCAACTGTGTATGGATTTGCTTTGGTTGACTGTGCTGCCTTGAGGTATGGGTCGGGTCCATCAGCGATGATGCCTATGGAAGTGTGTTTTGTATCTTGTGTCTGTTATATGACTTTGAGGACGTATTTTTGGTTTGCATTAGATATATGGTCGTGTGGTGTAATCTTGTATGTGATTCTAACTGGATGTCTCCCTTTTGACGATAGAAACGATAGAAACCTTGCAGTTCTTTACCAGAAGGTAAACCGTCTCTTCCCTTTAATATTTTTGATTGGAGACACATTTTGAACAAACAAGCTTGAAAAAAGATATCTTTTTCAGATATGCAAAGGAGACCCACCAATACCTAGATGGTTATCACCAGGTGCAAGAACCATCATCAAGAGAATGCTCGATCCAAATCCAGTTACGAGAATCACAGTCGCATGTATTAAAGCCAGTGAATGGTTCAAGGACGACTACACGCCTTCCATTCTTTATGATGATGACGAAGAAGAAGTTGACACATACGAGATGCTTTCTCAATCCAAGAACTTGTAAGAATATGTCACCTCGCACTTTGATGCAATTGCATTTGATTTAAGTACAATGTGCTCATCAATTCTCTGTTTTCTTTTTTGAACGGTGTCTATGGATCTGAAGAAGGGAAATGCAGTGATTCACCGACCATCATCAATGTGTTTCTTGACCTGTCCGTTTTCTTTTAACAAGAGGTAAAGTGTATTTATCCTGTCTCAAAGATGTGTCATCTGCTTGAGACAATGTATAACTAAAAACAAAATTATCCTTTCCAATTCTCAGAATGTATCAGAGAGAAGAATAAGATTCACTTCAAATAGCTAGGCAAAAGATTTAATGGAGAAAATCAAAACAGCGGTTACCGAAATGGGATTCAATGTACAAAAGAAACATGCGAAGGTGAATCTTCACAACATGGTTTTCCTTTTCTTTAGCTACTTGTAATGTTAAGTTGGTAGCGTTCATAAAAATTTTACATAATTATTTGTGCTATTTTTAGAATTTTAAAATCAACTTACCTTCTTCCTACAAAAATTTTGAGTAACAAATTTGACAAGTGTTTTAGAAAAAAAAAATGGTGCTATTTTAGAATCTTTTCTAACTCAATGATAGTTGATTTTAGGGATAGTTGATTTTAGGGATTTAGCCTTTTGCTCGATGAGTCCAATATCACTACTACATCTCATAGATATGCCTCATCTGTCATTAAGTCATTTAAATCTTAGATTGATTCTCCATTTGTCTGTCTAACACAAACAATTTGGTCCATTGGAGAGGAGAGTTTGTACTAGTATTACACTAAGCTCATCCTCCTTTTTAAGCTTTGAGAATCAAAAAAAAAAAACTAGCAAAACCAATCAACACGATAAGAGCGTAATTAGTGTTATCTTTTATCGTCATCAGTTATATATCCACTAGGTTGTACTAAAACGCACGTCGTCCGGATGACGATGGATTCTCTTCAGGAAGATTGAGTATTTGCTGGATCTGGTAATGAGCCTGCAAAAAGGTTCACACAACCATTAACAAAGCAAATCACCAGATGAGAGACTTCCATCATATTATATGTCATGATGCAGAGTTGTTAAACAGTGGTTTTCTACTTCTGACTCAACAAATGAATTATTTACAAAGCAAGATACTACTTCAACTTACCAGTTTGATGCGCCCTTTGATCTGCGTAATAACACCAGTTACCTCCTCTAATTGTCTGGAAAAACAAAAACCACCATTTATAGTATCAACATTCACTCACTATTTAATCCTAGTATTTAACAAGACAACTCATTCGTCATATACAATGCCAGCTTTTCCCTTGAAGTTAACCAGAAGCAAACAGCAATGCGACAAAGTCATGTATACAACAGCCTAGTTTGATTTAGCCGCTTTTGTGTACATTAAGGCTTGAAGAGGTGACAAACAGAAACTTTGAGAAAAGCAGCATGTGAAGCAAAAAAAGCAAAGCGTTATCATACTTTTTAATTCTTTCCTCCCTTTGTGAGATATAGTCAAGAGCTTCTTGCCGGGTGAACTCCACATAGAAGCCGAGCCCTACATCCATGAATATGTGCCTTGTATCTGGCCTGAACTCAAACAGACACCCAAATCAAAAGTGTAAACGAAATCAGAAGCAAGCCTGGTAGATATCATCTCCAATTTTCATCCACATTTACAAACGTTTTCTGCTCAGTAATACATAACTAGCATCTAACATACATAACACAGTGAAAGTACACTACTTAAATGCATAAGTGTTTGTGTTAAGGTGAAAATGCATTAAGCTCAGTATGGAGACAGTGTATGACATTTCCTATATAATTACTTGACTAGGATGAAACCAAAGAACCAGAGCTATAAGAGACGTACACTTCAGCTTGCATGTAAACTTCTGAACCGAGGTTGACCATTGTTTTGAGACTATTTACACCATTTTTCTCCAGCGTTTCTAGGTTTTTCCGCAATTTAGAGCTGGAGTGGTAGTAACAGTTAAGGAACCAAGAATTTCCAACCAAATTAGAGCTCACTAGAACGACAACGACTACACCAAGAACAGTTCCTCTAGATTACAAGATACTCAAAAACTAAGTGAAAAAACTGAATCAGTCATCTGTACTGGGGCTAAGACAAGGGAGAAACGAACAAAATATTAATGAGATGTACATTTCGAGAAGCAAGAGTCTTTTGTATACAAAAGGATACAGTACTTTTTGTTCTTCAAAGATCTTGTCCCTGCAAAACCAACAAATGCAGAGACCACAATGAAAAAACATTAAAAAAGAGACTAACTAAACTAACCCTACATACACTTTAACATCATACATACAACTTAAAATCTGGATCTGAAAAGGAGGTAGATTTGAATACCGTGAGGCAATTGTGTGAACAAGCTTCTGTTTTAAACCTTTATCGATGATTTCCTCCAACAACAGCAAGTCCTTTTGACGTCCCTCCTCCATTACTGCAACATGACCCAAAGATATCAAGCTTGAGGCTCTCGCCGAGGTGAAATTAACCAAAAATTAAGCGATAAGACCATACCAGCAATACACTAAAAAGTCAACTTCTTAGCGTCTCTGCTCAGTAATTACTAGGAGTGGATTACAAAATAGTGAGACAGTTGATTTTTCTGATTCTGATCTGCGATTAGTGTTCAGAATCGTTCAGTACTTCTCCTCCGTTGATTTTTCCACCGATAGAACGCCGAATAACGAAAACCTCTCCTCCGTCTTCTTCTTCTTCGTCTCGTAGCAATCACCAGACAGAGAGAACAAAAAAAAAAAGAGAAACCCGAAAAGGCTATGAAGAAGAATCTGTGTAGAGAGAGAGAGAGAGAGAGAGAGAAACGAAGGAGAAGAGAAATGGGTTCAAGTTTTATCGAATTGTGCAGTTTTAGGATTTCGATTTCTGGGTTTGAATTTTTAAGGTTCATACGCGGATTTCGATTTGGGAATTTTAGAGTAACAAGTTTTTAGTTCTGGGGGGTTTTAGTTTTTGGTTTCGGGTGGGATATGTAATCAGGTTTACGAGTTTATTCGGATATGTAATCGGGTTTACGAGTTTAATTTTGATTTTTTTTGTGTTTAGTTGATTAATCATTAATTGGTATACAGTAAACTAAATTAAATTGTGGTCCGTAGGAAAATAAGTTTCGAATTTTGTGAATAAATAAAATTCCAACGGAGAAATAAAATCAGGGAAAAATAGAACGTTAACCCAATAAATTAAGAGAACTATGAACGAACTTGGGATGTGCTATGATCTTCAAATCATGTAAGCATCGCAATCTTATATATCCAACGAAAACCTAAAAAATGCACATTAAGTTTTCTTTCAAGTGAAACAAAAAATGTTGAAATAAAACTCATTGATATACATCTTCTTCATTCGCCTGAGTCTGATCCGAGAAACGCAACTAGAATCCAACAAATCTCGGCAGCCAAAACCATTACTGAGTATCCACAACAGCGATGATTGGCTGAGTTTCGCCTCTAGAAGAAGCTTCCATACTATAATAAACTCGGCAGCTGAAATAGAACACTGCACTCATCATCGAATCGATAAGTGTCACAAAGGAATACATCAACACCAGAAGAGGTCCTTCCCATAACCTCGAAGACCCATCTCCATAACTCACCTTCTTCACTCTGTGATCAAACAATCCTTCCACAAACGCCAATCCTAACGTCGACCCGAGGAATATCAACAAACCCACTTGAATCTGCCCTCTGATCAGGTCACTAGCTCTCACCAATGCTCCTGCCCCTGAAACATCTTCCAGAACCGAGATCACGATTGCGGTGTTGCAGATTATAATGGCGTTGGCGAAAACTACAGAGAATGCTAAACCAACTAAGATGGCTCCATAAACATTGAAATCTGGTGAGAAGCCAAGAACAGAGAAGGAGCTGCAGATTGCTACAAGGAGAACGCAGAAGAAAGTGAAGCAGCCAACAATCAGAACGCAAATCCACATGTAAGTGAACACAACTCGTCTCCATATCTTCTGCAATGCAACTAAGAAGTTGCTTGTTTCGACTTTTTCCTTCGAGTAAGTGGCATCCACTGAGTAAACCACTGCTGTTTTAGACAAGAGAGACACAGTGGTGAACAAAGGGAAACACATTGCCGATGAAACAGCAGTTTCAGCGAATTTCTGACAAGAGTGTTTGACAAATGGCTGCAAAGGAAGACCACTAGACTTTGCCACCAAGAGAAGCTTCACTGTGAGTTTGTTCACTAGTGATTGATCAACTAGAAAGTTGGGTAAGAGGATAGCAGAGACAGGACAGATCAAAAGAGCAGCAGTTAACATGAAAGCACCTAGATTGTACCGGAGGATTCGAACGGATTCTCTCAGGATCTCTAAAGCATTCGTGGAGTGAAACTGCTTGTGACTGTATGATTTTAGCTCCGGTTTCCGTACGGATCCCTGATTTCCTCCGATATTCGTTTCCGTCTCCATTTTTCGACTTCAGTTGAGTTCGAGATTACATACCATGTGAAATTCACAAGCAGCGGGATGCAAAGTGAAGATCTTTGAGATAAACCAGGTTGCCTACATATCAAGAAAGAAAGAAAATTGGAGTGTGAATCATTTGATCTCATGAACGCGTATAAAGTATGAAAGCGATGGAATTTCAGCTGTAAAAGTGATTGAAACGAAGAAAAAAAGCGTCGAGGTCGGATATCGGAGCCGGGTTCGGATCCTACCTCACTAGCTCAGTTAAAAAAAAGACGAATCTTGGACGGGATCTCGGCGATGTCGTCTACGTTTCCTAAGAATCGAAAAATGATTTCTAAAAAAATAAGACAATTTGTCGGTGGCACACAGGTGAAGGCAGAAGAAGAACCATCGTGCATCTGGAAGATCCAAATCCAACGGAGGTAATCACGAACTTGAAGCTAAACCGCAAATTCAACTGAACCCTAAATAACACTGAACCGTAACCCGGTTAAGAAATCGTTGAGAAATTGGGTCAGGCCCAATAAGAATGAGCACAATGGGGGAAAAAAAAAGGAGAATCTTTCCGGTCACATCCTTGCTCGAAGCGACCGAGTACGATGAAGTAGTTGAGTTAGAGCGGGAGTGACACGCCGTTGACCAGTAAAGACGAGAGCTATATAAGAGACACGATGGAGCTGAATCTCCCTGAGACTCGGAGCAGATCAATTCGTTGCATTGTCAAACTCGGTTTGTCTCTTCACATCCTTGCTCGATCGATTCTTAGATCGCATTTCCGTTTTTTTCTCAGTCTTATGGGTACCATTTGAGTTTGATTCTTATTTGGTTTTTCAAATCCGACAACGAGAAAAGACTCCAAAGATACCCTTTTTCCTGTCCCATTTAATCTATAACAGCGATAATATGTCTAAATCATCTGTGTTAGGAGGAGCCGCGATTACTTGCAAGAACGAGCTGGAGAAGATTCACGATGAGAATCTGGAGATCGTGGCGTGCCAGTTACGTCAGGCTATGATGGTGGGTTCACTTCCGAGCAAGGTTATTGGGATGGACTGGAGCAAGAGACATGGAAGCTCTCAGATTTCTTGTGATGTGGATGATTTGGGGGATCAGGACTCTTCCGAGTTTAGCAAATTTGTTGTGGTTCATGGCGCAGGTTAGTTTATTCCTTGTTCATGACATTGATTCGTCTTTGATTAGTTCTTAAAGATCAATGAGACTTTTAACACTATGGGTTCCTGCTTGTGTTCTTGAGCTGTTATGTAGTTTTAGTTTTCTTTGTCGGGGATTTATTATATATTTTTCTAATCTGCAATATTAGGTTCCTTTGGGCACTTTCAGGCCAGCAGATCAGGTGTTCACAAAGGAGGACTTGAGAAACCTATTGTCAAAGCTGGTTTTGTCGCTACTCGCATATCTGTGAGACTGTCTGCTAATGCTAATACTCTTACTTAAGCTAGTCTTGAGTTGTTCTGATAGTTCCTCTTTCCACTCCTTTGCAGGTCACAAATCTTAATCTTGAAATTGTACGAGCACTTGCCCGAGGTACCTCTTATGTTTCTCTAATTATCCTCTGAAACTATGGTCTTGCTGAGAGGAAAATATATGAATTTGGAAGCTAAACTTTATGCTTTCTTGCAGAGGGCATTCCTACTATCGGCATGTCTCCATTTTCATGTGGTTGGTCAACCTCCAAAAGAGACGTAAGATCCAACTGAACTTCTTTTCTTTTCCCCCTTTACATATTTCCTGATCTGAAGCATGTTTGGGTCAGTTTTACTGAAACTACTATTTGCACTAGGTGGCTTCTATGGATCTATCAACAGTAGCTAAAACAATAGACTCAGGATTTGTCCCTGTAAGTTTTGAATCCCACCACTGGCATTAGGTAGATGTTTCCCAAAGTCACTCGACCGTGATTTTTACTGTAAAATTTGTCCTGGCCAGGTTCTCCATGGAGATGCAGTGCTAGACAATATACTGGTAATATGCTCTCCTGGGATACCAAACCTCTGTCTAGATTGTTTTCCTCTTGGAATTGAAACTGTTGGAAATTCTTGTCCTGAACAGGGTTGCACCATATTGAGTGGTGATGTTATCATCCGTCATCTCGCAGATCATTTGAAGCCAGAATATGTTGTCTTCCTTGTATCCTTTTGATGATAAAAAAATAAAATTTGCTTTTCATAACCAATGTCCTCTTCCTCTTCCTATTCTTTGTTATCTGAGTAACTCTTTACAAAGACAGATGTACTAGGTGTATACGATCGACCACCATCAGAGCCTGATGCTCTGCTCCTGAAAGAGATCGGTTAGTTCCAAACTTTACCTAGTGGTAAGAATTAAAAAGCCTAATTCTTACCATTCATGCAGCGGTTGGAGAAGATGGAAGCTGGAAGGTTGTGAATCCAGTGTTGGAGCACACAAACAAGAAAGGTAGCCAACATAGTAAAACTAAGCAATTAGTCTAACGGTTAGATTAAAGCTGTCTACTTGTGGAACCAAACAGTTGAAACCTCTGTTGCGGCCCACGATACAACCGGGGGAATGGAAACGAAGATATCAGAAGCTGCTATGATTGCAAAACTTGGAATCGATGTCTACATTGTGAAGGTAGTAGATTAAATACATCATTTTGCCTTTAACTAATCTCTTAGACTGAGATGGAGCTTTAAACCACCATTATGCTTCTTTATTTTTTATCTCCTAAACAGGCTGCGACGACTCATTCACAGAGAGCGCTCAATGGCGATTTAAGAGATAATGTTCCTGAAGATTGGCTCGGTACTCTCATTAAATTCTCTAATAAGTAGAAGAATCTCTGACGCACACACTAAATCCAGTTTTCTCAAGAAAGCAAACTTTGACCTTTTGTTGCTCATGTTCGTGTTTATGAGCCAGATTTTGTGCATGAACAATTGTGTATTGTTTTAAATTTCGAATTGGAAAACGAAAGGCAACGTTTTTAATCTCTGCTTTGTACATACAAAGATACAGAAATACAAAATACTGAAAGAGAAACTCACTTCTCTGTACCTTCTTGGTCAAGGATACAGCTTGATAGGAACGACGAATAAATTCTCCAATTCGATCAGGTTGGAGGATGAACATGTTTGGTAATGTGTAAACAAAGTTGCGTAACACAACCTTGGTGAATAACAAAACCACAGGATTAATAATAAGTAAAAGGATTAAGGAAAACATTCACTGTTTCAACACCAAACTTTTCAACAATCCAAAACCAAAAGATATGGTTGTCTTCCAACAAGAAACACACACAAATGGTCTAAATTAGAAAAAGGAAAAAACATGTTTTTGTTCTTATAACATTGACCACTGTCGTCAAACTGGGTAATAATATTATCCTCTGCGTAAAGAGAATGATACTTTGTTTACTTGCCACCACCAACTTCCTTCACGGCACAGATCTGCTCCTCTCCCATTGAAGACATGACAGACACCACAACATCCTTACCCTCCTCGAATCCACTCTTCATCTGCATTTACACCACATTAGTTTTCAATACCACACAAAGTTGAACAAGTCATGTATTGTGTGTATGAATGAAAAGACAAGATAATAACCAGAGCAGCCAGACTGTCATCGGTGGGAAGCTTGAGATCGTCCTTGGTGCCACCACTGTCGGTCAGAAGGCTAACCTGTAATTTGAACAAATAAAAAATTTAGAATTTCAAACATGTCCAGGAAGAAAAACAAAAGCTGCAGTGATGAGGTAGCAAGTGGACATACAAAGCCATCCTCGGAGATATCAATCAACTGGTAATCAACACGGTTCACATGTGGAACCTGACAAAAGAAACAAAATCTAAATCAGATCACAGATCTTATGGGATATTAAAACTGAATCTAGATTCATTAGCTTGTGACTTACATCACAATTGTGGGAAGAGGGAACGATATCCTCGAGCTTCTTAGCAGTGAAGATATCAATGGCAACAAAGTGACATTTGGCGTGACCGTGCTTGCCTGTCTTTGAAGTCGAAACCTCAACAACCTATGAATCCCAAAGAGACCAACGAAATTATTATTCCCTTCGATGTTTAGATCAAAATCACATACTAGATTTCTTAGATTCATCTATCTATGTTTATATTTCATTTCCAAAAATCTACGAAAGTAAAGAGCCATCACCATCATCAAAGACGATGAAATCAAAAACGAAAAAAGTTGAAAGCTATACGATCTGATCACTGCAACCTAAAAATAAAGCACATAATCACAAAAATCGGGGTAACGAGACACTGCAACACACAATCTAAATCAAGGAGCTATACACAACACAGAGATCTAGAATCATGATATCGAGATCGGGAGACATGATTGATGAAAACGAACAGAGATGAGGAAAATCGAAATCAGACCTTGCAGGGACGGCCCTTGATGACGATGTGACCACCCTTACGGATGTTACCGGCCTGCTGTGGATAGGTCTTGGAAGCTCCGGCGTCACTAGACTCGAAGTGGTGCTCTTCGTCAGACATCTTTCAACGGTTTAGGAAGCGAGAGATTGGAGAAGAAGAGATTGAGAATGAAAACCTAAGAGAGAGAAGTCAGCGAGTGATGTCAATTTTTATACGGAGGAGGAAGGAGAGGCATTTCTAGGGTTGCTGTATTATTATCCTCTTTCTCATCCGTCCGATTAGAATCTCTCAACCGTCCAGATTTACGCAAATTCATCTCCTCTGTTGCATCATCGCGTGCAAACCACGCGGCCCCACACTAGCTTGCGGCGTCTTATTGCTCATACAAATTTTACTTTTTCTTTTATTTTTTTAATTAAATGGAACTTTTCTAAAATCAAAAGGCCAGATTTAATTTAACATAATATAACATCATTTTTTTTAGTGTGTGGAACACAAATCTACTTGCTAAGCTTACCGTTTGAGTTCACCAAGAGCCTGGAGTTATTCTTCTGCTCGCCCTGCGAGTCATTGTAGAGAGATGCTTGTCACTTGTGAGTGATGAAATGAAAAAATAGAGCAGTGAGGAAAATGAAAACTCACTTATCTTTAGCTTCTTGATAAGTGTAACACCCAAGAGATCTCCACTTTGGTTCAATGCCAAAGACGCGATGCTATTTAGGTATTTTCGAACCTGAATGAAGAAACACAGGCCAGAGATCAAATAAAGAGTCATCAAGAAGTTGTCGAAGCAAAGGGGAAAAACAAGTGTGCTTATCTGCCAAGGATGAAGAGAAAAAGTGACAAGTTACCAAATGATAATTTTCTATATTTCATTTTTTTCCCTACAACTTATCAAACCATGACTTACTTAATGTCACTTGAGCGTGGTATAGTGAATCTAAAAATAAACCAGCAGAGATGACCTATAATGTTATTGAATTGCTTTCTGAGCCAATAACATGATAAGGCTTAGACATGAAACATTATAAAAACCCAAATCTACTAAAAAGGGATATTTCAGATGTTATGTAGAACAAAAGATCTCGACAATCAGATCGCTCTATAAAGAATCTCCTCTATCACACTAATTGATGTAAAAGCAAGGAAGATATGAGTAAGTAGCACATTAGTTCATTGATGGAGTTAATATTGTCGTTTCCTTATACATTCTCTGTTCTCTTCGGTTGCAAATGTATCACTAGAATAAATTTCTCCTATTAAACTTAGCAAACTGCTATATCTGATCAAAATAAGTAAACTTTTCATCACACTACATAGCAGTGTTATGGTTGGACAGCTACAGGCATGAAAACGCTTTATGATGTTTGTCTATCCACAGCTTATAAGGTGGTTTTTCACCACTTTGACTAATTACTAATCGGAAACGTAAAATTGAGTTATAAAAAGCACTTCAAAACAGTGGAAATCTAGCAAGAGAACGCCAAAACCACACAAAATTTTCAAACTAGTCAGAATCAGATTGTTGAGATGAGTTAGTGGGTTACCTCTTTCATGAGAGTAGACAATGCATGCTGCAACATCATCATGTCTTCCAATCGTATCAACAGTTCCAACATTCAAATCGTACCTAACAAACAATTGAAGCATTGAATCATCGTGTCTAAGATGCTTTGTTTTTTTTTGTTTTTTTGATTAAGGCACAAGAACTCCGTAGCTAATCATAACTTTTCACTCAAAAATCAATAATGAAGGGCATCAATGATGCCGCATCATTACCAAACCTAAACAAAACCCATTTCCAAAATTTCTCAAAAGGCAAATACCTCGGGATGAATCAAGCGGTAAAAGAAGCTGATTCTTTCTCGAAACACCTCTGATTGCAGGCAATTCTAGACTTAGCGACGTTGAACAATCTCAGATAATCAAGCAAAAACCAAAATAAACACAAAACAGTCATCCTTTACGCCTGAGAACAACGCAGTGCGGTACTGATTTGAAAACGGAGAAACGAAACGAATAAGGAGGCTGTTTCACTCCTGAGCCTGGAAATCGCGTCGTCGATTGGGAGTTGTAGACTATGACCGCTCATGATTGAAGCGATTTTGGACCAGCCCGTACCTCGAACAGTCACTCTCTCTGGGCACAATCATTTGACGAAAATCAAACGTCGTTGGAAAAGAAAAATCCTGTATTTAGAGCTTTTGTGATGACTCATGAGTCATGACGCGTCCCGCTCGCGAAATTCGAAAACATCGACGAACATCTTGGAACTTGGAAGGAGATGGAGTTGCGTGGTTAGTACCATTAGGAAATGGGCTAAATGGACCAGATCATATTCGGCCCATTAAGTTAAAGAGTTTTCTATTTATTTAAAGCACCACATGTTTTGGTTACTAAAATTGTGAACCTATAACCTAAATCTACATCTGCCAACAGATCTAACCCTAAATTAACAAATTGTCTCATCCGCCTCTACCGATCGTAATATACGGAGACGCTAAAACATGTGTCTTTTGGGACGTCGAGGATTACCCGATTCCTAATGGTCTCGATCCTGTATCGATTTGTCGGGATATCAAAGAAGCTCTTGACAATGAGAAGGTATCAATCAAGGCTTACGTTGATAAGAACTCACTCTCGACGTAAATATTTGGATGATATAATCTAAAAATTTAATTGAATTTTAAAAACTCATTCAGATGCTCCATCTGGATGTTGCTTATTTATACACTAAACAAACATCAATTCGCAACTCATAAAATATCTGAATGAACAAACGAAGATGCTCTTTAACTTTTAAAATGGATCAGGCCAAGAACATCACTCTTTCATGTACCCACCAATACAAACAAATACCACCCTTTCTGTCAAAAGGGTTTGCAAATACCACCCTTTACTTTTATTCCTTTGATCTCGTATATTGTTAATCAATATATCTATATATATAAAATTAGTAATTCACAAGATCGCGACACGTGTCGAGTTAATCAATTAGATTTTGACATGTGTCGAGTTTATATAAAAGTTTTTTTTAGATTAAGGAAATTTAACTTAAAATTAAAATGTAGAGTTTAATTTAAGAAAAATGAAAAAAAGACTTAATTATAAAAGTAAAGTTAGCAACAAAAAAAATTGAACATAGACTTAATCATAAATGTAAAGTTAGCAGAAAAAAGAAAAAGAAAAATTGTTTTTAGATTTAGGAAATTTATTTATTAAGAAAATTTAACTTAAAATTAAAAGCTAGAGTTTAATTTAATAAAAATGAAAAAAAAAAACTTAATCCTAAAAGTAAAGTTAGCAAAAAAACAAAAATAGAAGATAGACTTAATCCTAAATGTAAAGTTACCAGAAAAAATGGAAAATAAAAATTGATTTTAGATTACAGAAATTTATCTACAAGGAAATTTATCTTAAAATTAAAAGTTAGAGTTTAATTTAAGAAAAAGGAAAAAAAAATAGACTTAATCATAAAAGTAAAGTTACCAAAAATATATATATATATTTTTAGAAAAAACGAGTATCCTAAAAGTAAACTTATCCCCAAAAAGAAAGAAAAATAAAAAAAAATAGAACATAGACTTAATCTTAAATGTAAAGTTAGCCAAAAAAAAGGAAAATAAAAATTGATTTTAGATTAAGGAAATTTATCTATAAAAACTAAATTTAAAAAAATGAGATAAAAAATTTTCTATTTTGATTAAGGAAATTAAAAAAAGGAATACAATCATATAAGGAAAATGAATTATAATTTCTTACCTCTATATAACCAATTTGATAGTTTCTCAATTTTACAACCAAAAAAATATTGAGAAGAGAGATACAGAAACCAAACGCAAAACAAATTACTAAGAGGTAATCTTTTGTGTAATTTTACAAGCCTCTATATGTTAATAGCAACGCACGGATCCATATTATATTGTACACCATATCTAGGCAAATATCTTAGAGATGGTGTATAATATTAGTTTTTTTATATATTACTATGCTGAAAAATATGATGTACGTTATAGTTTCTCAATCTTTGTAATCTATATCTTAACATACCTACATATAGAGGTGGTGTATAAAACAAAAATAATTCGGGTACGTTATTGGTGTATAAAAAAAAAATTATGTTGTACGTTAATGCAAATGTTTTATTTTTTTACAGGAATATCAAGAGAAAAACAATGAATGCTGAAATTCGAAATAACAATAGAGACTATTTAACATAAACATAAAGCGCTCTTATCGTCGTACCGTAGTTCGTCTAATCAGAAAGTGGAAGGAAAGAAATTTGAAAAAAACAATGAGCTCAAAGGAATGAATTTACTCTTGCTTGATGAGAAGGTCAGTATATTTGTAATTTTTTTAACAAATATATTATCCTAATTGTATAAACTTATTATCTAACTTTAATCTAAATTATTCTGAATACAGGAAAATACTATTATAATTCAACAAATTAACTCTTTTTGTTTGTCGGCATCTTCTGGAACTAAATTCTATATGAATCGTGATTTTGATTATGTTACTGCGTTTCGAGAAAGGTATTTTCTTAGTTTTATTGGTTTCAAATTTACTAATTCACTAAAAATATTAAAATCGATTAATAAAAAAAACTTAAAAATTCTGAGAAGTCAAAGTTGAAAATTTTATCTTAAAAGATATAATTAATATAAAAAAAGAAAAAACATTTCTTAGTTTTTTCATTTAGATTAAAGAAATTAATTTTAAAAGGAAAATAATTATAATTTCTCAACTTTATATAAACCACAATTTGGTAGTGTGTCAATTACACACCAACAAATTAAAAGTCCAATAATCTTATCCAAAACTATTTACTGCATTTATTCACAAATTTTTTTTTTCAATATATATATTTATTTCATCGTAAATTGTGTTGCTAAATTTATGTATTATATATTTTTACGGGTGATCTAATTTTGATTTCTATTTTTCGTCTTTAATATTTTTTAACGGGTTATAAAATATTAAATTACAAACCCGCATATATGCGAATACTTATCTAGTTAATATATAAACCATTTTTTGTCGAGTATATAAACCATTTAAAAAGCAAAAACAAGATCCATTTCATGACCACATAATTTGAGGTTATCTCTAAATGTAAAACCGAAAAATCCTCTCAATCTATAAATTAAAACAAAAACTCATTACAAGAGAATAAATATTATCTATGCGAAACCTGTCACGTGTCAGGACTAAAAAGAATGCTTTTCTGGAATAGTGGCAGTTAATGTAATAAATTGAGTAAGAGAGGAGAGATAATCAACCAATCAGGAACGACCAGAAACAAAGTTTCTAACAATAATACCGAACTCGTAATTATCTACAAAGCCAGGGGTACTTATACTCTGACCCCAAACCTATAAACCTCAAAGTAGGGCCCACTGCTTTTGTTCTAACTAACTTAATAAACATTTTGATGCTTCATTTAGAAATTAATATTGTTATTATCAGACTTGTAATGTAGTGTGGATTTTTGGTTCTTAAAGAAGAAGTCTTTAAAACTAGCATGCTTTTCAGCTTTTAAATTAATATATGCTAATTATTAATTTACTAATTATTATTATTATTTATGTTTATGCTTGTAGTTGAAAGGAAACAGAAGCCTCTGACTTTTAAAATTCTAAATAAATTGTCTTTATAAATTATGCTTCGATTTGGACCAATTTGCTATTTTCTTTCTACTTGAATTATTCTTAATTGTTTGTTTCCTTATCTATTATATAAAGAGTGAGTGAGTCTCACAATTAGATGACACATCAGCTTTCAAAATTAATAAAAAATTAACATTTTAATTTTGACACATTTTCCAAAAAAATAAAAATCTGATTTTTTTTTACATAACTTAAATTTCCGCTTAGTCACAATATCTTTGAACTCTTGTACAAATTCATTTTGTTGATCAATTAATATAACATTTCAACCAAAAAAAATAAAATAAAATAAATTAAATTTTCATAACATTTAAATTTAACTTACATAAACATTGTTAAAAAAAATAATTACATAAATTATATAGACGACAAAGTATGATTTAATGATAATGACAGAGATAAACAAGTTTGATTTGGCTGATAAATTAGATAGAGTGGATTGATCGGGTTATGATTGATCAAATGACATTAATATTTCTTATTTCCGATAAATCATGTAGCTTTTCAATAGAATTCAGTTCAAATAATATTTTTAATTGGTTTGAGAACTATTAGTTTAACTCAGAGAAATCTATCTGTTTTTCAAACCATTTTTCTAAATTCAAAACCGTAAATGGGACTGGTTGATTTGCGGTGGTACTTAATTTACAAAAAAATTAAACATATTTTGAAGAAAGGTTTGTTGTTCCAACTAGATGGGTGAAAGGAGGTAGGATTGCGATAATTGTAAACCTAAGATGGCAAAAGAATATATATATACAAATCAAAACATAACCGTTCTTATGAAAGAGCGAGAGTTACGTCTTTATGATAAAGGAGACCAACGGAGAAATCGAGAGAACAATAATATTATAAATAAACTTAACTTCTGCATAGATGTATCAAAAATCAGTTTGCTCGAGAAACATATTAAAAATGTTACCATTTTGTTCATATACGAGTATTCACGACGAGACTAACTGGAGCTTGACAAAAAGAAAGCACAATAATTTTGATAGATAAATTTTGAGGATAGTAGATGAGTGTAGTAAATTATTTTCAATTCTCATTTGATATTGTTTTCAGTTCTATAAACCAATAGACTTAAAATTAAACGTTATATCAACAACAAGTTTGTGAAAAGACAAATACATGAGTGATCATAGGAATTTGGGTAGTACTAAGCAACTTAATATTCAGAGAAAATAACAAACTTTTTTACCAAAATTCAATTCTATGTAACGGGAATGATTAAAATATGTTACTATTAACTAATATGTCATACCATATATATATTTTAATAAAGAAATATGCGTATACAACTCCATGTAACGGGAATGATTAAAATTTGTTACTATTAACTAATTTGGCACACAAAATATATATTTTAATAAAAGAAATCTGCGTGTATACGCGGATATTTATCTAATATAAATAAAGTTAGGGTATATCAGGTGAGGTTATAGATGTAAATTACTGATATGCACATCATTGCACGATTTTACAATTAATCATATATAAAAAGATAATTTTAAATAAATATGTACCTAACGGAGAAAAAATTGTATTAGGTTGTCAAAATATACTATATTGTTTTCCTAATTTCAGTGCTAGATTAATGTCCGCATTTAAAGACACAGAGAGAATCTAGGGTTAAAAATCGTATATTGGATTTCGAAATTTAGCACTAATTATTCATCACCTCAGAGAAGAAGAAGACATCATTTGTAATTTGAAAGACTTCCAGTACAAACAAGTAAACAAAAGTCTCACTAATCTTTTAATTATTTGGTCCACCGTCCGCTAACCTTTCGATATCCAAAATTTAATAATTTCAAATACTTCATTCGTTTCGAAATCTAAAATGTTTTGATATAAATTTTAAATTTATTAGATATTATGTGACCGATTGTATTATATAGTTTTTTTTTTCATAATTGACTAAATTTTTTTACCTTAAATGATAGTTTTTTATTTATAATTTTCGTGCTTTTACGGTTTTACCTAATACGTAAGTGTAATTATAAAAAAAAGTAGGGAGAATTGGGAATTTAGAACAAAAAATGGGAACTATTGTCCCCTTAGTACTTATTGGAAGATTATTGTCCCATTAGTATTTATATTAAGGGTAATCCAATTTTACCCATTAAAATAATAATAATCAATATTTAAAAAAAAATTAAAATAATTAGGCATTGATAAGAAGAAAAAAAGATTACATGACAAAGAAAATATTTTCGAGTTAAGTAAAAGGAAAAAAGATTACACGACAAGGGAAAAAAGTTTTTTAAAAAGAAATATTTGATCATGTTAAGGAAATATTTTTAAAAAGGAAATATTTGATCCTGTTAAGGAAAAAAAAATTACACAACAAAAGAAATATTTTTTGAATATTTTTTTAGGAAAAAACGTTTTCAAAACGATTTAAAAAGGAAAAAAATATATTTTTTGAAATTTTTTAGTTGTTCCTAGATTTTCTCTCAGATTTTGTTAACCGCTTGGTAGAATATGTATTCTACATTTAGTAGAATCAAGACAAAATAGTAGAACTTATATTCTACAACAAAATAGAATATAAAGAAAATGGTAGAACTTCTATTCTACAAAAAGTAGAATATAGAGAACATGATAGAATGCGAATTCTACAATTAGTAGAATACATACAACATTGTAGATAACGAATTATATATGGATAGTAGAATGCTATACAAATAGTAGAATACATATTCTATACTTGGTAGATTTTAGAGCAAATACTAGAAACCAAATTCTACAATTAGTAGAACATGAAAATAAATATTTTAAAAAAAATTTGTTTTTCCTAAGATAAATTACACAATATATATTACTTACTTAATATGAATTTTTCGAATTTCTAAAGTAAGTATAAATATTTATTTAAATTTTTTATATTTAATAAAGAATATTTTAGTCTAAAAATGGCATATCTCAAATAAGTACTAAAGGAATAATAGTTTTTATATTTTGCTCTAAATTCTCAATTCTCCCAAAAAAAGTATGGCGAAATTCTCAATTCTCCCAAAAAAAGTATGGCGAATTCTACATGAATACATGGCCACTTCAGATAAGGGACATGTCAGAGTCTAGATTCCACCATCGTGAATTAGATTAGAGTGATAAAAAACGGTATGGATATTGAGGAAGGATTAACTGCGAGAGTAACTTTTATAATAAAAAATTATACGCAAATGGTTATTTAATTAGAAGAATAAAATGTGGTAAAATCATCAACTTTGGTTGCGATTTAACTATTTACGCTGAATAAATAAAATATGCAAAACAAAAAAAATCTACTAACTCTACTGAAAAAACGTCATCTACTCAGGCTCTGGCCCTGAACAAATACATATGACACATGCATTGGACCTCTGATTTTCTAAAATTTTTAGGTAGATTAAAAAAAAAAATTATGTGTATATATATTTTTTTAATTTGATTTCTTACCGTAGAGAAATAGAAGTGTAGAAAATATTGTGGGGTCCATCATAAATATTTTTTCTTTAATTTTTGATGAACTTGAGTTTTAAAGAAAATTTGATATATTATAGGGCTCCGATTTTTTTAGGGTCAATACAAAACTAAAATATAGGGCTCCGAGTTTTAGTTTCGTATTGGATCCCAAAAATTTTATGACCGGTCCTGACTCTACTATGCAGAAAAATAATTGGAATATATTTTTATCTCAAGTTCACCAGGTTGATTTTTTCTCATGTTAACCATCTAGAGCCTTATGTTTTTTGTTTTTTTTTCACTGAATGGTACTTGTATTCATAAACTGATTGTTCAAAAGCATTCCAAGGATCAAGAGCAATAAACCGCTCACAAAGAACAAGAGTATTACAACAAGGCAATATTACTTTCAAATAGAAAAATCTCTTCTAACCATTGAGAGTAGCCCGAAGCTATATATGATTGACGACGATTTTCTTTTGTCACACTTCTAGCAATGAGGAAGGCTCCTTGATTTGTTTGTCTTTCCTCAAGCACAAGCTTCCAATAAAAAAAACTATTCAAACTTTCCAAAATTTCAGATGAGTAGAATTTGAAGGAAGGCCAAGCAGGGGACGATTAACCGCTCCTAACAGGTCTGAATCTTCCGAAGCAAGAATAATTTTAGATATACTTAAGCTATTCAAGCTTTCTATAGCCCAGAGCCAACTTTAAAAACTTGCCTCCATATGACTAAAAACAGAACTGAATGATATTTTACTATGCAATAGAACTATCCCAACCGAATTTCTAAGTATCCAAACCGCTTCTTCAATGCCTTTCTTTTTATTCCAAGAAGAGCCTTTTGTTATATAGTACATATTTTTCTTGTCAAAAACTCCACAAATCTAAAAAGTGTAATTTATCAATAGCATATTTACTGCAAATTAAAATCATAAGGCAACCACTTTAACGCAGGCGTAAGAAACCAGAAAATGTGAAAATGATTATTAGATCATGAAAAAAAAAAAATGCAGGGAAGACCGAGTGTTGACAAAAGATCATGTCACTGTTATTAGAAGCTCCTTCGTTTCTGTATTTATTTTATTTTATTTTAAGAAAACACCAAATCCGAGAAATTAATAATAATAATAATAATAATAATAATAATAATAATAATAATAATAATAAAAAGAGAATATAAAAGCTCTTATATTCTTTTATTTGCTGCCTTCGCTATAGAATCTGAGAGATAGAAAGCCAGAGAGAGAGAGAAGGAGAGAGAGATCGAAGAAGAAGACGGCTTGAGCTTTCTTCTTCCATGGAGTTTTGATTATTTTGGCAGTCTCTCTTCTCGTATTTAAATGAAACTGTCGTTACTTAGATTTTCTATCTCCTGATTCGGTATTATTATTTTTTGATTTTGTTTTTTTCTTAGTGAATCTCGGAAGCACTTTTATTCCCTTTTATTATTTATTGTTCATTTCTCGATAATTTGTCGCCGATTTGGGAGTGAGTGTTTCCAATTATCAACGATTGAAGATTTTCTCCGTTGAAAAGTGCGATCAGATGATGTGGGTCTGAGGTAAAATCTCTATCACCTGTTTATTTTATTTTATTTTTTTAATGCTTCTACTTGATTTGCCATTTCTATCTTCTTCTTTTTATTTTGCTTATTATCTATGTTATTGTTTTGATGAATTAGGGTTTAGTCATTTAAAGTCAAATCGATCCAGAATCCAGCTTCTTATGAATTTATCCGATTCTTTTTCACTTTTTTTTTCCTTTGTTTTTGGTATTTTGCGTGTAATCTGGGTTTTCAGTGATGATTCGAATTTTAAAAGATGCGACAAATAATTGGTAGAGATGATGATCTCTAAAACCCAAATCATCTTCTTTTTTTTAATGGGTTATGCTGTTTCACGTGTATCTATATCTTGTTTGCGAATTCTGTGATTGTAGTTGTATATATACAACTCTTTTTTTTTGTAAGCTTTACATATCAATTAAAGCTGCACGAGTTGTGTTATTAGAGGAATGGGAGCAAGAGTCCAGTGTGAAAGCTTTTTGCCCAGACTTTCCTCAATGAGAGATTTTAATAGTTGCAGTTGGTCTGTGTGTTCTGGAGATGCAAACCTGCGATATGGGCAATATCAGAACCGTGGTTTCTCGATGAAAGCTGCTGCGGCTGAGGATTCCTACTCAGGACACGAGAGAGATTTCATGAAACAGACAATGCTTGAACACGAGGCCGTATTTAAGAATCAGGTATCTACTACGCTCTTGGAGTTTCGTTTCCTTCGTTTACATGTGTACTGATTTTTTATTTGGTGTTGTTGATCGCAGGTGCATGAGCTTCACCGTTTGTACAGAATACAGAGGAATTTGGTCGATGAAGTAAAGGGAAAGAACTTGAATGAAGATATGAACAACTTGAGTGATCATACATCTGAAAATGCAAGTAATAAAAGGCAGCTGCCTGGATTTCTCTTAGCAAACTCAACGTGTGGAGAAGGAAGCAGCTCTCAACCTTGCAACGGTCGTTTGCAAAATGGGGTTAGTTCAAAGGATGGGGACGTGTTCGAGGTTAGACCATTGAAGGTCAGGAGAAAAATGATTGATCTTCAACTCCCAGCCGATGACTATCTTGATACGGACGAAACTGGTGATACCGATGAGATAACAATCTGCCCTCCGTACAAACGGTCCAAATCAGGAAGAGGGGATGCTTCTCAACAGAGCAACTCTTCAGGATCTTGCTTGGATGTGAAGAACTCAAATGGCTTAGCTGACTTAAATGAGCCTCTCAAATGGCAAGATTCAGAACCTGTTTCTCTGTCGAGGGATATGCATTCTCATTATGGAAGAAACAATGCAGATGTTCAAGGTCATTGGTTGGAGAAAAATAGAAGTCAAAATGGATGGATGGTCCTTGAAGCGGGTGAGATTTCTTAATAAGTGGCTAGTTACATGCTCTTCTTTTTCATTCTCTTTCTCTAATCTATGAAATGATATTAAAAATTGGGACGCAAGTTTTTTTTGTGTGTCGTCCTGCTGCGTATGTTTTATCAGCAGTATGTAGCCATTTTT
The DNA here is from genome assembly GCA_030161315.1 of Eutrema japonicum. Taxonomy (NCBI): domain Eukaryota; kingdom Viridiplantae; phylum Streptophyta; class Magnoliopsida; order Brassicales; family Brassicaceae; genus Eutrema; species Eutrema japonicum. The sequence continues at coordinate 14,031,805 of BSQW01000001.1, forward strand.
GCCTACCTTCTATTTCTCAGATGTTTTCATGTGGCTGTGTTAATAGGGCACAATAGAAGCACTCAAAGAGACCAGCTGCATCTGCCTTCCCATTCTGTACCAGTATTTTCTAACAGTGCATTTCAACCTCAGAGCTATCCTACAACTGATCATAGCAAGGTAAAATTCTCCGGGGAAAGAGCATATCGTGAGTTGGAAGTTCGTTCAAAGAATCCTCAAACTTCTTATGATAGCTACGTGGAATCAAGTATGGCATCTAATGCTCCAAGATTACAAAACGACTACCGCCCTGACTTTGTTGGACCATGGAGCCATTGGTCTTCATCATGGGAGAATCCTAGGAGCAGCTCACATCAGAAATCTTACCCACTTCAAACGAATCCCTTCTTGAATTTTGTCACACATGCAAGACCGGATTCGAGTTTTGAGATGAGAAGCAATGTCTCTAATGGGATTTATCATGGATTCTCTTCAGGGTCGAAGGAGGCTGTCATTAATTTCCCATCAGCCGGCTTTAAGCCAAATGCTATTTTAGGTGAGGTAGTGAAGCACCAGAGTTTTGAAAGCCTTCAAGGGCCAAAAAAGCAGGAATGCCTTCAAGGGCCAAAAAAGCAGGAATGCTCAGCTGGATTGCCTTGGCTAAAACCTAAGCCCCCTTTCAAAAGTGAAATATCCAACAGATTCTTTGATTTGAATGCTTCGGCAAATCAATTTATGGATGGAACTGACACAGGGGACGGCCTGAATAGTGTTTCTCCTCGGAATGGTTTGAGATCTGCTTCATGGTCTACTAATGCCAACATGGGAAGAGTTCAAATGACCGACCCACAGAGTAGTATAAAAATTATTGGGTGTCCAATTTTTGAGAAGCATTCTATTTGCAAGGAGGAGCATACTTCCCTCATCTCTCATTCCTTGTGTATCGCTGATCAACGTAAGGAAGTAAATCACTTAGTAAAGCGAGACCTCGATATCAACTTGCCATGTGATGCCTCGGTTTCTGTTGACCAGCATGGTTCTAAACCGTTATTTGTTGAAAAGAAAGAAGGAAACAAAGCTGCCAACTTCAGACATTACATTGATCTGAATACATGTGCTAGTGAGGATGATGAAGATTCTGGCTTACGTTCCAGTCTAAGAGTGAAAACAAAAGGAACTATTTGGATAGATTTAGAAGCTCCCCCCACTCTCGAGAGTGAAGAAGAAGAAGGAGAGAGCTCGGAGGAGAAATCAAATGAAGAAACTTGGGGATTGATGAAAGGCCAAGACGGAAACTCCATGGATGAACTCATCAAGGTAGCAGCACAAGCAATAGTCGCAATCTCATTGGCTGATCACCAACGTCATCCTGATGACGCAGCTTCCTCTTCAACTGATGCAGCTGCTAAAAGTCCGCTCTCTTGGTTTGCAGACATAATCACTTCTTGCGGTTATGAGTTTGGGAGAAAGATTGATGGTTCTCCAGAAGCCACAGACTGTGAGGGTTACCGGGAAGAATATTCTTCTGGGATGATTGATTACTTTGAAGCCATGACCCTGAATTTACGGCCGACGAAGGAAGAAGACTACATGCCAAAGCCCTTAGTCCCTGAGAATCTGATATTCGAAGGGACAGGTTCTAACCGGCCAAGAAGAGGACAAGCAAGAAGAGGAAGACCAAAGCGGGATTTCCAGAGGGATATTCTCCCCGGACTTTCTTCTCTATCGAGGCACGAAGTCACTGAAGATATCCAAATGTTTGGGGGTATTTTGAAAACCAGAGACTACACTTGCAATTCTGGAGTGGCTGCTCGACGGAACTCAAAAAGAAAACGACTGGTCACTAACATAAACCAAGCTCCAGTTTACCCATCCATGGAGCAGCCAATGAATGAGAGCGTATCGATGGTGGGACTTGAAGACAGTAAACTTACAGGATGGGGAAAAGTAACAAGAAGACCAAGGAGACAAAGGTGCCCTCCTGCAGGTAATCCGGCAACGGTGATCTTAACATGATAGTTTCAGGAAACAATCAGAATTTACCAAACCTTGAAACACTACAGAGAATATAACAATCACTATACAATTAGACGGGTGTTAATTGTTCTCACCTATGTTTGGGTGTTGTATATCTCGTCTTCTGTAAGATGGGCCAAACATGATTTTCTGTGTATTATATAGCCTGGTTGGTTATCAAACAGATAGATATGTGAATTGTTGTCACTGTTCGATGCTAAAGTAGAAATCACAAATGCATAGGGATTATGTTTTAAGCAGGAGCATATTAAATGATTTGATGATTCAGAGATACAACACACCTACCTATATAATACTCTCCATGTTTCATAATTAGTGTCATTTTGACATTTTGTACACAAATTAATAAAATATATTGAAAATTCAATTATATCTTTTAAATATATAATAATTCTTGGAATTCTTCATTAAAACTGAGGTTAAATTAGGTATTTTGTACCAAAATTTGCATTAAAAATTTAAAGTGACACTTATTATGAAACAGAAAAAAATCCTTAAACGACACTTATTTTGAAACGGATGGAGTATATAAGTGTTACAACAACACTCTTATATCTGTGTTTTATATCCAGCTTTTCTCATATATGTATTCATTTATACAAAAAATATCCATCGACTAACATCATACATTCAAAATTTAGCAAGAAATATCAGTTAAGTTCATAAGGTTTCTCGGGATGAAGAAATTAGGACTAAGAAAGCAACAAGTAGCAAATTTTTAGGTGATATGAAAACATCTAATATGCTCCTTGTAAATAACTAAATATCATGTTTTTGTTGTGGTTGAGAAATGCTAAAATATCATGTAATATCATGTTCATGTATGCTAAATATGCTAAATTTTTTTATGTATTAAGATTTTCAACAGTTTGCTATTTTATATTTTTTATATGTCACGTAGTATTTGTTTATTTGTTTACATAGTAACAATTTTCTTTTTTGAGAAAATGATTTAAAAGAAAAAAAACCTAAAATGAAGATATGGGCCTGAATGTTCATTTAAGGCCAACATAATTAAATGAGCTATTTCATAACGGTTTCTTAATCTAAGTCTTTAACAGCTGTGTACGCTTTTTTCTGGAGATTTCTCATAATTTCAATTTTGGGAGTTTCTTATTTCGCTCTCGTTTCTCGAGCGAATTCTTTGGAGCGATACCGAGTTTTCTTCAAAAGCCATAATCATCGCAATGTTTTGTTCTCTTGAATCAGTTTTTTCTTCGGTTTTGGTGTTTTCACCGTCGCGATTTTGTTTTCCCTTAAATTTCGAACCTCCCTTTTCTAGATTCTTTGATCGTGTTATGTGACCCGTCTTAATAATATTGATGACATTAGGCAAAATATGAAATATGGACATTTTATTTATATCATAAAAAGATAACAAATTTTTAAATATTAATGATTATGCACGGATCTTATTCGTATACGTTTTTACTATCACTATTTATTCGTGCAAGTTTTGGACATGTTTTTATTTCAAAATCAATTTCAAACATGTGATTTACATTTATACATTTTATTACCCAAGTTAGAAACTTCAAAACTCTCATAATTAATAACTCCTTACACAAACCTGTGATTTCAAGCATGTGATTTCCATTTCTACATTTTGTTGGGATGTGGCAACATGATACTATTCAAGATTCTGCATATTGATGGAGAGAGAACGTTTGGGAAATACAGTTATTTGTATAATTGGGCTAAGAAATCATTGAGATATATAATTCAATCGTCTGCATTGCACTGATGAGAAACTAGTCCTTAACAAGGCTTGATGTTACGGTATTGGGATAGTATGATAAACGATGTTCTCGCTGGACTGGGATTTTGTTTATTCAGTGATTTCTAATTCAAGTTTTTGCATAAACTATGGATCTTGTTTGGCTAGAAGCAACATTCACTTATGTTCCAAGGTTTTTGAAACTTCAAGTTTATGCATAAATCTTGTAATGTTCATTGGGGAAATTCAATTGTCTGCTTTAAATCTATATCTTGTTGGGCTGTGGCAACATGATAATAATATTCAAGATTTTGCATATTGATGGAGAGATAACGTTTGGGGAATATAGTTATTTGTATAGTTGAGCTAAGAAATCATATAATTCAATCGTCTGCACTGATGAGAAACTATTAAAGGCTTGATGTTACGATGTTGGGACAAACGATTCAACTGTCTCCATAATTGATGGGAATAGATTTATGCCTTAAAATGGTATCCCAAGAGTGTAAGTAAATATCAAGTTCTTGCTTAAACTATAGTTCTCGCTGGAGTGGGACAACGTTTATTCAGAAGATTTGTAATTCAAGCTTCTGCATAAATTATGGATCTTGCTTGGCTAGAAGCAACATTCGCTTATGTTCCAAGGCTTTTGAAACTTCCAAGTTTCTGCATATACTATATCTTACTGGGTTGGGAAATTCAATCTTCTCCATAGATAAGATTGGAGAATTTCATCTTTATTATTGACTCTATTATCTTGCTGGCCTGGGACAGCAATGATATAAACTTCAATTTCTGCATTGATCAGCCTTTGTTTAAGAAATTCAATCCTCTGCTCAAACTTTATATCAATATTCTGCATATATGGAGGAAAAAATGTTACTTTAATAAGGCTTGTCTAATGATGTTCCATAGATTGGGAAACTTAGTTTTTCTGCTAAAACTCTCATCTTAGTTGGCTGGGACAAGCATGTGAGTAAATGAATGTCCTCTAGTAAAGCTAAATTTGTGATGTTCGATTGGGTAAATTCAATTGTCTGCTTGAAGTTTATATCTTGCTGGGTCTGAAACGGTAAGATAATACTCAATACTCAATTCACTTGTTGGGGTGTGGCAACATGATAATAATATTCAAAACTCTGCATATTGTTGGGCTCTGGCAACATGATAATAATACTAAAGTTTCTGCTTAAACGATAGTTCTCGCTCGACCGGGACATCGTTTTATTCATTGGTGTCCCAAGATTTCTGTTGTTCATGGATCTTGCTTGGCTGGAAGCAACATTCACTTATGTCCCAAGGTTTTTAAAATTCAAGTTTCTGCATAATCTGTAACTTCAATCTTCTGCATAGACCTGTGTTTAACAAGGTTTGCCTAATGATATGAAATTCAATTCAATGTTCTGCCTAAACTATATCTCTTGCAGGCTGAGACAGCGCGAGAAATAACATCAAATCTTGTGCATTTTGATTGGAGAAAAACAGCACATCCAAGAATGAGTAATTCAACATGAAATCATGTGCATGTGCATCTTTCTGGAATGGAACAGCATGAAATAACTTTTGATTGCCTTTAATAAGGTTTGCTGGAATGGGACAACATATGTAAACGTCAATCTTCTGGATACTTATGGGAAAAAACATAATCTGCTTTATACATTGTTGGGCTGGGACAACATTGATTAAATATTCAATCTTCTGCATATTGATGGGGAACATGTCTGCCTAAAGTAAGGCTTAATTGTCAAATGATGTTCCAAGATTCAGGGAAAATTCAATATTCTGCATAAGCTATGACAGAGAAATTCAAGTTTCTGCAAAAACCTTATAGCTTGCTGTGTTGATGGGACAGGATGACATATATTCGAATCTTCTGCTTAGATCTGCCTTTGAAAAAGATTGTCGAATGATGTCTCAAGATCAGGAAATTCAAAGTCTTTATCATATTATTCAATCTTCTGCTTAGATCCCGAAATTTGGAAATCTCAAGTTTATACATAAAAACACTCTATAGTCTTGTTGAGCTTAGAAGCACCTTTGAAAAGACTTGTCCCAAGATTGAGAAATTCAATCTTCTGCGTAAAAACTCAGTAACTTGAACATACTATTCAATATTCTGCATATTGATGGGGAGATAAATGTTCCTTAATGTAAATACTTGTCTAACAACATCCCAAAACTGGGAAATTCAATTCTCTGCTTAAGCTCTATTATCTTGGTGGTTCTGGACAACAAGATGTGTATATATTCAGTCTTCTGCATTCATGGGAGAATAACTTTAACAAGGATTGTTGAATGATATATCTCAATATTAGCCGATTGGCATAAACTCTATTTATATCTTATGCATCTCGTTGAGCAAAGATGTCTCAATATTTTAGCTGATTGACATAAACTCTGTTAAATCCATATATATGGGTTGGGACTTTGTGAATGAAGTATTCATTCCTCTGTCTTGCTTCAAGAATATACAAATCTCTGCATACTAGAAGAATCTGACATCTTGGCGAGGAGAGGGAGGTATGTATTTCATCTCCAACTACAGATTCTACTCCTTATCTTATGTTACATCAAACCAACGCAGAGTTGAATTTTGGCATTGGTCTAGAAGCAATGGTAAGTTCATTTTTCTTTTGTTCATGCACATCTCTTTACTTTCATTGAAGGTTAAATTTATCTCTGTTTGCCTTTTTGTGACTTATTCTTAACAGAGAAATCGAGGATTTGCGGATTATATCTTCACCGCTTTTGATCAGGTAAAATGTCCCTTCCCTATTTTAAACCAAGTTATGATCTTCACAATAGTTTCCCTTAATGGAGTTTGTTATTCCTTGATTGACTCCATCTTTTGATCACGTAAAGTCTTTTATAACTAGTCGACTTTAAGTTATTATTAGCTTATATTTTCAGCTTCAAGACCAAGAACTGGAGTGTCTATATGAATATGATCTGTCTCAGGTTTGACTTCTCTCTCTCTCCCTCGGTTTCTAACCATTATAGTGTTGTTGGTTGTGTTTGAATTGTTGTAGTAGTATAGTGGTTGTGGGAAAATGTCTGATTCTTTATATGAAAATTATGCTTTTTTGGTGACTTATGGTGCACAACAGGACAAGTATTTGATTCCTACATCTCTGCTTGTTCAAAAGAGAAAGAATTTCATCTTAGAAGATATCTTCTCTCTGTCCTCATTGAAAAGAAAGCTTTGGTTTCTTAGGTACGTCGTCCTCTTTCTATTGCTTCTTGATTTTCAATAGCGTTAGTTTGTCTGAGGTATGAGTCAGAGACCAAATGGTGGTGTGTACATGAATGATTCATCGTAGGCACATGTTTTTTTTCTCTTAAACCAGGATAATTCAGCCGCTTTGAGTCAGGTAAAATTTGCTTCTCCTTAATCAAATTCGTAGATTGTTAATGAAGCTGCAAAGTTGACATCTCAACATCCTAAGGGTTTTTTCTTTTGGGTTTACTCACTTAGGGCTTGCAGGAATCAATGGTTATTATCTCCCCAACTCCACAAGACGCTAAGAGACTACTGACTTTGTCATAATCCATTGTTGTTAAAGCTCAGATCGTCTTCTTCGAAACCAAAGGTATTGCCCACAAATACAACAACTTCTCTGTTAATATGATTCTTTTTTATCAAAGACATCATTAATGCATGCATTTATTTTTCAGGAATTTTCATCTTCAGAAAAGCAAAGCTTTGGTTTCTTTCTAAGGCATATACACTCTTCTCTTTCGTCTTTCAAGTTTCAGTTTTAGTATTTGTTCTCGGCCTGGGTATTGGGGTCGGGTCGGTTCGGTTTTTAGGGTTTTGGGTAGTTCGAGTAGAAAGGTTTAATTATGGTTCATCCGCTCTTAGCCAAATGGTGATGTAATAGATGGATAGTTGACAAAAAAACAAAACAAAAAGAGTAGAAAGGTTTAATAGAAACTAAAACAAAATTCGGTTCGGTATGTCTTGGTTTGGGTAATATGATTGAAAACAGACATAGAACTGAAATCTTTTCGGTTCATATCGATATTTTACCCAAACTATTCGAAATATCCGATAAAACTATATGAATTACCCAAAATATCCGGGGAAAAACACTAAAAAATTGGTTCAATTTTAATGAAATTTGGTTTTGCCTAAAACTTTTTAAATTTTTTTTGCAAATATAACTAAGGACTTTCGGTTATTTTGGGTAGTTCAGTCTAAACATAACTGGTTTATAATTGTAATTTGAGTAGTTTGGTTATTTCAATTCTAAATATAACTAATATTTTTTGGTATATAATTATATTTCAAGTATTTTATATATACATTCGATTTTTGGTTCCGTTCGGTTTGGAAATATATATTTTTTAAATGAATCATTCAATTATTTATAACTATATGGTTGGGTTCGGTTTTCTCAAATTCAGTTCCTTTGGTTTCTGGTAATTTGTCGAGACTGAATTTGTTGGTTGCGTTTAACTTTTTGAGTGGTAGCATGAGTTCGTTTAGGTTTGACTTTGACATTTGTTTGTTCTAGGTCAATTTTTGGTTTTAGGATTATATGAAGCTCAATTAAGCTAACACATCTTTAATAACACTAATACAAAACTAAACGCATGATTAAATAAAGCCTCAATTGAGCTAACACATCTTTAATGCTAACACTAATAAAAATATAAACGCAAATACATGAACGCAAACATAACACATTTTAATTATAATTATAAACTCGAAGATATTATGTTTTTCCAAAAAAAAAATTAATTTTTACCGATGTAACTAAGATCTTTCGGTTATTTTGAATAACTCAATCTAATCATAACTAATATATTCGGGTTTATAATTGTAATTTAAATTAATATTAAAACAAAAAAACTGTGTAAGGCTCACAAACAAAAGCGCAAACAAGAACGTCAATATTAACAAATTTAAATGTACCACAAATGCAAATATTTACAAGCACAAAAATGCCTAATACTAAATCATGTTATTTATTTTAAGAAAATACAAAGTAATAGAATAAAATAATACAAAATTCAATGTCATACTAAATAATCTTAAAAAGAAATACACACTAGTAAAATAAGAATACAAAATTTTATACCAAATACTCTCATACATAACCTTCCAAAATATACATCGATTTAATGAATTTGGATTTTACAAAACAGATTACCGCAAAAGTCAACTTTCTAAATATATTTTACAAAGTAGACTATTCCGAAAGTCTGTTTCGTATTTTTTGTTATTCTCAAGTTAGCCCCTTTTTATAATAATTTTTGCGCATTTTAAACTCCAAATCATAATTTACGTGTATATAATAAGCTCTGTATTTAGATGTTGTCTTAAGAAATCTGTCTAATCTTTTATGCAAAACACAATTTCAAAACTTGTTATGTATCTAAATTTAATTGGTGCAGCTGCGTTAGCTTATCTCGAAGACTCGAACCTAACTCAAAAAAACACTAACCAATTGATTGGTTTTGCGCATGAGTGTAGTGTATAGAGGCCAAGCCGATGGAGAAACTATTGCACCGATTACAATCAGAGATCACCCTCTCAACACTCAACATGGATTTCCCAAACAATGCCATTCAGTTCAGCCAAAGGCGAGGACAACGTTTCAAGGTAATTCTTTTTTTGTTTAAATAAGAATACAAATATTTTGTGCTAACTTTTTTTTGTTTAAAGCAGTTATATAAGTTATTTTGGGCTTATTTTCAATTTCGATTCATTATATATACTAATATATGGGTTGAGCCTCTAGATATGTAAATTGGATATTTTGTAATTAAGAAACAAAATATGGGTATTTTATCCGTTCAGGTTCAGTTTTGGTTCATCCGTTCAGGTATTTTATCGGTTTCGGTTCGGATTCAGTTCATTTTTTTCGGATCGGTTTCGGTTAATTTTTTCAGATCCGGATATTATGTTCATGGCTAGTTGAGCCTCTAGATATGTAATTTGGATATTTTGTAATTAAGAAACAAAATATGTGCTCTTTTATAATTTTGTGTTTATATTATAGTTAGGTGTTCAAAAATTATTGACCAAATTACACTTTTACCAAAAGTTTCTTCTTAGAGGAGAATTGTGGTCCTTTTGCTTTCTTTTTCCTTGTCATAATTGTTTTACTTCCCTCTTTCAGTTGAATTGTTATTATTGAACTCTGCCACAAAATTATCATTGAGCTCTTGTCTTGACAATTGCATTTTTTTTTAACTTTCTCATTACTAAAACATCAAAATCACAGCTTGATATGATTATGAACAAATGAAAAAAAAAAACTTTGATTTACCTTGTGAACCAAAAAGCATTCTTGAATCTGAAGTAAAAAATAAAAATCAAACAGAGAGGAAACAATAAGAGAATGAGAACAAAATTCGGTTACTACTACTGGATTCATTCATCAATAGGAGCGGGAAGATTGAGATCGATGAGTGTATGCATCTCATGAGCAACTTGGTGTTGGATCACCAAAGTCCTGTGTTCTTGATTCCCAATGAAATGTGATCTCTTGTGACCACCTAAAGCCTGTCCTGATTTGAACACCCTGAAGCAGATCGGACACTCGTGACCTTTGCTTTTCTTCTTTGCACCACTTGCTTTCTTAACCATTGGGGGTTTACTATGAATCTTGATTGTTCTGTTTGTATCCGCACAAGAATCAGTTTCCAAGCTATGCTCACCACTGTCATAGACAGACTCTGTGAACTCGTACTTTATTTTCTTTCGACCGTAAGAAGGAAACCCTCTTTTGCTTTTCCTCAGATCATACTTTGTAGAAGAACGACCTGACCCTGACCCTGGCCCTGACCATTCCTTCCTGAATCTGTTCAAGTTCTTATCCTGTTTTGTTGTGGAGCTGTTGAATCCGGATCCAAATCTCATTACAGACTTGTTATCAAACCCAGTGTTCCTGAATAATCCATCGACAGAAACATCTGAGTCCAACTTCTTTGGTCCATTCCTGAAGTAACCAGAATCAGAATTATCTGAATCATAGAGAATATCACCATTGTCCTCGCCAGATCTCAACTGGTTGTTATTATTATCCACTCCTCCAAGTTTGTTCTTCTTACAAAACTCCTCAACATTCTTCACATTGAACTCCTTAAGCTGTTCTCCTGAAGATGACTTAGTCTCAAGAATCACGGAGTTGTTGTCAGATGACTCAGCAAGAGAGTTCACCACCAAGTTATGTCCTTTCCTGAAACTTGAATCCCTAGAGAGCATCATCAGAGACAATGCCATTTCCTCTTGTTCCGGCTCAATCTCAGAAGCATCAGAAGACGCTGAATCGGATTGATTCATGATACCACCAACTACAAAAGCATCAGCTTTGTGGTGGTGGTGTCTAACAACTCTCTTGGATCTTCTCCTTATAGGAGACGAGGAAGCCTCAGTATCAGATTGACTATCCTTCACAATCTTCTCTCTCTCAGAGTGACAAGCCATGTGACCACAAAGAGCTTTCGAAGAAACGAAACCTTTACCACATTCTCTGCAACAAAGAAGTTGTTGCTGATGATGTTTCAGAGCCATCATCTCTCTCTGATCCACGAACCTCCTGTTCTTTTTAGGATTCTCTCTCAGACCGTAACTAGACTGACCTCCATTTTCTTCGATTTTGAGCCTATTGTGTTCATCTTCGTCTGAATCAACTGAGTTCTCATTGTTCATGTGAGTTCTGATGTGACCTCCTAGTGATTTCCCACAAGCAAACCTCTTGCTACAGAACTTACACACAAACTTCCTCTCTTTGCACTGCTCCATCTTCTTACCTTTAAGACAAGTGATCAAACACGATGATATAAGCAAGATCAGAACAAGGAAAAACAAAAAAGGGAAATTAGTGAGAACCCATTTGTCTGATTTACCTCAAATCTTCCAAGAAACACTGAAATACCCCAGACAGATGCTAAGAGAGAGAGAGAGAGAGAATCATCAAGCAGAAAGCTTGATACTTTCACAGCGATCAGATTTTGGGGAATGTAACAGTCCTCTCTTGTTAACTACAGATCCTATCATCAAGCAAAAGAGAACACAAAAACAGGAAACAAATAAAACAGACGTTGAAATTTCCTCAATATCTAAAGTTAGGAGATTTGCTTTCTTTTTGGGGTTGGGAATGAAAAAGACATGAATGTCAAAAAATAAATTATACTCAGTATATGCAATTTTTCAATTGACATTATTATGAATTGGAGAAATGAGTGAATACGTGACCATAGTCTATGCGGATTGTGCTCTATACACGCATTATTAGTCTGTTTTGGGACAAAAGCAACCAAAAAAACATTTATTAAGGAAAAATGTAAGAAACTAATTAATTGCTTTTTTGAAGCAAATTAAACCCAAAGAACTAGAAAAAGAAGACCCGTCACTTTTTAGCTGGATCCGTCATTTTGTTTTGTTGTAATCAAGATCGGACCAGATATTTGAAACAAATGAAAACACATTTTTCATCGTTTTGTTTTATATCTTTGGTGCATTTTTTTTTTATCGTAGATCATAGATAAAAAAAAACACATTTTTAATAGTTTTGTTTTATATTTTTAAAATACTTGGACCGGAACTCTCTATATTTCTATATTATTATTTAAGAAATCATTTTTTTTAAAATTGTTTTTGTTTTGTAAGTTATTACAACAAATGTCATTTCATTACAAATAAAAAATAATAATTGAAATATGAAGTGATAACTGTTTTTTAAAGTTATTAAAGATAATATAGAAATTTGTTTTTTCCTTCCACATGCATTTAAGATTGTATTTAATTTCTTTGATTATTAAGATATTAAACTGTTTTGCCATGGGGCAAGTTATGACTTTAATTTTTAACCACAAAAATGGATCTTTCGAGTCAAAATATTAGTTTTTTGTTTTAAAAATTCATGTTATAGTCACTTTACTAAATAATATGAAATTTCTTTGAAAATTAACAATAATATGTAATATTAATTGAGTATATATCAAAACTAAATTTGATAAAGTATTTTACTACTTTGAGTTAGACATAAGAAAATTGATTTTTCAAAAGTCCGTGAACCGACCAAAAAATCCACAGTCATTAAATAGTGTAGATTATAGTTGGTGCTTTCAAGATTCAAGATTGTAGTTCTTTGCGGGTTAGTCCAAAAAATATTTTGGTCCACTGCGGAACATATTAAGTATGTGGGTTAGCTCGATTTGATAACCCTATATATAATTATTAGTAAATCATATTATAGAATTCATTACCAAATATGATAGTGATCTCACCTCAAATAAAAAAACTCACAACCAAATTTCTATTTTACGGATATACATGTCTATATTCTAATTCATGTTGGTATATATTAACACCACATTACTTTCATAACTAAAATTTATTTATATATTAACTCGCATAACAAAATTAATTTTAATTCATATTCGACGGATATTACATACGTAAATTTTGGTTGTGTAATGTTAATATATACATATTTATCTACTTGGCAACCAATTTTAACTTAACTAAAATTTAAAAATTAAATTTCAAAACAATTTTTAAGAAAAAATTATTCCGCGCACAACGCGGATTAAATCCTAGTAGTAATTAAGAGACCATGAGAATTTAAAATATAGAAAAGGGTACTAATGATCAATGAACTTTTCTTAAACATAAAAATCTGTAGTATTTTTGGAGTTTTAAAGTTATCCTATTTATGGAACTAAAACTTTTTTTATAGTATTTTGAGGTATTTTTCCTTTTCTAAACACTATTCACCATTTTTCAAGATGAGTATTAATGTCTTCCACAATCCTTTTGTTTTTTTTTTTGCTCTCCATTTTGAGTCTTTCATATCCAAAACTTTTCCAGTTTTCCTTCTTCTATCTATTACCGAAACTTCTTAACTTCACAAAATGTTTTTTTATTTATTTAACATTTCACAATATGTTTCATCTTTTTTTATTTTTCATGTTTTTGCCAATAAGATTAATGTTACCCTCCAAAGTTCTCCAGTTCTCCTTATGCATGCCATGTCTCCGAATTGTTCATCATTTATTCATTTTTCGAAAACTTGTATGAATGCCATTCATTGTTACTTTTAATGTTTCATATTATATCAAAAATACATTCATGTTTTTCTATTTTAATTTACTCCTCATTTTTTTCAGTTTTTTTCTTGTTTCTAACTTTTTGCCTTTTTTACAAGTTCGCATTATTATCATCATTTAAAAAAACTAGTACGAAATTTTTTCTTTCCATAAGTGAAAACTAACATAAATTTTTTTATCTGTCTTACAGCTCACACACACATTCCAGAAATTGAAACCAAGTTATGACACGGATTACACGCTCTGATATGAATTTATATAAAAAATTTGGCGATAAACAGAAAGATTTGTATATAAAAGATTTGTGTATCTTTTAGTATCCTTTTTTGTTTTGTTAATAAGTAGTCTTTTTGTTTTTCCGTAGTGTCTAATTTTGTTCTTATGCTATATTATCTTCATGCTGTAATCGTTCCACATGCTTTTAATTGAATGCTTTTACCAAAAAAAAAACAGAAAGATTTGTGTACAACTTAGAATCCGTTGGTTGATTGAATGCTGATAATGCGGTGCCATATTAGACCATCTCCATCCGGGGTTCTTAGAGGAGGGGTTCTTAAAATTTTATAATGACAAATAATAATAAATATTAGAGGAGTTCTTAACTTTGAAAAAAAAGGTTTTTAAGGTTCTTATTTAAGAACCTTTTTAGAGGTTCTTATCATAAGGTTCTTAAAATTTATAATTAAAATATTGGTAAGAACCCATGAGAAGTTTTACCATTGGTGATGATCTTACTAAAAGTGTAAAACCGAGTACACGTAAGAAAGTCCTGCCGGCAAAAAAAAAAGTATTTTATTGGGGTAAAGTAAATAAAATTGATTTGGAAATAGAAACACAGAAGTTACATTAAAAAAAATACTCTTGTATTGCAGGGTTCTACTAGCTAGTGTCTACTGACAGAGACAAGCGAATTAAATATCTTTACAGCGAAATATCACACAAGAGAAGAGCATTCATATGGATTATGGCCCTGTTAAAAATATCGGCCGTCTAGACAGCGGCAAATCATATCGATTTATAGATAATCGGTTTAATAAATTGGGTGTCTGATTAATCTCTGCCTAGGTCGATTAATCTCTGTATCGGCCGATTAATTTATGATTAGACAACCATCTAGCGTAGTTTTTTTTTATAAATAATTTAGTTGGTTATAAAATTTGATAAATCCAACATAAACAAATAGTACATAATTTAGTTGGTTCATATTTTTAATGAAGATCATAATATATTGGACATAATATTTGTTTTCATGTGTTTTATGTAATTTTGAGTACAATATTATATTGAAACTATAATATATAATAGATTAACATGTTAAAAAGATATTAAAAATATATTAATAATAATACAGCTCCCAAATTAATGGAACTCATGCGTTTCTCCACCTCTCCCAACCATATACTAAATCTAATTTCCCCTTTTTCTTTTTTTTTTTAAAATTCAATTATGCAAGCAGAAAAATAAAATAAAAGAAAGACCTTGCAAAAAAAAAAATACACTACTATTTCCAAGATTGTTTCCACACTCTACAAGTCTAAAAAAAACAAGCGTGGAAATAGCAACAATATATATCTCCCCCATAACGTAGGAGTCCATTACAAGATCAAGAAAGTAGAATCAAGCTTCAAGAAAGATCCGCAGAGAAGAAATGACGAACCTTCGTCTAATTCGGGCAAAAGAAACTCTATGAAATACACAGATCTCTCGAACAAGTTCAAGAAACGCCAAGAAATGTGCGCATGTCATGTATAAAATATGTAACCAAGAGGAAACCCTAGGTCCATGTATCTATGTATTTATGTATAGAAATTGAAATTGGCGGGGATAGGGTTTTAGTTGTGAAGTGGATTTGGACCGGAGGGGACGAGTCTTTTATCGACGCCGTACCTTGGATCAATCTCCGGAGGAGGAGGGGAAAAAAGTGGCTGCTTCCGGCTGCTACGGTGGATTCTTTGGAGCTCAAGGCACATAGAACGTGCGTACGGACGAGTGAAGGAGTCGCACGAACGGTGAGGAGTCACGTAATACGGGTGGTGAGTCATCGGGACGAATCGGTGGGTTCGGTAACTGAAGTTTCTTGATGTCGTTCGGTTTCCTTCGGCAATTGCAGAAGCGGTGGATGTTGTGAGAGAGGAAAAGACGAGGAGGAGGAGAAGGATCATCAAGATCGGACGGTTCAGGTGAGTACTCGTCGACATTTCTTGATTTGGAGAGAGAGAGAGAGAAAGTAAGAAGTTTTATTGGAGAAGGAAAAGTTTAAACTTGAAGAGAAAGAGGGAAATAAGCAACTTGGGATTTTAATGCAACACAGAAGATGCACATGAATCGACGTTATGGAGGGTTGTATTTTTTATTTAGTAAATGAGAAGGGAAAAATCGGATTTGTGGGGTCCTTAGGTTCGTTTTCATAGATATAAATATCAACCCGTGACCTTGTTAATACATTCCGATCGATTTGTGGGGGTTTACATGATTTGAGTACGTATAAAATGGACCAGTTTATGTATTTTACATGACACAACCAATACAAGCAAAACAAGAACGTGTATTGAGTTGTTTCGTGGGTCTCAAGCTATATACCTCTCGTGTCTTTATGGGTTAAAGAAGATTCTACCAAAGCTACTTAGAAGCCCAATAAGAACGGCCCATTATATAAAGAGGGCTATGAGGAAGACAACTTAGAAGATCCTACCAAAGCAAGAGACAATTGGCTCTTGTCTTGACTTTAAAGATTGGGATTTGGGGGTAATATGAATACTACTAAGGTACGATTGCAGAGGAAGAAAGGCTTATAGGTGAAAGCTAGAAAATGAAGAAGACAACTTAGATGTGACAGTAAGAAGAAACAGGAAGCTTTATATCATCAACACTTGAAGTCATAAAGAAACGCATTGGCTAAATGATAAAACTTTCTATGAACAAATCAAACAAAAATTGATTTACCTTCACAACCTTGAAGAATTCTAACAAAAAAAAATAGGATGAAACACCAGGGAGAACATAACCGAGGGATGAGTTGTCTCTCAGGTTCTGATTCATTCATCAATGTCCGGAGCAGGAAGATTGAGATCGATTCGCATTTCAGCTGCTTGGTGTTTGAACCTGTGTTCTTGGTTCTCAATGGAATGTGATCTCTTGTGACCACCTAAAGCTTGGCCTGATTTGAACACCTTTAAGCATATTGGGCACTCGTGGCCTTTGATTTTCTTCTTTGCACCACCACTTGCTTTCTTAACCATTGGGGATTTGCTATCATGAATCTTTCTGTTTGTGTCTGCACAAGTATCAGTTTCCAAGCTGTGTGCACCATTTTCATAAGAAGGGAAGATCCTTTTGCTCTTTCTCAGCTCATACTTTGATCCTCCTTCCTTCAACACAAGCTCATCACTATTCCTGAATCTGTTGAACCCAGTGTTCCTAAGAGATCCGTCAACGGAAATGTCTGAGTCCGACTTCTTTGGGCCATTCATGAAGTAATCAGAATCAGAACTATCTGAATCACAGAGAATAGCACCTTCACCATCATCAGCAGATCTCAATTGGTCATCAAATGCAACTTTATCTGTCTCTAAAACCTGATTCTTCACATTGGAGACCTTCTTTAGCTGCTCTCCTGAAGAAGATTTGGTCTCCAGAATCACAGAGTTGTTCTCTGAGGACTCAGCCAGAGAATTCACCACCAAGTTATGTCCTTTTGAATCCCTAGACAACATCATCAGAGACAGAGCCATGTTCTTATGTTCTTGGTCAATCTCAGAAGCAGAAGACGAGCTCCCATTACTGAAAGATCCTGAATTGGATTGTCTCATCGTCACCCTCTTGGATCTTTTCCTGGTGGGAGCCGAAGAAGTCTCGGTATCAGATTGGCTGTCCATCACCATCTTCTCTCCCGCAGAGTGAGAATCCATGTGAGCGCAAAGAGCTTTCAAAGAATCGAACCCTTTACCACATTCTCTGCAACAAAGTTGTTGCTGCTGTTTCATCTCTCTCTGATCCACCAACCTCTTGTTTTTCTGTCTCAGGCGATTGCCATTGTAACTGTCTGAATCAACTGAGTACTCGTTCGTATGAATTCTGATGTGACCTCCGAGTGATTTCCCAGAAGGGAACTTCTTGTTACAGAACTTGCACACATACTCCTTCTCTTTGCTCTTCTCCATTTTGATTTGATCTTCTCTTAGACAAATGATGAGACACCAAAGAAGCAGAATCAAGAGAGGGTTTCTTTAAAGAAACGAAAAGCAAAAGGAAGATTAAGGGTCGAGAACCCAGTTTTGTCCTGATGAGTTTACCTCAAATCTCCGAAGAAATGCTGCACAAAACTGAAAATTCCCAAATGCCACAGAGAGAGGGAGAAAGCTTGATGCTTTCTTAGCGATCAGATTCGGGATGTGACAGTTGTTCTCTCGCGAAGTACAAGATCCGACCTTGAAGCTAAGAACCAGGGAGAAAAGTAAAAACAAACTTTATAAATTCCACAGTAATCATCTATCTATCTTAAAGTTTAGAGATTTGTTTTCTCAAAAAAGAAGAATCAAAAAGAAGAAGAAGTGTTGCTAACACGAGTAATCAAAGGTCAGCTGCATTCTTGGATCTATTCCTCCTCAACAAACAAAACAAACACTCTCTCCTTTTTCTCTCTCCATCTCTTCCGGTGTGTGTGTTGTTGTTCGATTTATGCATGGAAGCAAAAAGATATGAAAAAAAAGAGATAGAGAGGAGCCACTTGAACGGTCCAGATCTCCTTTCCTCAATTTTTCAAAAAGTAATCAAATCTTGAAATCACACACACAATTACAGAAAGTTTGATTTTTGTATTACAGATTTGTTTCCTTAATTACAATATAAAAAAATCGTATTTATACACTGAACTGAAAATTACTAGTAGAAACTCAATTCGAGAAGTGGGTATAACAAACCATGGGGCCAAACAACAGGAAAACAGAGACTTCTCGACGTCCAAACAACAAAAGCCTTTAAACGTTTGTCCTTGAGAGAACCATAATTGGCTGTCTCTGCCCACATTTTCTCCTATTCTAAAGCAACAAACTTTGACTTTCAATGAATATTTTGTGAGGTTTGTTTTTGTTTTTATCATTAACAAGGATGAATTATTTCATAATCTCTAAATGTTTTCCTTAATCATACAAAAACGTGATGATGGTTTCTCAAGGCAAACAAAAAATCTCTCTCTGACATTCTGGGTAAGGAATTTCAGAAAGAGGGCCCCAAGAAAAGTGAAACAAAGGCTGAAATTTTAAAGTCTCTCTCTCTCATCTCTCTACTTTTAATAAGAACCATTTGGAGCACCCCATTAACACCAACATCTCTCTAGCATTCTGCAAGTTGTTGATAATGATGTTGCTTCCTCACTTGTTTCTTCCCTTGTTTTCCCAGGATCCATGACCAAATATCTCCTCCATGATGCTCCCGGTTGGTTGAAGATCTTTGCCATTTGTTGAAACTTTCGGGTACATTGGATCATTACACTCCTTCAACTTCTTATGACCGCTCTCATCTTTCTTTGCACAGTTCGTCCAGCCTGAGTTCACTGCATCATGTTCAAGTTCAAAGGTCGTGCATGAGTCATCTTCCACGTTCCATCTCTCCTCATTGCACCCTGAAAACCTATCCATATATTCAACTGTTGCATTCATCTTGTGCTTGTCACAAAGACCAGTACCACCTTCTCTGGTATCAACATTATCATCTTCATCATTGTCACTAATACTGGTGTCTGCTTCACCTTCTTCCTGATGGAGTGGATGCACTTTCTCATTAATTTTTTCAGTCCATTGATGAAGAGGAGATTCAATAGCAGAGTCTACTTCTTCTTCTTCATCTTCTTCGGCATATTGAGTACCCAAAGGTCCTCCATAACCTCCATGCCAATCATCATCATCACTATCGATGTCCAAAATAAAAGTTCTGTTCTGGGCGGCCCTTCGTCTGAGGACAAAAACGTTAAAGTAGTAGCTAACAATCTCTTTCTTAGTTCGGAAACAAAACGCAGCTTCCAAGTGCTGCCAAAAGTTCCGACCTAATGTCACGGGATTGGAATAAACAATCTCATGATAAAGTAATGCATCTTCATTGCTCCAGTTCTGTGCAACTTCTTCTCCCATATCACACAAGCCCAGACCTCTGAATTTCTCAAATCCAAGCATTTTAACCATTTCTTCTCTAGCTTCTTTGACGTGCTGGCGCACACACCTTATAGAACCCCTGTCATGGCAGACACAGAACTCTCTACCTTTCCCTACTACGTCATCCATATTTGCAGGCGTATTCAAAATTGACATGGGAACGACACATGTACCAGACAGCTTCTCTCCATCAGCACATCCAATAATGTGATTTTGAACCAACGTGCCTAAGGGTTTTAGGTTCCCATTCTGACTACCTTCCCATTCAGGAATTATGGCTTGATGACCTGGTCCAATGGGCACTTGCTTTCTAGCAGGTTGATCCAGGAGGAAAGAATAGAAAGTCTCAACAGGAGCAAATACTCTTGGAGGTATACAAGGCTCAAAATACTTTGCAGAATGAGGAGAGTGAGTTGCATCCTTTCCGTCGCAACCATTCATGACCCGATCAAAAGCACCATCCATGTTCAGACCCGGGTAAACAAAATTGGACTCTTCACCAAAGGTTTCACCATCAGATGATCCACCGCCTTGCGGTTCAAAAAGATCACCCTCACTCACTATTGTGCGATAAACCCATTCAAAGGAAAAGTTTAAATCACATAGCAAAGTTTTGTCCTTAAATAAACAGCATTGAAATTTACATTTAATATTTACCCGTGGCAACATATTTCTGCGAAGCAGCATGGTGGGGAATAAATTCATCAAACTGAGTCGACTTATCGCTATAGCCAAGCTGTCTAGAATGTTTGAACGGAAGCTCATGAAATTTATCATCATCGAAAGGGCGTTTAAATCCCATTTTTCAATCTGCATAATGGGCAATGAAATACAATAAAACTCTAAGGACATATAAGAAAAATGAAAAGACAGGCTGAGACCTTGAATCCTTAGAAATGCAACAGTAAAGAAGTAAAGAAGTAAAGAATAAGAATTCCCCTCACAGTTGTAGCAAATGCATGCAAGAGACCTTATACAAACCGTATGTAAGTTGCCTAACTGTAAAAGTTCCTCTAAGGACAACAACTATACTGACATGCTACTTAAAACAGACATGCACCACAACATCGAACCAGTGCAATAACAAAATATGACATAAGTACTAATGCTTACAAAAACCAGTGCAGACAAGAACAAATGTCTAGTAAACACGTGTATTATTTACCTCTCTAAAGGGATAAGCTTTCAGGCCAATTGCACAAAGGATGGAACCAAACTAGAGCGTCACCAAAAGACTCAAAGACGATCAAATAGAATCTTAGGCGTTCAGAGGCTCAAGCTGGAGAAAAAAAATTAAAATCCCCAAATCAGAAGAAACCCTAACCCTAGACTCCGGCCTACCCAAAAATTAACCAAATCAAGAGTGGAATAGACAGAATATATACAAAGCAAGAGAAAGCCCTTTAATAATTTACAGATCTGGGAAGCCCTGAGATAGATCGGTAAATAAGAACCCTAGATCTCAATCGATGACGAAAAACATGAAATTAACATCAAAATAAAAAGGGATATTTATGAAATCGAGTAAATAGCGAAAGAAAACGACGGATCGAGAAATTAAACAGCTTGTGAAGAGATCGAGAACCCTAACCCTAGATATTTTTTTTGACAAACGAAATAGATAAAAATTGGTATCAATAGAGAGAGGGAAACGAGAATTAGATGAAACAACACATCAATGATTAATTGAGAAATCCCAGTACAGCGAAAAAGAAATCTGGATTACGTTGAAAATTTGGGGAAGAACACGAAAGAAGATAAAATCGTGGAAGGTGGATTCTTTTTAAAAACAAAGCGGCCCAAAACACTAATTCGGGTTGACCCGCAAAAAATCCCTAAAAATTAGCTGGACCCCAAATTTAAGACCAGCACACTTTTTTCTCTAGTCCTTACTGTTTTGTAATTTTCACACTTCATTCCATTTTTTTCTTCCCATGTACATTTAAACCCAAAATTTCAAACCATAAAAGCACAAATTTGTTATCATTTGGGATGGATTTTACCATATATAAATAGTTCTTATCATGCTAAGCATATAAATTTATAGGATGGAAGAAAATATTGATATAAACTATAAGTTTGTATAAATATACCCTTCCAATTTAGGCAGATTCAGACAATTGTTCAGCTTCAGACGTTACAACAAGAATCATGAATCGAAAGGAAATTCAATACTATATTATATAGAAAAGACATATATAAGTTGCTCGAAGTTGGCACCTTCATGCCACAGAAGGCATGTCCTTGAGCCATGAATCAAGCGGCTTACCAATGGAGTAGACGATAAACCCAATCTCACGCAGCTTCACTGCATCAATAACGTTCCTACCATCAAACACAAAAGCAGGCTTCTGCATATTGTCAAAGATTTTCTTATAGTCCAAGGACTTAAACTCATCCCACTCTGTTAAGACACAAAGGCCGTGCGCATCCTTAGTCGCCTCGTAAGCATCTGAGACGACACTCACTTGCTCTGAGATACCTTCCGCTTTAAACTGCTGAAGAGGAACCGGGTGGTCCCAGTCAAACCTAGCCATGGAAAGATCCCTCTTGATCTGTTCTTCAAGGACTTGTGGGTCGTATATGCTCAGCTTGGCCTTGTCAGCAACTAATCTGTTACAAACATCAATTGCAGGAGTCTCTCTAGTGTCACCTGTGTCCTTCTTGAAGGCAAAACCGAGGATCGCGATTTTCTTTCCCGAGACCGTGTTAAACATTGAAGAAACAACACGGTTTGCAAACCGGATTTTCTGATAGTCGTTCACCTTTATGACTTGTTTCCAGTAATTAGCTGCGTCGGGCAAGCCGTTGCATTCACAGATATAGATAAGATTTAGGATGTCCTTTTGGAAACATGATCCACCAAAACCAACACTTGCATTCAAGAACTTCGGACCGATTCTAGTATCTGTACCCACGGCGTGCGCAACTTGCGTGACATCAGCGCCGGTTGCCTCACATAGAGCCGACATGGCATTGACAGATGATATCCTCTGAGCCAAGAATGCATTTGCTGCAAGCTTAGAGAGCTCAGCGGACCAGAGGTTAGTGCAAATGATGCGTTCCACTGGAACCCAATGAGCATAAACATCTCTCAAAGCTTCAATGGCCTTTTGCCCAGCTGCAGTATCCCTACCACCAATTAGCACACGGTCTGGGTTATAAAGGTCCTTAATAGCAGTACCCTCAGCAAGAAACTCTGGATTAGAGAGAATCTGAAATTCTATGCCTTTGCTGTTATGGGTCAATATCTTTTCGATAGCCTCTGCTGTTCTCACAGGAACCGTGGATTTCTCAACAACGATTTTGCTAGATTTGGAGACATCAGCGATCATCCGAGCAGCGCTCTCCCAGTAAGTAAGATCCGCAGCTTTGCCAGCACCAAGACCTTGCGTTTTGGTTGGAGTGTTGACTGAGACAAACACAATGTCACTCTCAAAGACATGTTTCTCGACGTCTGTGCTAAAGAAGAGGTTTTTCCCTCTGCATTGCTTCACCACATCGTCCAAGCCTGGCTCGTAAATAGGAAGCCGATCACTGTTCCAGGCATTAATCCTTGGTTCAGAGATGTCGACAACGGCTACTTCAATCTCAGGGCACTTAAGTGCCATAACCGCCATGGTTGGACCACCCACGTAGCCAGCGCCAATGCAGCATATCTTAACCATTTCTGATATTTAAACTGCTCCTGATAACACAAAGCCATGATATAGCCAAAGAGAAAACTTTAAATAGAAACAACAATGTGACAATTTTGAACAACTACATGTGGATAATGGTCACAGATTACTGAATCGGATACTGGAAAATGTAAACACAAGGATCTGTTTAAAAGACGGACAAGTGTTGGCATTAAATCAAACACCTTGTAAGCTCAGATCTATCAATTTCAAAATGATCACAGCAGAAGATGCTTCCAGATTATAAAATTCCCACGAGGGCTTGGACAATGCAGTTCGATCAATTGAGTTCCTCTGACCACACAAAAATGATCTTAAATTTTGAGAAAAAAAAAGATCAATCTCTATGCTGTACGATCTCGAACAGAAAAAACAAGAGGAGCCCATCTTTGATATAAAAGCGTTCCGATGAAACGGGACTATAACGAACGAAGGATCTCTCAATTCAAAATACAATAAGAAGAACGATACGCTACATTTTTCGAAGGATAGATGAACAAACAATTGACAAATATACCTTCCGGATACTGACTGATCCTTGAGACTTGAGAGAGAGAGAGAGATGGGGTTACGGTGAAGAATGAGAGAGAAAAGCAAGAGAGCTTGTTCCGGCGAAGACGATGACGATGACGATGACGATGACGATGACGATGACGATGACGATGACGATGACGATGGAAGTGGCAGAGAAGATGTCTTCTCTTCTGAGTTATATAAATAAAATTCACTCACACACCCACTTGACTTGCACATTTCTGCTTTTAATTTATTGCTCCACACGCTTTTATCTCTTTTCTTCAATTATTGTGCTTTACCATCATTTTGTTACAAAATTGACCACCCAAAAGATGATTAAGATGTTTTATGGGTAACAAATCATGTATCAAACTATAAATATGAGTCTTCTAATATGAATTAGATTGCCAATTTAAGCAATTTCGTTTTCAATAATTCATTCAGGTTTTCTCTTCCATATATACATATCATTATAAGTGGTACATTCAATTTTAAATTAATCATAATGTTTAGTATTCTTCTGAATCGAAATCCATAACTAATCATAATGTTTTTTTGTTTGTTTGTTCAACCACTAATAATCATAATGTTTCGTATACAAATATTAAGCGAAACCAAGAAAATGGGAGGAGAGTAAAACAAGGAAAATCAAGAAGTGGAGTTCAAGAAAGAAGTGAACCAATGAACAGAGTCCTTAGGGTATCTCTTGAGCTTGTCTCTATAATCCACAAAATAGAGACCAAACCTTGAACTGTAACCTGCTGCCCATTCCCAATTGTCCAATAGCGACCACACAAAGTACCCTTTCACATTGCATCCATCCTCTTTTATCGCAGCTTGTAAGCTCGAAAGATAATCATGATGGTATCTGATTCTCTTCGCATCTTTCAGAGCTTCTTTTCTTGGGATCAGAATGTTGTTTGAATCGTCCATTCCTGCACAAACAATCATCGTCACAAAACTCTCTTTCTTGTGGATGATGATCTAGAGTAGTGTTTAAGGATGTTTGTGTTTACCATTTTCTGTGATAAAGACTGGAGGGTTTCCATATCTATGCTTGACGTAATTCATCAAGCTTCTCATCCCTCTAGGCACTATGTACAACCATATCGAACTTGCCTGTCCGCGACAACAACAAAAATAACACCATCATTTTGGGAGATATACAACTAACTAGAGTTATATATATATATATATATATATATATATATATATATATATATTTTTAATCTCTTACCCTATCTCCAATAGCGCTTAAACCCTTAAACGCTGAAAATTCAAAACAGAGAAGATGAATCAATATAAGATACGATCATAATTAGGGGTTTAAGTGAGAGAGCTTTATAGTTTTATACGTAGAGTGACGGTTCCGGAATCAGAAACGGCGTCGTGTAGGAGAGTGCCGATGAGATTGGTGGCATTGTTCCTTGCGTAGTACGTTGTGTAGTGATTAATCCCTACAAAATCTAGAGAACCCTTCATGAGAGCAGATTGAGATCCGGTAAACACTGGCAATCTGCTTCCGACTCTGCTTCTCATCGAACTCGGGTAATCCCCAAACATCAGTGGATCCAAAAACCTAATTAAGATCGTATCAAGATTTATCACTTGATATCAATTATATGGAACAAGAATAAAAGTTGTGTAATGATTTTATACCAGCCAAGTTGAAAGTCTTGAGCTCTTTGTGCAGCTTCAATGTCCTCGGTCTTGTTAGACTCCGGTTCAAACCACATTACATCAAACGCTATCCCTAACGAACCTCCTTGCTTTGCCTGTCATAATTATACGTACATTAAATCTATATATCTTACGTTTAATACCATCTTTCCAATATAGTATTGACTTACCTTATACTTTTTCTTGTAGATATCTGAAACGGTGGCATGAGTGAGAATAACATTGTGACCGACGATGTAAGGCTCGGTCGATGAGTTTCCGGAGCGACAAGTGAGCTTAAAAAGAATAGAGCAACGGCCTGGAGCTTGTAGACCAACGTCATAGCCTTGTATCGCGAATGTGTGTGGCTCATTGAACGTAATCCAGTGTTTCACTCTATCTCCAAATCTCTGGAAACAAACCTCCGCATACGCTGCAAAATCATTTCTACAAAAAAAAAGGGGTGCATATATTGCCATTTGAAGTTAAATTCTGTCTACGTAATTATAGTTTTTATTGAATGTTTATTTTTTCTGGGTATGGGTTATTACATGATTAGTGGGTTTAGCCAACCGAGGTATCGATCATGGAGTGCCTGAGGAAGGTCCCAATGGTACAACGTCACGTACGGCTCAATCCCTACAATTGTGAGTACATGCGAAACTCGATCAACCACTATTTTTTTTGTTTTAAAACATATTTAATGATTGATGTTTCACGCCATTAGTGAGAATCTTTCAATGAGTTTCTCACATTAAAAAATAAGAAAAATGAAGAAAATGAATATATAAGAAGAGTTGAGAAACTATAAGAAACCATGAGAAACTTTTCTAATTGAAATAGTGCATTTTAATTAAATATATTAATATAATTTGTGTTCACATTTAAAATTATGCGACAAGAAAATACCTTTAGCAAGTAAAGCATTTATGAGTTTGTTGTAGTGATCGATTCCAGCTTCGTTTATTTGTCCCACGCCATCTGTAAATTAACCACACATATAATTTCTCCATCAAAAGCCATATCAAAATTTAAACAAATTAGTATGACCAATAATTTAGAGCATGTCCAATGGTGAGGTTCTAAAAATGGGTATCTAAAATTTTTAGAACCTCACCTTTTAGAACCCCAACATTTTGTATGTTAATTTTTAGAATCTGTATCTAAAAGTTCTAACTTTAGAACCCTTCTCTCTTCTTTTTAGAACCTCTCCAATATTTATCAATTATATATCATTATAATTTTTTAGAACTCTTCTATTTAGAACCCCCATTGAACATGCTCTTACACAATCTAAAGTAAAAAAAAAAAACATACTTGGAAAGATGCGGGTCCACGAAATGGAAAATCTGTAAGCGTCCATTCCCATATTCTTCATGAGCTGTACATCTTCCTGCCCTCACCATTTTGTATAATTTCATTTAAACCTTATAACTTCATTATTATTGACAATTTTGTTTGTTTGTAGTTTATACTATAAATTGAGGTTTACCTCGTAACGATGGTACTGATCAACAGCAACATCGGCGTTGCTAAAATCGGTGATTTTACCGAAAGTGTGAGAGAATGTGTCCCATATCGTAGGACCTCTTCCCTCTTCCTTCACTGCTCCCTCGTGCTGATATCATTAATTTTTATTATTTTCATTTTCATTTGTAGGTATTTTAAACACTGAATCCGATATTACAGCCAGAAAAAAAATACTACTTTTTTAAAAAGTAATTGAAACATTAATTGGGTGTGCTTTGGTTAGGTAAGAGACATTATGAGAAGGAAAGACTTTGGTTTTACTTGACTTTGGCTATATGCTGGAATTGAGAAAAGATAAATGTGTAAAAGAATGGGTCGTTGTTTGAAAACATAAAAAAAAAAAGGAGCCCGTGATTCATGAACGTAACGTACGTGGCCATGTTTACGCGTCACACACTCATTCCTATATCGATTTATATTTCAAGAACCACTACACGCTTCAATATAAATTATACTAGTATTGTTTTTTTTTCTGATATATAGTATCAGATGGGGGAACGTATATGTTCTGTTCTGATGATGTGACCTATTTTTAGGTCGTGAATTATTTTGTTTTAAGAAAATAGATAAATAAAAAAAAAAAAAAATTTGAAAAGAAGAGAGAGTGGAACCTGAAAAGCAGAAGAAGCAGTTCCAAAGACAAAGCCCTTTGGGAAACTGCCTCTATAAATGTCCGCACAGATGCATGTCGTACCCATCATCATCATCATCACCATCATCATGATTAATCTCCCTGGACCCATCTCTTCCTTCAATCTTTTTTTTCTCCGGTTACATACATATATGTGTAGATCGAACGAAACTCTTTTTCGATGAGGAAGAAACAAGTAAGAGAGAAAGAAAAAGAAAGAAAAAAGAGGAGTGCGAGTGAACAAAAAAGATACGAAAGGGTTACTATATATAGGAGAGGGGAAAGTGAGAGATATGAAATCTTCGGATCAGATGCCAGTTAAAATGGCAATTCGAATTTTCTGAAACTAAGCAAAAAAAAAATTGAAAGACAGATTAAGAAGACTATTAAAAAACCAATTTAACATCTTTTTGTTGTTGCTATTTTACCTAGTTAAGATATCTAATATTTTTCCACATAATATTAATAATAAAAAATATTTACCTAGTTAGGTGTTGACTGGTGTTGAGCAACTTAGGCTAAACATTAATTTCTTTATCTCTCTAAAAGATTATATTTTGAAAAATAAATGATCTTGTAAAAGGAAAGTTGGAAGGAGCGTATAGCGTGAGATAATGTGGCAATTATGACGAACGCTACTGATTAATTTGTTTGTGGCCCCTCTCTTATATTTTACACTTACTTGTTCCCATTTGCTGCTTTTCTCTACAAATCCCAAATAGTAAATGCGTTTGTTAGATTCACACTGATGAGTCAACCAATTGCATCTGTATTGCAATTAGTCTTCTTACATATTTTCACACTTGTGTTCACATTCCTATGCGTTCTTCTTCTACGGCAGATTTTCCTAAAGCCAATAAACCAAACGACGCCGTTTAAGGTCTGTTTCCATTTCACTGGTTGCTTAAAAACAAATTTGATTACTCGTTCCACAAATATTAGCTTCTGAGATTTCAAGGTCTCACTTATTCAGAAAACAACACCGAAATGTATCATCATAGCCTTGAGAACTTCATTATTCAAAACGACACAAGATTTGTAGCAAACATTTCAGCCAGAACAACAAAGGCTGTGTTTTTACAATAACAACTAGCAACTGACTTCCATAAGACTAGAGCAGAGCAGATATGTATCTCTCAGTTCTTCCTTCCCTCCGCCAAGATAATGTGGTATCCGTGCCTGCAATCACCTCACAATCACATTTTCATCATCCACTAAACAATGCCCAAAAAAAAAAATATCAGGAAAAGAAAGAAGAGATACGAGAGATGTGGACATACGTAGATTTGAAGGGTGCACTTGTGACTCCAACAGGTGTGTTGAAGGCGACATCTTGGAATGGACCTGCCATCTTTCCCCGAGGAAACCATCCAAGATCTCCTCCTTTTTTCCCTGATGGGCACTCCGAGTACTCTGCTGCAATCTGAGATAGTTTCCACATACAAAATCGTGTTGAGATTCTCCACCATTCCTTTACACACACAACATAGCTAACCGAAAAAACTGAAACTTGCAGGTCTCGACAAAGCAATGAACTATGAGGTGTTGAAATGGATTTTCAGCTGTTATGTGCATGTCAAAGCTAAGGATAGAAAAACAAAATTAATCTTACATTGGATTCATAGACCAAAAAAAAAGGAAGCAAATTTAGGTTTTTTTTTCACCTTAGCAAACTCAGCAGGAGGAACCTTGTCTCCGTTGCTCAACCAACCATCCTGCAACTTTTTGTATGCCTCGTTGATCTTTCCTTGCTTTTCGCACAAAACATGTCTTGCTGAAACAAAACCATTACACTGTTGACAAATTTGTTTATGCTAAATGGTGAAGTTGTATAAGAACATAAAAGAAGACATTTGAGAAAAAAGACACCTTTAACATAGGTGCATGTCCCGAGACCATCAGCGGCTTTTCCTGCTTTGCCTTTACCGTTGGAGGCCGCTTCATCACTGCCACTTGCTTGCTTTCCTTTACCCTTCCCACCAGCTTTTGCGTCTTTCCCCATCTACTAAACACTGCAAGCAGGAAACAACCCAAGATTAGCTTTATTATCATCACCATTCAGTCTTGCAAACCCTGTAACCTAATAAAAACCCTGAAAACAAATCCAGTAAAGATTCAGGGTACCAAATGCAAGTGACTAAACAAACGTGAGACAGTTCTGAGGCATTAAATCGAACACATAGTAAGCTCAGATCCATCAAATTCAGAATGATCACAACAAGATTGCAGATTAAAATTGGAGTCTTGGACAATTGAAACGCGAGGAGCCCAAAATAGAATCGGTGCACCCAACCATAGAAAATATCTCAAATGGGAAAATATGGCGAAAAATTAAAGGAGACCATGAAAAGTATGATTGAGAAGCCAAGAGATTTTACAAGGACGAGAACTTTACCTTGAGCTTCTTCTTCTTCTTTCGGATTAAACGATCGGGCAGAGACTCAGAGAGAGAGAATATTAGTCTTGTGGATTTAGAATATCTTTGGCACGGAATATATTACCCACTCATTGATGTGGGCTCAGCCCATTCGGATTTTTAATTGAGAAAAAAGTCATTTAAATCCTCAATTATTCTGTTTTGGCCAAAACTTATGTTGACTACGCCATTTTGATCCTCAAGCATTTTCGTCCTCAAGTATCTACACACATAGACTATAATCAAAATAAATGTTCTAGTTTTCGTTCACTTATTTGGCGTTTGATGATGTTTATTTATCTGTTTTCTATTGCGCATTTTGAAGAAGTTATTGTTTTCAATCTAGTGCACGATCCATGCAAACGACGTCGGTCCACCTTCTCTTCTTTTGATGAATTTGTGATGAAGCTCATAACTCCATCTCAACCTCGGCTTGCCATCTCATTCGCATCATTATCCATGTTCTGTATTAAAAATAAAACATGATTGACGACGACAAAAAAAATAAAGGGGGTTTGCTTTCAAGATTATTGGGTTTGCAATGGCACAATTATGAAGATTATATTATATCTTGCCGGAGTCTTTTCTAGTTCCCTTTCTTCTCTTTATAAATCTTATTCGCATGGCATTTCATATATATATATATGGAAACATGAAGTCGATTTTTGCACACCGATTAAGAAAATATTTATTATTATTATTTTTAAATAAATGTATCATTAATTATCTACCTAAACATAATTTAATCAATGATAAAACAATTTTTTTAAAAATATAAATGGTTATAAAAACATAAAAAATTAATAAATTTTGTACCAAAAATTGAAAAGACCATATTATTTAATAGAGAGTATCTATATATATAAAGAAACATTTTCTCTCTTCTCATGCTGCCACCTCATCATCCACATGTCAAATTTTAATTGGTCATTTTTAACATCATTTTAATTATTATTATTTTAACAATTTGTTTTAATTACAAAACTAAGATCATTAATGAATAAATTTTATTTATACATATAAAACAAAAAGTATACTGATAATTAGTTTCAACAAAAATTAAAATCTATTGATATCTACCACATTTTTCATATTTAATTTATAAAAAGCATCCTCAAAATAAGTTTAAATATCAAAATATGATAATTTATTTCAACTCTCACATTTTGATAGACACAACAAAATTACAACTAAATACAAATACAAATTAAACACCACATAAAACAAAACTTATAATCTAATAAAATTATTAAATAAACATCGAGGAAAAAAACTCCACACCAAAACAGTAATCCGAATGAAATCATAGAAATCTTCTCTATGAAGATGCAGCAAAATTACTCAGCTACTACATGAAATAAGCAGGACCGGCTCACTAATAAAGTGGACCCTGTGCATATTATAAAAAAAAAAAAATTTTAGGCATATAAACAATTATTTTTAATAAAGAACCCTTAAATACTTACAAATAAAACTTTCAAACATGACAAAATTTTGCACTTGACTAGAGCCGGACCTGGACACAAGATACAAATGAAAAATATGTGAAAAATCATAATAAATCAAGACTTGGATATGTATGTTATATTATCATATTTATCTACACTTGAAGACTTATTACTTAAAAATTGGAAACAAAAAATATAAAACGAAAAAACACAATATTACTCGAGGAAGACAAGAGCCACAAACCTAAAATTCGGTGCAACTAGCTCCATCCCAAAACACAATATCTAATTCTAAGTAAGGATAAACCCAACATCCGCCACATATGCTTCAGAACCGAACTCTCAACCTCCTTCCGCAATAACTCTAAAACAAAACAACCCATTTAGTGTATTTTTATCTTTTTGGTGCCTTCATTACGCTTTAATGTAACTAGTTCAAAGATGAACTTTGCGACAGCAATTAACATATAATTAATACACTCTAATTGATATAAATTAAAATAAAAATGCATTATTAGAGATTCCTAATGTTTTTTACTATAAAAACGCAAACTAACAAACTTTAAAAAAAAATTAATTGCATAAATTGACAACAAACGTAAAAGATAAAAAATGTACAAACACTTTTTATTTTTATAAGAAAAAACAATATTGAAAATAATATATGTAAAGTATTAAACTATCAAAAACAAAATATATAAAGAAAAAAGCTAACACGCCCGCACGTAGCGCGGATCACATTCTAGTATATATATATATAAAGTAAGTTTTTCTCTCTTCTCATGCTGCCACCTCGGCATCCTAAAAATTTAATACACATAGTAAATACATATATTAATTATAAATTTGATTTTAACATTATGAAAAGAATTTGAAAAGACATTATTCATATTCTAAATTAAACCAGAAAATAATAAACTTATATGAATATAGTTATAAATTTATCTATATAAAGTAAGTCTTTCTCTCTTCTCATGCTGCCACCTCAGCATCCTAAAAATTTAATACACATACTAAATACATATATTAATTATAAATTTGATTTTAACATTATGAAAAGAATTTGAAAAGGCATTATTAATTTTCTAAATTAAATCAGAAAATAATAAACGTATATGAATATAGTTATTTGAAATAATAACAGGTATAATAAATTTGGTTATCATAATATATTTCAACTTTTATAAATATTTAATTAGGTTAAGTTGTATCGCAAATATTATAAAAACCTAAAATATCAAACAAGTCCTAACAATTAAACAAATAAGTTAAATATGTAACTGAATTAATAAAGCAAAATATAAGTTGGCAAGTTTTACATTTAATAAAGAGACAAATAAATAAAATTTAGGTATACTTAACATAATAATTGTAATTATACATAACTATGAAAAGGAGAAAAAGAGCCAAAAAAATTAAGAAACATATTAAAAGTATTTACACAAAAATATAAATTAAGTTTGAAAATTTAAGATCGTTGTGTTTTGTGATATTATTTTTAACAAAAAAATAAAAATAAATGTAACTACAACAGGAGAAGAAAATAAAAGTTTTGTATATGTAAAATATATATCATGTGATGTAAATATATTTCAATTCTCATAATAATTACCATCCATTAATACAATAGTTTTTCCTAGAATTTGAAAAGACATTTACTTAATAGAAGATAGATTATATTGAATTAATCTAAAGAAATTTCAATTTAATAATTTACTTTTATAAGTTTATTTATATAGTTTAGAAAAACTATAGAATTTAGTATTTATAAATTATGGATTAGATTTATTCTAAATAAAATCAAACAAATGTTGTGACTTCAAACAATCAGTTATATATGGAAATCTTTTTCAACAAAAATAAAAGAAAATAGATTTAGGAATCACAAACATATTGCACATATAAATAGGGTTAAAATCATACATGAAACACTCTAAAAATAATAACTTCACATGAAACAAAATTAAAAAAAAATTATTATGCAACTTTAAAATGTAAATATCTTCCCTTTAAAATTTAAATATCTTCCTTTTAAAAAACTCAACTAATTGCATAAAATTGATCACCAAAGAAAAAAAAAAGTGGTAAAAATGTCTACCATCCAATAAATAAACACATAGATGATCATAAATTAAAAAAAAAAAAAACAAATACATATATCTTAAGCTGAGAGAAATAATTAAATTAACTACGAGACCAAATAAAATAAAATACCATTAGATTAAAAAAATTGTTTAGCACGTCCGCGCGGATCACACCCTTTGTGATTGAAATTGAAAGTGAAATCTCACCGGAGATGGGGGAAGATATCGGAGAAGACGAGGGTTTTAGTGCAGTAAGTAATGTTTTTTAAAGGATAATCCTATTCACAATAACTCTCTCTCTCTCTCTCTCTAAATATTTGAATCGACGCTCGACCCATATTTCTTATATTTTTCCAAATCGGCCCATATTATCTAAAATATTTCCATTAACCTATACATCTACGATGATTTTGATAGTAAATTAGTGATAGAAATTAAATCGTTTTACAAATAAAATTAGATTCATTTTGTAGTCACCAACACTGGATCATCGAAAATAAATAATAGTAAATTCTGAATATTTTATTAGTATTCGGTTTTAGGTAAAAATAGATAAAAATACAGTGACTTATTTCGAAGAATTTTTTTAAAAAGTTCGGAGAATTCTAAATTTACAAAACTAACTTTCTTTTTATTAGTATTCGAAATAACTTTCGGACTATACAAAACTAACCATATTTCGAAGTATTTATTTTATTAGTATTCAGTTGGGTTCAAAAAAATATACAATTCCCTCAACTTTAAAATGACAAAAACTTAACTTTTAAAAACTAACTAATTGAAAAAATAGTCAACCAAAAAAAATATCAAATTGTGGATCACTCACTAAACAAATACATAAATAAACATAAAATTAAAAAATGAAAAAAAACTTAAGAATAAAAAATCAATATTTCTTAAGCTAATAGGGAAAAGTATATTAACAATCATACTAATAAAACTAAAATAATATTATACCAAATTTTTTTAAAACAAAATTGTGCTAGTATATATATATATTAAGGGTTTGTCATTGATCGGCCCATTTACGGGAGTTTGGGCTTGAGATTTTAAGAAATTCTGAGCGAAGAGTCTTCTCTTACGGCGTCTCTGCATATCCCGGTGATGCCGGGAGAGGGGGAGAAAGGAGAGTCAGAAAGTAGAAGGAAGCCGAGGGAGTGAAAAAATGGCGGATGATGAAGAACCGCCGATGGCTGTCCAAATCCAACCGGATATTTCTGTCGGGAAGACTCTCTCCGCGGAGGAATCAAGCGTCGCTGTTTCGGTTGGTGTCACTGTCATCACTGGCTATCTCGGCGCCGGAAAGTCCACCGTAAGCAATGAAAAGTTCCATCTTCAGTTGATTTATGGGTGGAGTTTTTCATTTTTATTTTTGTTGGTTTTGATTGTTGATTTATGCTGTTATGTGATTGATTTACCCAGCTTGTGAATTATATTCTGAACGGGAAACACGGGAAGAGAATCGCGGTGATTTTGAATGAGTTTGGGGAAGAGATTGGAGTTGAGAGGGCTATGATAAACGAAGGAGAAGGAGGTGCCCTTGTCGAAGAATGGGTCGAGCTCGCTAATGGCTGTATCTGCTGCACTGTTAAGCATAGCCTTGTTCAAGCCCTCGAGCAGCTTGTACAGAGAAAAGACAGGTCCTTTTTTCTCTCTCTCTCTCTCTTTCAACGCTGGTTCGAACTCAAAACTTGTACATAGAAAAGACATAGCCTTGTTCAACGCCGAAATTGAAGTATAATGGCTTACATTTTGGAGAAAACAATGCCTGTTTTACTTATTAGACCTTCTGCTTTGGCTTTTTTCGTATGCAGGCTTGATCATATATTGCTGGAGACGACAGGTTTAGCAAATCCGGCTCCACTGGCTTCTATTCTTTGGTTAGATGACCAGTTAGAATCAGAAGTCAAGCTTGACTGCATTGTTACTGTGAGTATCTTATTCACTTCTCCATTTTAAGCTTTAAGTTGCTCTTTATACTTCTCTTATCATCTTGTACACAACAGATGAATAATATATAGAATAATGCTATCGACACCACTTATGCCACTTCGTCATTTATAGCTAGTGATCTTTCGTCTTCTGGTTACCTCTTTGTAGCATATATGTCTCAACTTGCTTTCTCTCTCTCTGCTTCCAGTAATTTAGTGCTTTTGCATCTTGTTCCAAATGCTTTTACTGACTTTGCTGCTTCAACAGGTCGTGGATGCAAAGAATCTTCGTTTTCAGCTCAATGAGCGCCGTGACTCATCCTCATTTCCCGAGGCTTTTAACCAAATTGCATTTGCGGTAATCATCTTGTTACAAAACCAATAAGAGCCATGACTTATTATTGGGGATTGCCTTCTGCATCTTACATCTCACCTTATCATGACATGATTTTTTTTTTGTTCATTTTGTAGGACACGATAATAATGAACAAGGTTGACTTGATTTCGCAAGAGGAATCTGATGAATTGGAGAAGGAAATCCATTCCATCAACTCCCTCGCCAATGTCATCCGTTCTGTCAGGTGCCACGTTGATTTGTCCACTATATTAAACTGCCAGGCATATGATTCAACTGTTAAGTCTCAGAATCTTCTCTTCTCTTCTATCTGATTATATGTAGTCCCACTCGATTACTATTCATGTTTTTGACTGTAGCAATTGAACCTTTTCCATCTCCACTGTTGCAATCAGCATGTTAGTCGTCTGGAATCCCTGCTAGAAGCAAATAAATCACTAACCACAACAGACCTTCACGATAGTGGAGTGAGGACTCTATGCATCAGTGAACCCCAACCTATAAACCTCGACAAGGTAGCAAATTCATCGAACATTCTTGGACAATTAGTTAAGAAACAGTGTTTTTCGTGATACTTGTTCTCTATTTGACAGGTTCGTTTATGGCTTGAGGAAATTCTGTGGGATAAAAAATTGGATATGGATGTATATCGTTGTAAGGCTGTGTTGAGCATTCAAAACTCAGACCAGCTGCATATTTTGCAGGTAATATAGTCATGAAATGAAACATGAGTAAAGATCTTGTGATAAACCGGATTGTCCTTCTTCACATTGCTTCTATGTTATTGAATATGTGCAGGCCGTTAAAGAGATATATGAGATAGTTCCAGCGCGAAAATGGAGTGAAGAAGATAATCGAATAAACAAAATAGTATTCATAGGTCAGATCTCCTTTTTGCGGCGTAGTTAACATCAACAGTCTTTTCTCTCTGCTTGCTGATTCATGTAATTGAATATGGACAGGACACAAATTGGACGAAGAAGCTCTTAAAAGCGGATTAAGAGATTGCAGACCCTGAAGAAAAACCCTAACGTGCAGCGAAAACCAGATTGGTCTAAACCAATCTTGTCATCTTGTACGAAGCTATCTAGTATCAATTGCTGATTTGGGGTATTTTAAATTGTAATTGTAGCAATACAGTGTTAATTTACAGTAGACTCTTATAATTGATGCTGTTTTACAAATATATGTTGTAACAATAAAATTACCTTCTTCACCACACTCGTTTAATCAAGTTTTGAGATAACCCATTGCTTTCCACACAAAGCTTTCAATTGTAAATTTGTACAAGGTCAGAATTGTGTCTATGACTGAATTTCTTCTCTATCTCTCCTTCTCTCTCGAGTAGTCATTTTCTCTCCAAACCTCTGGAATATGTCGGCCAAATCAAACAAGCTCACTTCTCTAAGATTCTTCGACATCTCTTCAAACATAATCACTCCTTCCTCATTAGAATAACAATGCAAGAACTTGCTTTAATCAAATCTAGGAACTTCAAGCCCTCTCTTCAACGTTCTCTCAACATACTTTGTAGTTTCCAACCGTTTCCCCGCCTTAATCATACCTCCAACGAATATAGTATCGAAATTCACTAACGGGTCTGGTCCTTTCCTTCCTCTTCTTCCCAAATGTCCTTGCAGCAACATAAGATATGTATGCATCCTCGGCTCGCACCCTCTCTGTATCATCTTCCTGAAAACTTCTGTTGCCTCGCTTGCCCGTTTAATCTTCACCAAACCTTTTATCAATGCATGATAGATACTAATATCCGGATTTTGAATCGCCTCGACTGTTTTGTATGCCTCTGCAACTCTTCGTTTAGCCAATAGCCCATAGATTATCGACGCCCAAGTTAAGTTATCCACCCGAAGGCCTCTTTGACGCATTTCATCGAACACCTTGCGCGCGGTATCAATCCTGCCGTTTTTGCACAACCAATCGATCATAATCCTGTAGAAAGATCCATCCAAATCTCCACCTCTTTTCGATACCATCACGTAGAAGACCTTCGAAGCTTCATCGAACTGGTTTTTCTTGAGAAGTGTTTCCATGATCTTTTTACCAGCTTCGATATCCACCTCGAATCCTTCATCCATCATCAAATTCCAAAGCTTTGCGGCTTCGATCAAATCACCAACATCGCAGAAGCCTTCAATCATCGTTCGGTAAGTAATCTCGTCGGGTTTGATACAATCTTTAAGCTTAGTAACGACAAACTTAGCTTCTTCGACGAGTTTCTCCTTACACAGAGTTTCCACTGCCCTGTTCAGCGTTTGCACATTGTACGAATATCCAAAACCGTTCATCAGATGGAAGAAGTTGACGCATTTCTTGAGCTCTCGAGCAGAAGCAAGTGTTTTCAACACGACCCGAAACGTCTTATCGTTGGCCAATCCGCGTTTCCCAAACTCTTGAGCCGTTTCCCAGAAAAGATCCATGTTTCTGGATTTGCCGATGATATCGAGCATCTTATTAGAGGTGGTTGATGTGTGCGCAAAATCGGGATAGTGGGTCTGCGAGTAGAGGAAAAAGCGGTGGACCGGATGCCATGAGAGAGGAAAATTGTTGCAGACTTGGAGGAAGAACTCGTGGGTGAGTTGAAATCCGGTGGAAGAGAGCTTCGAGACGAGTCGTGGATCAGGCGAATGCTGCTGCTGATAGAGGATTGTACAGACGCGGAGGAGATGGTCTTGGTTTACCGGCTTGATGGTGGTTGGAGATTGTTTCGGTTGAGTCGACTCGGTAGCGAATCGGCGGTGGAGGACGACGAACCGCCGAATTGGATTTCCGATGTTAACCATACTCCTCCCAGAAGGAAAGACGGCGAAGGCCATAATTGGCTTACTAGTGTCGAGAAAATTTGAAAAAGACGTAGCCTGTAATGGATGTAGAGCTGCGTATAGTTGTCCCTTTCTTGCAATTCTTTATTGTTGATGCCGGTTAATAGTCGCTAATTCTAGCCGGAGAACCACGCCGGAGCTAATCGTCTCGTCGTTGCCTCCTCATTCCATCGCCGTCAAAATTCAGAGCGGTAATCATGAGTTTTCCCGAGAAAATGATGTGTTGCTGTGCGATTGGATTGATCTAATTGGGAATAGGTTTAATTGAATGACACTTGGTTTAATTGGCTTGGTTTAATTGGATTTTTGGTGGGTTTAGTTATCGAACGGTTCATGGAAACAATACAGAGAGACGCGTTGTTGTAAGATTGATCTGGAAATTGGTTGAATTATAGTATGTGGTTTGGTTGGGAATTTGGCAAGTAAACCGAAAACGACTAAGGCAATTGGCCTAGAATTTATTGGGATAATTGTAAATTTAGAACAAAAAAATGACAACTGTCCTAAATTTTTATATATGTTTTAAAAATTCAGCGTGATCATCGTATTGCAGCATTTTGAAGCATCTCGCTGTAGAGTTCCCAAGCAAGCACAACCTCGCCTCTTATTACATTGTAAGTGAACTCGTTTGGTCGCATCCCTTTCTTTACCATCTCACACCACAGCTTCCTCGCGGTCCCGAACCAGCCCATCTCACATAATCCATGGATCATTGTGGTATATATGACTATGTCAGCCGCATA
The DNA here is from genome assembly GCA_030161315.1 of Eutrema japonicum. Lineage (NCBI taxonomy): Eukaryota > Viridiplantae > Streptophyta > Magnoliopsida > Brassicales > Brassicaceae > Eutrema > Eutrema japonicum. The sequence goes on from BSQW01000001.1 coordinate 14,071,582, forward strand.
GCCTTTGTCTTTGAGATTGTTGAATATACAAAAAGCCTCGAGCTGCTTATCATTCTTACATAGTCCCTTTATAACCTCGTGGTATGTATTAATATTCGGGAAATGGTTCCACGCTCTATCATCGAAGGTTTGATTTGTGTTTATGTGTTTGATATATCTAGGTTTGAACGTTAGATGCTATGCTATGTTTAGTTTACCTCCATTTTCAAAACCTAGGCTAGGTTTTTCTATTTCATTCTCGATCACATCATCTCTAATTGTTACGATTGTATCGATGATTGTTTGAATCGTTACAAACATATCCCTCTTACTCGCTTTTCTCTGTTTCATTCTCGATCACAACATCTCTAATCGTTATGGCTCAGCCATTTAAATATCTCCGGTTCAGCCCCTCGGAGATAGAGGTCTTCGAACAATTTTCTCTCCCCGAGAATTGCTAACAATCAACAGGAGCTCCAGCGTTATTTGATTCAGGGTTTCAATTTCTATGACGAAGATCCAGCCAGTCCTAATAAAGGCCAACATCTGTACTTTCATCATGGACATTACTGGTTCTTTGTAGTGAGAGAAAGGAGGTCTCCTAACTCCAACAAGCCAAACAGGCTTATACGAAATCATGTTGGCAAATGGAAGTCCTTTGGAAGAGGCAGTTAGATCACAAGAGGTATGCTCTTTCTGGGGACACGAAAGAATTTCCAATATGTCAACAATAATGGTTTAACTACTGGCTGGAAGTTTCATGAGTATGAAGCTGCAGTGGAAGCTCCAGTGTTTCAGCCCGTAGTGGTGGTCCATCTGTGGTATGATTTGGCGCATGATCAAGAAGTTCTTCAAGGAGGAGCTTTGAGACTCATATTATATTTTGTGTCATAATATGAGTTCTTCATTATATGAGTCTTTAAGGAGGAGCTTTGAGACTCATAATTTTGTTTGTTTTTTTTTACTTTTTATCATATAACTTATATATTTAATGATTTGAGACTCATATTATATTTTGTGCAAAATTTGTGCGGAGAAGGAGCCTTACTTTTTGAATGAATCAAACAGCTTGTCAAAGATGCTGGAAACAAGAGGGAACGCTTGTCATACTCGGAGAAGGAGCCTTATTTTGCTGAGGCTAGGAAGCTCTACATGTTTTACCACAATGTGGAGAAGAACATGGAAGCCTACTACAAAATGGCTTTCTTCGTTTACTTGGAGGAGTTCCTCAACGAAATTTATGTTGTTGAAAAGGCAGTTGTGAGTGCTTTGTTCTCAGTTTACATTTTCCCTGATTAGACCAAATTTGTATTGACCATGTTTTTGAATGAATAAACAACTTGTCAAAGATGCTGAAAACAGATGGGAACGTTTATCATACTCGGAGAAGGAACCTTACTTGGCTGAGTCTAGGAAGCTCTACTTTGCTGAGAATTGTCATATTCATTTGGACCTTCCAGTGTCTGAGACAGAGGCCAAGTTAGTTTTCTGGTAAGCATCATCTTCTCTCTTTCCATTTCCTTTGTTCGTTCCATTTTAACGCTTGTCTTACTTTCGAAGGTACCCATTTCCTTTGTTCGTTCCATTTTAACGCTTGTATTACTTTTGAAGTTACGAATTCATTGACACTTACTAGGAGAAGTACAAAAACAAAGAGGTTGTTGCTGTTAAGAGAACATTTGACAGCATGTCTAAAATATGGTCATCTTTGACCATATCTGAGAAGCGTCATTACTTGGAAGAGGCTCGCATGCTGAAGCTTGTGCATCAGGAGAAGATGATAGCCGAATACAAGCAAGTCCTGGAGAAATATGTTTATGTACCTGATGAACTTGATAGTTCATCAGGATCTGAGACATTTACAGCCACTAGTGGCTTACTATCATACTTTGAGTCCTTATTGGACACTCTGGAAGAGTAATCCTACGGAGGTCTCTGTTGCCATTGTTAGTGAATGGATTGAAGCATGGGAGTTAATGACGGAAGCGGACAAGGCTCCTTATGTTACTATGGCTGGCAAGTGGAGTGAACAGATTATGGATAATTTGAATGAGAGTTTGAAAAAGGTTAGTGCTCGATTATTTTCATTCATCATTGCATTAGCTTAGTCAGTACCATCCCGATAATTTTGGTGGCCTAAAGCAAAAAAAAATAAAAATTAACATACAAAATTGAAGTATCTTAACTAATTATTTTAAATAGAAAACACATATTTGAATCCAAAATTTTGTAAAACTAAAATAAGTTCTTGTTACTTTAAATATTTTTAAATTGAGTATTTTAGAATTACACGACATATTATTTGATAACTAAATTTCTTAATGATTTATATGTGTTATTTTTAATTTTTAAAACTATTTGAACTACAATTTATATAAATTTAGTGTTAATACTTTTATTTGAAAATATATAAAATACTAATAAGTTAATATTTATCTAACGAAAAAATAAAATAATAAGTTTATAGTTTTTTTGGACACACATATATCAAACATCATGGCAAAAAAAATATATTTAGCACACAATAAACATACTAAACACAGTGCATTAAATCATTGTGGGCCACCAAATGCACATAATATTTTTTTTTAAAATATGCAATCAATGGTATCAAGCTTGAAACATCTAAAAGTTCAAAACAACACATAACCAATTTGACTAACAAAACATCAAATATGTGGCTTTCAAAACTAATATATATTTTGTGGTTTAAAACATATGTTTCATCAGCTTTAACCAAGGGACGGCCTGAGCTTAGTATTAGGTATTAACTAATACGCTTACATATGTAGGCGGATTCCACTTGAAGTTTGAGTACAGGAAGAAGTAGCATAATATCTCTCTGGCGTGTGGGTCCTTAGGTTCGTTTTCATAGACATAAATATCAACCCGTGACCTAATGATACATTACGATCGATTTGTTTCACTTTCTGTTTTTTTGTTGTTGTTGTTTTCATGATTTGAATGCGCTCAAAGACGATCGTACGATCGGTTTATTTGACGACAATTTGTACACAACCAATTATACAAGAGAACACAAGAACGTGTATTGAGTTGTTTCGTGGGTCGCAAGCTATCTCTCGGGTCTTTGTTGGCTTCAATGGGTTAAAAGAAGATTCCACCAAAGCTATTTAGAAGCCCAATATGAACGACCCATTTAATAAAAACGGTATCTGTTTTTCCAACTACCTACTTAACCACAAGTGTTCTAAAATAGTAAAAATACCATATGTGGTCTCATAATATGTTTAAGGTTTCTTTTGATTATTTTGCATTTCCTCCTTTCAATTGAATTAACATCTTAATTTGAGCACAAATCTATTCTTCTTCTTCTTCTTTTTTTGGTAAAATCAAAACATGATCAAAACATTATCATGTTTTATAAAACCAAGAGACAACGGCTCTTGTCTTGACTTTGCATAGGAAGACTTATAAGGTGAAAAGCTGGAAAATGTGACAGCTTTCTTTGAAGGCAAGAAGAATCTCAGTAAGAAACAGGAAGATTTTATATCAACACTTGAAATCACAAAGAAAAAGAGTTGGCTAAGTGATGAGCTTTATATGAACAAATCGAAAAAACTTTTGATTTACCTTCCGAACCCTTGGGCATTTTGTTAAAATCGAACAAATGTTGAGCTTGTCTCTGTAAGAAAAAAAGTAGAGACCAAATCTTGAGCTGTAACCTGCTGCCCATTCCCAATTGTCCAATACCGACCACACAAAAAGTACCTTTTCACATTGCACCCATCCTCTCTAATCGCAGCTTGTAAGTTCGAAAGATAATCATGATATCCAATTCTCTTCACAGTTTTTAGAGCTTCTTTTTTGAGATCAGAATGTTATTTGGATCATCCATTCCTACACAAAAACAAACATCATTACAAACTCTGTCTTGTCTAGAGGGTTCAATGATGTAATTAACAAACATCATTAATTACAAAGTTGATGATAATAGAAAACTATGCATAATCATTTGTAATTAGTTTTTGTTTCTAAAAAAGAATATCTCCGATTTAAAATTTACAAAGACTAGGTGAGTATCCGCGCGTTTGTTTTGAAATTTTTTAAGTAAAAAATGGTGATCGATGAAAATATATGAGTAAGCTACGTTTTTAGGTCTGGCTAAGCTATATGTGCCGTTTTGCCACCCTTTCCAAAAAAAATGAACATAATAAACCATGATTAGTTTGACCAAAATAAAAAAAATAAACCATGATTTAAAGTCAAAAGTAAGAGTAGCAACTTATGTCCAGAAATGGAACGAACATGTTTTTGGACATGGACACAGCGGGACGTAAGAAGGATGGCCTGTTCGTGCCACAACTTGGTTAAGTTGATTATCGGTGAATTCTACTTGGTCAGCATATTAACTAATGTCAGTCATACATTCCACTGTCTATTTTATTGCTTTGTTTACTCTTGTAAACAAAAATGCGACTGTGTCTATTTAATAAACCTAGCTAGCTATCATTTTACAAGAAAGGCATCCAATCTAATCAGAATTTGGATGAAATTTGTCTCCAAGGGATGAGCAAAAGAGTCATCGGTTATATTTTTCTTCACAAACCAATCAATACAATCTTCGAGTACAGATAGTATCAATAAAAATGGAGTTACGAGGTTCATCAGAAGTTCCTCTTTGAATTGCTTTTACTGCGGTCTTTTCTTAGCTAAACTCCAAAAACCATAGGGAGTGATCCGGTGACAATGAAATCTGCTACATTTGAGAGAACAATATGAAGCAAAATTGGCATATTAGGTAACTCAAATCCATTTCTTTTACATCTTTCTAAAATTTCATTCGGGAAAGCAAAGTAAATAAATTGAACATTGAAACTTCCAGAAATTAACTCATCAAATCAGAAAAGATTGCATTACTAAGAGCACAGTAACAACAATGATCCATAAACAAAGGAACTCATACAACATCATCAGGTAGACCATGGGAAGCTATTTACCTCAATTCCTCTAAGTCTATCACCTTCTTCTTAAAAGGCGTTGGAAGGAGAAAAACGCAGACGTCAAGAAATGTGATCACAAAAGGGAAAACCCATCTCTTCTCCATGTTTACATACCCCATTGCAGCAAAGTTGTGATCATGAGACGAGAAACAAGTTTCTGAAAGAAAACCGTTGTCTTGCGCCAAATCAAAAACTGTTTTGATACATGCATGACTTATTTGGTATACGTAGTGATGATCATTGTTCTTACCTTGCTGTGGATCACCTTCGAGTGACACTTCCACTTTTGTTGCCTAAATTGTAATAAGAGCGCACTTAGTTTTGCCATCTTAAAGTTTTGTCTTTGTTTACATACTATATTGGTCTTGTATGCATTTTGTTGGCCTTCAAAATGGCAAGTCTTATTTTAAGTATCATTTTGATACCATTTTTGTACATTATAAGAAAGACCATCTTGTCTGAGAACCAAAAAATTGAAAACTTCCACGCTCATGAATTGGTGTTTTACATTTCAATGATTTATTTCATTTTTTTTTTTGAATTGAATGTAAAATTAATTCAAGCCAAAAAACATTGTTTGCAATAAATGCTACAAGTGAATTAGAGAAGAAGAGCTATCTATTGAACTTTAATTCGAGAAGGTGAAAATCCTAAAGACGTTAGCCTTGTTGTAGGTGGCTATGGAGGTCTTGTTTCGAACCACTTGACCATTGCATCGTCGTATGATCGGTCTCCCGTATTTCGGATAGATGTTATCCTGTTCCGAACATTCTTATCAATGAATTTGATTAGCCGTGATGCCGGTAGTGGCTTTTCTCCGTGTTTTCTCCCATTTCGTTCTCGCCAAATGTGGTATAGGTAGCTTGAAAGACATATCTGATCAAGAAAAAAGAAATCCGGTCGCCGTTTGATTGTTGAATCTGAGAAACAATATGGTTCGAGGTTTGTGAAAAATTCCTGCTGAGAAGTTCCCTTGTTAGATTTTCCCATATCGTCGCTGAGAATTGGCATTGAAAGAATAGGTGGTTCCTTGACTCCTCCATGGTTCCACACAAAGCGCAGTTTGAGTTCTGTCCACGAGACCATCTTTTCGTTCTGTCTCCCGTTGGCAACCTGTTTTTCATTGCCATCCAAACAAGAAAAGAGTATTTCGGTGTAGAGTTTTTGAACCATACCCCCTTGTACCACGACATCTCCGGGTGACTTTCTCTTGTTAAGTTCCACGTAACTTTGGTTGTGAATTTATTTCTGAAAGTATCATTTGAAAAACGCCAAAATGATTGATCTTTTTCTCCATTCCTTCTGTTTTTTGCTTTCTATCTGGTTAAGAATTGCTACTCGATGTCGTCTTCGCCGATGTGAGACCATTGCAGAACCTACTGTTGCTTGTGAGTGAATACCCAAATCAATACTTCCACGAGTTCCCACTAATTCAATTAGTCTACCCAAGGGAGACCAATTATCGTACCAAAACGAAGTAGAAAGTCCTTTTTTAACGTCTTTTTTGTGAAAATATTTTGCCGTTTCTCTGTATTTCAATATTTTTCTCCACATCCAAGATCCCGCATTTGACGACTCCTTTATTGACCAGAATGACTCATCACGAAGCAATGCTTTTTCAATCCAGGAAACCCTCATGGACTTTTTTCCCGAGGTAATTTGCCACACAAGTTTTAGACAACTAACCTTGTTTGCCTCTTTCAATGATCGGATCCCCAATCCACCTTCTCGTTTCAGTCTTGTGATTTATTTCATTAGATCCACTACGTACAGAGATACTCACATCTCAATTCATCGAGTCTACTTCCTTTTAATATTATTTGCTATTCCATACTATAATGAGTTTTTCTGCGGTATACATGTGGAGACTTGGAGGAAAAACTGAGGAGCCACTTTCTGATATTTCGTATCACATATAGCGAATTTTGTTGAGAGTTCAAGAACCCTTTTGTTGGAGACTATTTCAAAAGATCATCACGATCGACCACAACCAAATCTTTCTTTCTTCTTACAAATTTCCAGATCCACATAGCGAAACCAAAAAGAACACCTCTCAATGTGACCAAAGGGACCGTGTAAACCTATTTCTCCTACTACAGATTGTTTTCCATGGGTATGAATGGAGGAACGTTCCTGCGGCTAAGTAACCTATTCGCAATAAAACCCGACACAACAAGAGAAATCATTGACATCACAATGGCAGAAATGCTGGTTCCATCGCTAGAGCCCTTGACAGTTGAAGCGGTGAGACCCGATGATGAGCCCGAGGAGATATCTAGCGGTATCCAATCGCAGTTGATCGTGTAGTGTCCTGATCCGTACCACGGTTTGCTGTCCATTGGGTACCACTTACCAGAATGCAACTGACATATTGCCCGGTGAGCCAAGCGTGAACTGAACATCCTGTACATAAGAAGATGTTTGTCTTTTAACAGAGCACATGCTATTCAGTTCCGAGTAGAGGATAGCATGATGTTAATATATATGTAACTGTTTTTCAAGAATTGTGTAATCTGTGTTTTCATATCTATATATATTAAATTTATCATTATGCTATTTGCAAACTGATTTCGTTTTTATCATTATGTTATTTGCAAAAAGCAGGCCCGGCTCTGGCCCAGTGCAAGAGGTGCATTTGCACTGGTTCCAAAACCCAAATTAAAAAATTTGGCCCACCTAACAATTCATTATTTTTTGGGTTCAAGACACATTTCTTGCCGACAAAAAGAAAACAAAGTTAAAAAATATTTTTTTTGTCTGATTTTCGGTTTTTGTGTGCTGTGTGGATGCCTTTTTTGTCTAGAATCATTATTTGGGGACCAAAAATTTTTTTTGCAGGTTTTTTTTTTTTTGGCACTGGGCCCCTATTTCCACTGAGCCGGCCCTGGCAAAAAGACAAACCACAAAACGGTTTTTTTTATTGAATAAATTTAATATTCATACAAAAAAAAGACAAATCACAAATCTGTCTAAGAATTTGTCTAAATATTATTATTATTATAGTTATAACTTATAAAACCAATATAACATTAAACTATTTGAAATAAACATTCTAAAGACGTAATTTATTTGTTTTTGTTTGTCTTTTTCTCAACATTTTCTAAAAATTTAACCAAAATAAATTAGGAAAACAAATTACACATCAAAAAATTCAATATTATTTTCCTAGTAAAAATATTTTTCCTAGTAAAATAATTTTTTCCTAGTAAAATTATTTTCCTAGTAAAAATTCAAAATTCAATATGTGGTATTAGGAAAACAAATTACACATCAAAAAATTCAATATTATTTTCCTAGTTTTTTTTGTTCAAATACTTATATCGAGAAATAACTTTTTATATCTCCACTATTGTTCACAAAATATGAAAAGACAGAACAAACGCTAGAAAAAAAACGAATGTCTTATTAGAAGTGGTTTGATGTGTGCACAAAATCGGATTTGCCGATGATGTCGAGCATCTTATTAGAGGTGGTGGATAAATGTCTTATTAAGCGTTTTTTTTTGTCTTACGTCTTTCATCTTTTGTCTTGAAAGACAATTCAAACATTCAGTCTCATCTTATTTTTCAACAAAAAAAACAAGAAAATACAATTTTTAAAAGACAAAAGATAACAAAAAGCAATTTCTAAAAAACTCGTTTTCATAGCTTTTGGCAAGATTTTCTAAAAAAAAATTGCACAAAATCAAGTAAAAAATATGACCTAGAAACCATTTTTTCATAAAAAGAAATTATCACTATTCTTGATGTCAATTTTTTCAAAGTAACTGATATAAATTAGTTTTTTTTCGTTACCTAGTTGATACTAATTCATATACATGTCTAATATAATATTATATTATATTATTTGATACAAAATTGTATATATAAACATACACAATGTCAAAAAAAGAAAATATACAATCCACAATGTCAATATATATCATTTTTATGTAGTGTAAGTTGAGTTATTCTATTATAGTGAATTCAAATTGATATTATAATAAAAAATATATTATTACCAGCCGAAGAGCTACCAGGGCACTACTTCATCTATGCTGAAACAGCACACTCCTTGATCTAGAGGACGCCATTCCTTAGAGGAAAAGACTTAGCCCAGTCGACCTCAACTAGTGCTTTGGTTCAGAATCTGAACATAACGTGCCAGCGAAAATTAATTATTGGTGACAGACATACCGGTAAAACAGCAGTAGCCACATATACAATTCTCAATCAACAAGGTCAAAATGTAATATGTGTTTATGTGGCTATTGGTAAAAAAGCTTCTTCGGTGGCTCAGGTAGTGACTAGTTTACAGGAACGAGGGGCAATGGAATACACTATTGTGGTAGCTGAAACGGCCGATTCCCCAGCTACGTTACAATACCTCGCGCCTGTCGATTGGTTGATGCGAGTTGATTTTCTGTTACGATAAATTGGAGAAAATACCATTTTTAACATTTAAACCATTCAGTCTTTTAAAAATGTCTATACATCATAAGTAAAAAAAAAAAGACATGCGCCAAAATATGGAGATGCGGGGGATCGAACCCCGTGCCTCTCGCATGCAAAGCGAGCGCTCTACCATTTGAGCTACATCCCCATTGATGTAAATTGTCGTATTATTAATAATATAAACAAGATACGACGTCGTAAGGGAGCGAAAAGTTCGTTAAGTTGGTTAAAAATAATTGCGAAGAAAAACCCAGGAAATGCGCAGACACTTAGGATCTGAAGGTTGAGATTCAGTCTTCTTCCGCCATTCGCGAACCATCTTCAAACCTTCTTATTATATATTTCTTCCCTCCTTTCTCTTCCAGTCATTTTATTCTTCCTTTATCTCACCGAATAAATCACAAAAACAAACAAACCCAAAATCAAACATCTCTGTGTGTTTCTGACAGATTATCAGACACAATGTCATCAGTATCCGACAAAGAAAGAGAGACATTCGTCTACTTGGCTAAGCTCTCCGAACAAGCAGAGCGATACGACGGTACATAATCATGACATTTTTTAATTGTGTCGATTTTAGATATGCGATCCAAAATTGCAAAATCATGGGTTTGGTTATAATTTGCAGAGATGGTGGAGACGATGAAGAAAGTGGCGAGGATGGACAGCGAGCTGACTGTGGAGGAGAGGAATCTGTTGTCGGTCGGGTACAAGAACGTGATCGGAGCAAGACGAGCCTCGTGGAGGATAATGTCTTCGATCGAGCAGAAGGAAGAGTCCAAAGGCAACGAATCAAACGTGAAACACATCAGAGGTTATCGCCAAAAGGTAGAAGACGAGCTTGCCAATATCTGCCAAGACATTCTCACCATCATCGATCAGCATCTCATCCCTCACGCTACCTCTGGCGAAGCCACCGTTTTCTATTACAAGATGTGATAACACTCTTCTTAATTTGTACCATCTGCTAGATGAAACTCAATTTGATTTGCATTTTCTTTGAAAATTCCTAGGAAAGGAGATTATTACCGTTACCTGGCTGAATTTAAGACAGAGCAAGAGAGGAAGGAAGCTGCTGAACAATCGCTCAAAGGCTATGAGGCTGCAACACAAGCTGCAAGCACTGAGCTTCCTTCGACCCACCCGATCCGCCTTGGCCTTGCTCTTAACTTCTCTGTTTTCTACTATGAGATCATGAACTCTCCTGAAAGGTCTCCCATTCAATTAACAAACATTAATTCCTAAACAAATTACCATTAACTTTGTTGTAATGTGGTTTGTGGAAAACTGTTGCAGAGCTTGCCATTTGGCGAAGCAAGCCTTCGATGAGGCGATTGCGGAGTTGGATACTCTAAGTGAGGAGTCGTACAAGGACAGCACTTTGATCATGCAGCTCCTGAGAGACAACCTCACCCTCTGGACTTCTGATCTTCCTGAAGATGGAGGTCTGTCTAAAAAATCACTCAGCATGATATGATAACACAACAAACGAGCCATTTTATTTGAGCTTGATCACTGGGTTTTGTTTTGTTTTGTTTTCAGGAGAAGACAACATCAAGACCGATGAACCCAAGCAAGAACAGGCTAAGCCTGCAGAAGCCACTGAGGTAATTAACTTGTAAATAGAATTGTTCTTGTTGGGTTATAAAGCTCATGTTTCTTTTCTTCTTGTGTTCAGAACTGATCAAGGTTCTTGGGAAGCTGAATGAGGTTAGATTCGATGCCCAGAAGGGGGAGGCCAATTCCTTTAAATTCCATAGCTGCTTGGTTTCATCAGGGAGATGGGATCAGAGACTATTTAATTCGTTCCTATATTGTATTTTTGTTTTTGTTCTTTCATTTGTTGTCAATGTCATGATATCAAGTATTTTATTTTATGCATTTATATTATGATTTGATCAGATATGTTTTTTGCTATTATACATTTCCAATATACAGAACAATCAACTGTATTATTCCAAACAAACACAACCCTGGCTCTAAATGTCATCATGAAAAGAGCGATAACCGCTGAGCAAAAAGCTTGTTTCGACTAAACTCTACGACAGATCATGATGGTTCTATAAACATTAAAACTGCATAATATACAAAAAGGACTTATCATAAGAGCTGGGGACAAATCTAACCATATACAAAAAAGAGAGATAAATGAAGCAAAGACCTCTTCTTCTATCATTGTTCTTCCTTATCAAAGTAACTCTGCGGCAAGGCAAAGTCTTCCTCGTGATTCAGAATGTCAATGTCCTCATCATCTGATTTCTGAAAAAACCCAGAGGTATAAGATTAAAACCATTAGCCAAACTCTAAAGCAGTGACAATAAAAGCCAACTTGGAGGTTGTAATAATAATCAAAGTTTGCTGTAATTACTACTACTCACCAGCATCTCTATGTTGTAGAAACGATCCAGTAGCTGCAGAACCTCATCCGCTGTGAACTGTCGGTCAAAGCTAATGGACAGGAATAGTTGATAGAAAGACTCTCAAGGTTCAGACAAATCAAATATGGATCAGAACTCAGCAATTGAAGTATGGGAATGTGAGACTAACCTTCTTCCCAGATACTCCATCAGACCATAAAGAACAAAGTGGCGATGTATGCCTGCAAAACACACATTAGAACATAATCCCATTAGTAGAAAGCAAGAAACTAGAGAGCAAGAGACAATCCATTTTTGGTAAGGTTTTATCATTGGTTGTATATATATAGGAAATGATGATTCCTTTTTGGTAAAGGTTTACGGTTTCTGATCACCATGATTGCAGAGGCAGGTTTATCTATCTGTTTCAGGAAACCTATAACACGTAGGGTTTGTGATTAAAGAGGCTAAGAAACAAGATTTGGCGTTGTGAGAAGTTGCCTCGGAGTTTAACGGGAGGATAGATTTCAAGAGCTTCTAATAACCTGAGCTCCAATTCAACCTGTGACTGCTCCTGAGAGGCAATCCAAGAGAGAGGAACAATGATCAAAACCAGAGAACAAAGAGGTGTAAATGGCAGATACAGAGAGAAGGAGAGAAACCAGACCTTGGAGAGAGAGGAAGCGGAGGAAGGTAAAGCTTTACAGGGAGAGAGTACGGACATGCCGTCTTGCTCTTCATCTTTCTCTTTGCCTCCGCCACCTTCGTCATTCCTCCCACCCATCTTCTTCAATCAGCTTTCTGAAATTTTAGGGTTTCGTGTCTGTTGATTTGATCCCAAAAAAATGTTCTCAAATCATGAGACAGAGCTTCTCCACAACCACCTGGATTGGGCCGGAAAATATATTTCAAGGCCTTGTCTTTCTGCATCATTCTTCATTGCTTTTTTTTTTCATCTCAACGCAAAATGCAATTTCGTAAAATTCTTCACCTCCGGTTTATTGGTCTCAACACTAAACCATTCCGGTACACCACAATTGCTTATCCAAGGATTAGAACATCGCTTGGTTTCTGTATTAGTAAACGAAATTATCAAACACATTTGTATACAAGAACTGAACAAGAGTTTTCAAAATTGGAAATTGTTATTATACTGTATAAATACGGTTACGTAAACCAAAACCAATCTTACAAATCTAGTGGATTCAAATGAAGATAAGAACAAAACAAAATCGAGTTTTGACATTTTTGTTTTTATTGGTCAATGGCGTTTTATTATTTTTACGCGCGGCCCCTGGAGTAATCTAAGTTGAAAAGCATGTTCCTGCGGTTCTCTGATCCCATCCTGATTTGAAACTTCTTGGCCAGTGACTCCACCTGATCATCGTTTCCGTAGTCCAACTCCCTGACACATCGCCTCCTGAGCTTTTTCAATGTCTCCTTTGATGGTTCAAATCCAGCATTGATCTGTTAGTCCAAACGTGTGTTAGAGCCATGTAAACAACACACACATCTTTCTCTCATACCGGTTAGGGGCTTACCATGTCATCAATGACGGTTAGCGCTGTTTTGGGATCCCGGTTAATGAGATGAGCATCAACCAGCAATGAATACGTCCGGGCATCAGGTTTAACACCTACGTTAACCAGATGCTCGTATACTCTTGTAGCCTCAAAAGTCTGCAAACCAAACAAGCTCGAGTCTTTAGGCCTAATTGTTCATCCAAGGGAATATATATTAGAGAGTGATTTGACATGGAAACAGCACCTTCTTGACCTTTCCAAATGCATAAATTAGAGCATTGTACGAATCAATATTAGGAGTCAGCCCAAAAGAAGCACTTATTGCATCAAATGTCTGATAAGCTCGATCCAGGTCCCATGTGTTTGCGCAGCCAAGAATTATACAGTTTAGAGCAGCAACAGACTTATATGGAGTTTCACCTTTACTCAATGTCTCCAACTGGAAGTATACCTGGTGGATAACGTAACATTGCACGCACGGTCAGATAAGCTAAACGTTTTATCTACCAAGTACCAGAATTCTCAAATGAATTAACATCAAGACCATGATGCTCTACTTCGATAAACAGGTTTTCCAGAATTGTTCTATAAATTTCACAAGTTTCCTACGTCTACCAGTAAATTAGCCAATGACCCTACTTTATTTCTTGTTGCGAAGAAAACTGAGAATATGTAGAATCTCGGCCATTAAAAGGATGTCGAGGTATACCTCATCCAATGTCTCAAAACCTTTCTTAGAGCAGGCCACAACCAGTGGGTACAAGGATGTAAAAGGTGAAAGCATTTCCTCCACAACTTGTTTTTCAGAGTCTGCATATGCGTTTTCAAATTCATGAAGTGCAATGAAAGCTTTCTGCAGATTCCCCAAGGATGCATACGCATTTATCTTTGCAATGTAAGATGCAGGGTTGGCTGCCTTTTTCCCACGCAGAGACCGTTTCAGAATCATCCATGAACCATCTACTAAAGTTGGATTGCATGTCCTAGCAGCAGTTGCCAGAGCTGCTACTACCAACCCTTCATCAACAGAAAGTAAAACCGAGGCCTTATCCATTTCGCCCCTGATGATCAATTTGAACATAAACTCAAACGCATAAAATGCTAATTTGCTATTATCCTCTTGAATTGCAGCTTCGGCCATATACGTACACAGTATCCAGCTAGGGCATAGGGACTTGTTCCGATCAAGAGCCTGCGAAACAAGAACAGAAATACAATTAATAAAAGGGACAGAAAAATCTTCAAATATCAACCAACCGAAGAGTGAAGACAGAAAAAACTCGTCTGTACCTTACACCTCTCGATGATGGAGACCAGTGTATCTGTCCTACCTTTGGCTACACAGCTACGGACACAATCAGTAAAAACTGTGGTAGATAACATATAACCAGATTTTAGTGCCATGTCCATAAGTTTCATGGCTTCGTCATAATTCCCAGTCAAAAACACCAGTCCAATAACCAAATCATATGATTCATCATCCGGAAGAGATTCCTCCTTCCCAGACATCAGCATCCTGACGAAATTACATTGAGTCATGATACCTAAAAAAAAACTCTACATTCGAATGATACACGTCTCATTGACAGCTTTCAGAGATTCGATTTCTAATCTTTTGCACTAGTTCCAAGATATATCTCCATTGAAAGTACAATATGTGACAGAATAGCTGATAAAACTCACCCCTTGAACAGGAGCTTAGCAGCAATGTATGTATCATTGTAGAGCAAAACAAAAGGAATCAGTATACAAAACTCAATGGATCTAACCGGTTAAGCAGCTTCTGCGCAGCCTCAGTCTCTCTTGCCTGGTGCATAGCCTTCAAGACTATGTTATAAGACGCTGTATTGGGTGCCACGGAGAAATCGTCCATTAGCGCAACCAGATCGAGCATGTCACTAGGCGTAGCACCCATCATCAAGTTAGCCCGAAGGTAATGATTGTAAAGGTTGACATCAGGCTTGTTCGGCTTCCCATTCTTGTCAAGCGATCGAACCCAGAACTCAAATAGCTGCTTCATATCGGACCACCTCTGCGACGCGGTCCAACCGGCAAACATATTCAGCAGCGAGTTCATGTCAAGGGTCTCAGAGATAGCTCGAATGCGAGGGGAAGGAGCCTGATTTAGAAATCCCATGGGGACGAGAGATTGGCTAAACGACGGGGAGTTTGGGATCGGACTCCGCCAATTCTCCTGGTAAAGAGGACTTCCCGTGGCTGGATTCGGCGGAAGCGGCGTGGAGCCTGACTGATGATCCGACATTTCGTGATCAGATGATTCGGTTGCGAGCTGAGTATCCTGAGAGAGGAAGGAGGTACCGGAAATTGACCTGATGGGTGAATTCGAGGCGTGGTGAATGGGTTTCAGGGTTCTGAGGAGAGAGATCCGGTACCGGGAAAAGAGATGAGACGCCATTGTTGGAAGGGAACTAACCGGAGTTGAGAGTTTGGGGAAAGGGGTTTATCTGTTTTAGGGTTTTCAGATGAGTTTAGTTTAGAAAACTCCGGTCGTGATGACGATCACTCCTCTCTCTCTGACACAGTGGCATTTCTGAAATTATTCCATAAAATTAATGTCATTTTCAGGAATCTCAGATGGGTTTAGATCCCGTAATATGAAGCCCGGCCCATTAATAAACTTATGTTTACTGAATTTTTTTATTATTTTATGGTAGATTTATTTTTAAACAATTAATTCATATATATTTGGAATTGATAATTATTTAAAGATATAAAATCAATTTCTTGTCGCAATCAATTTACGACTTGTCTAAATAGTAAATATACAAAATAAAAATAACTTTAATTATTCTTAACTTAACTAATTAATTTTTAAAACAAAATTGGACCCGCCATTACTTGTGACTAGTGATCACATGTCGTAATGCGGATGCAAAGGTTGTCCTGCACATGGCTCCCTCGCTACCTTAGCCTTGAAGTAGTTTACACTTAGTGTATGTGTATGCTTTTACGGATTAAATTTATTTCCATTTTTTTTTTGTGTTTTTCTCTCTGTTTTCTGTCACTTTTTCATAGTCTAGTGCTTCAAAATAAATATAGTTATTTATTATAAATACGTTGAATTACATTTACAACAACTTTTACCAAGTAACAAAAAACCAACTTTTTAACTTTGAAACGTGTGAATTGTTGTTATGTCTTTGGGGAACGCTAGTTATCTTGCTAAATCGTAGATTCTCCGAACATAAACCAAATGTTTTAAAAAAAAAAGCAAAGTGTAATGCATCTGATGAACGTAAATTGAGGTGGGAAATTAGTAAACAATAAGCTACATCTTTTTTTCACATAAAGTCCCACTACAATATTTTGTGCGTCGACCAGTCACACAATAACAAGACGACAAGCAAGCTTTTGATTTTTCTCTGTTGTTCCTCTGCTTTGTGTACTCAAAATCTTACATTTACAAGTCATCACACAAAAAGATTCTGAAAGTTTTAACTTAGGGTGCGCTGCTTCTTAGCATCCAAAATCTATCATAAAGAAGAACACAATCGACCATCTTATCGCTCTATATCTCTCTATACCAAATACGCAAACTCTTATCTGTGACGCTGTGAGGGTTAAACAAGTTTCGATATCTGACTTGTTCAACGAGCATAAGAGAGAGATATCTCGTTCAGAAGCAGCCATGGCGATTTTGCTTCCTCTGTTTCTTCTCTTCTCCATTGTTACACATTCAAGTAAGATTCTTATTTTCAGCTCCTTTTAAGCCTCTAAATGGTTCTTCTCGCTTCTTGGTTTCGTTCCTTGTAATGCTACTCTTTATTACATATTCTTCACTTCATCAGACATCTCTTCTGCTAGATTCTATCTTTTTGTTTATTCTGATCCGAGATTTTTGATTTTGCTCCTTCTTCTCCGTCGTCATCATCAAACAGACGCGGCGGTTTGTGTGTGCAAGGACGCAGACGAGCAAGCGCTCCAGAAGGTGATAGACTACGCGTGTGGATCAGGCGCTGACTGTACACAGATTGAACAGACCGGAGCTTGTTTCCAACCAAACACCGTCAAGAACCACTGTGACGTCGCCGTTAACAGCTTTTATCAGAAAAAAGCTTCCACTGGCGCCACGTGTGACTTTAACGGCGCCGCCTTCATCCCTACTTCCCCTCCTTCCAGTATTCTTTCCTTACTCATCTATCAAAACCCAGAACTTTCATTCATCAAACAATTCTTTTATGTTGATTTTCTTTGCTGTGTTCTTGCAGATGCTTCAAGTTGTTTATCTAGTTCCAGGTATGTTTCACTTCATCTCAGAGCTTAGATTAGTTTTTTTTGTTCCTATGTTTGATTCTTGCTCGTTTTCTTGGTGTTGTTGTCGTTAGATCAGTAATGAGTTTTCGGATGAGTGATGATTATAGTTTGTTGATCGAAGTGTGACAAACAACATTTGTGGTTGAGCTGAACCGGATTGGTTGAAGCTCAAATGGTGCTAAGAAATTAATTGGAGATTAGTTGGGTTACTTGTCATGGTCCATTTGGTTCAGGTTAGACCGGTTTACTCGATCTATAAGAGTAAGGAGGTTGAGAGTTAGTTAAAAACAGAGGCGATAGGATCCGAGATAAAAAAGTCATACTTCTTTGATGAATTGTATTGTGGATTCTTTGTAGTTGTAACTATCTGAATCTAGTTGATTTCTTGCATCATCAGGCCGAGACGTAGGGCTCTCACTCGAGGCCTGAACATGAACATCGTGTGTTCTTCTTCCTCTGTTTTCATTCTCTGCATTTTTCTCTGTTTTCGTTCTGTTATTCAAATGATCCAAATATCAGTTCCGTGCGAGAGTGAGAGGTGTGATTCGATTACAGTTTCTTTGATTGTTTCGAGTTTGAAAGAGAGTAACTCTTTTGCAGCTCCACTGGTACTCCGACCACCGGAACACCATCCACAGGCAATTCAACCACCGGGATGCCAATCAATGGAATGCCGACTTCATCTGTATTCCCTGAAACTAGTATGGGACCCTCCGGGAGCACCGGTTTCGATCCGAGCGGCGGAGAGGAGCTCTCTGTCCGAACCACGACCGGCATGTTACTAGCAGCCATCGCAGCCGTGGCATTACGGGTTTAGGTGAGAGATCAACTCAGATAAATGGATTTTATATGCTATGGTTGGCTGAGATTCTGAAGGGCGTTGTGATTTATCGGCAAAGAAGATGAAGAGTGTTCGTGTTCCGGCCAACAGCTAATGATTCTCTCTATATTGCTTTTGTTATATATAAAAGAAGAAAATTATATATTGTGGATCTTATGGTTTATCACTCACTTTATATGTGTTTTGGTTTTGGATGTTCTTTTGGTCTCTTAATTTTAGTCATATTTTTAGCTTATATTGTATTTTAATCTGGATACATTTATATCGGCAAAAAGCAAGAACAAATCATTACGATCAAACTTTTGGTATTAATAACAAGTCTACGTACTTTTATTATACCCAAGTAACATGTCTTACTTAGAGCACGCAACAAGTCTTCTTCAGAATCGTTAGTGGACTTCCCCTCTAAATAACAGGTCTTACGTAGAGCAAAAACGATTCAAAGTTACCTCAAATTAGGGCACTGGAGCATATGGTCAATGAGCATACTTTGACAATGAGAGACGAGTACTTTTTGAAGTCAAAGCATCTAAAACACAAGCAAATTTGCATAACAAAACCAACTAAAACTGGATATGTACCATTTGTAAGCTTTCCAATGCATACTGCATCACTCTTTCACTATCTATATTCTAGAAGCTCTGCAGTTAAAAAATTTAGATTTGATTTACCATTCTCTCCACTAGCTGTGCAACATTGATTGTAAAAAGATTTTTCATTTAGTAAAGTATTACATTACAGCAGCAACAAATTTTAGAAATCCAAACAGATACAATAATATTGTTTTAGCTCAAACGATTTCTTTTCTTTTATTTGTGTGATTTCCTACATGTGGATCGACATTCGCCACTCCAAGTACTATAAGTTGGCACATATGCGCTTGTGACTTGTATGATGATTTTTTTTTTTTTTTTGACGAAGGCACTGGTAGAGGAATCACCTAAAGAAGATCAGTCGCTACTGCCTCAAGAGTCTGACTTTAACGCGGTGGCAGTGAGTGGGTTAATTCTATTTATGTAAGTAATTTATCGCCACATAGATGTTGTTTTTAAGTATTTGTCATAAATTGTTACTAGGTTATAATTCTATTTCTGTGAGTGGGTTAATTCTATTTCTGTGAGTGGGTTAATTCTATTTTTGTATATGCCGGGACGGGTCTTAGACCATCCATATCGGAAGACCTGTGTCTTCCGGAAGACACAATGTCTTTCCCAAAAGTGATGACGTGTCGCGACGTAATTCGTCGCGACAATAAAAAATCAATTAAAAAAAAAAAAAAAAAAAAGCTGAAGACATGTGGGTGGTCTTATAGTAGTGACTAGGTGTTTAAGTGTTTGTTTATATAACATTTTTATTCAATATAAACTTCACAAAAAAATAATGTATAAAAAAGTATTGCCCCACACACAACACATATTAAAATCTAATTTCGCATAGCACAAGTTATAAATATGGTATAAACATCAAAACACATACTGGACAACAAATCAACAAAATATTAGTTTTTCATTAAAAACCTAAGAATCACAAATTCAACATATTTGAATCAATAACACTTAAATTAGATCTTTTATCTTATTTCCTATTTTGTATATTTCAAAATTTAGTCTACAAAATTTTTTGTCTATTTTGTATATTTCAATATTTAGTTTAAAAAAACTTTATTCGTGCGGACGCGCATGTTAGAATCTAGTGGAGTATTATAATAGACACAATTTAATCGTGCCTTAAAAATGATAGTAATAAAACAAAAAGACACGTATAAACATAATTAATTTTATTTGATCATGATATATGATTTATGATAATATTGTTAATGTACATTACTAGCCGGGTTCAAACCTACATAATACGGTATTATGTTGTTGAAAAACACGTAGCTACTATTGAGGAAAAATAGTCAACTTTTCTGACATAAGAAAAGGCTAATATTTCATGTTATAAAGAGAAACAAAAAGTCTCTTTAAAAATCGTATTCTACAACAATACAAACGTAAGCTATTGAATTCAACGAGGAAGATAAATGCAGGAACTGGAAAAGAAGAGGAGATTCATTGCATTCTAGAAATATCTTTTACAAAAAACTTAAAATCAACAAAATTATTTCAATAGACGATAGGTTTCTTGAAAATATGAATGAAGTCTCACCTTACGTTCCCATTTATAACATCACAGTTACTCTGTATTCATCTTTCTTCCACTAATAAAATTAGCAATACATGTATACGATTGCTCTTGACAAAGGAATACTCAAAAGTCTTTAACCAAAAAAAGGAGAAGGAAAATTCAAAGTCAACATACTTGACAAAAACAAATTCAAAGTAATATTTAAACCTATATGACAAAGCAGACGTCAATTTTTAATTTAATTTCTCTCTGGATATTGATCCTATAAACTAAAATCCTAATAGAGACGTAAGGACATATATTACATAAAAAAAAAATGAAGGATGCACTTTCTGTTTTGTGTCTTGTTCTATTGGTTTCGGTTTTAGAAGCAGCAGTAACGAAACCAAATTCTGCAAACTTCATTGAATGCCTTCGCTATCGGACTAGTCCGGAGAATCCAATCACCGATGCCATATTCACCGCCGATAACACCACCACCTTCTTGTCTTCTTACTTGTCCTACACGAAAAACAAAAGGTACTCGAGCCCTAACTACAAAAAGTTACTAGCCATCGTGACGGCGAAACATGTATCTCACGTTCAGGCCACGGTGGTCTGCGCAAAGTCCAACGGTATACAACTCCGTACCCGAAGCGGTGGTCATGACCTTGAAGGCCTTTCTTACAGGTCGTCTGTACCATTTGTCATTCTTGATATGCACAATCTCAGGTCAATTAATGTTGGCGTGTCGAGCAAGAAAGCCTGGGTTCAAGCTGGTGCGACCTTGGGAGAGCTCAACATAAAGATCAATGAAGCGAGCCAAACGCTAGCGTTCCCGGCTGGCGTTTGCCCTACCGTGGGAGCAGGTGGACACATAAGCGGTGGAGGGTACGGAAATCTGATGAGAAAATATGGACTCACGGTGGATCATGTCGTTGATGCTCAATTTGTTGATGTCAACGGCAAGCTCTTGAATCGAGCTACCATGGGAGAAGATCTCTTTTGGGCGATTCGCGGTGGTGGTGGTGGGAGTTTCGGAGTTATCCTCTCTTGGAAAATCAACCTCGTCGAGGTTCCAAAGATCCTGACAGTGTTTAGGGTTAACAAAACATTGGAACAAGGAGGCACTGATGTTCTATACAAGTGGCAGCTTGTCTCTACGAAATTCCCTGAAGATCTTTTCATGAGAGCATGGCCTCAGGTCGTAAATGGAACAAAACGTGGCGAGAGAACCATCGCGGTTGTATTCTATGCTCAGTTCTTGGGTCCAACTGATAAGCTGATGGCGATAATGAGCCAGCGCTTGCCTGAATTAGGGCTAAGACGGAAAGATTGTCACGAAATGAGCTGGCTTAACACGACGTTGTTTTGGGCCGATTACCCGGCCGGTACACCGAAGAGCGTTCTTCTGGATAGGCCGACGAATCCAGGATTCTTCAAGAGCAAATCGGATTACGTCAAAACACCAATCCCCAAAGAAGGAATGGAGAAGCTTTGGAAGACAATGTTGAAATTCAACAATATTGTGTGGATGCAATTTAACCCTTACGGTGGAGTGATGGACCGGATTCCAGCCAACGCCACAGCGTTTCCTCACCGGAAAGGAAACATGTTCAAGGTTCAATACTCTACGGTATGGCCGGACGCAAACACCACAGAGGCTAGCCTGAGTCTGATGAAGGAGCTCTACGAGGTTGCGGAACCGTACGTGTCAAGTAATCCGAGACAGGCGTTCTTTAATTACAGAGACATCGATATTGGAAGCAATCCGAGTGGTGAGACAAACGTTGATGAAGCTAAGATCTATGGAACCAAGTATTTCTTGGGCAATTTGAAGAGATTGATGGAAGTTAAAGCTACGTATGATCCTGAGAATTTCTTTAAGAACGAGCAGAGTATTCCTCCTGTTCGCGTAATGTAGACTATGTACTTATTATGTTACTCTTTTATCATGTTTTTTTGTTTTTGACGTACTCTTTTATCATGTTTATTTATCAAGATCGTATAATTCCCAACAAAAAAATCAAGCGTAATAAGGTATGTGGGCATGTGTTATATATAGGCAATGTAATTTTCATCATTGTCCCATTTGCATTTATTTTTTTTTGTTTCCCCTGAATTTCATATTCTTATTTAGTTGAAACAAAAACCAAACAGATTGTTAAACAAAGAGAGTATTAACCAAAATCAAAGAGCAACACTTTGGGAAATTGAGGAATCCCCATTGTTAGTTACGTGATCTGCACTCATGTTGAAAAAAAAAAGTTACGTGATCTGCACTCTCAATTCAAGATATTGCGGCCGAAATGCAACCAAACCCAACAAGTTCCGTAGCGTCCAAAGAGATAACAACACGAGAGTCGAGAGACATGAAGACTAGTACTCATGCATGCTCTCAAGTCTCAATGGCCCTCAACAAACTTTTATGCTTTGCCTCGATACATTTTGGTTACTTCAATTGGAAGGAAATGTAGGTATATCATCGCTTTCTGATATTCGTTAACGTCCTTGTTTATATAACAAATGAAGTGAACACAGATATATTAGCCGAGGGTTCCTTGTAATTCAAGTAAAAATCCCAAAGAGATAAGTAGAAAATTTGAGTTGTATTCCTGGGCAAGATGAAACTGAGGATAGATTGAGGAAAAGAATAATCACAAAAATTAAAACGCGAGAAGGAGGGATCCAACCTCCGCCGTTGTGGTTAACAGCCACACGCCATATAACCAACTTTAAAAAATTACAATATACACAATTCAATATTGTACAAACAAAATTTTGATAGACTTTTGTTTTTGTTTTTGATAACGTGTAATATACACCATTCATATATATATTTAATGCTGGGGAAAAATAATCAACGTTCTGCTATAAGAAAAGTCTATTACACGATATAAAAGAAAGAGTCTATAGACCATCTTAATATATCATTATTAATTTTCAATCAACGAATTAGGTTTAATCATAAATTTGGTGCATTAGATCTAATCATAAATTTATCGCATTAGGTCTAATAATCTTAATATTATTATTAATTTATCTGTACAACGAATTAGGTCTAATCAAGGTTCTAAAAAGCGCTAGGCGCTAAGCGGGCGGCCGGGCACCGATTTGCGCCTAGGCCGAAAAGCGGTGATTAATCACCGATTAATTTTGAATATTTTTTTTAATTTTAAAGTTTATATGTATATAAGTTATAAGTTATGAATATATGAATCAAAACAAGTATGAAATAAGTTTTTTGATTATCAAAGTAACAAAACATTAGAAAATTAAGTTCAAATTCACATCTAAATTCCAAAAACAAAAAAGAATTACAAACATATGATGCAAAAAAATAGATTTGTCTTGATATTGAGAGACAAAAAAAAATACAAGGAGAGAAAAATCTTCATCATCTTCTTCAATGATCAAATTATCATGTGTGTTGTATTTCTAGATGTATTTCCAAAACTTTGTAACAGACCATATATCCGTCACAAAAAAAAAAAAATCGTTGACATTTTCAAAAAATCGTTTGACCGCCTAGACACTAATCGCGGTGGTGCACCGCCGACTAGCGCCTAGGCGGCTAAGCGACCGCTTTTTAAAAAATGGGGTCTAATCATAAATTTACCGGCATCTTAATATATCATTATATATTAGATACAACGAATTAGGTCTAATCATAAATTTATCGGCCATCTTAATATTATTATTAATTTTCAATCATACAACGAATTAGGTCTAATCATAAATCGTAACCTATAAAATTTGAATTCAACGAATGGAGAAGAAACAGTGATTGGAAAAGAAGAGAGAAAAACGTGCATTCTAGTTTTTTTTTGTTTGCATAAAAGTCAACCAAATCTAATCATAAATGACTCAATAAAAAGATAGGTTTCTTGAAAATATGAATTAGGTCTCACCTTATGTTTCCATTTGTAAAATCTGAGTCTATTCGAAATCTTTTCCAGTAACTGGGTATCTTTATTATAGAATTAGTCTCTAGACGGCTAGACCAAACCCTAAAGTAGTATCGAAACATATATGTGGAAGTGGAATAGAAAAGTGCAATAGATGTTATTCAATCCGTGTTCTTGACCATGAGAAAGAGACGTCCTCCAAATCCAATACTTGATTACCAAAATTTATTGTTATTTGCGTGCAGTTTCCATGACCTTATCTTTATCCAAGAAAAAAGAATATCATAAGCTTATTCAAAATATACCTACATTTTTGAGAAACTGTTTTTTCAAAGTAAACCTATATGACAAAAAGTCAGTTTTAAATAAAATTTCTCACCTATTTTTTTTTATAAACTTTTCTCGTAAGATTTGTGTTTCTTCTATAAATAAAGATCCTAATAGAGGCGTAAGACATATTACATAAAAACACAAACAAAACAAAATGAAAGAAGCAATTTCTGTTTTGTGTCTTGTTCTTCTTGTTTCGGTTTCCGAAGCAGCAGTAACGAAACCACATTTTGGAAACTTCATCGGATGCCTGCACCATCGGACTAGTCCAGAGAATCCAATCACCGATGCCATCTTCGCCGCCGATAACACCACCACCTTCTTGTCATCTTACGTGTCCTACACGAAAAACAAGAGGTTCTCGAGCCCTAACTACAAAAGCCTACTAGCCATCGTGGCGGCAAAACATGTATCTCATGTTCAGGCCACGGTGGTGTGCGCAAAGTCCAACGGTATCCAGATCCGTATCCGAAGTGGTGGTCATGACTATGAGGGCCTTTCTTATATGTCGTCTGTGCCATTTGTAATTCTCGATATGTACAATCTTAGGTCTATTACTGTTGACGTGTCGAGCAAGAAAGCTTGGGTTCAAGCTGGTGCGACCTTGGGAGAGATCTACACAAAGATCACTGATGCGAGGAACACGCTAGCGTTCCCGGCCGGTGTTTGCGCTACGGTAGGAGCTGGAGGACACATCAGCGGTGGAGGGTACGGAAATCTTATGAGAAAATACGGAATCACAGTGGATCATGTCGTTGATGCTCAATTAGTTGATGTCAACGGCAAGCTCTTGAATCGAGCTACCATGGGAGAAGATCTCTTTTGGGCGATTCGCGGTGGTGGTGGTGGGAGCTTCGGAGTTATCCTCTCTTGGAAAATCAACCTCGTCGAGGTTCCAAAGATCCTGACAGTGTTTAAGGTTAACAAAACATTGGAACAAGGAGGCACTGATGTTCTCTACAAGTGGCAGCTTGTCTCTACCCAATTCCCTGAAAGTCTTTTCATCAGAGCAATGCCTCAGGTCGTAAATGGAACGAAACGCGGTGAGAGAACCATCGCGGTTGTATTCTATGCTCAGTTCTTGGGTCGAACCGATGAGTTGATGGTGATAATGAACCAGAACTTTCCTGAATTAGGGCTAAAACGTGAAGATTGTCAGGAAATGAGCTGGCTTAACACAACGTTGTTTTGGGCCGATTATCCGGCCGGTACACGGACAAGCATTCTTCTAGATAGACCATCGAGCCCGGGAGATTTTTTCAAGAGCAAATCAGATTACGTCAAGAAACCAATCCCTAAAGAAGGAATGGAGAAGCTTTGGAAGGCAATGTTGAAATTCAACAATGTTGTGTGGATGCAATGGAACCCTTACGGTGGCGTGATGGACCGAATTCCGGCAACCGCCACGGCGTTTCCTCACCGGAAAGGAAACTTGTTCAAGGTTCAATACTTTACGACATGGTTGGACGCAAACGGCACAGAGGCTAGCCTGAATATGATGAAGGAGTTTTACGAGGTTGCGGAACCGTACGTGTCAAGTAATCCGAGAGAGGCGTTCTTTAATTACAGAGACATGGATGTTGGAAGCAATCCGAGTGGTGAGACAAACGTTGATGAAGCTAAGATATATGGATCCAAATATTTCTTGGGAAATTTGAAGAGACTGATGCAAGTTAAAGCTAAGTATGATCCTGAGAATTTCTTCAAGAATGAGCAGAGTATTCCTCCTGCTCGTGTAATGTAGTAATGTTATATATTATTCGTTATCCGATTTACTTATATATCAAGTGTAATAAGTTATGTTGGCATGTGTTTATAGCCTATTCTCATTAATTACTGTTCCATTTGTATTATGATCATTTTGTTATATTCATTACGTACGCAATAAAGAACTTTACGGAAACGATTTTCCTTATACACAAGTTTGGTTTGGATATATCTGTTTTATTTTAGTTAACTAGGGATTGTTCCGTGCGTAGTTGTATTATATATTTTTATAAAGTAAAGTTATATTTTAAGTATTAATAAACATTAAATTGTAGACATGGTATAATTTTGGTAAGTTTTGAGAAAGTTTGATAGTAAAAACAGATATATCAGATCTGCCACCGACTATGCTTATGGGAATAAAAAAAAAACCACGGATGACGCACCAAGCAGAGAAAAAAAAAGGGGGCCCTCCCCGGCAAATCAAACCGCCGGAGAGGCAAAGAAGCAAAAAGATTTTGAGATCTAGTGAGAATGAGAGAGGAGAGAGAAGCCGCTCAAAAGCCTTTTTTATGAAAAATCAGTAATTTGTTTGCAACCATGTCTCTTTATGACTAATATGATCTGGTTGTAGATAAAAAAATTTGTTTATAATCAACTCCAACACGTGATATAAAAACCACAAATTAACAGTCCAAAGCTAGACCATGATTGTCTGCAACATGTGCAAGTAATGCATATATAAGTAAACATACTGATCTATTAAAAGTAGGTTAACTACATAGAGATAAAAAAATAACTTACCATGAGACAGAGGAGGAGAGGGTTGTCTTACCATGAAATATTATACATAACTGTTTCACATACGAACAATTCTCTAGCCCTCAAACATGGCTGCAAATAAAAAGTCAAAACCATTGTTTGCAGAAAAATAGTTAAAAATCTAAGAGCATCATTAGTGGAAGTCTCTCATGAATGAGTCTCTCAATAATATATTATTATTATTTTAAATATATTTTAATTATTTAATTAAATTTTAAGTTATAAAAAAATTGAGCCAATTAGATGAAAACATGTGGCATATGGGTCTCTCATGGGTTTTTCAAAATTTCTCATTTGAGAAACTCTTGTCATTCTCTCTCATGAATTTCTCAAAGTTTATTATTATTTTATTGTGAGAGACTCTATGAGAGACTCCCACTAATGATGCTCTAAGAGCATCATTATCGCGGTCTTTAAGAGGAGTTCTTAACATTATTTTTGATTAAAATAATGTTAAATTTTTAAAAAAGTTAAGAAACAGATCTTAATTTAGAACTTTAAGATACGTATCTTACTGTCCACGTGGCCTTCGACGATTGGGGGAATTTTTTGATTCTTCTTTCTTCGTTGTTTTTCCCCGACGATTGGGAAGAAAATCAAAATCTCTCTCACCGGGAAAGAAACCGTCGATTTCTTCCTTTCTCGGCGACGATTGATCTTTCCTTCTCCGAAACTCACATCGATCGTTCAAGTAACGATCTCTTTGCTTCTTTTCTTCTTCGTCTTTTCTTTGGGTTTTGTATGGTTTTAGCAACAAAAAAATAGAAAAGAATCTTTTCTCCGTAAAGCTGGAATCTTGTTTGGTTTCTTTCTCCATTAACTTAATTTCTACTGATATGTCTTCTTGTTGACGAAGAATCTGTTGGAATGGACTTGAGATTTTGACTGAGATTTTGTATTCTGGTTTCAGTTTAGATTTTAGTCTATGGGTTTGCATCTGCAGGTATCGGGTCTGGCATGTTTTTTCTCTGGAGAAATGGTTTTTGTTTCTTAGTATTATTTTGGTTATCTACTTTTGGAATATGTTCCTCAAATCTGTTCCAATAGAATCTGTTCCTTAGTATATAGTGATTCTTTGTCCTCAAATCTATATGCGGTTAAAGATTAGAAAGAGGAGAAAGAGAGAAAAATTATCATTTACGAATTTGTAGGTTGTGTGGTCAAGAGTGACCACTTTGAGGAATTGTTTCATTATACTAATCAAGCTTTGTAAGATCTTGTCTAAGTTCTGCTCTCATTACTTAGTATTCAAACATTGTTTGTAGAGGGTAATACTGTCTGTGTGATTCATCTTTTCTCACAATAGGTTGTGATTTTTGAAACTGTTCTGTGTTCAGGGTGAACACGAGAGGATCATTCATGTGCTGTAATGAAGCTGCAATGAGGCTGCAATGAGGCTAATACTTGGACAAGGAGCTTACACATTTTGGTACCCATTTTTAAAGCTTAATTAACATGGATTTAAACTGGCTGTCTCTTTATTGGTACACACTTTTAAAGGTTAACAGTGATTAATAAATGCATATTAGTGTTAGATAATAGTTGTTTTATAGGTAATAAATGGATTGGTTAGAAAGGTGATGAATGCTTAGATATGTGATGAATGGTTATTGCTTGTTAGATATATGTCAGCTCGATGGTTATTGCTTGTTAGATAGGTGATGAAGGCTTCAAAGCTTTGATATCTTCTATTAAAAGTCGGTGCTTCTTCTCATTTGATATCTCCAAGTTTCTGCTTCTTCTCTTTCTTTAATACGGGTTCTTCTTCTCTCTGTTTTCATCTTCTCTTTCTCTCTTCTATGCCCTTTCTATGGATATGTCTTCTACATATCCATATTCTCATCAGACCTCAAAATTTGTTGACCTGTTAAACAGTCAACAAGATACTGTCCTTCCTGCTTCCTTTCCTTGCACACAAGGTTCAAGCTTCGGTGAAGACACCCCTGCAGTGCGAAGAGAAAGGAGGACATGGACCCCCACCGAAGATGTTTTGCTCATCAGCTCGTGGTTAAACACGAGCAAGGATCCTGTCGTAGGCAACGAGCAGAAATCAGGGGCTTTCTGGAAACGAATTGCAATATATTTTGCTGCAAGTCCCAAGGCTTCAAGACTTGAAAACCGAGAGGCAAGCCACTGCAAGCAAAGGTGGCATAAGATCAACGATCTTGTGTGCAAGTTTTGTGGAGCATATGAGGCTGCAACAAGAGAGAAAGCCAGTGGTCAGAATGAGAATGATGTTCTCAAACTGGCTCACGAAATCTTCTACACCAATCACAAGAAGAAGTTCACCCTTGAACACGCTTGGAAGGAGCTGCGCAATGACCAGAAATGGTGTGACTTGTCTACAACAAAAACTGATGCAAGCTCTAAAAGGAGAAGGTGTGCCGATGGTTCACAATCATCAAGCTCCATTGCAGATGAAACAAAGACTGGTGAAGAAGATCAACGACCTTCTGGTGTTAAGGCAGCAAAAGGCAAAGGTAAGAGGAGTACCATAGAGGTCAAGGGGGCTCTGGCTGAGTTTCAGACAATGTGGGCGATTAAAGAGAAGGATTTGGCAATGAAAGAAAGACTGTCGAAGATGGGATTACTTGACAGTCTCATTGCAAAAAAGGAACCACTATCAGAGGGTGAAGAAGCTTTAAAGAAGAGGCCTATCACAGAAATGTTGGCTAATGAGTGATCTCATATGTTTTATTTGTTATAATGTGTTTAGGTTTCGAGTTTGTTTGTGTTTCAGCTTTGTTTATAACTTTGTATTCTCAGTTTGTTATAACTTTTTGTTATGTTTAAATGTAATGGTTTCTTTTTGTTTCATGTAAAATGTTTGTTTTTAATGAAAGGAGATGGTTTCTTTAAATGTTGGTGTTATTGCTTATGTTTCTATTTGTCTTTGCGACAGCCTCTACATCGGCTCTGTTCTCATGTTGATCTGTTGTTTCTTTAAATGTTGGTGTTATTTGTCTTTGCCACCCAACACAGCCTCTACACTTGACATTTCAAAGCAAAAAGAGAAGACAAACTCAGAGACAAGAGAAAGTAAATGATACGATTGCTTAAAGAGGAGCTTTTGTGTGTGTGTGTGTGTGATGATGATGTGATAACACAGATCTGGTGTCGTGATGCTATTGACACAATTATTGTCGTGATGCTATTGACACAATTATTGTCAAAATCAAGCATCTTCAGACAGCACTAGTTCAACTAGCTTTGAAGAATGAGGCTTTGAGCAGGTTTGAGCAGGTTTGAAATTTCTCCTTTAGTCAAGTTTTAGTTTTCCTTTGTGTTGTTTTTGGTTGAGTTTTCTGGTTAGGCTATGTCATTAAATGTGAGATCATCAAGCCCTCTACTTACCTAAATATAGCAGTAAGTCAGTAACCAATATGTGGAGATCAGTTTTGATGTTTCAACGCTCTAATTTTTTTATCACATGCATGTTTACATATGATTACTGAATTAGCTAGATAGCACTCTGATCACAATAATGCATGAAAATCTGGAATATGTGCCTCATTTTTGACCCTCTTTCGTCTCTTTTGGTATAATTAGTCTCCCTCATGGTTAAGGGTGCCTTCATTTGGACTTTGTGAATTGTGACTATTCTCTGGGTTTCCTCCGTAAGAGTCATTTGGGTGGAAGTGCTTCAAGTGAATCTGTTTTCTTCATAGAACATGGAACCGAAATTGTTTCTATTAGATTGATAGTTTTTTGTGTTTTCAGGGGAAATTGGTGGCAAGAATGGAGAAGAAACGATTTGCTTGCTCGATTAGAAAAATTTGCGTTTTGAGACTGAGTTTGCTGATGAAGTGGCAGCTTTAGAAAGCCTCAGGTGGATAGCATAAGAGCAAGTGCATCAATAAGACACCCGCCAATAAAATAAAGAAAAAAATGAAAAGAGAAGAGAGAGAAGGAGAAGAACTAGACACTCCACCAAAAAATTGAGACATCTTCAAGTTGATACGTCAACTTTAGATTTGTCCAATTTTTTTCTAAAATTAATTAAATAATTAAACAAAATAGTATTTTTATTTTGAGTGTCTCATGGATGCAGATACCCTAAGAGGCTTCAATTAATTTTTTTCATATAGTATAAATAAATACTATTGCGGTGGTTTAAACAAAATTTTGTTTTTTCTGGCAAAACAAATTTATTGATTTCAATATGGGATTTCAAGGTTGTATTACGAAGCACAAATTATGACCCCTTATTTTAGACAACGATAAAAATAAAATAATACTTATTTATTTTTAGTCTCTAATCTCTATAATATTATTTAAGAAGACATTTTTAAAAATGAATTTTATTTTGTAACTTATTACATGAAATGCCATTACAAATAACAAAAAATAATTGAAATAGAAAATGATATAATAGTCTTTTCAAATTATTGATTTGAATATGGAAAGTATATATTTTATATTAAAGAGGTTATTTATTATTTAATTTCTTAATTATTTTTAATACTATATATTTTAAAATAATAATCAATTCATATATATTCAAAGAAAAAAATCTATTCAAAATCTTGCTATATTTTTCACTATAGTTTATTATATTTTATTTTGAATATATATAAAAAAAATTGAAAAATATTTTACTAATTTTATAAAAAGTTAGACACAAGAAAATTATTTTTTTAAAAGAGTTCATAGACTAACCACAAAAACTAGTGTCATTTAACAGTGCATATTAGAGTCATGTTTTCAAAATTATAAATTTTTGCGGGTTAACCCGAATAATATTTTAATTCACTGCAAAACGGGTTAAATAGACAAATTATTACAAATTGATATTACAAATTGATAGTTTTGTATATACTCATTAAATAGCTATATTGTAAATTTCAGATAAAATCAAATTTCTTAAATTTTAAAACAATTTTTTTTTTAAATTACTCTGCACTATAATTAGCGCGGGTTAAATCCTAGTTTTAATTAATTCATTTGAAAAGGAAAATATATTTTTATTTAACGCCCGTGTGTTCATTGCTCTAAACGACATCGTTTTGGGTCTAGGGTTTTATTTTTCCCAAACGATGCCGTTTGCGCATCTCTTCTTCGCTCAAGGACGTGACGTGCAGTCTTCGATCTTCACTTGATTACAGTCTTCGAACACGAATCTGGGTGATATCAAGTGTGAGGTCTTCTGTGTCCAAATCCCCAATATTTCCGAGGTTAATTTCTCTCTCAGATTGTGTTTCTCGGTTTCGATTTTTGATTGGGGGTTTTTGGGAACTGTTTCTTTAGGCCCTAAACCCTTTACTCATTTCCAATTATTCTGTATTTGCCGCCGCTTCCTCTGCTCAACAGCTCCGGCCAGGCCGTACAGATACGTTTCGGATAAGGAAGATGCCAGACGTCCAATCAATGGTGTTGGAATTTGTCAACAAGCTCAGAAAACGGTATATCTTTTTTTCTGTTCTCCAATTTTGGTAAAACCCTTTGTTAATGATTTGATCATATATTATACAGTAAGATTGAGGGCTCACAGGCTACAGCCAGATACACCGTAGAGCTTCTTAGATCAGTAATTTCGCAGCAGCGGGTGCCTCACGCAAACCAGGCTTCAGCTCTTATTGATGCTGTGAAAGCCGTTGGTGAGCAATTGGTCGCTGCAAATCCTGTTGGTATGTTCTCTTTTTGCTTACATCTTTTCTTTCAGCCTCTGCAATTTATCTTTACCAACCAAGGAATAAACTTTGTTGGATTTGATTTTGTAGAGCTTGCGGTGGGCAATGTTGTTAGACGGGTTTTGCATATAATAAGAGAGGAGGATCTCTCTCTAACCACAGCAGCTATTGCTGGGTTGGACTTGCTGGATGCAAGTGATGATGATGAACATGATAATAACAAAGGAATTGGGTATCCTGCAATGTCTGCGGCAGTTGTTGCAGCTGCAGCTAGGAGCACCTTACGCCCTCCTTCTTTGCAAACGCTTCTCGAGGGCACTCCTGAATCTGCAACTGTCCCATACACATCTTCATCCGGTGCTGATTCCGAAAGCAAAAGTAAATGTACCTTTTCCATGCCTTTGTCTCTCCTTTCCAAATGCCATTTTTTTCAGTAGAACTTTATGCTGCCTGTTTTAGTTCTGTCCTTGATAAGCCACGAAGAGAAGTGTTGTGGTAGGAATAGAATGAATTTGTTTACATTCTCTTTTATAAGTCGATACCCATGGTTTTCTTTTGGGAACTGTCGTAGATGGGGACTATACATTGACTTTGAATGTAACAGATCCAGGTATCAGAGGAAGCTGGTTTAGGGTTTAGGGACTTTTAGGCTTGAGAGATTCATGGAACTCTAGGAACAACGCTAGATCACTGGTTTTGTTGATGGAATTCTCTGTCAAGTTGTGATTTTTAGTTACAGGGAGGAAATTAAGTGAATCAATTTCTGCTCTTAATAGTCTGGTTTTAAGTGGTTCATCTCGCTTTTTTTTTAAATTATCTTGGATGAATTATTGGACAATATATTGTTTGGCAGCTAAAATAGGTTGATATTGATGGTCTAATGTACTTTTTTTAGCTGCCGATAAAAGTTCAATAACTCGGAAGCTGAAGCATGATGTTATAGAGGGAGTCAATCAACTTATCCAAGAGATTGCTGGTTGTCATGAGCAGATCGCTGAGCAAGCTATAGAGCATATACATCAAAAGTACTTTTTTTTGTCTCTGTACCATTAATTTTCTGTAACATGCAATAGATGGGGAAACAAAATGTTCGTTTGTCAGTATCTTTCCTTGACGACAAATTTTGTATTGCCTAAATTTTTTGTCAGTGAGGTAATTCTAACACTGGGTAGCTCAAGAACTGTTCTCGAGTTTCTGTGTGCTGCAAAGGAGAAAAAAAGATCATTTCGTGTATTTGTCGCTGAAGGTGCACCAAGGTTTGGTGTCTCCTTTTTCTAATGTTTCATGATGACCATGTTAGTGTCCATCTAACTCAGTTGTATCATTTTTATTGTCTTTCTTCCAATTCTATCCAATTATATTGTTAGGTATCAGGGCCATCTATTAGCAAAAGAATTAGTAGCCAGAGGTTTGCAGACCACTGTGATCACTGACTCTGCAGTGTTTGCCATGATATCTCGAGTGAATATGGTACATGTTCAATCCCCGCCCTATTCTACGTTTTGTTGTCCTTGGCTTCTAAAAATAGATTACAAATGATGTGATAATGCACAGGTTATAATTGGAGCTCATGCAGTGATGGCTAATGGTGGGGTTATAGGACCTGTTGGAGTCAACATGGCTGCTCTTGCAGCACAAAAGCATGCAGTCCCATTTGTGGTTCTAGCCGGAAGTCACAAGGTTGGTTTCTGAGTTGTGTTTTTTTTTTGTTTGTCTCAAACCATTGATTGCTCTCAAGAACCTCAAAATTTGACTCAAGTTTTTTTTATTTAATGTAATAAACAGTTATGTCCATTGTATCCACACAATCCAGAGGTATTACTAAACGAGCTGAGATCTCCTTCTGAACTGTTGGATTTTGGTGAATTCTCTGATTGCCTGGATTTTGGAGCGGGTTCTGGGTCTCCCCTTCTTCAAGTTGTAAACCCAACATTCGATTACGTCCCACCAAACCTTGTTAGTCTCTTTATAACCGACACGTAAGTCTCAGATATATATCCTTGCTTTCTTCTAGTTACTATATATGTAGATTGGTTCATTTTCATGGCTTTCAGAACCTGACGATGGCAGTACTGTTTTGATTTACAGAGGAGGACACAACCCATCTTACATGTACCGTCTTATTGCCGACTATTACTCTGCTGATGATTTGGTGATGTAACAAGTTTTTGGTCACTTGACCACACAACACTCGCTTGGTGGGTCTTTCACAATTGGAGGATATATGTACATTGCTTGATTAAGGGTTGTGAAAGAGAAACATCTTTTGCGTCTGTGAAATTGGTCTGGCCAAGTTTATTTTGTTTGCCGTGTTCTCGGAGCATCAACTCCTTAAGCTCAGTCTCAATGGTGTCAATTGTTACTTGATAAACTTGTTCTTATATATGGAATCGGTTGCAATCTCTAATAGATTTTCCGTCTAAATTATCTTCTCTCGAATCTGTGGTTAGGAGTCGATTATCTTGATAAACTTGCTTTGTTTCTATCTGTAACAAGTAGTCAATATCCTATACAAGATCTGACAAACAAGTAGACGAATTTTGAAACACTCAATTAGCAAGTGTGAGATCTTCTGGTTAATTACTCTCCCAGCTTGTGTTTCTCGGTTTTTTACGAGAGTTGCTGATTCTTAGGGCCCTAAACCCTTTACTCATTCCCAAAAACTCAATTCTTAAAAACAAAAAGCTGTTGAGGAAGACAGGATTTATGGATAGATGATTATTAAATTTGTTATTCAGATCAGGTTTTCGCAAATGAATGAAGTTCTTGGTTTTCAATTCCCCTGTCTTAACCGGGAATTTCATGGGTTTTGACTTTTTGCGGTTCAATGCAGTTTTAGATAGGAGCCAATAAAAAGTTAAACCGGCCGATGCAGCGGATTGCATTTCAACCGGTTCAATCGTCCGGTTTCGAAACGAACATAAGAAGTGCCAAAAAAAAACCCTAAGGAGAACTCGCGGATGTTTTTGTTTTGTAGAAGAATTAGGACAAGCACAGACCTTACCATCTTCTCTTCAAGGTGCCGTTCTAATTCGAGCTCGATCTGAACGAATTTTCTGCTGTTGAATTTCTTGCCCGTGTCGGAAAGATTTCTCACTATCTCTGAACAAATCTTGGGTGAATATTTCTGGGGATACCATTAAGAGTCTGTTCAAAACAGTAAACCGAACCCTAAATCTCCAACTGCTTCTCGCTTCAGGTTAGTCTCTCTACTTTCTAGATTTAACCATAGTTTCTGATATCATTCCCAGAAAAGATTGTGCATAATGATTTGACTTATCACAGAATGAGGCAAAAGATAGCAGAACATAGAAAGTCTCTTCCTATTGCTTCAGGTGCGAGTTATTTCATACTTGGCTCTTTTTTTTTTCTTTTTTTTTCAATTTTTCTGATATTTCCATGGCCGTGGTGACTAACTCTGTTGGTGGTGGCTGTCTTAATCCAGTGGAGAAACGTCTGATTGAGGAGGTTCAAAAGAATGATATTCTGATTATCGTTGGTGAAACCGGCAGTGGGAAAACTACTCGTAAGTTGTTGAATAACTACTCGTAAGCTGGGACGAAATATAGCGAATGTAGTACCTATTTAATTGAGGTTGATCATATGTTTGTTTGTTTGTTTTTTCTCTTATGAAGAGTTGCCTCAGTTCCTATTCAGTGCTGGATTCTGTCGGGATGGAAAGATGGTCGGGATAACACAGCCGAGGCGTATTGCTGCCGTGACTGTCGCTAAAAGGGTAGCTGAGGAATGTGATGTTAAGTTGGGCCAAAGGGTTGGCTATTCCATTAGGTTTGATGATTCTACTTCTAGCTCAACGAGGTTAAAATACATGACAGATGGATTATTGTTGAGGTAAACAAAACCCACTGGTTAAATTTCATAAACCTGTCATTCGTTTTCTCATCACTCGTCTCTCATCTGGAATACCTACAGCGTAGGTTTTATTGGCTGGTCTCTGTTTACAAACATAAATACCTGTTGGTTAAATTTTGCAGAGAAGCCCTGTTGGATCCGCTTCTTTCTAGATATTCAGTCATTGTTGTGGATGAAGCCCACGAGAGGACTGTTCATACTGATGTTCTGCTGGCCTTGCTTAAAATGATACAGCGGGCTCGATTAAAGCCTGTTAACGAGAGAAGTGAGATTGGCAATACAGCATCAGAAGTACAAACAGAAACAAGTGGTGAGAATGGTGTTCAGTGGAATGGCGCATTAAGAGGGTGTCAAGGCAGAAAAGTATCTCCGTTGAAGCTGATAATTATGTCTGCCAGTTTGGATGCACGTGTTTTCTCTGAGTATTTTGGTGGTGCCAAAGCTGTTCATGTGCAAGGGCGACAGTTTCCCGTTGACATTCTTTACACTGTTGAACCTGAAACAGATTATGTAGATGCAGCTTTGGTCACCATATTTCAGGTTATTGGTCTTGTTACCCTATCAGCATTTGGGGAATAGAAATTTGAATTTTCTAGTAAACGAATTTTGCATCTGATTTTTTTTTTTTAATTCATGTAGATTCATTTGGAAGAGAAGCCAGGTGATATACTTGTTTTCCTCACTGGGCAAGATGAAATTGAATCTGTTGATAGACTTGTCCAAGAAAGACTTCAGCATTTACCTGAAGACAAGCGGAAGCTACTGCCACTTACTATCTTTTCTGCTCTTCCATCAGAGCAGCAAATGCGAGCTTTTGCCCCAGCGCCAATTGGTTTTCGCAAGGTTAGAGAAGTTCAGCAACAATTTGGTTCAGTCGTTGTATATGGTTGATACAATAATAATCCAGTTTGAGGTATTTGCAAATTTTAGGTGATATTGGCCACAAACATAGCGGAGACATCGATTACAATTCCTGGAATAAGATATGTGATAGACCCGGGGTTTGTCAAGGCACGGAGCTATGATCCGAGAAAAGGAATGGATTCGCTTGATGTTGTTCCAGCATCAAAAGCACAGGCGCTTCAAAGAAGGTACCATGTTCTGTATTCGTTTTTGTTTCCATTCAAGGTGGTTTGATGGTTGGCGAGAGTTTTCCTTACATGCAATTCTATCTGCTTTTTTTTTTTTGGCTTTTACTTTAGTGGACGCGCAGGTCGCGAGGGCCCTGGGAA
Source organism: Eutrema japonicum (assembly GCA_030161315.1). Taxonomy (NCBI): domain Eukaryota; kingdom Viridiplantae; phylum Streptophyta; class Magnoliopsida; order Brassicales; family Brassicaceae; genus Eutrema; species Eutrema japonicum. The sequence continues at coordinate 14,109,559 of BSQW01000001.1, forward strand.
GTGCTTTCGTCTTTATCCGGAGAAGGAATTTAAGAAACTGGAGGATTCAACCAAACCAGAGATCAAGAGATGCAATCTCTCAAACGTTATTTTGCAGCTGAAGGCTCTGGGAATTGATGATATTGTTGGGTTTGATTTTATAGATAAACCTTCAAGGTACTTCTTTTTGTTGTGGACATCTCTGTCATTTTCTTATACTTGAGGATATCAATGAATTGGTTTGTTGGTTGCCACCACTAAAGTCTTCTTAAGGAAGTTTAACACATGGCTGAAGCTTCTATTCTCTATTGTTTTTGTTATAAACACTTTGTTGATCTAGATTGTCATCTGATGTTAAACAGGGGCGCAATAGTAAAAGCATTGGTAGAGCTGCGCTTGCTTGGTGCCCTGACAGATGATTGTAAACTGAACCCCGCTGGCTACCAAATGTCACGGCTCCCACTGGATCCTGTGTACTCCAAAGCTCTAATTTTGGCCAATCAATCCAACTGTCTCGAGGAAATGTTGATCACTGTTGCAATGCTCTCTGTGGAATCCATATTTTATGATCCTCGTGAGAAGAAAGAAGAGGCGACTCAGGTGAGTATACCAAAGGACTGGGAGAAATCCTCATTTTCCTTTATATCAACAGTTGATGAAAACAGCTGTTTTATCTTTGTTTCTCCAGGCAAGAACTTCAAGAAACCACTTTGCTAGCGTGGAAGGGGATCACCTAACTTATCTTAGTGTTTACCGGGAGTCGGATGAGTTATTGGAAAAGAGAAAACTAGCTGGCGGTGAAAACAAAATTGATAAAATTCTGAAAAAATGGTGTAAGGATAACTTCGTGAATAACCGCTCTTTGAAGCATGCTCGTGATACATATAGGTTGGTCATACCTTCTTCTGAGATTCTAACACTTGACTATTATGCCTTTTGATGAATTATGATAATCATACAAATGCTTGTTGCAGGCAAATCCGTAGACTTGTTGAACAGTTGGGTTTTAGTGTGTCTTCATGCGGAAATGACATGCTTGAGTTTCGGAGATGTCTTGCTGCATCGTTTTTCCTTAAAGCAGCAAATAGACAATTGGACGGTACATACAGGTAGGTACCTTCCAGTGATTCAGTTATTGTTTTAACATGTAAATACGCCTATTATGCTTTGGTCCTTTGCTCACAACAGAACTTCCATTGTCATCTAATGACCTGACAGGGCTGTGGAAAGTGGTGAGGTTGTCCATATCCACCCAACTTCTGTTTTATTCTGTGCCAAACCCGAGTGTGTTATATTCGACGAGCTCATGCAAACCAGCAAAAAGTATATCAAGAACCTCACAAGAATTGATCCCTTATGGTTGACTGAGTTTGCTCCTCATCATTACAAAGCAGAAGAGTGAATTAACTCGTTTTCTTTGCTTATAACGAGGTAAAACACAGCCAATATCTCTCATCAGCTTTTGAACTTTTAACTTTGGCATACAGAGAAGAATTGCATCTTTCTCTTTCTCTGTTCATAGAGATGAAATGTTGCACAGACTAAAGCTTCCAATGAACAAGAAAGCAAGGTCATTGGTTCTTTTTATTTATCGTTTCGATCTCTGATGCAGATTAACTGTTTCTATTCTGTTGGAGATGCAACACTGAGACCACTGAAGACTGATGCTAACATTAAGAAAAGTTGTTTGTTTCAAAGATGACTTTGTAGCTGAGCTTGGCATTAGTTTAGAGGAAAGAAGACGACCAAGCATAATCTATGCTCTTTTATGGAGCTGGAGACACCAAACAATTTTGGGGGCGAAGAACGTGTTATTTTTTTGTTGTATATAATGCCATTTGTTTTGGCTGTGTCCTGCACTTGACTCGTCTTGAAAGTCAAAAGGGCCATTCCTATTTCCCTTCGTACTTCTCAAAGAAAGTGCCCTCCATGTTTCTCCCTTATATTAAAATTATTGTCTTATTATCAGATATATTCCTCAGTACCAGTCAGATTTAGTCAAATAATGCAAATACTTTTGAGTAGTTGGTACCTCAAAATGTATTGCATATACCTTTTTTAACGACGTGAAGGTCTCAACTGTTTCATTTCTCTAACAGAGGCAAGCACGAACATGTAACGCAACGCATCTATAAACATTCTCTTCTTGTTTTGTGGAGAAACTAACACAGAGCAAATTCAAAAAAAAAAAAAAAAATGGGGAACTCGTTCACATGCATCTCTCACGAGGAGGAACAACGTCCCAAGAAATCCTCGGGCGGCCGCAGCAAAGGAGGAGGAAGTAACTCCGGGAAATACATGCGTCGCTTATCGCTGATCCCTTCGTTTAGAAAGCGGACGCTACTTCCTTCGCTCTCCTGCTCTGGCTCATCCTCCACTTCGTCTTCCAAGAAAGGCGGGATCAAAGCGAAGAAGAAGATTAGAGAGAGACATCATCAAGACCACCATGGCCATGACAAAGACTCTCACATTATTCAAGAGCAAACACTAGCAGCCACTAATCTCCTCTTCAACCAAACCCCTCGTAGCAGCAACTCTGTTGTTCCTCCAAATTTCAGACGCTCCACCTCTGTCGTCTATCCCTCGACTCAGCCAGCCAGCTCAGGCGGCGGCTCAGGACCTGTTTCAGCCGTCCAGACTCCCAAGAAGTCAACTGGTGCATTCGTAAGAAGCTCTAGCTCTAGGCAAAGGTCTAGTACAGATCCTATGATCAAACCTAACCAGCTCGTAGACAAGGCAAGCATTTCACTTTATAGGAAGCCAATGAATAAGCTTATTCATTTTCTTTTTCTTGAAAATGTAAAACACAAAAGGAAAAATGGGATTTTGAACAATCGCAGCTTATCTCTATGTTGTGACATTGTGAGGGACATATGTGTATGTGTAACAGCAGCTGAATAAGATGGAAGGTTCAGAGACGAAGCGGTTCGTTCTGGTTCATGGTGGAGGATTCGGGGCTTGGTGTTGGTACAAAACCATAACTCTCTTGGAGAAACATGGTTTCCAAGTCGATGCCGTTGACTTGACCGGTTCAGGTGTAAGCTCTATTGACACCAACAACATCACCAGCCTCGCTCACTACTCGAAGCCTCTCCTCCACTTCTTCGAATCCCTCAAACCCACCGAGAAGGTTCCTCCAACTTTGTCTTTGAGGCATTAATGATGAAAACTACAACAGAGTTTAGATCATGTTTAATTAAGACCATAATTAAAATACAGGTGATTTTGGTTGGGCATGATTTTGGAGGTGCTTGTATGTCTTATGCCATGGAGATGTTTCCTACTAAGATCTCCAAAGCCGTCTTTATCTCTGCTGCTATGTTGGCTAATGGTCAAAGCACTCTTGATCTCTTTAATCAACATGAGGTACACTTTTCATTTTTATATAATCTCTTCTCATTTTTTTCTAATTAACTAATTTTTTTCAGGTGGGGTCAAATGATCTGATGCAACAAGCTCAGATCTTTCTGTACGCCAACGGCAAAAAGAACCCTCCAACCGCCGTTGATTTCGACAGATCTTTGCTTAGAGATTTTCTCTATAATCAGAGCCCTCCAAAGGTAACCGAACCAATCTTATACCGGTGCAGTTCGGTTTGATTACTGAAACTAATTCGGCATTTTGGTATTAGGACCTCGCATTGGCATCGGTATCCATGAGACCGATCCCATTCGCACCGGTCGGCGAAAAGCTTCACGTGTCGGAGAAAAACTACGGCTCTATCCGACGGTTCTACATCAAAACCATGGAGGATTACGCCGTACCGGTTCCTCTTCAGGAGGCGATGATCAAATTTAACCCGCCTGAACAAGTTTTCCAGCTCAAAGGATCCGATCACGCTCCGTTCTTCTCTCGGCCTCAGTCATTGAACCGAATCCTCGTCGAGATATCTCAGATACCATCCAGGAAATCATCGTGATGTCGATTAACAAATGTTATCGGTTATTTATTTTTTAAACCGGATACAATTAAACCAAACCGGTTATAGGATCTCGTAATTGGGCCGAGCAGTGAGGAGACTCCGTTCTTAATTTTTTTTCAATTATTTCGTAAATCTATCTTACTGTTAATTTTTGGTTATTGCAATATCGGTAACAGCTAATAATTGGATGTGTTTTACCCAAAATTGAATGGACATTATGATAACTAGGAGAGAGAGCTGATTTTTTTTGAACTAACTATCACTCCAAAAAATCATGTATTACATCACTTAAATTATATCACAAAAATAAATGATATTATTTTGAATCATTTATTAGCAATTAATATAAAAAATATAGTTTAACATCGGTTATAACTGATTTTACTATTAGTTAATTTAACATCAATTCAATCATAAATGATACAATTTATTATTAATTTGGATCACTTTATGAGAAATGATAAAAAAATATGAATGCACATCAATTAAATAATCGATGCATATACAATTTTTTGTTAACATCATTTAAAAAAATGATACAAATATTACATCAATAAAAAAATGATGCTAATATATTTTCAATGAATTAAATATGTTTTTAATTACCTTTGATGTTTGTCCCACATCGAGAACTAAGGAAGGAAGTGAGAAGTTTTGTTTCTTATAAATAAATACAATTTATCTACAGATTCTAAAAACCAATATTGACGTGTTATCCTAGATAAAAATAAATAAATTATTTGTGAAATAACTTATAATATAATATTAAAATAATTTATAAAAGTTAGTACTAATTTTAAATTATTAAATTATTACACATATTTTAAAGTTGATAATTATAATATAATATTACCATCATTTATATTAATTGATGCAAATCTTTAACATCATTTTTTCCAACTGACACAAATTAACATTGATTACAATAATCGATGCAAATATTTACATCAATTGCTTAAACTGGTGCAAATATTTATATCATTTGCTTAAACTGATGTAAAATATTTTCACAACTGATGTAAATATTTGCATCACCATTTTCAGAGTCACTTATTTAAGTGATGTAATTTTTTTTTACATCATTTATAACTAATATAAATCCGTAAAATAAATGATGTGAAACATACTTTTTTTGTAGTGTATGAACATCACAGTAAAGAATAGTCATCATAAATTTTGGAGCGTCGGGTCCATTGAAAACGTCGTAGATCCCAACGAGAAACCATCATTGTTTCTCTTAAACTGCTAATTGCACTCTGTCATCTCCTGCTTTCCCCAATACCCACTATAAATTGTTCACGCTTCCCCCCACTTGCCTTCACTTCGGCAGCTGCTAATGCAGCTTTGACGATAACGCCGCTGCCGCCGTCGGGTCTCACAGTGTTTTCCCTCTTAGAACCACGATGAAACTCGACACCGTAATAACCCAGGGCTATTGCTTCCTCTCCCCGAAAATCGGGCACCAGGAAAGGCGTTTTTTCCTTTTCTGACTCTTCTTCGAGTATACGCTACCGAGCGGTGCCGAGAAATACACGCTGGCAGAGTTAGATCTCGAAATCTCTCCGGCTGGGTCCAACGGGCCTGAAGTCACGCCTCTCTCGGACCCGACATGATCGCCTCTCTCTCTTTGACATGAAAAATAAAATAAAATAAAAACTAGAAAAAATCCAGAAAAGGATGCCTCTTCACGCGTTATGGTCACCTCCCCACACAAGCGCTTCTCTCTCACCTCAAACACTCTTTCTCTCTGTCACCCTCTCTCACTTCCCTCCTCTCGCCGGCTCTGCAATGACGCCGGCGCGAATTTCTTTTTCGCCGACGCAAAATCCGACCACGTCCGCGACCAATCCTCGCCGTTCAAGTCACGTAATTGATCGACAGCGTTTTCACCGGCTGCTCCGTTAACCACGCCGTGACTGACGGAACGTTACTGTGGAATTTTATTCTGATTCCATATCTTTCCATTATAAATTTAGTTGATAATCTCATGATTTACTTCGGTTTCATGATGCTCTGCATTATCATTGATTTTGTGGATCCAACTTGAAATTGATTCAATAATAAGACGAGCCAAAATATTGAAAATGCATGTTAGAAATAATATCTCATAACGTTAAATAATATATAAGAGGCATGAATCAATTTATTAATTACCAATTAATTTTTAATATGTAATTAATGTAAAGAAAAATATAAAAGATTAAAAAGAACCAATAAAAAAAGGACAGGTGTAAGCCTGAGCACCCGAATAAAGATTACGGTTTAGTGATGGTTCTGTGAAACAAATTATCCACATTTAAAACTTAAAATTGGTTTTCTCATATCGTCAGTCGTCACTGCCATTTTGCTTTCTCGGCTAGCTCTTCGTTGCTACATTCCGATCACTAGATCTGACCAACAGGTAAATTCTTCATTTCATTTCTCTTGAGGACCGATTTTCTCCGTTGTTCTCTGGAGACGCGAGAGTGTTGAGTGGAGTTGCGATTGTTTTGTCGAATTTCTCTATCTTTTAGTGTTGTTTCTCTTCGAGAGTTGGTGTTCTGATTTTATTTCGTGGTCTCTGTGATGTGTTTCAGATGCTGTTTCGTAGTCTGTTTCTGAAGCGCTGTATCAATATGTATAGCTATACATCTCAAAACCTTCGCTTGATGTTTTGGGAGAATCGTTCAATGTTGGTTACTCTTTTAGGTTTAGTCGCACAACTAGTGGGTTTTATTTGGCTTTGTTTCTCTCTAGCCCAGAAATGACATGATGCGTCTGTTCTTTGAAATCGATCTGACGAGTTTTCTGAGTGATGTGATTTCAGTGATGATGAATAGTGTATATATACTTTCAGTGATGATGAATTGTGATATGCAATAGCAGACTTGGGTCTTGTGTATATATACATCTACCAGTTCTCTATAATAGTATAGGAAGAAGTAACCAGTCAACTTGTGGTTTCAATTTCTTTTCTACTCCCAGATTTTCCCAGAAGATTCCAGTTCATTGCATTTCTCATATGTTTTGAGAAAAAAGACCAACTTGTATTTGTATTGTCCTGGAACAGGAGATAGAATGGGTCGTGGAGTTAGTGCAGGTGGTGGGCAAAGTTCTTTGGGATATCTTTTTGGTAGTGGAGAGGCTCCAAAGCCAGACATTAACAATGCTCCAACTCCTCCAGCGGAAACTCTGCCTGTGGTAAATGCTGACCCTTCACCTAAACCTGTTGCTTCTCAGCCGGATAATGTTACCAAGCAAATACCTGCCGGTATCAATAACTCCTCTACAAACAACTACATTCGAGCAGATGGACAGAACACAGGCAACTTCCTTACGGTATTGTCTCTATTTGTTGTTGTTAGATTTGATTTTCCTTTGATAAGATGATTGACATTTGTTGTTTGTTAGTGATTCACCTGGATGTGTTATTTACCAAAAGCAAAACCTTCTCACACACAACTAGCACATATTTTGCAAAAGCATCTCTGAAGTTTGCTACTGCGGCTCTACATTTGAAATAGGGAAATTTGCTTGGTATATCGGTACATATTGTAATTATGATATGAAACACCAACTTCACATAAGTTTCTGAATGAGCTTTTGATAAGGGAGTATCATTTTCTTGTTAACGTATAATCATCTGTGAAGATTTACGTTTTGGTGAACCAAGGCACAGTTTACTACAGCAGTTTTGGTTGAACGCAGGACCGGCCATCGACCAAGGTTCATGCGGCCCCTGGAGGCGGCTCATCTCTGGATTACCTCTTCGGTGGTGGCAGAAGCAACTAACAACAACAACTTCTTCTAAATTCCAACTCTTCGTCTTGTTTTTCTTGTTGGAAAAAACATGTCAAGAAGCTGGAAACTTGGTCCTCCTAAATATACATGTGCTTAGCCGCTTTTACTATGGCCAATCTTTTTTTTTTTGAAAATTTCCATATATATTGCCATGAGACGAATATCCATGTACGAACTTTCAGGAATTGGGGTTTCAATGAAAACGGATCATAATTTAGATATCCTCATGGCTCTACCATAGATCCATACTAACAGGACCATCAAGGAAGATGTTTCAGGAGATATTTGTGGTCTCCCCGATGCAAATTGACAGAGATCCTACATATAATTAGAGGTTCACAATGCTATAGATAATGTAGACTTCGTGAGGCCAGTTTGGTGCTTTGCTGAGAAAGAGTAAAAGCTAAGCAGAGAGTTCATATAAGAAGATTGATACCAGCAAACCAAAGCATCCACTAATCATCATATCATTAATTTTGTGCATTGAAACATGATCTCAACTCAAAATCTAAAGACCTCGGGGATGAAAATGTGAAAAATAATATTGATATATCAACTTTCCACAAGAAACTGGGGAATCAACTTTCCACAAGAAACTCCCCAGTAATTCAATAATTCAGAGCAAGAAAGAGACTACTTCTTGCGAGAGAACAGGACACTCACAGCAACGGAGATGGTGATAATGGAGACAGGAAGAACCCAATACTGCTTTGTCAAGTCGACAAGGTTTTGAACAGAGTCTTTAGGCTGCTCCTTGTAGATCTTAAGCTCTGGTATTTCCGGTACAGAAGCTTCGTCTAGCTCGCCAATGAAATACTTCTCCATGAGTTCCCTAGCGGTATTGCTGTGCCCTGCGTCTTCGAATTCATCTGTTGCATCTTTGCCTTTTAAGAACATCATCACATTTACTTGGATTAGATACAACAGAACAATCATAAAAGAAAAATAGGAAAGATTGGGGAAGAAGAAGCTACCGGTGACAGAAAGAAGCACATCATCTCCTCCAGGGTGCTCATCCATATAAGAGGTTACATCATAGACCTGTAAACGAAAGAGAAGCAGATCAGATATTTTCTCAAAGAACCTAAATCATTTTCTTAATTCAGAGTCAACGCATTAGCGAAAAGAAGAAGATTCAGAGTTCGCTCTATCTTACTAAACACAAACAGAAATTGCACGATAGATTCTATATTCATCGAGAGAATAAGTAGAAAATCCCTCAACAGGGATTGAAAAGAAATCCTGAAATTAGAAGAGAGAGAGAGCGGACCTTGCCGTCGATGACGACCCAGCAGTCATCTTGCTTGTTGTGAGTTGCGGCTTCTTCCATGGAGTAAAGCTTGGTGAGCGTCGGCATTTTCTTCTGCTACGAGCGAAGCAAATCTCCTTTTCTTTTGGGGTTTTGGGGTAAGAGAAGAGATGATAATAAGTTAAGAACCCTACCAGCAACGACGTCGTTTTCAGCGTGATTTCTTATTCTTTAATTTCTTTTTAACGCGAACTGCACACTTCATCAAATTTATCTTATCGGCATAATCATATGATATATTTATCATATTCTTAAATTAAGCATGAACTGCATCTCATAATTTTTTTGTTTTTTAGGTGCTTGATGGAAAATTATCATAGTTATTTACGACATAGTAGCTACAACAATAATTAACCCTTATTGGAATGGGTTCTCATGCGGCTTTGATTTTTGTATGATCATCAATCAAGAGGTTCGTACTTTCAATAAATCCTCAACTTGTAATTGAAGCCAGTTTGGCAAAACTTGTTTCCAAGTCAATTTTATTACACTCGTTGAATTTGAATTTCATTTGCGGGATGGCAATAAACCAAAAGCTGACCATCCTCACTCGCTATACATATGTTTCCGGAATCATCTGAACTTATGCATGAAACTCCTTGACCTGACAAAATCCAGGTCACAATTTTGACAACTGTCTTCGTTATTTTCATGGGTATGATGAAACAGCTACTTTAAAATAAAATGTTTACCTTTGAAATCATGGAGAGAGCCGAGTTTAGTGCCAGTCGTCAAGTCCCACAAGTACACAAGTCCATCAACTGTGCCTGCTACTCCGTGACCAGATACTGTGCCGGCTACATCAGCCCTGTAAACCACAGATCCATAGCCAATGGATTTCTAAATGTTTAAAACATTCATACACCTTTACTTCTTATATAGTCCTCAAAAGCAAAACTACTTTTTCACGGGACATGGAGAAACCAGAGGAGCTTAAGAAACAAAATATCAAGGTAAAGAAGGAGATGTATGTGTGATGGTCAACCTCGGGTCCAGTTGACTTCCCAATATGACTTGGTTTCTCACAAGCAGAGCCAGTCTCCAACATCTAGCTGCACTTTCTACACGGTCACATATAGCGTCTGGGTCAGGATCGGTAGAGACTAAAAGCCAGATGGCAGTGTCTTTGACTTCAGCTGGGACCAATGTTTTGTTGTTGATCCCTTTTGAGAACCACAGTTTTGTTGCAGCTAAAATCATGTCAACGTGGTCCTCGATGGTAGAATGACTATGTACAGTGTGCCACGCAAACAAGCTGGTTGGGATGAACTCAAATATCGAATTGCTGGGAGATACAAATCTTGATACTAGGCTTCGCTTTGAGATATCCCTAAGTCGAGAATAAACAAAGTTAGCAGGCTACAACCATGGAGAACGGAAGAAAAAGGAAAAGCAAAGTTGGCTGATCCTCATCAATCCCTAGCAGGAATAAAGTTGTGTAATTTAACAAAGAGATGGGCAGAGAAAAAACTTCAGAGACAGAGAGAGGAAGCAAAATACCATATTGTAAATTCCCCAATACCATTATGCCCGATAATGAGATGAGGACATTTTGGGATCTTCTTCAGTTCCACGATGCATGAAGATATGCAAGGATTTGCCAGTATAACGAATTCTTCGGTAGGACCTCTGCAGATTTAGGAGAAGTGAACATTAGCAGAAAGTTCAATGATGATCCAGCCTGCAGCACCACACTCAAGAAGGATCTGACAACAATTTTAAGAAAAGGGCAATTAACTCTGATGAGAGCACCTCCATTGCGAGTTCATGGCCCAGACAATAAGGTTTCCACTTTTAACAACTGCAATGAGATAGTTAGGATCGCACACCACCACGCACTGCACATTTTCAACTGCTTGAAGTTTTGTCACAAGAGAAACATAACCAGCTTTCACCTGGACAATTCTCACTGCATTCTCCTCAAAGGAGGCTGATGTACAAGTCAAACACGAGCAATCAATTTCTCTCTTCCTGCAAAAAAAAAAGGAGTAATCTCTTAGCTCTGATATCTTTATTCTGTATCCCTGTACTGAATAAAACAGTAGAGAGAAGTCTGAACCTGCAATAAGGTGCTTTGATATTGCAAGTAAAAATAAGATGCTGCCCATCTGGAGTGAAGTGAAAATAAGATCTCTCGAGTGTTCTCTGAGGAAATATAACACAACTATCAGATAACTAGAGAGTAAAAAACAAGATATGGCAGTAATCATGCAGTTTACCAAAAGAAACTAGGAAAAACTTTAATGAACTTACATTTCCACCAGATTTGTCATCCACAATGGGGAGTAAGGCAGGTGTGTGACCAACGACAGAGGGGAATCCTCTGGTTGGTGATTTAGCTGATATCTTGTACATAAACAGGGTTCTAACTCTATCTTCTGTAGCAATGCTCAACACACAAATATAGATTTCATTACCAACAGACTGAAGTGATACTGTTGAAACAGGCATGGGATGAAAGTAGTAGCCAAGCAGCTCAACAGTTTTTTCCATCTCATTGTTGATCTTTACATCTCTGCTGAGCTTTAAATTCGAACTAGCTGGAAATTCCGGCACACTAGATATGCTTTTCTCGCTGGTATTTTCCTTATACGGGGACTTTGTAGAAGGTGGTTCAGAGACTTGGATGCCCAATGCCTCACCAATATGGGATTGAACATTCTCAACTTTTGACGCTGGAAGTGAGGATGGTGATATAGTTGCATTTCCAAAACCATGAGTTGGCCTTAAATCTTGTGGTGCCACACACGCCTCATTGCTTAATACATTGGGGAATTGATTGTTATTCACCTTCATCAACTCAGGACCCTGGTATTGTTCTGTCAAATGACCCCTTCCATCCCCCTGTGGATTTGCTCTATCTGATACAGAGTTGGTAGACAAGGTCGGCAGAGGCTCCAAGATATGTGGGATTTTAATCAGAGACTTTTTGCTTATGGAATCATAATCTCCAGTATTTCTGCAACTGTTTTTACTTTCAGAGGATGAGTTTCTGTTTCTTCGCTGTTGATTGGGCGAGACTCTTTTCCTGCTATACACCTTATGTTTTTCTTTTCTGATAGAACCAACTTCAGTAGGGGTTGAGCCAACCACAAAACCATCACCTGCAGGCAATTAGACTCATGCTTATATTAGACGGTGCACAGATACAGTCATGCAAATCATTCTGGGGGCGGAGGCAAATAGTGATATTGATAAATTTAGCATACTACCTTCAGTAGAACAGGATATACTCTTTGGTTCCTTGTTTTCGGAGTGGCATTCTGTTTGCACTAAGTTTCCTTTTTCTGCACAAAGTTCCTCAGATTCTTGGGATAAAATCCTGTCAGTTGAACTGGTGTAGTGTGGTATTGACACGGACTTCTTTACAGATCCGTCTTGACTATTTTCTTCCAGAATAGTACTAACATCATGTGAAGACGGGTTTATGATCTCAATAGTATCCACAGCAGGGACCGATAGATTTTCATTTACTATTGCAACCTGTTCCTTGGCTATGGGCATTTTGGGAAGATCTGCTGGACAGGCTTCCTTGTAAGAGATAATATGACCATTCCCAGGAACTTCCAAGTGAGACTCATCAAAACTGTCCGGAGCAATGGACACATTACTTGTAAAATCCTGAACAGAATCCAGAGCAACGACTTGCATGTTATCATCATCTCCACTGCATGTTCTTATCGACAGTGACACAGCTGCAAATTTTAAAGAAGAATTATGGACTATGGGATAAAGGAATGCTTTAGGACTAACAGATTGTGTGCAAAAATATTGCAAAAATAATTCATGCATTTTGTAGGGGTTAAGTATACCAGTTCCTGATGCATCATCAAGTTGGCTCGTTTTGCAGTTGTCAGAACGATTTAATCTGGAAGATAGTGTTCCTGACATATCATTTTTTTTGGGCTTCTTGCTTGAGGCCTTCTTGAGCAGTGGAATTGCTCGAGGAAGTAGAAATGAGATCATTGCTTTGGCAGTTTCCTGATCAGCTGAATCAGCTAAATATTCTGCATTTGGTTCAGCTGAATGCTCTTCATTGACTACCATGTCAGCAAGGGTCAATTCTTCTTTTTGCTCGCAATTTGTATTATCATCCATTATTGTAGCAGAACTTATGTTGTTATCTGCAAGAATTGGACAAAAAGGAATCCAAGAAAAGATGCAGCCATAACGATTACAATCTTCTGACAGCTAGAAGAAGACATCTTGGCAGTAAACAAGTTCACAAGAAGAATGAAAAGCTAATACCTTGAACGAACTCCAAGGTATCGGGTGCACAAAGATTGGAACCAGTCATATCTTCACTCTCGTGCAGAAAACTATCAGCGTTGGGTTTGTATTCATTTTCTTGCAACCCATGAAGCTGCAAAAATTTAAGATCCCTATTGTTCAAAACCACTTTCCTGGAGAAAAAACTTCAGCAGTCTACTATGCCAAAATAACAAAAGAGGGACCTTCAGAGAAATATATACTAGAAGTTCTTTATGGACAGAAGATAACCCTGAATGGATTACCTCTTCAGAAATGTTGGATAATGGCTTTGATTTATAACTGTCAAGAATCTGGTCTGTTTCTTGGATAGGTACGACTACTTTCACTTCTGGAGGGTTTTCTGATGGTAGATATGAATTTTCGTTAGTAGCATGACTAGAATGCAACTGCTTTGGTGGTGGTGCTTCAAGGCCAACTATCTCCAGTTCTCCTTTTGCTGAGCAGATTGAAACTGGTGCTGAATTTAAAATGTCGGCACCATAAGATGAGTCTTGGAATCTTGGCTTTTTATGGCCATCTTTGACTACTGAATTCTGGTATACTATTTCTGATTTTCTACTTCGTTTCTTTCTAGCCACTGGCATGTCCAGATAACATAATAAGTTTGGATTTTCACACATTACTGGTCGTTCATCATCGACCCGGATTTGAGAGGCCCTGCTTCTGGAGCTAGATTCTACCATTCCGTGGGAATCTGTCACAAGTTCCCGGAGCAATCTCTGAACCAACGGGTTTTTGAAGCCAAAAAACTGTACCAAAAAAATAAAAATCACAGTCATCTTAAACAGCAAGTAATTAATTAGTCCAATCACAGTGGTAGGATCAGAATAACTACAAGCCAGGTGATAGTACTAGTGACCAACACCCAAGGAAGGCCTGGAAAGCAAAACATTCAATGAAGTCTTAGCTAAAGTAGTATGGTCGACTTATTTGGCGAGTATATCCCAAGTATTATGGATTTTCCTATGTATCAACTCAGAATTGAGAAGTCAGAAATGCAAAGATAATAAAGGAAGCCTGTAAAGCTCACAAGCATACAAATAATAGTGATCCTGTGGCCAGGAAGTGTTCTTCAAAAGTTTTGCCGAATCATCTCAACAATATGCAGGAATTTTCGGAAAGGCAATGGCGCATGTTTGATTTTGAAACTTCTATTCTATTGTAGATTAGAATTGGCTATAAAAGTAATATGCAAGATAGTCCAAAGAGGTATCATAAAGAAACAGAGATGTACCTCCATGCCGTTCATCTTACATGTAAATCGTTTTCCATGCCATACTTTTAAGTGGGAGATGCCCGTCTTCTGGAACTTTCCCCATGCAATATCTGGGGTCTGACCCGTCCATGATTCAGCCAAATATCTAATCTGCATTATTAAAGTAAGACTTTGCTGCATTCTCAAAATGTATACAGAACCTTGTAATTTTTTTTATGGAATGAGCAGCACACCAGAAATAAAGGTCCTTTGACACCTTCTTCAATCTCCATATAATATGTGTTCCCATTGTGAGCTCGAACAGCTTTGTAGCCCACAGGATAAGGGAAACGATCTTTTCCCTGATGAAAAAAGAAGCCAAGTAAACAGAAATTCCCAATATGCATAAGTTGTACCACAAAATCTACATGGAACCGAGAACACTCAAATTACAAGTTTGCTTCTCTTCTTCGATCCCAATCTACATCCTCAGATTAAGAATATAGCATCTATTATCAATGGACGTAGACTTAAATAAAAAAAATTGTTCAAAATCAGAGACCATAGTTCAATATACTGTTCATAGGTCCTTAGAGTGAAAAATGTACTTGATTCATTGCATCACAGACATATCACCCCCATCGAAAACTCTAAACATGGATTAAATCGCAGGAATCGAAGTCAATCAGATTACATGTTTTCTTCTCACTTTCCTAACGAATTAGATACGTAATACAGAAATTGAGAGAAAACAAGAGATACGACGAGAGATAGAAGAAGAAAAGCCAACCCTAGATGAACTCCAGTACTTCTTGTCCCAGGAGCCGCTATAGAGAGCTCCGACGGAGACGATTTCGATGTCATCCGACTTTCTATCTTCAGAGACGGAACTTGGACTCGCCATTTAAAGTCTGAAACACACCGAAGAAATCGCGGCGCCGGAGATCGGAGATACACCGAAGAAATCGCGAGGGAGAGAGAGAGGGATTATGAATCGCGGGAAAAAACATAAATGATTCCCTCCATAACTATCAAACTTTAAGGTCGAACATATTATTTATTAACTTTAATGGGCTTTTGGCCTATGTTAACCTAAACAGGCTAATCACTATTGCCCATTAGTAATTCGGATACGGATTTTTTTCACATCTCTGCTAAATTTGGACTCTTTCATCAAAACTAGAGGCGTGACATTTTATAATTTACATTACATAGATTAGCATATGTACAAAAATTTGATTAGATTTTTATACATGTCAGTCAATTATGAATATAGTTTACATTTTAGTTATACTTTTACATGTTATATTTATATTTATTAAAATTTATAGTTGTTTTGATGAATTTTTCGGACGGTTAAGAAGTTCAAGAAAGTTCTTAAAAACTAGGAGGATTTTTAGAGATCAAACCAAAACATGTGTTAAAAATGAAAATGATCTACAATGTTTGGACACCAGTGATGATTTATCTGTTCGAGGACACTCTCTCAGGTTAATTTGTCGAAAGAGTCACGAAAAGAAAATAAAATAAAATTCTGAACTGGGCAGAGAGTCATCCACGGTCTTTGATAGCAATTTGAAAGTGAAAATATGCGGGATCAAGAAAGGAATCATGAGCTTTTGAGAGATTGGACTGATAAAACTTAAGTATTTGTGTAAAGAATTGATATAAAAATGTATATGATCGTGTAAGGAAAATTTCAGATCATTTTATTGTTTGCAATGAGAGGCTATTTATACAGATTATTTAATATGGATTCGTATGTCGGGTTCCTCTATTCCGCATGACAATATAAGCAAGAAACACAGGCAGTGTTGGTGTGTATGTCTCCAAGGTCCTTACATGCTCTTCCACATATCTTCATCGTGTCAATGTTCGTAGCAAAAAAAAACCAACAACAAAAATTATATTAAATAATCTGTATATATATATATATATATATATATATATATTTTTTTTTATATATCCCTGATAGAATAAAACCTAATTTTTGTTCCTTGTGCCGATGAAGTTACTTGTCCGTACAAAATTAAAAACAAAGCATTATAACCATTTTTCGAAGATAAAACACCAGAAGATTAAACTCTCAACGCCTCACTCACGAGCGACCACAAAGAGTTGTTTCCCGACGTTCTTACCGTGGAAAAGTCCTAATAGAGCAGCAGGTCCGCTCTCGAGTCCTTCGGCTATGTCTTCAATGTATGTTATCTTTCCTTCTCTTATGTAAGGAAGCACAAAATCCAAGAACTTAGAATATTTGTCATAGAAATCAAAGACTCCAAACCCTTGAAGTCGTATCCTCTTGTAAAGAACGGTGGCTAAGTTGTGTACGCCTTCCGGGTCCACTAAGTTATACTGTGAGATCATTCCACATACTGAGATACGACCATGCAACTTCATGTTTATGAGCACTGCATCCAACATTTTGCCTCCCACGTTCTCAAAATATATGTCAATTCCTTCCGGGAAACACCTATAGTAAGTAGTAAGTTGTTTCTTTTAGATTGGGTTACAAATTATATGATTTTTTTCAATTGACTAAATATGCATGTATTTGCTGACCTCTTTAGGGCAGCACTAAGGTCCTGCTCTTCCTTGTAATTGAAAGCATCATCAAACCCAAACTTTGTCTTGAGAAGATCAACCTTAGATAAGTTTTATAAATAAGGATAATGAGCAAATCAATTTCTTGATATGCATTAGTTACTGTTTGATAAGTAATAATATAACGTAAAGTTTAAGTATACCTTTTCTTTACTGCCGGCGCTTCCAACGACATAACAGCCCATTAACTTTGCAAATTGTCCCACAAGCTGACCAACTGCGCCGGATGCAGCTGACACGAAGACAGTCTCTCCTTTTTTAGGAGAACAAATTTCGTAAAATCCAGCATAAGCAGTCATACCAGGCATACCTGTTAGGATCAAATGAAAACAATTAAAAAACGCACATAGATCTCAATTTATCCAAACGTCAATTTCTGTTGTTTTGTAAAGTTTTAAACGCATAAGCACCTTCAACACCTCAACGACGCATTACACTTATCGATAAACAAATGAGAAATCAACTCAATTCGATCGGAGCCTTAGGCGAACAACAATACGAAGATAGTATCGTATTTTGGTTTTTAACAAGACATATCTAAATTTTTCAGTTTGTAGTTAGCTAAACACTTCTTAAACATTCACACTTGTTGTAAACATGTTTTTTTTTACTGAATAAATTTAACATTTTTTCAAAAATAAAAAGAGACCCTTTTTTTGACGTCTAATTCGTTTACGGTTAGAAATGAAATTTTGCTTTAAGATGTTCAAGCTAGTGGCTCATTTAAAATAAAATACACACTACTTGTGAAATTTTGCTAACCAATCAAAGAAATAAACCATTGTGAAACTCAAAATACATCAAGATCAAAGCACCACCAATCATCTCCTACGGTTTGATCAAATGTTATTAACCAAATTTTTACATGATTGTTAGAAGAAACTTCACTAACTTGTGATGAAGCACACACTCCAAGTCCAGCCCAAAATGATCTATGTTTCCATGGCCAAAACTCGTGTATTTTTTAAAAAAAAATTAGGCATCACATGCATAGCCATGCTTTTTCACAATCAAATCAAGAGTGAGATAAGATACCAAGAAGTCCAGTGTAGTAAGATAATGGAACATCGGTGTGGTGGATCTTGAAGTGTGAGTAAGGAGTTAGAGTAATAACACTGTACTCCTCCCATCCAACTAGTCCCCAGAGCAAGTCTCCTTTTTTGTAATCTGGATGCCCTGAATCTATCACTTTAGACACTCCAAGCCCAACAATTGGCTGCACACAACACATTGAAAACAAAACAAAAATTCATGAGACGTGTATGCATGTCACGAATATAAGTACTATATACAACAACAATATTACTGAAACTAAATACAAATTTTCAAATCAATCATTGGTTGATTCCAACACATTAAGATGCAATAAACACAAACAATGTAGTAAAATAGTTAGATACAAATTTCCAATAATTTTCAGAGAGAAGAATGGAAATATATATATTATCCTCGTTCGTATACCTCGCCGGTGTTGTAGGGTGGAACGAGCGAAGACGTCAAGGGATCGGGCTTTCCCATGCAAATGCGCATGTAAGGATCGCAAGACAAGTAAAGATTCTTGACGAGAACTGATGTGGATCCCTCCGGAAGCCTTAGATCGACGGTGTTTGTGGTGATTTTTAGATCGGATTCTTTCGGGAATCCACTCACGTAATCTGGGAATATGATTTGCTTGTTCGTCACCGTTGCTGCCTCTGTGTTGGCCATTTCTCCCACTTACCTATACTTTCGAATCACCAAGATGGGTTTTCTTCTTCTTACGTACGTAGCTCGACTATGTATGTCTGATTTTTAATTAATGCTGGTGTGTTCATAATTTTGCGCATATACCATTTTGATTTCTCTGCCCGCATTGTTTGATCCAATTTCTTCGGAAGATCAAAAGGTAAATACTGGTTGCCATTTCTTGGAAAATACCCCCAAAAAAGGAGCGTTTTCACTAAATACCGATCTTACTAATTCTTTTGAATTGTACATCACTCAAACCGGACGTAAAACAACTATTGGGGTGCGGTTATATGATATTTTATATGTAATTTATCGCATATATTTAATAATTACTTGCCAGATTTTTATATAATAATTAAACGTAGTTCCATTAATTTTCCACCTCAAACACGATTCGATAATTTTTCACAAAATACGATCTCTTGATTTCTCACCAAAATCATATTCAGTCTTTTTCTTTAAAAAAAAAAACGAATTCACATATTTTTTCACCCAAAAACACAGTTTTCTAGATTTTAAATAAAGTCGCAATCCTACAATTTTCACTGTTAAGATTCTGCAAATTCAATTCCAAACGTTGTTTTTAACTCCATATTTTCTTGCCAAAAACATGAGTCTTTGATATTTGTTTGTTTGCCAAAAAATGCAATTATACTATTTTTCAACCAAAAATATGAATCTGCAAAATTTCTATCAAAAACAAGTTTCCATAATTATGTCACAAACGCGCTCCCACAACTTTTGCATTGAAAAAATCATGGAGTGTAGATATTATTTCAACCGTCTATGAAATTCGTTCGTCCACCCGAGTAGATAACAAAACCATTCGACACAAATTGTATCAGCCACGATGAGTCTACATTAATTATTTCTTCCGACGGTTTAGAATTCCTGACAATGATTTTGTTTGTGTAGATGAATTTGAAACCATTGGTTCAAGTCTTCAAGAGATCAAAAGTCGATATAATAATATCCAAAAAAGATAATGAGAAGGTGAATATATATGAAAATATTGACCATCGTGAGATTGCATCACATTAATTTATGGCAAATATATTCTTGTTCACTACTGTTATTTTAGTGATACCCCATGAACTCAAAATTATGAAGAAAAATGATCCAACTTGAGTAGTTGCAACTTTTCAAAACATATATAAGATTTTTTTTTAATGGACAAAGAAGCTACTGCATATGTAAGAAAGATGTCGATAGTGGAGTTCATCGGATGCTGTCGCCAAGAGCACGAGCTTTAGATTCTTTTAGTTTTGCTCTAAATGTTCTCTTTGGTACTTTTAATTGCTTTAGTTGCTTGCTTCTTATCTCCATATATATATATATATATAAGTATTGTTATAAATAAATAAATTGGAATCTATATATATACTGTTTTTTATTCTCATTCTGATCCTTCATTCCTTTGGGTCTACGTACTAAATGCATAAATTGTGAATAAGTTATCATTTTGGTCTGCTCAAATCATGATGAACATTCTATAATGGTTCGAACTTACTAGGTAAGAAAAACACATAATGAAATTACGAATATAGAAATTCGTCTTTTTTGTAGGACTTAGACTTATAAATTTTATTATAAAGAGAGACATATGTTGAGCAAGAAAAAAAAAATTGTATTTATTTTGTGGACAAAACGGGTTGCAGTTATATATCACACTACAAAAAAAAGAAGGAAAATTCTGACGGTATTTCAAATCCGTCGAATTTTTTTGACAGAATTATGAAAACATTTTTAAATCAGTAGGAAATTTTTGTTTGAATTCCGACGATATTTAATATATGTTACAACGAATAGTTAAAGCCGATAATATGGGTTTCCACCACCCTTCTTATGTGTTAAATGCTAGTATAATTTTTGGATATAAATATATTTGGTTAATATAGTTGATTGCCCCTTCTTAAGAAACTTCATATAGTATCTAATTTTATTAATTAAAAATGATTTTTTTTTTCAACTACCAATATATTAAAAAACAATTATTGATGCCAGTGAAATCAGAGCATAAACACTAACTAATATTAGTATTGTGTTTTCCTGTACATATATGAACGTTTGATGATCATACTACAATTAACGTCTCCGAATCTAATAATAGATAATTGTATCAACAAGAATTTACAAAAAAAAAGTTGAAAAAAAGTTATAATATAGCTATTTCGATTTGCTGGTTACGGAGAGCTAGACAGGAGAGAGATTCGATTGTTAGGGAGCAAAGAGAACTACATTTTTTGGTGGCCGGAAGATAATTTCATGAGGCAGTCACCATCAAACAATTTTTTGATGATATAGTTTTGTATTTTCGGCAAATCATTTAAGTATATTTACCTAAAAGGAAATGATGGTCATTTATATCTTGGGATATTTGTTTTAATTACCCAGATTTTTAATTTTAATTTTCTTCTGCATGCTGTTTCCAAAAACCCAACGTGAAAATTGACTCAACAAAATACACAATAATGTCAATTGGTGTTCAACTCTGGCAAGAAACATCTATATGTACTTATACAGTTATACTTACATCCCACTTATTTTTTAAGAAAGAAACCAACATAAATTAATAAAGTTAGCAAATATAATAAAATGTTTAAAATTTCAGAAATCCACAAAGAATTTCCGCCGTCAATGCAAAGCGAAGGCGACACTTGGGAAAGCTCCGTGGTCCGTGCATATTTCACTTGCCTAGCTAACCCATTTTCACGTCACGAGACGTCGATATAGCCAAGCCATTTTATTTATGTTCACTTCTATAAACGACAATAATAATAATAATATACGAGAAAACATAGACTCGACATTAGGCAATGGAAGTCCATTCAGACCAATGAGAAGTCGACAGCACATCTTACAAAACTACTCTGGTTTTTTTTTTTCACTTGCCAAAACCAGCTTTTTAGCTTTCCTTAAAACCGCTCTTTCCAAAATATCTCCTCTTTAAATAAAGACAGACTCTTTCACATTGTTATTATCATTAGAAAGGAAAGAAGAAAACATTTCCTAATTAGATCAAGCTCGTCGTCATCTCTCTGTTCTAGTTTCTATTTCTTCTTGGGACTTGTTTGTTTGTTTGCTGCTTTTTTATTAATTTTGCAAGAAATGGGAAGGGGTAGGGTTGAAATGAGGAAGATAGAAAACAAGATCAATAGACAGGTGACATTCTCAAAAAGAAGAGCTGGTCTTTTGAAGAAATCCCATGAGATCTCTGTTCTTTGTGATGCCGAGGTTTCCCTTATTGTCTTCTCCCATAAGGGGAAATTGTTCGAGTACTCCTCTGAATCTTGGTAGTTATTTCATTCCTTTCTTTCTAATGTTCCTTTGTTTTCCCTAATTACTAGTTTTTTGCTCTACTTAAGTTTTTTTTTCTGAGTGTCCTCTTATATATATTTCTGCCTTTATGAAATTTTGTTGTCACAGATTTTGTATTTGATTACTTGGATCTACGAACTGATTCTGTTGATTAATGTCAAACCATTATTATATATATATTTTTTATATATCAAAAGAAAATGCAAATTTTAGGGCCTAACAAAGTGACAACACACTAGTAATCAGGATATGTAGATTTGGGTTCAAGTTGAGAGTTTAGTAGTCTGATTATAGAAAGGACCACTGTTTAGTGTTTATGTTCTTTACCTAATATTTAGGAAAGCTATCCTTCTGCTGAAATATCTTTCAATAACGTAGTATAAACACAAAAATGTATAACTGCAGTATGTTTTTTATGCACATAATTATACAAACTATTTAACAAGAATCTTAAGTTTATAAAGGAAAATCTTCATTTTTTTCCCCCAAATGGTTTATAGAGGTATAGAGAAACTAGAACTAAGGATGTGACATCTAAGTATAGGGGAGTCTTTGACCTGTGGGGATCAATGTCAAAGAGATCATTCTTTTTTCTAACATCTTCTCGTACCGATGGTCAAACGTAGCTTCAACAACTGTTCTTCTTTGTATTATTAGGAAAAACAAAACAAAATCGACAAATTATTTTATGTTTATTATATTACGTCATTTCATACATATGGCTTCTTGTAAATATCTAATAACAAATTTATCGAAGAATTTGAAACTTAAACCTAGGGCAATTTCTTAAATACGTCTTGAGGTGTGGGGTTATAGTGATTCAACTGTTTTACTATATACAAAATTTGTAGATATTAGTACAGTTTATGGGGTTAATTAAGGCGCACAAAACTAGTAATCATATATTTTCCATGATAAAAATATATGTTTAACTGCATAGCTAATTAAGGCAACCCTACAAAATTGGACGCTATATATATTTTTTTTTGATATTTTGGGTGAATAGTTACATCTAAACAAGCGGACTCTTGTGCTAAGTTGAGAAGATATCTGAGTATGCAGAAAATTGGTGGTTATAACTAAAAATTGTGCATATAGTAAACTTCTATGGAAACTTTGTGGGTTAATGAATCTAAACTAACCCTAAGCTTAATAATAGCATGGAGAAGGTACTAGAACGCTACGAGAGGTACTCTTACGCCGAGCGACAGCTGAAAGCTCCCGATTCCCACGTCAATGTATGTTAAATGATCTCTATCAAACATTTATGTATGTGTTGGATCTTACATGCATTTTAACTTAATAACATAACAGACGAACTGGTCAATGGAGAATAGCAGGCTTAAGGCTAAGATTGATCTTTTGGAGAGGAACCAAAGGTATCGGTACATGTATATATTGATATTTAGTTTATGAATTAAACTTTTGTAATTAACAGAAGAAAGGATGTTATATATCAGGCGTTATTTGGGAGAAGATTTGGAATCAATAGCCTCAAGGAGCTCCAGAACCTGGAGCAGCAGCTTGACACTTCGCTTAAGAACATTCGCTCCAGAAAAGTATATATATATTCCTTCTAAGCATATATATATATATATATATATATAGACATACACACACATGCATGGTTACAATATATATATATATATATATATATATATATATATATATATATATACATATGTATCTTTATATATGCCTGGCTATCTTTGAGTTTGTGTGGATATATAGTCAAATATTGTATAGACATTGTTGATAAGAAACCTTGAAGTGTTAAAGGGTTTCTTTCTTGTTTATTCACGAAGGAGGCTATTAGCCTTATATACATCAATTTGACCTAATGTACTTATGTTAATTTACCTAAACTATACAAAGTAAATAACTAATTACAATATAGGCCATATCTCTCTCAATACCCCTCCTCAAGTTGGAGTGTGTAGATCACAAACACCCAACTTGCGAAGAAACATGTCAAACTCTTTGCGTCCGAGAGCCTTAGTGAGAATATCAGCGAGTTGTGTAGTGGTGGAGACGTGAACTGGAGTAATAGTTCCGCGAACGATTTCATCCCGTATGAAATGACAGTCGTTTTCAACGTGTTTTGTTCGCTCATGAAAAACCGGGTTCTTGCTCAAGTGGATAGCGGATTGACTGTCACAATGAATAGGAATAGGAGTTGTGCAGTCGACACCAAGAGTTTCAAATAAACCACGCAGCCATAGAATTTCACTTACGGTATCGGCCATAGCGCGATATTCGGCTTCTGCCGAAGAACGTGAGACCACTCTCTGTTTTTGTGTCTTCCATGATATCGGAGAGCCGCCGAGCTGAATAACCCAACCTGTGAGTGAGCGACGCGTCAATGGGCATCCCGCCCAGTCAGAATCGCACCAAGCGGTAAGTCGAAGATCAGAATCGGAACGGAGTAAAATTCCCTGTCCCGGATTACCTTTCAAGTATCGAACAGTACGCAATGCTGCATCCCAATGTTCTGTCTTAGGGTCGTGCATGAATTGAGATAAGCAATGAATAGCATAAGATAAGTCCGGACGGGTGACACCGAGATAGATGAGTCTGCCGACCAGACGACGGTAGCGCGAAGGGTCAGAGAGAGGCTCACCTGTAGCTGTTGATAACTGATGATTCTGTTCTATAGGATGAGAGGCTGGCTTGGCTCCAAGAAGGCCAGATTCAGATATGATGTCAAGAACGTATTTCCTTTGACATAGATAAATCCCTGATGGACTGCGAGCCACCTCGATTCCCAAAAAATATTTCAGGACACCGAGATCCTTCATCCGAAAATGCGAACTCATATAGTGTTTGAATTCAGTGATGACGGCCAAAGAACTACCTGTGACTATCAAATCGTCGACATAAACCAGGACATGAATTCGAACTGCTTGATCATGAAACGTGAAGAGAGAATAATCAGAGAGACTTTGTTCAAATCCATAGCTCTGAAGCGCCGCAGCGAGCTTGGCAAACCAGCACCTAGGAGCTTGTCGTAGGCCATATAAGGACTTGTGAAGACGGCAAACTTTAGATTTATCATCAGTTTGGAAACCCGGAGGGAACTTCATGTATACTTCCTCTTCGAGATCACCGTGAAGGAAAGCATTATGCACGTCCATTTGATGGACCTCCCAATTTCTCGAAGCAACGATATCCAAGAAAGAACGGACAGTAACCATTTTACACACTGGTGCGAAAGTCTCCGTATAGTCGAGTCCTTCGGTCTGATGATTCCCGAGGACCACGAGACGAGCTTTGTGACGTTCGAGAGTCCCATCAGCGTTATACTTAAGACGAAAGACCCATTTGCATCCGAGGGCTTTCTTCCCTGCAGGTAAATCTACGACTGTCCAAGTGCCGCTTTCATCTAATGCTCCGATTTCATCTCGTACAGCCCCACGCCAATACTCATCTGCGACAGCGTCATAGTATGATTGAGGTTCAATTCCTGAGGATATGGCAGCCAAATATGCACGATGATTGGCAGAGAAATTTTCATACGAGACATACGAAGTCAATGGATAAATGGTAGATGAGGATACCACAAATTCAGGTTGTGACGAGATCATATTTAGATGAAAATCACGAAGTGTAACCGGCTGAAATCGCTGGCGAAGACCTCTACCCAGTTGCTCAACGACAGGGACAGAGTCAGGCAAGGAAACAGAGTCAAGAGAACCAATCGCCGTGACATTTCTCCGAGACGATCCTGGTTCACGAGAAGAAGGCTCTGTTTCAGGTGATGAAACTGGTTCGGGGTCATGTTGCGTGACATGCTCTGGGACGGGCGTCTGATCAGAAGATACAGGGTCCAGTGGAGAAGGAGATGGTGTCGATACCGGAATATCGATATCATTTGGCGCATCAGAAGGGGATGAATCAGAATCGGGATGGACACCTGAAGATTCACCAGTCGTAGTCACGTTCGTGGGAATTTGAATTCGGTGAAGTTCAAAAACATCATCTAATTGAGGAAGAGGCGAAAGTGGAGGCCGAGCATTTGAAATCGATGAGAGCTGAGACTCGCCAGTGAAAGGAAATTCAGTTTCACAGAAGATGACATCTCGTGATGTAGAAACGACTCCGGTTTCGAGATTGTAAACTTTCCAACCTTTCTTCCCAAATGGGTACCCAATGAAAACAGATCTATTGCTGCGAGCTTCGAACTTGTCTCCGCCATGTTTCTGATTGTGAACATAACACAGGCATCCAAAGACTCGCAAGTGAGACATAAGAGGAGCTCGATCGTACAGAGCTTGAAATGGAGTCTTTCCATTTAAGAGCGAGGACGGTGTGCGATTAATCAAATAACCAGCTGTGAGAGCACACTGTCCCCAGAATTCGATAGGGAGATTGGACTGAAAACGAAGAGCACGCGCCACGTTGAGTATATGACGATGCTTACGTTCAACGCGGCCGTTTTGTTGAGGTGTTCCAACGCAGGACGTCTCATGAATGATGCCTTTTTGACGAAAGAAATCTGTGAGACAGAGAAATTCCGATCCGTTGTCACTGCGGATTGTCTTAACCGGGCGTTCATACTGCCGCTTAACCAGAGCTATGAACGTTTTCAAAGTAGATGCAGTTTCTGTTTTGGTGGGTAGCAAATAGATCCATACAGCTCTCGAGAAATCATCAAGAATTGTTAAAAAATAACGAGCGCCGCATATTGCAGTTGTCCGATAAGGACCCCATAAATCACAATGAACTAGATCGAAAACCGCTGAAGTTTTATTTGAGCTCAAAGGAAAAACATCGCGAGTCTGCTTAGCGCGGATACAAACGTCACATGTCTTAAAATCAATACCGCTAGTGCTACTAAAATTGGAAATCTCTAACATCTTCATAGTTTTAAGGGATGGATGGCCTAAGCGAAGATGCCACACATCACTAGATTGGTTCTCCAAGCTTTGTGTAGCAGCTGCAACCTCCACACATCGGAAAAAATAAAGACCTCGTTGTTGTTCACCCGCTCCAATCAGCGTCCGTGTAGTGCGGTCCTGAACAACACATACTCTATCAGTAATTTGGAAAATGCAGAGGCTGTCCTTAGTCAACTGAGATACCGAGATAAGGTGACAATGCAAACCGTCAACGAAAAACACATTTAGCAAGCTAATCTGGGAGCCTAAATAAACTGTTCCTCGTTTAGTGGCAACTGTATGACGTCCATCCGGTAATTTGATAAAAATGGGTGCCATATCACAAATATCCGAGAGAAAATCAATGCTTCCAGTCATATGATTGGAGGCACCGGTATCGATAATCCAAGATTCAAAGAAAGACTTACCCGTGAGACGATCCCCAGGTGCAGGTTTTCTTTCATTAAGCATTTGAACCAGAGTTTTCCACTGATGATCGTCAAGACCACTGAATCCAACACGATCTGCTGACGTGATGACCGAGTTTGCAGCATAAACTGGTTCAGACGTAGCTAGATGTGCACGAGCAGAGTTATGGCGATGTCCTTGATTTGTGTTGGTAAGAGCAACGCGAGTCGGAGCAGAAATAGCAGGAGTCGAACTTGGAGCAGCAGGGACAATGGTTGAGTTTGGAAGGCGAGGTCGAGAACGTTCACCCCACCACGGAGGATAGCCAATTTTCCGAAAACAATTTTCGGCGAGATGACCATGTCGTCCGCAGGTAATGCACACAGCATATGGATCTCTCAAATTTGGAGATGGACGAGATTTGGAATAAGCCTGTACCGCAAAACTCACACCGTCATTGCGTTCTTCAAACATTTTTCCAGCCAATTTTGATTCTTCATCCTGAGTTACCACTTGATATGCCTCATCGAGGCTTGGTAAGGGGTCACGAGATAGCAGAGACGATTTTACAGCACCAAACACGTTTTCGTCTAATCCCATGAGAAATTGATGAAGCTTATCTTCTTGACGTTCTTTTTCAATTTCAGCCGCCGTTTTGGCTCGTTGAAAATCCTTAAGGCTTGTCCAAAGTTTGTTCAATTTCCCGAAATAAGCTTCAACTGCGAGTCCCCTTTGTCTGCAGTTAGCGAGTTCAGCTTTTAGCCGCTGCACTCTTTGACCGTTCTTAACTGAGTACCTTACTCGTATGTGTTCCCAAAGATCAGCCGCGATCTCATGGTGGGATAGAGATGAGCTCAGATCTGGATCAATAGTGACCTTAATCCAAGAGACCACCATGGCATTATTTGCCCACCAATCTTCGAGATCGTCGGAGTCGTCGGCAGGTTGTGGTATAGTACCGTCGACGAAACCAAATTTCTTCCGTGCCTTCAAAGCGAGTCGTATGCTGGTTGCCCATTCATCATAGTTCGGACCACGTAATTGGGGTGTCGAAATCACGGATCCTGGATTATCTCCAGAGGACAAATCGTAGGGATCTATCCGACGTCGAGTTGTCTCAACGCTTCTTGTTGTTCTTCCCGCAGCAGAGGAGATTTCAGCAGACATCGTCAGAATAGTAAAGAATTTTAGGGAGTATAGAGAGAGAGTCGAGGATTGATAACCTAAGTTACTTAGGTTATAGCTCTGATACCATGATAAGAAACCTTGAAGTGTTAAAGGGTTTCTTTCTTGTTTATTCACGAAGGAGGCTATTAGCCTTATATACATCAATTTGACCTAATGTACTTATGTTAATTTACCTAAACTATACAAAGTAAATAACTAATTACAATATAGGCCATATCTCTCTCAATAATTGTCTCATATGAGTAAAATATATTTGGCCTCTTAATTTGTACACAGAATCAACTAATGTACGAGTCCCTCAACCACCTCCATAGAAAGGTACGTTAGAAACATTTCACCTCTTAAGTCGAGTGTGTATGTGTGATTTATGTTAGAGATTAAATCTACTAATAAATACAATACATATGTTATATAGTTTAGATTAATATTAAAAAAAGAGAGAAGTGGTATAAACAAAAGAGGTTTTGAAACAAATTAAATGTGTGTTTAATTACAAGATATATATACATTTGGATATAGAGAGAAGTTAAGAATGGTTTCATTTTTGTGGAAATGACAGGAGAAGGAGATACAGGAAGAAAACAGCATGCTCGCAAAACAGGTGATCATTGTTTTTAGCCTTTCTTAACTACTGTTTCACAACTATTTTACTATTTACAATATCACTGTTCTACTCCACTTCAACGTCTACCTTAAGCTACCATCTCTCCACTTTCGGCACCAACTCTTTTTGAAAAAGGAAGAATTAGTAGTTTCTTTTGATTGGTATAATCATGAGCTAGAGTACAGCTGCACGTATAGGTGGGCTTTGTCCGTTTAGTATTAAGGTCGTCTCCTTGATTTGAACTTGAACTGTCTTCTTATAATCATAGACTATATACTATATGTAACACACACATTAGCTAGGAGATCTATTTGAACTAAGACATGCATCTTCTTTGAGTTTTATTGAGAAGTAAGATAAGCGCATTATGAAACTATTTAATTCAGACAAAATGTTACGTTGGGTTCATATCTATACGTAAACGTTTAGTAGTTCGTATTTTGTTTGAAAATATCTTCTTTTAAAAAAAAAAAAGAATGTAATAATGCTAGAGAGAAGTCCCTTGAATAAATGAAACTAATTAATTAGTTACAAATGGGAAACTCAAATAATGCCAATATATTTGGTGCTATACCTAATACTATAATTGCTTCTTTTAGCATAATACGGTGCCAAAACATTGATGGTGATACGATACATAATTAAGTTGATAACGTTTTTCGGTTTGTGAAATCGGTACGTAGATAAAGGAGAGGGAAGATATCCTAAAGACACATCAAAACTGTTGATCCCGAGGATCACTAATGAAGATTAAGAGATTGATTAGGGAGAGAGAGGCGAGATTTTCGTTAATTAGAGATTCAACCACAAACTGAGGCAAGTCGGGAATATTTTTGGGTAGGCCGTGGGCCGTGTACTTTTTATTGATGATGAGAGAAGTGAGCAATTTAGAGTTACGAACTGGTTCCGAAAGACATCCAGTTCGGCGTTCTAAATCGCTGTCTTGTTACAAAGAGAGAGAGAGAGAGAGGTCGGGTCACTTGTGGTAGGTGGGATACAAAATTTCCAGATCCCGATCATTAATGACATCGAGGGGTATTTATACCGGCAGTTGACTTCCTGCTCCCCGGGATCTCGGGGCTACGTGGCGTCTTCGGCCTGTTTCGCGGGTAAGGTGGTCTAGGAGGCGTGTTCCGGTTTTCGAGGAGGGAGGTCATGATGAGCTCGGCGAGGCGTGTTGCAGAGCAGCGGACTGTTTTGCCAACTCTCCTCCACGTGTCCTTTCCTCCTTCGTCAGTTCCGCAGGGTTGGTGGGGCGTCCAGTCGAGGCCGTATCTCTACGCGGGTAGGGCACTGTTCTACCGGCTCCCACGTGCCTTCTGCTCTTCTGACACTCCTGCTTTGATGAAGTGTCAGTGCGGACCCGAGGTGCGTCCTCGGGAGCTCGGGTGGTACGAGCGCGGTGCCTTCAGGTCGGCGACCGGGCTGAAGAGGTGCCTTTCCTAAGATGGGCCTAACTAATTGGGGGTGCTAGGCCCACCTCCAACAATAGGCCCTCCCCCAGTTCGGTGTCGCGAGGCGAGGTGAGCGACCCGAAGTTGATCTGATGTTAGTTCGGCACATCTTAGGACGGTTCCTCGAAACTTGGGCGGAGGAAGCGCAGGGTGTTAAAGCCCAGATTTGAGCCCGTGCTCATACGTGTTGACCTTTCCGAAAACCCGTAGACGGTTGGCGCGTACCCATCACGTGGGAGAACGAAAGGTCACCTCTTTTTTCGCGTGAGATGCCCACGCGCGGCGTGCGACAGACGCTTCGCGTTTATCGAGGCGTCCCCTGCTTTTTGGCGTGGGAGAACGAGGAGTCGTCATCATTAGGTTTCTGGGCGGCCGTGCTTCTTTCGACACGTGTCCAGGCGTCGCTTCATTGTCCCCTTCCTCTATTTAACCCCTCTTTCTTCCTCCTGTTAAAACCTTCTGCGCATACTCTCAAGGTAACTCTTTCTCTCTGATTCCCTGCTTCCCTTCCTTTCTTTGCTTTTCGACTTCTTCCTCTTTGTGCAATGGCGCCGATGTTAGACGGAATTAGGGCTGAGTCGAGCGACGAGTCGGCATCCCGCGATAACTGCAGCGACTCTCCGAGCTCCTCTTCTGGTGGCTCCGGGCACGCCTCCTCTCCGTGTCGAGGCGCAGACAGTGGGGAACAGTCTGCTCCTTCGACTTCGAGGGCCGCCCCGCTGCTCCCGGGGACCCATCTCCGGAAAAAGACGGTGGTTAGGTCTTCCTCTGGCGGTCACGGTGCTGGCCAGGTTGGGAGAGGAACCGGGCGTCTGGGTAACCGGGGTGGTCGTCAGGGCGGCCGCGGTGGCGGAGAGCGAGTGACCAAGCCGAGGAGGTCCCCCTTGGTTCCGTACGAGCAGGGGGGTCACCGACCTGGAGCACAGCGGAATCGGTAACTCTGCTGAGGGATTTGTGCGATTTCCCTGCTGGTGTCGAGCTCAGGCTACCCAGGGCGGACGAGCGCCCGTGGACTACTCGGGCGGGCTTCGTCTGCCTGTATAAAGCGTTCTTTCAGAAGTGCGGGCTGCGACTTCCTCTCCCCGAGCTGTTCGTCCAGTATTGTCGGGCGCGGGGTTTGGCCTTCTCGCAGGTCTGCCCGTCCACGATTCAGGGGATGATCGTGCTGCTGACCTTGGGGCACGAATGCGATGTGGAGGTGACGGTGCCCATGTTCGAGGCTCTCACCCAGCAGAAGGCGAATCCTGGGATCCCGGGAACTTACTATGCTGCCTTCAAGCCCGCGGCGAACATCCTGGAGGCCCCCAGCTCGGGGTCCAAGGCTAGCAAGCTGTCGAAGATCGAGGACTGGTCTCGCAGCTACTTCTACATCCGAGCTACAGACGTGGTTGGACTCGATCCGTCGGCGAGATACACCCGGGATTGGAATTTTTCACCGGGTAGGGATTTGCAGGTCGAGCTGACTTCTCTTCTTCGGTTTTGTCTGACTAACGCTGTTTGTTTTGCTTTCAGGTCCTCACTCTTCTAGGTTCAAGCTGCCGGACTACGCGGGTATCCTTGCTGTGCTCAGGACGGTGCGCAAAAGAGAGTGGAAGTCATTCACTTCGGCGAGAATAGCAGCAGCAATGGCCGGAGGTCGGTTGTTTTTTTTTTTTTTTGGGCAGGCCGTGGGCCGTGTACTTTTTATTGATGATGAGGGAAGTGAGCAATTTAGAGTTACGAACTGGTTCCGAAGGACGTCCAGTTCGGCGTTCTAAATCGCTGTCTTGTTACAAAGAGAGAGAGAGAGAGAGGTCGGGTCACTTGTGGTAGGTGGGATACAAAATTTCCAGATCCCGATCATTAATGACATCGAGGGGTATTTATACCGGCAGTTGACTTCCTGCTCCCCGGGATCTCGGGGCTACGTGGCGTCTTCGGCCTGTTTCGCGGGTAAGGTGGTCTAGGAGGCGTGTTCCGGTTTTCGAGGAGGGAGGTCATGATGAGCTCGGCGAGGCGTGTTGCAGAGCAGCGGACTGTTTTGCCAACTCTCCTCCACGTGTCCTTTCCTCCTTCGTCAGTTCCGCAGGGTTGGTGGGGCGTCCAGTCGAGGCCGTATCTCTACGCGGGTAGGGCACTGTTCTACCGGCTCCCACGTGCCTTCTGCTCTTCTGACACTCCTGCTTTGATGAAGTGTCAGTGCGGACCCGAGGTGCATCCTCGGGAGCTCGGGTGGTACGAGCGCGGTGCCTTCAGGTCGGCGACCGGGCTGAAGAGGTGCCTTTCCTAAGATGGGCCTAACTATTTGGGGGTGCTAGGCCCACCTCCAACAATAGGCCCTCCCCCAGTTCGGTGTCGCGAGGCGAGGTGAGCGACCCGAAGTTGATCTGATGTTAGTTCGGCACATCTTAGGACGGTTCCTCGAAACTTGGGCGGAGGAAGCGCGGGGTGTTACAGCCCAGATTTGAGCCCGTGCTCATACGTGTTGACCTTTCCGAAAACCCGTAGACGGTTGGCGCGTACCCATCACGTGGGAGAACGAAAGGTCACCTCTTTTTTCGCGTGAGATGCCCACGGCGGCGTGCGACAGATGCTTCGCGTTTATCAAGGCGTCCCCTGCTTTTTGGCGTGGGAGAACGAGGAGTCATCATCATTAGGTTTCTGGGCGGCCGTGCTTCTTTCGACACGTGTCCAGGCGTCGCTTCATTGTCCCCTTCCTCTATTTAACCCCTCTTTCTTCCTCCTGTTAAAACCTTCTGCGCATACTCTCAAGGTAACTTTTTCTCTATGATTCCCTGCTTCCCTTCCTTTCTTTGCTTTTCGACTTCTTCCTCTTTGTGCAATGGCGCCGATGTTAGACGGAATTAGGGCTGATTCGAGCGACGAGTCGGCATCCCGCGATAACTGCAGCGACTCTCCGAGCTCCTCTTCTGGTGGCTCCGGGCACGCCTCCTCTCCGTGTCGAGGCGCAGACAGTGGGGAACAGTCTGCTCCTTCGACTTCGAGGGCTGCCCCGCTGCTCTCGTGGACCCATCTCCGGAAAAAGACGGTGGTTAGGTCTTCCTCTGGCGGTCACGGTGCTGGCCAGGTTGGTAGAGGAACTGGGCGTCTGGGCGACCGGGGTGGTCGTCAGGGCGGCCGCGGTGGCGGAGAGCGAGTGACCAAGGCGAGGAGGTCCCCCTTGGTTCCGTACGAGCAGGGCGGGTCACCGACCTGGAGCACAGCGGAATCGGTAACTCTGCTGAGGGATTTGTGCGATTTCCCTGCTGGTGTCGAGCTCAGGCTACCCAGGGCGGACGAGCGCCCGTGGACTCCTCGGGCGGGCTTCGTCTGCCTTTATGAAGCGTTCTTTCAGAAGTGCGGGCTGCGACTTCCTCTCCCCGAGCTGTTCGTCCAGTATTGTCGGGCGTGGGGTTTGGCCTTCTCGCAGGTATGCCCGTCCACGATTCAGGGGATGATCGTGCTGCTGATCTTGGGGCACGAATGCGATGTGGAGGTGACGGTGCCCACGTTCGAGGCTCTCACCCAGCAGAAGGCGAATCCTGGGATCAGCCCTAATTCCGTCTAACATCGGCGCCATTGCACAAAGAGGAAGAAGTCGAAAAGCAAAGAAAGGAAGGGAAGCAGGGAATCAGAGAGAAAGAGTTACCTTGAGAGTATGCGCAGAAGGTTTTAACAGGAGGAAGAAAGAGGGGTTAAATAGAGGAAGGGGACAATGAAGCGACGCCTGGACATGTGTCGAAAGAAGCACGGCCGCCCAGAAACCTAATGATGACGACTCCTCGTTCTCCCACGCCAAAAAGCAAGGGACGCCTTGATAAACGCGAAGCGTCTGTCGCACGCCGCGCATGGGCATCTCACGCGAAAAAGAGGTGACCTTTCGTTCTCCCACGTGATGGGTACGCGCCAACCGTCTACGGGTTTTCGGAAAGGTTAACACGTATGAGCACGGGCTCAAATCTGGGCTGCAACACCCCGCGCTTTCTCCGCCTAAGTTTCGAGGAACCGTCCTAAGATGTGCCGAACTAACATCAGATAAACTTCGGGTCGCTCACCTCGCCTCGCGACACCGAACTGGGGGAGGGCCTATTGTTGGAGGTGGGCCTAGCACCCCCAATTAGTTAGGCCCATCTTAGGAAAGGCCCCTCTTCAGCCCGGTCGCCGACCTGAAGGCACCGCGCCCGTAAATACCCCTCGATGTCATTAATGATCGGGATCTGGAAATTTTGTATCCCACCTACCATAAGTGACCCGACCTCTCTCTCTCTCTCTCTTTGTAACAAGACAGCGATTTAGAACGCCGAACTGGACGTCCTTCGGAACCAGTTCGTAACTCTAAATTGCTCACTTCCCTCATCATCAATAAAAAGTACACGGCCCACGGCCTGCCCAAAAATATTCCCGACCTGCCTCAGTTTGTGGTTGACTATCTAATTAACGAAAATCTCGCCTCTCTCTCCCTAATCAATCTCTTAATCTTCATTAGTGATCCCCGGGATCAACAATTGGCGCTAGTGATCCCCCCTCCTTCTAGCGCCAATTGTTGATCCCGGGGATCACTAATGAAGATTAAGAGATTGATTAGGGAGAGAGAGGCGAGATTTTCGTTAATTAGAGAGTCAACCACAAACTGAGGCAGGTCGGGAATATTTTTGGGCAGGCCGTGGGCCGTGTACTTTTTATTGATGATGAGGGAAGTGAGCAATTTAGAGTTACGAACTGGTTCCGAAGGACGTCCAGTTCGGCGTTCTAAATCGCTGTCTTGTTACAAAGAGAGAGAGATAGAGAGGTCGGGTCACTTGTGGTAGGTGGGATACAAAATTTCCAGATCCCGATCATTAATGACATCGAGGGGTATTTATACCGGCAGTTGTCTTCCTGCTCCCCGGGATCTCGGGGCTACGTGGCGTCTTCGGCCTGTTTCGCGGGTAAGGTGGTCTAGGAGGCGTGTTCCGGTTTTCGAGGAGGGAGGTCATGATGAGCTCGGCGAGGCGTGTTGCAGAGCAGCGCACTGTTTTGCCAACTCTCCTCCACGTGTCCTTTCCTCCTTCGTCAGTTACGCAGGGTTGGTGGGGCATCCAGTCGAGGCCGTATCTCTACGCGGGTAGGGCACTGTTCTACCGGATCCCACGTGCCTTCTGCTCTTCTGACACTCCTGCTTTGATGAAGTGTCAGTGCGGACCCGAGGTGCGTCCTCGGGAGCTCGGGTGGTACGAGCGCGGTGCCTTCAGGTCGGAGACCGGGCTGAAGAGGGGACTTTCCTAAGATGGGCCTAACTAATTGGGGGTGCTAGGCCCACCTCCAACAAAAACCAATGGGAGGAGCAGAACCGCGGCCACCAAATACCGCCCCAGCCGCAACCGCAATCACAATTACATCCTTACATGATCTCTTATCAGACATCTCCTTTCCTAAATATGGGGTAGCGGTAGTATTTCATTTTTTATATTTTAAAAGTTTTTATGGTTTTTTTCCATAATGTCAAATTATCATGTACATCCAACTCTAAGTGTTGGACTAGTTCAAAGTAGGAGATGATGTTTGTATGCATTTTCATATAGGGTTTGTGTTAAGTGTGGCGTAAGAGGTTGATATGAATTTATACCTGTAAGAGGTTGATATGACTTTATACCCCAAAAAAATGAGAACAGGTTGATGAATTTATTATAACTACAAAGCCAAAACTATGCAATAATAATGAGATGGAATAGTATGTATATATGCTTTTTTTTTTTTTTTTTTTGATAACCTAGACTGTCCGGTCGATATTCTACTGGAGAGATGGGGACTGGTTACCACATGCCAAACCAGTAAGACTTCGCGCCTTCCGACTATTGCCTAGAGTGAGTTGGCCCAACTGACAAAGCCTCCTCACGGGTTTTCAACTGGGCCAAAGCCCAGTGCCAGCTTCCACACACGTTTGTTACATTGTTTCGAGCATCTGCGTCAGGGGAGAATCGAACTCGGGTGGGAGTGTACCATTTACCTATCCGTCCTCCTCCGACCGACCACTCGACCACGCCCGTGTGGGCTAGGACCTAGGGCCTCCCACTCACAATGGCAGGAGTACTACTAGACCACGAGCCTCTTGGCGTATGTATATATGTTGTTGTCTTATATTTATTAATTTGCTATGTGATTGTGATTTCAGTGGTCTGTACCAAGGAGAAGATTCAACGGCGGTGAGGAGGAACAATCTCGATCTGACTCTTGAACCCATTTACAACTGCAACCTTGGCTGCTTCGCCGCATGAATCAACTCCATAGATCAATTATTATAAAATAATTAATAATAGGATTTAACCCGTGCTATAATTAGCGCGGAGTAATTTTTTTTTTTTAAAGAAATTATTTTGAAATTTAAGAAAATTTGCTTTTATTTGAATTTTATAATATGCATAACTCATGATTATAGATATAATTGTTAAACAGAATAATTTGTCTATTTAATCCGTTTTGCAGTGAACTAAAATATTATTCGGGCTAACCCGTAAAACATATAATCTTAAAAACATAACTCTATTAATTATTATGCACGGTTTAATGACTTTAGTTTTGTGGTTAGGTCATGAACTCTTAAAAAAATTATTATGTTTAAATTTTTATAAAATTAGTAAAATAATTTTCAATTTTTATTTTGATATAAATTCAAATAAAATATAATAAACTATAGTGGAAAATATATCAAGATTTTGAATAGATTTTTTTTCTTTGAATATATAAGGATTGATTATTATTTAAAAATATATAGTAGATAATATGTTTAATGCAAAATTAATACTTTCCATATTCTTATCACTAATTGTAAAATACAATTATACCCTTTGATATTTCAATTATTCTTTGTTATTTGTAATGGTATTTCATATAATAACTTACAAAAGAAAATTCATTTTCAAAAATGTCTTCTTAAATAATATTATAGAGATAAGATCGATCTTCTACATATTATAACAGCAATTTTTAGCCATATATATAGGGGTGTCATAATGGTTTAAATGTAATGAGTTGATCCAAACCAAACCAATCCATTAATTCAATGAATTAGAAATTTGGATCATAATGGATTATTGGTTTAAATGGTTATTGATTTTAATAGTTATTGATTTTAATGAGTTGAGTTAATATGGGTAAATAGTTTAACCATAACCAAACCAATAACATCTCCATTTCTCTCTGCCTTCTCCATCTCGAACGTCACCCATTCCAGATTTCTCTTCTCTCGTCGATTTCTGATCTGCCCGCAACAACCTTTTTTTTTCTTTTTCTTCCATATCTCAATTTTGTGTTTTCTCACAAACAGTGACTTTTTGCTTGATGGAGATTTCTTAATCCTCACCGGATTACCGATTGTTGGGTCGGCAAGTTACGGTTCATCAGTTCATGGGCGGCGGCAAAGGTGAGTTCCTTTTCTGATTTTTATTTTCATTATTTGGGTAGTTTACGATGAGAATTTCCCGGATTGTCGACCACAGAATTGTTGGTATTGATACTTAGGGTTTCTGATTTTACTGGGTTGTAGACTTGTAGTACATTTACAATTCTGAATTTTACTATCAATTTGGGGGTTCCGATGAGAAATTTCCGGATTTACAGAGCAGAAAATGCATATTGGAGATAATACGTGGAAAAGTCAGGTTTGCGGGATTTGAAATTGTCATGTGTTCAACTACATATAGATATTTGGTCGTATTAGTACTTTAAACTCAGTTTTAGAGGTACTTCAGCCCTTATATAGTCTGATTTTGATGTCCTAATATTATACAAAGTTTTTTAGTTAAGTGATTATACTAATGTAATTCCACATCTGTGATTAGGTGTTATGCTCGTCTTCATCCAAGGGATGTGAACTGCAGGAAGAAGAAGTGTGGTCATACCAACCAGGTTCGTTTTTTGTTAGTTTTGCTCTTTTTTTGTGTGATCTATTCGATTCATCTGAATAACATTTTTGTTGACATTTTATTTTGCAGTTGAGGCCTAAGAAGAAGATCAAGTAGACTCGTTTCAACAATCTGATCTTGCTTGCCTCTTTTTTTTTGGTCTTCCCCTCTTGATAAATTTGTTTTGCTTCAGTGAATGTTATGTTAAAAGATTATATTGATAAAAGGATTGGTTTTCAAGTTGAATTCAATATTTAATGGGTAAACTCATTAAAACCATTAACTCATTAACATAATGAGTTAATGGTTTGATCTAAACCATTTGCTTAATGAGTTGGATAAAACCATAACTCATTTAGTAATGAGTTAATGAGTTAATGGATTGGTTTAGTTTGGATCAATCAATTTGACACCCCTACATATATATATAAACACCGGTAAGTCCATTTTACCTTAATTAATATATTTTGGCATGTCCCGGTCCATGCATGTAATCTTTGGGGACGGAGAGAGAGAGGGAGAAAAATAAAATTAAAACTACTGTTTCACAACTATTTTCCTATTTACAATTTCACTGTTATACTCCACTTCAACATCTACCTTGAGTTACCATCTCTCCACTTTCGGCACCAACTCTTTTTGAAAAAGGAAGAATATTAGTAGTTTCTTTTTTTTATTATAGTATAATCATGAGACTAGCTACACGTATAGGTGGCCTTTGTCCGTTTAGTATTAAGGTTGTCTCCCAGATTTGAACTTGAACTGTCTTCTCATAATCATAGCTGATAGAGGGGAGTTTAGCACTCCCCAGTTTAACTCGGCTCGAATCGAAATCGGTTTATTCAGTACTGATTTACGAAGGATCGGATAAGAAGACGATGAACCTAGATTCGTCGGGCCGAACTTTAAAGTCCAAAATGAGCCCGTTCATTTTGGTTACCGAAATTAGCGGCCCAACAAGGGCCCAGTCCGATATAACAGGGCGAAAACTGACATCCGAGATATACGGAATATTTCCTTATCTCGGAGGGATTCGGAATATTTCATTTCCTAATCGAACTTGGAAAAGGAAAATATTCTCTTAAACAACCGACTCAAAATCCTATAAATAAGGAAGAGGCAAGCTCGAAGAAGATCATCCGCAATCATCTGAGAGACAGAAGAAGAGAGAGAGAGCTCAATTAAGCGCTGATCTCGAATTCTTTAGTCTCCTTAGTTCTTTTTAACAAAATTTCTGTTGTAACACCGAATTCAATCAATAAAACGAGATTCCGATCAAAGTTCTCTGTTTTACTCCTTGTGTGATTTACGAATCAACAATAGCTAGCTATATTTAACACACACACTCTCACATACATTAGCTAGGAGCTCTATTTCATATTTAGGGTTTGTGTACTATGTCCTAACTCCTAAGATGTTGATATGGCTTTAAAACTACAAGTCCGAAACCTTGCAATAATGAGATGGAATGATGTGTATATTGTTGTCTTATGTGCATTGATTTGCTATATGATTGTGATTTAGTTGCCTGTACCAAGATATCCAACGGCGATGAGGAGGAACAATCTCGTTCTGACTCTTGAACCCATTTAGAACTGCAACCTTGGCTGTTCGCCGCATGAATCAACTCCATATATCAATTATTATAAAATGATGATATAAGATCGGTCCTCTACATATAATGTAATAACAACAAATTCTAATCATATATCTATAAACACACCGGTAAGTCCATATATAATATATCAATGTGAGAAGTCAGACTTCAGTCAACTCACGACTTGGGCCAACAGTTGAGCTTAGTACAAGCCTTAGTGTCAAGTTGGGCCCAAGTAAGTTTATAGGGTTTCTTTGTTATAAATACAAGTGTTTAACAATAGGAATACCTAATCCTGACTCCAGGGATTCCGAGCGCCTTAGAGGCGGCTCGTAGAGCTAGAGAGAGAATAAGGGTTTTCTCTGGGGAATCTAGTTCTGTTCTTTGTTCTTTCTTGTTTGTTGGTGTGAGAGAGATCCTATATTGTGAACCACATCGGAGGTGTTTTCCGATTATTCTTTATAGTGGATGTTGTGGATCCATGATCTACCCCAGACGTAGCGGTTAGAGGCTGTGAACTGGGTGAACAATTCTCGTATTCGTTAATTTATGTATCGAAGATAGATTGGAACAAAGAAAATTAAAGTTTAAATCCTAACAATCAACAGCAATCCCTTTTTCCCATTCATCAGAATTTCCTGTATTTCGGCATTAGCAAATAGTGTAATCATTGGGGACAGAGAGAAAAACTATTGTTCGAACATTTTCTTCTATATATCTCATCGTGATTGTAACATCATCATTCATCAGTTTTTGTTTTTTTTTCCTGTTTTTAAAGAGATTTTTTCTCAACAAGTTTTTTTCTGTTAAATAAATGTGGAAGAGTAGTAACATTAGTCCACCAATGTTTTACAAACTGCCCACTTAATTAAGTTCATAATAGAAGCAAAATTTGAGAAGAAAAGAGCCCATTTGGCCCACTCGGAAGGGGAAGTTGAGAGTAAAAAAGTCTCCAACAGAGGTTAGTTAGAAGAATTTTTCTTTTTGTAAATGAAAAATATTTGAGGAGAAAACACATGCTAAGATCATATGTCACCAACTTTTTCTCTTAAATAAAAATACATAAGCTTATTGTATTTAACTATTTATTTACCAACAATTTCATCAATTATCCCTATGTAATTTTCTTATTACCTCCATTTTTTGTTGCATGTACCTTACTCTTATTTTCTTTCCCTTTCTAGTTTTACTAAATTTTTGTCTTTGATGTATTGGTAATTTTATACGTATATAATGTATATTGCTAAAAACAAATTTATTGATCAGTGCGTACGTGAGTAACTAGAAACAAGAGGCAATCAGCCAACGGGATACTCCCGCCCATAGAGAACTTTCTGTCAGACAAGAAGAAACGACCAATTCTCGTTGTTTTATTTGTCAAAAAAAAAAAATAGTTGTTTAAAATTGTTTACCAAAAAAAATAATATATATATAGTTGTTTAAATATACTTAACAATAGTAGAAAAAGAGAATATGGTCTCCCTCAAACAATTCCAGAAAAATATTCCACATGGTTTCATCACGAAACTAGTGGTACCTTTACATAATATTTCTGACACGTAATCAATAAAGACAATATGTTATGTCAAGTATTTCTTCATCATATTACTATCGAAAAATATACATTTCTTAGTTTTTTTTTTTTTTTTTTGATTTAGGGGTATATTCCATACCCATGAAGAAGCCCAGACTAATCATCTAGAGGAGGTGCAGCCCACGGATAGAGCATCTCTCCGAATATTCAAATGGACTCTAAGACATAGACCCATATCCGTGTGGGTGTCCAAAAAATAGTAAAAATATTTCTAAAAACGCTCGAACTTGGAACCTTGACAAATTATGCCAAGAATTTTTGGTCTCTCAAATCACTGAGCCACCATCACCCGAACAACATTTCTTCGTTTTTACTATCGAAAAATATACATTTTTTCATTTTAATTTATGTGTATATATAGAGATTTATATAGTGCATGTATCATTGCATAATGAAAAATATAGTTTGATTGAATTTCCAAGTTAGAGGCTTAGAGCTATCATTAGTTTACACTTCTTCTTTTTTTGCCAAAAATTGTATTGCAACAATACAATTTGTCTAATAAATGTATATATTCTGGCTTTTTTATTTTTATAAGTGGAATATTAAAAATAAAAACGATGTACGATATTTGTAGAATATTTGTACTCATCAGCAAGAAGTTGAGTGATATTTAACAAAAATAGCAATAAAAGTAAGAAAGATGATCGAGATCAATCATATGTAGTTGTGGACTATCTTTTTTGGTTACATGAGCTGTTTGAATGGGAAAACACTATTGTATATAAATCCAAAAAAAAAAAGCACTATTGTTTATGTGTAATTTTGCTCTTTGTCTTTTGATTGTTCCGATCA
The DNA here is from genome assembly GCA_030161315.1 of Eutrema japonicum. NCBI lineage: Eukaryota > Viridiplantae > Streptophyta > Magnoliopsida > Brassicales > Brassicaceae > Eutrema > Eutrema japonicum. The sequence goes on from BSQW01000001.1 coordinate 14,152,042, forward strand.
ATTTTTCTGTGTAAGAAACCTTTGTTCCAAATCTAATATAATCCAGATACAAAAACAAAAAAAGTATGAAAAATATTTGTTTATTCTTAGACGAGTTTGGACAATTTTATATTTCATTTAACTATTATAGAACGGCTAAATTTTATTTAGTAAAATAGTTTTTTAAAAGGTTTTTATTCTAATAATGAAAGATACTATTTAAGATTTCTAGTGTAGGGTTTAGTTTTGTCAATAAATTAAACATTAACATATAAAAAATAACATGTTACTAAAAAAATAATATCGTTCTGTAACAATTAAATGAAAAATAAAATTAGAATATTAAAACTACTTAATTTTTTTTTAATGTTAAGAATAAATTTATTTTGTCATTACATTCTCAACACATTTAAATAAATTCAGGAAATTTTTTATTATTATTATTTATCTTATCCATCATGTACACTTCTAATAAAAAAAAGTGAACATAAAAAATGAACATGTTAGTACGGAATATTTATATCCATATGATACTATTTATATAAAATACTTACGATTAGATTTTTGAACCGTTTTAAATATTATTAAAATGTTTAATTTTTTTTTTTACCATTTACTTAATTTGTATTTCTCCAATTGATATTTACCTAACTTCTCCCCAAAATTGTGTTTAAATTTTTGACAATTAAACAAGAGTAAACGACGTTCTCTCCCTCCCCTCTGAGAAGTATCACATAGAAACATATCCACACGAAGTTTCACCTTCGTCTTATTTCTTTCCTATTTTGAAAGTTAAAAACATATTTCCCCCTAATGTGAAAGTTCGAAAAAAAAAATTCCATAGAATAAAAGTTCGAAACTAATAACCACTCATACCATAATTTAACTCGGTTTACTGTTTATCGAAGGAAGCTTAACCACTTAAAAGTCAACGTAAACCGGATTACGACCCGATTAAAACTAGTAAACCAGAACTAGATCCGAAACAAAACCCAAAACTCGAAAACAAAACCCAAAACTCGAAAACAAAACCCCCAAAATCGAACCCTAAATCCAAAAAAATAAAATCCACAATTCAAGAGTGATGAACCCTAAAATCGATTTAATAATCGAGAATCCTCAAATCCAAAGATTAGGGAGTGAGAGCTGCTGAATCTCTCACTTGAAACCTCAAAATCGGCCTTTTAATCTCTCATGAAACTTCAAATCTCGAATCGAACCTTTTAAAACCCGATTACAGATTCTTCCTTCTTCACGGGTCGAACATATGCATTGCGAAATCTGAGGTATGTTTCTATGTTTCATCTATTTGAATCGAGTTTTGTTAGCATAGGGTTTGGTTTCAAGAGCTTTCTTGGATCGAATTGTATCCTTCAATTTCAATTTCATGAGCTTCAGGTTCATGATTTCGATTTCATGAGCTTCCATTTTGGAGCTTCAATTTCTTAAATCTTTGTCTAACATATCTGTTAATCGATTTTTTGAGCTTTTATTTTACTTTTTCTTTGTTTTGCAGATGTGTTAGAGTCACACTTTGAAAATTTTGAATTCATATGAATCGTTTTTATGTAAACAAAATGCTATGCACTTCGATGTCGATAGTGGAGTGGCATAATATGCCTGAATTTGATCCAGAGATTCCTCATGATGTTGATTCTGACGGTGAAGATCGACGAGAGCGTAATGACTACAACGTTGTAGAAACCGTTAGCTCAGTTTGCTGAGTATAACCGCTAATCACAACTCACAGTTTCATAAAAAGAATTCAACAACGATTTGTCTATTGTTCTTTCTTTCGTATGTATATTAATGTCTCATCTTTTCTGTTTTTTGTTTAATGTCTCTTCTTCTCTCATTTTTTTTCAGACTTCTCTAGATGAATCATCATCTCAGGCCTAATCTTCACAAAGAGTTATCACTTAGATTGGGAATTGAAGATGTGTTTGCGGCTGGTGGTTTTTGGACCTGTTTGATCTCTTTTCGGATGCTACTTTGTGGTGTGTTTTATGACCAGTTGATGGTCTATTTTAGGACATGTCTTTGGTATCTTTTTGACATGTTTAGCAGTAGTTGCAAGACCTGTTTATGGTATATTTCAGGACATGTTTTTGGTATCTTTTTGAACATGTTTAGCGGCAGTTGTAAGATCTTCTTTATGATCTATTTTCGGACATGTTTTGGTCTGCCTTTCTGAATTTATCTTGCTAAGTTTTTCAAGTGATTCAATCAACACAAATGCAAATAGAGACAAACAACAAATGATGAAACATTCGATTAACACATAGTGAAACAAAGTCAAAGACACACTCATGACTTGAAATAAAGACTAAGATAAAGACACATGAGTTGAAACAAAGACAAAGACAATCTACAAACCAAAACACATGAGTTGAAACAAATACAAACACAAAGACTCAAACAAGCTTACTACAACCAACAATGATGAAGCATCCAAGACACACAAGAAACATCAATTTCTTCATGTTGGATTTGGCTTCAAGTAGCATTTTTCTACTCTTTCAAAAATCTATTTCTCTAGTTTCATTTAGAGCTTCTCAAACATATTCTTCTCGGCTTCCATATGCTCTGTTGCAGTCTTTAAGACCTCTTGTTCAAGTCATTATGTTCTAACCGCCAATGCGTCTATCTTATTCAACAATGCTTCATCAACCCACTTAAAAATGTGGTTATCATTGATAAGCTACAACAATTCAAAACTATGACAATCAAAATTCACATAAAGCAAACCATTTTGACAATGACAAGGAAATAAATAGCAGTTTACCTTTTACTCAACAACAAACGCACAATGGTAGTATCGCCGGTATGGATTCGCATCGGACTTCGAAATTTTTGCCACAATTACTTCTCCACACCGACATCTTTTAGGCACACCCACAACTCTTTCTCTTGCTCGACCAGCTCATGTTTCACTCGGAGCTCCAAATTTATTGGTCATCATCACAATCAAATTTTAACCTACAACCACAAAAACACATCAAACCCATAAAATGGAGTTTTATAAAGTTTCTAAACTATGAAATCGACCTTCATTGGATAGAAATCAGATAAGAAAACCTATTCTAACTACAAACTCACAATCGCTTTCGAAAATCAGATAAGAATTATGTAAAAAAAAAATTAGGGTTCTTCGATAATTTTTTTGATTGATTTGGGGATTTTTCATATTTGAACTGGATTTGATGTTGCCTCGGGTCGGGTTTATGATTGGATTTCATTTTGGTCGAGTTTTTTATTCGGTCTGGTATCGGTAAAAGTGGTTTTGTATCAGGTTTAGCTCGCAAACCATTCAAACCAACAAATATGTGTAAATATATTTCGAACTTTCATATTGTGGAAAAATACGTTTTTAACTTTTAAATTAAGAAAAAATAAGACAAGGATGAAAATTTGTGTCGATATGTTATTATATGATACATCTCGGGAAAAAATAAGTTGTTTACCATTTAAACAATTTACTTATATTCTTGTCATCCTTTCATATAGCCGTTGCTGCTGCATCTTTCTTTTCGTAATGGAATCATCAAATTAAGGCTAAACTATTTAAAACGGTATATCCGTATTAGTACCATAATATTCTATTAGTTAGACATCCATCTACAAGAAAAAGACAAAATCTAGATAGGGACAGAGCCCAAAACCCATGGCTTACAAATTCAACTACCATATCATCCCTAACCATATGTCATTATTAATTTATCATCTCGATTTCAATTCTGAAATATGGTTATTAGTATTGGTTAAACAAAAAGGATGTGGCTAATAAAGTAATAATAAGAATCTGTCGAAATTGGAGCTTGAGCACGAGATGTTTGATGACACGTGAGGGGATAAGATCGTCGTATAGCTCCCAACTAGCCACTGAATTGTTGATCCCGAGGATCACTAAAGATGTTTAAGAGATTGATTACGGAACGAGAGGTGAGATTTTCGTTAATTAGAGCAATTTAACCACTATTTAAGCAGGCCGGGAAGAAGATGAGTAGGCCGGGGGCCGTGTTTCTTTTTATTGATGGTGAGAGAAATGAACAATTTAGAATTACGAACTGGTTCCGAAGGACGTCCAGTTCGGCGTTCTAAACTGTTGCCTTGTTACAAAGAGAGAGAGAGAGAGATCGGGTAACTTGTCGTAAGTCAAAATGGCCGAAATCAAAAGTCCTTCTCATTAATGACATTGAGGGATATATATAGTCGGGGTTGGCTTCCTGCTCCCCGGGATCTCGGGGCCACGTGGCGTCTTCGGCCTCTTTCGCGGGTAAGGTGGCCTAGGAGGCGTGTTGCGGCTTTCGAGGAGGGAGGTCATGATGAGCTCGGCGTAGCGTGTTGCAGGGCAGCGCACTGTTTCGCCAACTCTTCTCCACGTGTCCTTTCCTCCTTCGTCAGCTCTGCAGGGTTGGTGGGACGTCGAGTCGAAGCCGTATCCCTACGCGGGTAGGGCACTGCTCTACCAGCTCCCACGTGCCTTCTGCTCTTATGACACTCCTGCCTTGGTGAAGTGTCAGGCCGGACCCGATGTGCGTCCTTGGAAGCTCAGGAGCTCGGGTGATACGGGCGCGGTGCCTACAGGTCGGCGACCGAGCTTAAGAGAGACTTTTCCTAAGATGGGCCTAACTAATTGGGGGTGCTAGGCCCACCTCCAACATGAATCACCATCACGTTCACCAGTCCTCTGGATTTAGTCGCCAGCACGACCATTTCTTGTCTTTCTCCACTGGTGGAATGAATTAATAACTATATTTTAGTTTTTTCCTTTCCTAAATACTAATATCGATTCTAATTTTGTATGGGTGAAAGTAAAAGTAAAAGTAAAATTTTAATTTTATTTATGTTTATAATAGTTTAAGTTTCTTAATCTTCATTGTTTTCATTGATATTATCTTATTATATAAAGTTAAATATTTTTATTTAGTAACTATCATGATCGTGATACGTGTCAAATCAATCGATAAGATTTTGATATATATAAAAAAAAATTCAATTAAATTTTGACACCTAATATTAACAATAGAAGAAAAAAAATTATAATCAATTCATAATACTAAAAGATAAAGTTACTAAACAAAAAAAATATATATCCTAAAAACAAAATTTAATAAAAAAAGGAAAAATTAAATATCCAGAAAATTTTTAATCGATTTTTAATCTTAAAAGGTAAGTTTACTATACAAAAAAAAATAAAAATTTTAAATTTATCCTAAAAGGTAAAGTTAAGAAAAAATATATAATTTTTTTTGTTTTTCTATTTAGATTAAAAATTAAATAATGGATACTAATCCTAAAAAAAACTAATTTCTTACCTCTATATAAACAATTTGGTAATCTTTCGATTAGACACCAAAAAATCTAAAATTCTAATAATATTTTTTTTAACTATAATCAATCTGTTAAGGTTTTAGAAAAATAGATATATAAATAATTAAATAATAAAAAAATAAACCTAATTAAAATAATAATAGAAAAACTTAAATATTTTTAAATATGTTATAAAATTAAATTGGAATTCAAATAATAAAAAAGAGAATCAAAATAATTAAATAAATAATGGTTAGCCTTTGTAGTTGCACGGCGACATTATTAATCTTTTTTATTTTACGGGTGATCAAATTTTTTTTTTTCGTTCTTAGTTTCTTTTTCCTTAAAATATAAAATATTATATTATAAATCCGCGTATAGACAATATCTAATCTAGTATTATCAAAAGTGAAATATAGTTTTGGAGCACTACTTTTCTCCATTTTTGCCAGGATCCCAAGGAAAATGTGCTCACTAATTTTGGAGTGAAATGTAGTTTTGGAGCACTACTTTTTTCCATTAATATCATATATTCATATACATGCATGTTGAAGAGAATGTGCTCACATGTGTATTTTTCTTTTTCTTTTTCTTTTTTGGGATAAAAACTCACATGTGTATTAGTGTGTAATCTGTAACAATATTAATAAATTACATATATAATGTAAGGCCTATTTTTATTCTTTTTGATTTTAATCAACCAAAATAATACAAAAAAACTCATTTTAGAGTAAAGAGATTCTACGGAACAAAAAAAGAAAAAGTTATGAAAAACCACTTGTCTCAAGCTCAAATTATCAAAATACCTATCAAAAGGTAGATTCGAAATTTCAGTAAAATAATATACTAATACGCCTGCAGACGAATAAACAAACATTGGATGGATTTGCTTACGTCGGAAATTTTCTTTATCGGCCGTTGACCGCTTTGCACCTCTACTACATCGTGCCTAAACATGATGGTTTACAATATAACATTGGTTGTTTTAAATATTTTGTGTTTATATTTATGGTTGGGGTATTTAATATCGGATAAAACGATCTCAAAAAAGAAATTTGAATGTTGTGTAAAAAAGGTTTGAATGAGTGACAGAAAACAACATCTTATTTTAAATAAATGAGTGAAAGATTCTTTTAATTCAATAGTAACTAGTTTCCAAGAAAAAATAAATATTTCAAAATTTACAGAACCTTCAATGTCAATACATCGCAATTGCTATATTAATATTCTTATGCAAATTGATTTTCTCGCGAGTCGATTCTCTCATTATTTATTTGTTTTTTCTTTAACTAAGGATTTTCAGCTGAAATCCAAACTAATCATAAAAACTTATGGAATACTGGCTCTTCTTATCATTTAAGGTATTTATATTGACTAACTATTTTTGAAATTATAATGATTTTTCTATCCAAAATAAGTCTTTCCATTTACCCATAGAGATTGGCTAATTGATTTGTATGATATTATTTCCTTTTATATGTCCATTTAAGATGGAGGGATTTTAGACACTTCAATCTTGAATTGGTATCAGAACATGTTTGCTCCGAAGTTTTGATCTAACCATCAAGGTTTTTTTATTTTTTTTGTATTTTTGTTTTGTTTTTTTAAGCCAAGTGCTTCCAAATTTTAAATTAATCATGAACCTCTGAATCCAAACCATCGAGTTTTCCATTCAAACCTAAATACCTCTGAATCTAAACCAATGAGTTTTTTCTTATTCAAGTTTATCATAAATCTCTGAATCTAAGCTAATGCTTTCACAATTCAAGCCTAAGTGCCTCTAAATCTATTATACAATCCCTTGAGGATTGCTTTCTCTTGCAACATTTTATGTGTTACACATGATTATCAATATGTAACACACAATCTGAGATCTTTATCTTCTTATACTTCTTATTTTCTTCCATCTCCTTTTTTTCTTCGTTTTTTTTCTTTGTGTTTTTAATTATTTTATTTGATTTTGAAAAAAATAAAAGTATATATATATATCAAATAAATAAATAAAACTTCTTATTTGGACGATCTCCACCGCTTCCGCCAAACCATCTGGCCTTATCTCAACCATCTAACGATGTCAGAAACACAAGATTTTTGATTTCCTACGTGGCCAAGCGTCAAACTCTTCTACACCCACCATCTCTCACCACCAATTCAATGTTTGAGTGTCTAAAGCCCATCCATCTTGAAAGGACATATATAATGAAAGAATATCATACAAATCAATTAGCCAATCTTTATGATTTCTCCAATCATTACTCCGATAATATTCCCTAATAGTTTACTCCTATTTAACTCCTTTACTGCACGTCTGCAAGACAACCAATAGAAACTCTATTTTGCCTCATTTACTGTCAGGACCGGATCTGAAAATTTGGAAGCATGAAAAAAAAAACAAAAATGGGTCACTAATTCATTTCATACAAAAAAAAATTTCAAATGTAAGAGTCAGAAAGAAAAAAAAGGAAGCGTGGTCTTTAAAAAAAAATAGAAGCATGATTTTTTTTTTTAAAAAGGAAACGTGATCAAAGGTTTTGTTTTTTAGTTTTATAAAAAAAAAATTATTGATATATTCTATGGGGACCTGTTAAAAATGGGGGCCAAGACAAATGTTTCATTGGGTTTTGTCCAGATCCGGCCCTGTTTACTGTGCAAGAAGCATAATAGATAAGCTTCATATATATATGAAAGGTAAGTAGACAACCGTTAAAACTCCATCCTGCGTGGGTTACTCCTATTTAACTCGTATATTGTGCGAAACGCTATATGAATAAGCTCAACTCACCTACCAAGATTATCTTCTATAGGAGACAAAAATTATAAAACATGATGCGGGCTGCATGATGCAGGCACGCAGCGTATGGCGTCTACAAGATGTATGGAGGATGCATATATACGTCAGCCATTGCATGTTTAGGAGTACGAATGGCATGTTTATTTGACATATACGACAATCATGCATACTCGAGACAACGTATCCCCATGCAGTCTACAAACCCAAGATACTCGTGACCCGATATATGACCCCAATGCATGTATTCTTAATATAAAAAAGCTCCCTCTACACGATAAGATTTTAACGAAACAACTCTACTTTGATCGCGTCTGGAAAATTAACATCCTATTCCTCGCTCTAGTTTTATCCAATAGATTATGCCATATCGAATAGATTATGCCTTTTACTCTTTAACAGTTAATTTTTTTTTGGAAACACCCTATCGTTGTTCTAAGGATTTCACATTTTTGATGATTATTGACCATATTTGTCACATAGTGTTCAAACATGCTCTAAGCTATATTTTTTGCAACAATTAATTTGACCATACCATGTTATAGAAAAGACATACCAGATTTAAATGACCCAAATTTAAGAGGAATGACTCCATACAAACACTTGACTGTCCTTGTCTTATATATAGGTTTTTATATTTACGGAGTCTTGAAACCAAAATTGAGTGTCAATAGGTTTTTTCTATACGGAGCAGAGGATAATCTGTTACATGATATATGGACCTAGTGGAACCAGTAGACCCATGTGAATACACATGTTAACCGTGTAGTAAAATTGTATAAAACTAAACCACATTTTTCAATTGCACATCAACATTGTTATAAAAAGCGGATATCAAATATATATATATATATATATATATTTTCAATGATTATAATTACTACTGCTTTAATACAGTTGTCTAATCTAATCATGAAGTGTATAAGATTGTGTTTCTAACTTTATAAAGTGACCAAGATTACGATTATGAATGATCTTTTTAAAATGATTCCGATGTTATATACATTCAGATGTTGTATGTCAAAATCACTTGGAGAATACGTCAATAAACTTGAGATGTCGGCATCAAATCTATGATATATCCAAATTTGGGAAACTAATTGGTCCTCTCAACAAGGGTAATTTTGGTAATTCAGTTTAATGTCCAAAAGTTTTAAACTTCACTTTTGAGATGTTTGACCCAGCCACGTCAAAGCTCTAATCGTTAATGTCCACGTCATCATCTTCTGTTTCTTAGTCCACTCGGTGCTGCATTGTACGTTCTTGATTTCGCCAACATTATTTCCACAAAATCGACGTCTGTGAGCTTCCGTTCTAGATCCTTCGAATTACTAAGCAAGAGATTCTTTTATTTTAATTTTAATTTTAATTTTAATTTTAATATATTTCTCCTGGGCCTTTTAAGGCCATTTAACCATGGTTAGTTTTTGACCCTTGGGTTAAGCGGTGGGAGGGGTGGGGTTAAATGTCTGTCTGTGCAAGTGGTGATGAGAGATTTAAGCGAAAGAGATAGGAACAGAGAGAAAAACAGCTTCAAGCGAGAGACCTACCTGAGTCGACTCGGAACGAGTTGATCGAGCTCCTTGTCTCCGTTGGCCGTTTCATCTAGCTGATTTTCCCGATATCGATTTATTTCTTGCCGCCTCTCCGCATTTATTCCCCTCTCCGGCGCGTCATTTTCGGTTGTCGTCGAGTCTGGTGAGAGTCTACTCGACGCGTTTTCAATTCGTTCTTCGTTATTTTTTTTGGTGTGGTTGTCTGTTTCTGATTGATTTCTGAGTCTGAGATTTGAATTAGTTCTTCAAATCAATTTCGATTACTTTTTAAACTATTAGGTTTTGGTATTAGTTCAATGCTTGATTTTAAACGAGAGCAAGCAAGGTTAATTACATGAATCTCGGAACTTGGATCTCTCTATTGCACACACGGCTTCGATGGCATTCACTACTACACGGTGTTGTTTTTCTAATACGGTTCCTTTGAAAAATTCTGCATTTACTGTTTCTTTGAAGATACACCAAATGATTCTGTTACTTCCATTTGCTAGTGTTAGTATATGTCAATGAAAACGATTTGTTATTGAAACTCCTGATAAAGTCTCCTGATAATTTTTTTGATTTTGTGTAGATTGTTATGTTCCTTTCGTCTGGGCTTTAACTATGGAAGCTCGTCGTGGAGTGTAGTAATTCACTATTTAGTTCGAGGATTGGTTTGGTTGATGGTCCCTTGTACTGCTGAAAGAATTATTTGATTCAACTTCTGGTCTTGGATTTAGTCACCTGTCCCGGGGGGGAAGGAAGGAATAAACTGTCTTCTGCATCCATCTTCGACTGTTAGTTGAAAGGCTGTGCTTTTTCTGACTTGATCGCCACACTCATGTCACGTAAGCTTGACGGTCCTATTCAGACACAAATGGCAGTGGCACTTGTGAAGAGCCCCCTGACCGGGGAATTCCGTGAATTTAACAAGATAGGAATGAAGTCACCTGTGGGTCGTAGGCGGGTTTTTGTCCAAACAGAGACTGGCTGTGTACTCGGGTTGGAGTTGGATCGTAGTGATAACGCGCACACAGTGAAAAGGAAGTTGCAGGTTGCCCTTAATTTCCCCACTGAGGAAAGCTCATTGACCTTTGGAGATTTGGTGCTTAAAAATGATCTTACAGCTGTCAGGAATGATTCTCCTCTCCTCCTTAACCGGAACAATTTTCATAGGAGTTCATCCACTCCATGCCTTTCCCCAATGAGGGCTGATCTTCAGCAGCATAGAGATGAGAGCAGTTCTATTGAAATTCTTGGGAACTCGGTTTGTTCCTCGATTGTGAGGCAAATGGCCAAGGATATTACAAAAGCATTGAAGAGGGGCATTGATCCAGTTGCTGTCCATAGTGGGCTTGGAGGGGCCTACTACTTTAAGAACAGCCGTGGTGAGAGCGTTGCAATTGTTAAACCAACTGATGAAGAGCCTTTCGCTCCAAATAACCCAAAAGGTTTTGTCGGTAAGGCGCTTGGACAACCTGGGTTGAAACGTTCTGTGCGGGTTGGGGAAACAGGCTACAGAGAAGTCGCGGCTTATCTCCTTGACAAAGATAATTTTGCAAACGTTCCTCCCACTGCTCTTGTGAAGATTACTCACTCGATCTTTAATGTCAACGATGGAGTGAAGGTGAGCAAGCATATGGAGAAGATGTTGGTGAGCAAGATTGCTTCCTTGCAGCAGTTCATACCTCATGATTATGATGCTAGCGAGCACGGAACATCCAGCTTCCCTGTTTCAGCTGTACACCGTATAGGGGTTCTTGACATCAGAATCTTAAATACAGACAGGCACTCAGGGAACCTTCTGGTTAGGAAGCTGGATGGTGTTGGAAGGTTTGGCCAAGTGGAGCTAATTCCAATTGATCACGGTCTTTGCTTACCCGAAACTCTGGAGGATCCTTACTTTGAGTGGATTCATTGGCCACAGGCATCGATCCCATTCTCTGAAGACGAGCTGAAATACATAGCAAATCTGGATCCTTTTGAAGATTGTGAGATGCTGCGAAGGGAGCTTCCAATGGTACGAGAGGCCAGTCTCCGTGTACTAGTTCTCTGCACAATTTTACTCAAGGAAGCTGCTGCTTATGGCCTATGCTTGGCTGAAATTGGGGAGATGATGACTCGAGAGGTTCGTCCTGGAGACGAGGAACCAAGTGAGATTGAAGTGGTTTGTCTTGAGGCTAGGAGTTTGATAGGAGAGAAGGAAGCTGAGTCCCCAAGATCAGACTTGGGCGGTGATGTTGAATTCCAGTTCGATTTAGATTGTGAGGAAGCAATGCTCGATAAACCAGCATTCCCACTCGGATTCACTGTTGGAAACGCTCGTAGTCATTTGTCAAAGGTTGAAGAAACAATGGAGGAAGAAGAATTAGAAGAAGAAGAAGAGGAAGAGAACGAGAGAGCTGATCTAGAGAAAATGCAGGTGATTACGAAGCTTTCAATGTCTCTCAAAAGCACTATTCTTGGTGAGAAGAGCCAGAAGTATCAAAAACACCCAGGAGCGAGAGCAGAGAGCGCATATGCATCATCTGGGCACAGGAGTGCAGAGGAACAGATCCCAGCGAGCACAAGCTTTGTGAAGCTGTCGGATATGAGTGAAGAGGAGTGGACGATTTTCCTGGAGAAATATCAAGAGCTGCTTTATCCGGCATTTGCAAAGCGCAAGTCGATAACTCTAGGACAGAATCTGAGGCAGAGGATGGGGACTTCGTGCCAGTTTTAAGATGTCAGAGACCGAAAAAGAAGAAGAAGAATAAAGGATTGTGTAGAGTCGTGTTTCTCAGGGCTTTGCTTAGACTGGACTGGACTGGACTGGACTGGTGGAAAAAGATAGTCAAGAAGAGATGAGTGGTATGGATTTAGTGTAAATATTCGTTGATTTCAGCTTTTAGCTTTTAGTGTGGAATTGACTCGAGAGATGAAGAGAATTTAGTCATGTTTTTTTTCTTTTCATTTTTTTAAGCCCTCCGTCGTTTCTACGGTCTCGTCTAAAGCATCTTTTGCTTAATAAATAACTTTGTAGATTGAAAAAAGAGAGCCACCGTTTATGTTTGGTCTTTTTCACATATTCACAAACAGTGAAGTTTCATCTCCGACAAGGCTCATTTTGCACACATGTTCCTCCTACTGTTCTTGTCAACATCAATGGTTGTTTCTGTTCAAGCTCATTATTTTGATGTTAGCTAGCGTAGCACAGTTAGCTTCATGTTTCAATCTCATTATTAGAATCTTGAATAGTGTTGGAAAGATTTGGTTGCCAAGTAGAGCTAATTCCGATTGATCCATCTGAAGATTGTGAGATGTTGCCAAGGGAACTTCTCTAATGGTCCGATAGAGGCGAAGAATTTGATAAGGGGAGAGGCAAAATGAGTCTACAAGGTCAGACTTGGATCATGATGACGAGTTCCAGTTCGATTTTAATAAGAAACAACGAAGATATACACAGATTATTCGGGAATAAAATCACTACAGAGGAGGAAATTACAAAGCAGCATTTCTGTTGCTCTTGCGGCTATCTAGAAAGTATCGACAGTTGCATAGGTTTCAATGTAATGGAAACGGACAAATCGACAACAAGCATGAGCTTGGTGAATTATGAGCCAAGAGGATTGGTAGAGAAATACTAGAATATGCTTTGCGTTGCATCTTAAAAGGCAATCCGGATATATAGTACGACAACTTATCAACACAACCGGCATCGCGGCATATATAAATGTATCTTCAAACACCGCACATCGGGTATACATCAGCATATCTCTTCCCTACATCGATGTATATGTACACAAAAGAAGACAAAGAAGAAGAAGAAGCAGCAAAGAGTAGTCTCGTGGCAGTGACCCTAACAACATCTGTTTCTCTTCATTACACAATGTTGTTGCTTCTTACTCTTGACTCTTTCTCCGCAGCTGTACAGATTACAAAGACAATATCTGCTTCCTCCTAATGAACTTCTCAATCACAGCTCATGTTATTACAGCTGCCAAAGCTGAGTACAAAGTGAAGAAGAAACATCTACGGCTCCACCTTCGTGTTGGCTGTAAGATGAGGATAAACATGAAAAAGCTTTAGATGTTTTTAAGTATCTGAGTAACTGCAGATAGAAAAGTATCCGGCTATTACTTTCACCTGTTGCGTCTTCATGATCAGGTGCGGTGCCAGTTCCATGGTTCATGTGGACAATATTGTGGTGATCACTTTTGTATCCATGTGTTTCCTGTTCAAAACTCACAAGATCAGATGAATGCAAGAGAAAGAAATGATTCTCTAACGCAGATATATATATACCTGCCGTTTTAGTCCTCCATTCAAGGGAGACATTGAGGAAAAGTTGGGTTGCATGATTCCTGTTTGAGACAGATACGACAGAGGAGGATAAAGCATCGACATGCTTTTGGGTAATGTCGGTGCAGATAATTGAAGGGCCTGCATGAATAAAAGAAATCAACATCATATGAAAGCAAAAATAAAAAAGAGAAGTTGGTTCCCAAAATATCTTACATCTTTTGCAAGGAGGCTTTCGAGGCTGAAGTCAAGCAGAGGATTCACGGTGGAAAGTTTCATAGATAAAAACTGAATATAAATAGAAGAAGTAACTAACACAAAGTGAGATTGCTAGTCAAGTGATGTGTCAAGAACAAAAACTATGAAAATAGTAAATTCCAAGAGGAAACAAAGATAAACCTCAATCTGGCATTGAAGTGATTGCACATAGTTAATGATTTCGTCGAGCATAACTGCCTTCCCAGTCACCTACACAACAAATCCAATTCCACATTATATGAAAAGGAACAGCTTTAGCTTTCTTTCTTCTATATGTAAACATCAACAACTAAAAAAAAAAAAGACTTACCTTGTCGCAAGCCGGTACAAGATCTTGCAAGAACTTCATCCTTTCGCTGATTTTTTCTCTCCTAACCTATAATCAGAACTTTAACCAAATCAATACCACAGCTAAACGAGAACAGAAGAGATTTGCTTCTATTCAGCTTCGAAAAGTATAGTTCCTACTCTTTCTGCAAGACTGTGGCTATTTGTGGCCTGGCCTCTTGGTGCCCTCATGTGAATATACCCATCCTTAAAAGAATCAGAAGCTTGTTTCCCACTGTATGTCTTGTCTGCATTTGAATTTGGGCTTTGCTCATCCTTCTGCTTTTTATCTTCTTGTTCTTCACCAGATTGCTGAGCTCTATGTGATTGATCAAGATCAAGATCCTACCAGCATAAATACTATCAGCGTACAGAAGGCGTAAGAACAAAATACAAATAAAAAGAGTAATTGCAAATCTTCACCTTCCCAATTCTTTTCCTCTTCTTACTGTTGGAAGATGTTTCCCTACATTTAGCATAACCATTACCTCCACTAGATTGAGAATCTTCTGATACATTACTCGGTCCATTGGATCTGTCTTTCACTAACTTAGATGCATCCTTAAGAGGTCCACCATTATCTAGTTTGGATTCACTTGCAATTTCAGTAAACAAGCCATTTGATTCTGGAGCTCCAAGAGATTGTTGATTCATCATCAGTTCACTAAAACTCCCACATCCGAATAACGAAAACTTTGCAGCACGCTCTATGAATCCTGAATCCGCAGGGAACTGAGCCATGCTCCAACCCATTTCAATATTACCTCTAAAGGAAGTGGAATCGTCGGTGTGGACATTGAAGCCTCCTCCTCCATCATGCCAAAGATTTTGTCTGAATGAATCCATCATCTGAGAAGGAGAGCAAGATGATTGACAAATCGACATTGGATTTTCCAGATGATACGAAACCGGTGGATTAGAGGCAGAGATTCTCCAATCCGCAGGCGCGTTAGCCGAATCGAAGTTTGTCACACCATTACCACGATTGCTGTTCTCTCCGGCAAACTCGTCTTTGTCACTAAAATCCATGTCTTTCCAATTAGTCAAGCCTGGATACGAAACTCATCTTCCTAGACAAGAACCTGAGAAATTGAACACACACGAGCAAACAAGAGAAAGATAAGAAAAAGGAGTTAAAGGGTCAGTCAACGGAAGAAAAAAGCACCATACTTTCAAGTAAAAACTCAATTCAGAGAAAACCTAGACATGTTTCAGAGTATCATTATTACAAGTGAAAGCGTCAGAAGAAAGAGATGTACCCCATTTTCAGATTCCGTGCCACTTTCTGTACAATTTCAAATATTTTCCTTAATTTTGAATTTCTCTTACCAACGCTTTTTCTGAAATGGGTCCTTCGTTCAGACAATACACCCTTTTTCTCTGCAATAAAGAGAAAAGACTGAGGGAGAAAGAGCGAGCGTGGAAGAAATATCGTTAAAAATGGTATTAATATTGTGTAGGCTAAAGGAAGTGGTATACACTTGATTGCTTTTTGTGTGTTGCATTCATGCTTATACGTACTGTATTTTAGGCCTGAGAGGGAGCCGGATATCCGGCCAAAATGAGGGTATCCGCATCCGCCTCCGCCTTCGGTCGGATGTGCAATTATGCTATCCGCCTCCGTCTCCGAAAACCTGGATATCCAAATATCCGGATATCCGTTTAAAATCTGGATCATCCGGTTTTTTTTTTTTTTTTTTCTCACTGAAATTTTCCACGATAAACAAATGGATGGAAGGAGGACGAGCATCGTTAGAGGTGTCGGGATGCTGGAGCGGGATGATAAGCTCATAATGTCAATGGGCTTGTTTGGTTATTGTGTTGGGCTTGGTTGAGTTGTGGCCCACTCTTCTCAATTTTTTTTTCTTCGCTTCTCGATTCTTCTCTTCTTCTTCCTCGTTTCTTCTGTTTCTTTTGAATTTCTTATCTCTTTCTTAAGACAGATAAGATTTACACCAGATCTTATTACGGGATGACCTTGACGGGTCGGGTCTGACCAGAAGGCTTGGCGGAAGAAGACGAACCGTTTCCGACGAATGTGCGGAGCTCCGGCAGTGACTTATTTTACCATCCGCCTCCGCCTCCGCCTCCTGCCAGATCCGTAAAATCATTATCCACCTCCGCCTCCGTCCATACCGGATATCATATTTTCCAGAGCAAAGCGGAGCGGATGCCGAATCCCGGATATGAAGTCTCAGGGCTACTGTATTTGTATGCTAAAATATTTGTTTCTTTTTTTGAAAAAAATAACTAGTAAAACACATACACAATGGAAATGAAAACAATATAAGAAAAAATCTCGGGATCACACCACTCACTAGAATTAGGGTTTTTAATATATGAATCCATGAAACGTTGAAAATATTTTCTTTTGCTGTCCATGCACTTGGTATATACTCCTTTCGTTTCATATTAGTTGTCGTTTTAGAGTTTAAATTTTGTTTCATATTAGTTGTCGTTTTAGAATTTCAGTGCAAATGTTTGATAATATTTCTAATTTTATTCTTATTTCTTTAACTTATTAATTAGTGTAATCATAGTATATAATACATTAATAAAAAGTAAAACAGAAAATTGAATTGTTTTTTTAATATACGTAAAATAACATAGAACGATAATTAATATGAAACGGAGGTAGAAGTTCTTTACAAAGTTAGAAGAAGTACTTATTCATCAATGAAAAAAGCTTTTAATTATTTTACTATTTTGCAAAAGTAAAGGAGGAGTTGATGGACGGGTCCGGTAAGCACGAGAGCCGAGAGCATAATTAGTTGGCCTTGAGACTTTCAATTGCCAAAGACCTAAAATTCATTTTAATATTTGAATATTCATCCCACGCATGGAACATCTAGATGAAAATGCATTAGATTTGGTTTCAAAACCAAATACATGAGAAGTGTGAATGTTTTGGATGCATGATTTAGTTGTTTTTCACACAGTTAATTAATAACTTAGTGTACACTACAGCAATCTAACGGTATATCGATGTAGTACTTAAGGATCGAATCCACATAGACCAAGTGTAACACTACGAGAATGCAGAAGGAAAGTAAAGCTAAGACAAACGATGGTTGTTTGTTGTTTTATGAGTCAACTAAAACTAAAACTAAGAATACAAATAAAACGATGTAAGATTGATGGAGGGAAACGCTAGACCCTTAGGTAATTCGCAGAAAACCCAGATTCACTAAACATATTATCAATTAGGGAATGAATTAAGAACCGTTCTCGAACTCAAACATGAATGTCTAGCTAGCCCACTGTCGTGGTACTAACTACTATGCCTAACAACCTAAGAATCTAAAATGTCGTTTGACCTTAAAATTCTAGGCAAGCATTAAAGTTCAGGTTTGATTAGTTCACAAATCGCCTTAGCATCAGCTTTCGTTGGCTAATGACGATTTGCTCATCTATGTTCTATCAGGAAATCTAAAACACTTTTGATGAATAGATTAATCCTAAGATCATAAACTAGGTGATCAATCTAGTATAAGCCTTAAATCCAACAATAGATGAAGAACTTTATGTAATTCCCTAATCTAACAGATCTGTTTCAGTGATTCATGGAGAATCCTTTGAAACCCTAAAGACCTAACAAGGTAATTACTCAGACATGGTTGCAGAGAAAACACAGAGAGATGAAAAGGAATTCATAATCAGATAGAAGTCAATCCAAAAGGGTTCAGAAATCTTCTCCGGTATGAAGTACAGATTCGTCTCCCTCAAATCTCTCAGGAACGAGTCCAGAAGTTCTCTGATGAATAATATAAAACGTAGCCTAAAACAATGGCTGAAAAAAAGAATAAATAACCCTAAACACGCTTTTCCTAAGTCCTGGGCGAAACCGGTTCAGAATAAGTGAAAACCGAAATTTTCTTTTATTTTTTGCATCACTAAACCGGTCGGTTTATGTTGGACCGTCTTCACGAAAACTGGCGTAACTTTAGATCGCACCGTTGGAATGAACTCAAACCACTTCCAAATGAAAGCTGATCCATTGCTCTATCTTGTATCAAAATTTGAGCTCGATCCATCGGTGGTAAGTCCTTCAACGAATGCCAAACTTCTGACGGCTCTATATGATTATGCATCTTCATATGCTCATTTTCACCCAAAACGGTTCATTTTCTCTCAAATTCACCTAAAACCTGAAAAGACTCGATAAAGGACTAAAAGACACTTTGACTCAATAAAAGAAACAAAAGCAAATGTTAGAAACTGGTAAAAAAACAGTTTATCAACTCCCCCAGACTTAATCTTTTGCTTGCCCTCAAGCAAACAGAAAACCAAGAACAAGGAAGAGGTTTGAAAACACGGAGATTCAAATTTTCTTTAGAACTCTGCAATGACCATCATCTTAGCGATCCACATATTGCTTAACCAACTTCAAATCAAACCACCATGTACTTCTCCGTGGGCATTGCAGCTTTCCCAGATTCACCACATTATTTCACAGAATGATTCAAAAGCCATCATTTCTGGGTCTCACCGAAAGATCATAGTGCCAAGGGCCTTCTAGACTCTTTCCCTTTCGATATCATGACAAGACAACTACACAAATGTGGTACTCTTTCTCTCCCCCAGACTTATTCTTTTCTCATTCTCTTTTTCGCAGGGTTAATGGCTGATGGAACGCGAGTATTGATGGTTTTTGCCACCGAATTCCCGGTTCATTTTAGTGCCACCCTTTTATTCTAAGGCGTAGGCAAATAGTGGTATCACTGAAAATTTTCCTCAACCTCGCTTCCATCCTCAGTGTGATCATCTCCTTCGAAGTAAAATAATGGGGTCGATGGAAATTTTCCTATCCCTTTACTCGGAAGAAAATTATTTCATCATTTCTGCTTATCTGACAAATAAGGGGGAGAATTACCATATTTTCACACTGATTGTCTTTGTCAGATACGAATGAGGAGTCAAGCCCTGAAGACACCAATCCCCAACGATGAGGTAAAAGGAAGAGCTCAGAAACTAGCTCAGACCATTGAATTTCTGTAGAGACATGGATGCCTCTGATGAACTAGTCAGCCCTTGGATTTTTCATTAGTCTGATCTAGAGCTAATTCTGCAACAATGGTCACTTAGATGAAAGTCAGAACAATAAATCCAAGAAAAAGATCATAATCTCCAACAAATTTTGACTCAATAAAACGACTCAAGAAAGAAAGAAAAAAGAAAGAAAACAACGATAGTAACGACAAAGACCCTCCCCCAGACTTATTTCACACCGTCTCGGTGTGAAAATAAATCAGAGAGAAGGCAAAAACAAATTGAATTTTTTTTTTTTTTTTAATGGATCGATCGATCTTGGATTGTAGGTCGATCCAGCTATTGGCGTTTTTTGGGATCGATCGATCTGAGGGCAGGATCGATCGATCAATAATTTTTTTTTTTTTTTTGAACCTGAAACAAAAGAACCAAATCCAAAAATTAAATGCAAAAAGAAAAAACGGTAAGGAAAGTTTGTACACTTACCAGTGGGTTGTCTCCTACCAAACGCTTGTTTAAAGTCGCTAGCTTGACTTTGGCTTAGGTATCAGTCAGGATGAGCATGAGAACTTGCCCCAAAACAAGTTCCACAATCAGATATGTTCACCTTCATAATTCTGCTCATCATACCCTTAACAGCTTCATTTCCTTTCTCTTTCAGCTCCGAACTGAGAATTGCTCTAACTTTAAAGAAAGGCTTTGAGTTTCCTTTGCACTTCACCTCATACTCAATCGAGTCTCCATCGCATCTCTGAGGGATCAAAGTCATGTGAGAATCACCCTTGACTCTTTTGCTCTTCACCTTCCCTCTTGCCTTAGCCTTATCCTTTTTGATGTCTATCTTGTTGATGATAAGAGGATTATATAGGATTTCCTTGACTTCGTTCTCCTCATAAGGTTCTGTCCAAGGATCAACCACCAGCGTCTCTCCTGTGACAACAGTGATGCAAAAGACGTGTTTTGGAGCTCCTCTGGTGGGGATGGCTTTGGAGAAGACTTTTTGTCAATGTTAGAGAATGAGATTCTCTTATTAGGCATGTCTAGGACTGCACCCACTGTGGCCATGAATGGTCTTCCAAGGATCAAAGACATATTAGAGCCTTCAATCATCTCCACAACTTGAAAATCAGTAGGAACCAGACAATCTCCTACTTTAACAAGCAAATCAGGGATGGTACCATATGGAGTCGTGGTGGAGGAGTTTGCAAACGCGAGAGTCGCATTAGGAGGTCTTATATCAGCAATTTCCAACCTCTATGCAACAACCTTTGACATGAGATTAACGCTAGATCCAGAATCAACAAGAGCCTCTATAAATTCAAACCCAGAGATAGTGCATGGAACAGAAAACTTCCCAGGGTCTACAATCTTAGACAACTGCTTCATTGGTGCTGGTGTGCTCCTTGCCTTAATGAAGAGTGCCTTAATCTCTTCTAGAGTTTCTCTGCAAAACTTGAAGGAATCAAGCAAAGGTCGGTCTTCTAAGGCCTCTTCAAATGAGATATCATGGGGGATCTTTCTCACCATTCTGTCAAAACCACTCAGTTTCTCTGCACTAATGGGTTTCCTGAGGTGTCTAGGGGGCATATGATACGGGATCTTAGGGACAAATAGTTGTGGAGTGATGGAGGTATGCTTCTTCTCTGCTACAACATCATGTGCTTCATGTTCATCCATCAACTCAGGTGCAATCTCCATCCCATCATCAACTATTACCGCGCTGTAATGCTCTCTGGGATTTATCACAACTTTTCCAGGAAGATTTCCTGGCTGTCTCCTTACAGCGTCTGCGGTTTGAGCTACCTGAGTATCAAGCTGTTTCACATGAGTCTGAATAGTCTCGATTTTGCTGTTTAGATCCTGATACATCTCTCCTACCTTGACATTCATCTCATTAGCCATCTTTTGTTGATGTATCATCAGCTGCTGCATCATAGCTTCAAGTTTAGATTCCTAATTGGGTTGAGAGTTGGAGAATTGTTGTTGTTGCTGAAATCCTCCTTGATTCTGCTGGAAATTATTCTGCCCCTGATTTTGCACGAACGTTTTCTGCTGGAAACCTTGTGCAAATGGCTTCTGTCCCTGGTTTTGCACGCCAGTCTGCTGAAAACCCTTGGAGAAAATGCTGACGCCCGGATTTTGTACGAATGGTTTATGCTGAAAATTTTGTGAGCCCATATTTTGCACGCCCTGATTTTGCTGTGTATAAACCTGATCCTGAGGATTTTCAACATTAGTGCTCTCGTATGACAAGTTTGGATGATTCCTGTAGTTCTGGTTGAACCCTTTGTTGAAAAATCCCTGATTTTGCACGTAGTTCACTTTATCCTCATTTTCTGGATCTACCTCATAGGCTTGCTGATTGTACTCATCATCTCCAGCATCCTCACAATAGTTAACACATTTCTGATTGCTTTGGAGAAGCAATGTCAAGTTGTTAACCTTAGTAGTCAAATCAGCAATGGCGCCTGTCTCAACACTGTTGACACGTCGTGTCCTATCGTACTCAAGATTTCGATGACTCGAGCTCGAAGCAAGATTCTCAATCAGCTGGTATGCTTCCTCTTTGGTATTGGTCATGAAGTCACCATTGCTCGCAGCGTTTAGAGAGTTCTTAAAGTCCCAATCGACTCTATCGTAGAAAATATTCAGCACTTGCTCATCTGAATAACCATGGTGGGGGCACTCACGCAGATATTCCCTGAATCGTTCCCAAGCTTCATTGAAAGACTCATCTCCATTCTGCTGGAACTGAGTGATCTTAATCCTGAGAGAGGCCGTCTTGGACTTAGTGTAGAAGTGATCCAAGAATGCTGATCTGGTTGCTTCCCAAGTGGTCAGAGAACCAGGAGCAAGAGACTTAAGCCATCGCAGAGCTCTATCACTCAAAGAGAATGAGAAGAGCTTGCATTTCATATAATCAGCAGGAACTCCATTGGCACTAGTCGTGCTACAGATCTCCTCAAACGTCTCAATGTGGTCCATGGGATTTTCAGTAACTTTCCCATAGAACAAGTTCTGCTTGACAAGATAGATTATCTGAGGCTTTATCTCAAAATTATGCCTCTGAATAGGCGGTGGGCGAATATCAGCCCTCTCTTGGTAGAAAGCATGAGGAGTGTCAATAGCACCAATTGCTTGGCGAGGAGGAGGTTGTCGAGCATTCCTCTGATTTGCAGCATTCCTTTGGCGTGCAGCATTCTGAGCTTGCAAAATTCTCTGATGTGCTGCAGCAACTTGCCTCTGCAATTCCTCAGCTTGCCTTTGGGCAACAGCAGCATCATCATCGCCAGGTTCGATGACATCATCATCATCATTGAGAAGAGGGTTTATGGGGTTCCCCTCTGCATCATACTCAATCTGATTATCATCTTCGACGAGTGGGTTCAGGAGATCACGGTGCCCTGGTAAGTTGGCCATTTCTCTCCTCCTCCTGTTGTTCTCTCGTTCTATCATTGTGAGTTCCTCGTTGTTCACCTGAAGTAGATTTCTAGAACCTTCACTTCTGGTCATACACCTGAGAACACACGCAGAGATAAAACTAGTAGTAACTACAAAAATAAATTCTTAGTCTGAACTTTCGTCCAAGACTCGTAGGCAACGTTTTTGGTCCCCGGCAACGGCGCCAAATTGATTTAGTTGTTTTTCACACAGTCAATTAATAACTTAGTGTACACTACCGCAATCTAACGGTATATCGATGTAGTACTTAAGGATCGAATCCACAGAGACCAAGTGTATCGCTACGAGAATGCAGAAGGAAAGTAAAGCTAAGACGAACGATGGTTGTTTGTTGCTTTATGAGTCAACTAAAACTAAAACTAAGAATGCAAATAAAACGATGTAAGATTGATGGAGGGAAACGCTAGGCCCTTAGGTAATTCGCAGAAAACCCAGATTCACTAAACATATTATCAATTAGGGAATGAATTAAGAACCGTTCTCGAACTCAAACATGAATTTCTAGCTAGCCCACTGTCGTGGTACTAACTACTATGCCTAACAACCTAAGAATCTAAACTGTCGTTTGACCTTAAAATTCTAGGCAAGCATTAAAGTTCAGGTTTGATTAGTTCACAAATCGCCTTAACATCAGCTTTCGTTGGCTAAGGACGATTTGCTCATCTATGTTCTATCAGAAAATCTAAAACACTTTTGATGAATAGATTAATCCTAAGATCATAAACTAGGTGATCAATCTAGTCTAAGCCTTAAATCCAACAATAGATGAAGAACTCTACGTAATTCCCTAATCTAACAAATCTGTTTCAGTGATTCATGGAGAATCCCTTGAAACCCTAAAAACCTAACAAGGTGATTACTCAGACATGGTTGCAGAGAAAACACAGAGAGATGAAAAGGAATTCATAATCATATATAAATAAATCCAAAAAGGTTTAGAAATCTTCTCCGGTATGAAGTACAGATTCGTCTCCCTCAAATCTCTCAGGAACGAGTCCATAAGTTCTCTGATGAATAATATAAAACGTAGCCTAAAACAATGGCTGAAAAAAGAATAAATAACCCTAAACACGCTTTTCCTAAGTCTTGGGCGAAACCGGTTCAGAATAAGTGAAAACCGAAATTTCTTTTTATTTTTCGCATCACTAAACCGGTCGGTTTATGTTGGACCGTCTTCACGAAAACTAGCGTAACTTTTGATCGCACCGTTGGAATGAACTCAAACGACTTCCAAATGAAAGATGATCCATTGCTCTATCTTGTATCAAAATTTGAGTTCGATCCATCGGTGGTAATTCCTTCAACGAATGCCAAACTTCTGATGGCTCTGTATGATTCTGCATCTTCATATGCTCATTTTCACTCAAAACGGCTCATTTTCTCTCAAAGTCACATAAAACCTTAAAAGACTCGATAAATGACTAAAAAACTCTTAAAAAGACACTTTGACTCAATAAAAGAAACAAAAACAAATGTTAGAAACTGGTAAAAACACAGTTTATCAATGCAAATATAGATATAGAGTTTGATTGTAGTAGAAAAAAAAACTAAAATGTTTTCTCTATATGTATTAATATTATAATCTTACAAAATCATAATGAAATAACGAATTTGATCTGAAAGCTAGCACTTTGGTCACAACTACTGCTATTTCTCTTTGATCTCTCCCTCCAAGGCTTTCATTATTCAATATCCACATATATCTATGAAGTTCATGGCACCGACTAATTTCATGTACTCTTTAATTAGCCACAATATGAACACACACATAAACTGAAAAAAAAGCATTATCGGTGGAGCTTGAATCAATAAAATGGTTCAATTTTAGTACTGAAATACGAATAATACTTTGATTCTTGCATAACCATAGAGAATGAACCATCAAGAGAATTGAAGGAGGTGTCTTGCATAACATATAAGTTATTTTAGTACTAAATTGGGTGATTTGTCCAAGCCCATAAATAAAAATTGGGGATTGGTTCATATTCAGTAAAGTCATTCCACTTGAGTTTTTTTCTGGCTTGTACGCATCGAACCGTAGCCATGAGTTCATAGATTCGAGGCTCGTTTTCAAGAGACAAACTGCTTTTCAAGGTCTCCAACAACTTACAAGCTGTGTTGTGTCGATTTTTTATATAAAAAAAAACTAGTATTGAAATCACGATTCTGACCACCATATTTATTTTTACTTTTGAATGTTTATATTTGTTTTTAACGGTTTGTCATATCGATTTAAGTTATTTTGTGAAGGTTTTTGCCTTTTTGGTATATGATTTTTGTTTATTTGTGAATTGGCATATATAGCTTATAGTTTGTGTACGTATCTTCGCCGGTAGGCATAATTCGTGCTGGAATAGGCTATCTTCCTCTTCAAACTATAATGATGCAACTTCTGAGCCAGAATGATCCGGGCCGAAAACATTGATATCAAAGTTCACAAGTTTAGGGAGTTAGTAGATTCGCTTGTCGATAACGTCTTTAGGGTTTATAGTTATACACACAATATAACGAAAACCCTAGACAAGAGGAAATTCATCATAATTCATTTCTTCTTTCTTTTATATATGCTTTAATTATCCGAATTCACTCGGATCTATATAGTTTAAAAATCATTTGTTTAATACAAAAGAAATACTTGGATTGTTTGAGAATAAATTTGGTTGCTCAAAGTTAACAATAATCTGAGTACCAATCCAAGTATATATCTTTTGCATTATTAGCTTTTCAATATTAGTGTTAATCAAATTATTGTTAACGATGATGACGCTCTACACGGCTAGACACTAAAACTTCGAACAGTGACAGTGTAAGATGGAACGGTCTAAATAGTAACAAAAAAAAAAATATATATATATATATATATATACATATGGATAGTAAAAAAACAAAAAATACATATGGATATTAACGAGATTATATATAATACACATGGCCATTAAAATATATAACTGGAAAATGTCTTGTGCCTTCGATCGATTTTTATACTTGTTGATGTGAAATTGTGAATCATCTCATATTGACCTTTACAATATATGTAGTCAGCGATATCTACTTTATACTAACTTTTCGTGTATAAGCTAAGATATACTCATCTTTCACGTTTCAGTTTCCAAAACGAATAATAATAACCTATTGTACAACTTGAAACAATATTAACGAATATATTTACGCGAATCATTATAAAGATAATTGAGTTTATTAAATCTAATATATAAAAGATGGTCAACTCTCTCCAGTTGAGCGCCACATCATCGCTTGGAGAGAGTACCAATTGTCCAAATTTTTTTTTTTTATTTAATTGTTTTTTTTCTTGGTCTTTTGAATTTGGACAAGTGTTAGTCATTTATACTAAATTTTAAGTAACGTTTATGCACAAAAATCCTCCAAATTTCTCCATCACTCTAATCTTAAAAATATCATTTAAATATTAATTTGTACATAAATACTATCGACTTGGTTCCAATGACAAATCCATAACTCTTAACATTAGAACATATTAATATATATAATCAATTACTCAATAAAATAAGATACTCAATAATGTCTTTAAATAATATCATTTCTCTTTCAAATTTACAATCTTATCATGCAATAAATAATATTTTCCAGTCTTGGTCACGTCTCACATATACATCTCAAAATAATTCAATATTTTATATTCTTATATCTGGGTGCAGAGAATAATCTCGAAAAACATCGAATATATACAACAAACCTTCATAGGCAAATGCAGTTGAGTTTATTTGTAATTTAGAAGCTTATATTATAAATGAAACTATATTAATTTGATATAAAATATACAAACAAAGACAATGTAAAAAATATTAAGAACAAAAACAATAGTATCAAATACTTCGAAAATATAAACCCGCGCGTATGCGCGGGTAATCACCTAGTAGTTATAAATTGAAGACAAAACACTGGTCTTTTTAGTAGGGAAAACAACAACCCAAAGTCAACATTCATATGAAATATAAGTACAAACGAAAATACATCTTTTCTATATTGAAGTCTCGAATTAGGGAAATAATTTAAAACCTCCATGGTCGTGACTTATTAAATACAATCTTCTTTTGAAGCTCACTTCGTCATGCATATATGGTTAGTATATTGGTGGAGGGGGTGAGCTATAGCTATAACTATAACTTGGAGGTGGTGGAGAGTTGTAGACATAAGATGGTGGTGGCGGAGAACTATACACGTAAGGAGGAGACTTGTAAACATATGGAGGAGGTGGTGGAGAGCTATAGACGTAGGGAGGTGGTGGAGGAGACTTGTAAACATATGGAGGAGGTGGTGGAGAACTGTAAACATAAGGAGGTGGTGGTGGAGAACTATAGACATATGGAGGAGGTGGCGGAGAACTATAGACGTAGGGAGGTGGTGGAGGAGACTTGTAAACATATGGAGGAGGTGGTGGAGAACTGTAGACATAAGGAGGTGGTGGTGGAGAACTGTAGACATATGGAGGAGGTGGCGGAGAACTATAGACATATGGAGGAGGTGGTGGAGACTTGTAAACGTATGGAGGTGGAGGTGGAGAGCTATAGACGTATGGAGGTGGAGGTGGAGACTTGTAAACATAAGGCGGAGGTGGTGGAGAACTATAAACATATGGAGGTGGTGGAGGAGATTTATAGACATATGGCGGTGGTGGTGGGGAACTATAAACATATGGAGGAGGTGGTGGAGATTTGTAAACATATGGAGGAGGTGGTGGAGAGCTATAAACATAAGGAGGTGGTGGTGGAGAGCTATAGACATATGGAGGTGGTGGAGGAGACTTGTAAATATATGGAGGTGGTGGTGGAGAGCTATAGACGTAAGGAGGTGGAGGAGGAGACTTGTAAACATATGGAGGAGGTGGTGGAGAGTTATAGACATAAGGAGGTGGTGGAGGAGACTTGTATACATAAGGAGGGGGTGGTGGAGAGTTATAGACGTACGGAGGTGGTGGAGGAGACTTGTAAACATATGGAGGAGGTGGCGGAGAGCTATAGACGTAAGGAGGAGGTGGTGGGGAATTGTAAACATATGGAGGAGGTGGCGGAGAACTATAGACATATGGTGGAGATGGTGGAGACTTGTAAACATATGGAGGAGGTGGTGGAGAGCTATAGAAGTATGGAGGTGGAGGTGGAGACTGGTAAACATATAGAGGGGGTGGTGGAGAGCTATAGACGTAGGGAGATGGTGGAGGAGGTTTGTAAACATATGGGGGAAGCGGTGGAAAAGTATAAACATACGGTGGTGGTGAGGATGGAGAGTATTGGGCACTTGTATGACCAGCAATTGCATACAAGGCCAAGACCAACATAAGTGCATATGGCCAATTAGGATTGGCCATGTTGACAAAACTTGTGTACTCTTTGTTAGTCTATAAGACTCCAATTTATTTTTGAATATGTTGTAACAACAAACAAGCGGTTTTTATAGAAGTAATCGTTGCAACTGGTATGATTGTTTATTAAAAGTTATGAAGGTTTCTTAATGCAATAGGGTTAAATTGTTTAATATGTCAAGTTAATTTTTGAATTTGTTTATGGTAAAAATTAGGAAGAAGTCTTTGGTAGTATTCTTTACTAAATTTCAAATTCAGATGGGTAGACTTTGAAATTGTCAATCTAAACTCAATGTCAATTAGTGTAGCGGCCGCTAGGTGCTGAGCATAAGTTAAAGAAATTTTCTATATTCTCTTGTAGTTACTTGGAAAACAAATTTCCAATTAAGTTTGATTTCAAGTTATGGTAACTTATACAATTTATGATTTAACACACACATATATATATATATATACATCACATATACACATGACTAGAGAGGCATAACATAAACACAAAATATATTAATATTTTATAAATGACGACCTTGCAAAACTTTTGCTTTACGTTCCAAAATAACGTTTCGAAATATGCTTCACTTGCTCTTCTAAGATGTGTTAGTTATTTTCTTCTAAACAATAACTTCAAACTACAACAACTTGCAAATTTAAAAAACAGTTATGGATAACAAAAAATCATATTTATACATATTTTATAGAAGATTAATTTCTCCTTTAATACAAACAATTGGAAAAAATTGGCAAGAACATGACAGAGGAAACGTTTTGGTTTAAAGTTTGAAGTTGTCAATGTAAACTCCATTGCATTTTATGGAAGAATCTTTCTATTATGTTTGTTTATCGAGTTATAGAGTTTTCTATCTTATTGTCGGCACAACAAGGAAAACCATTGTGTGATAAATCTTTCTTAAAGAACATTGAGCCATTAACTATAACCAGATCGCTAGTCACGTAAATGGGCTCGATTTTCAGAAATGCATTTACTCTTTTGGTTTGATAATCGACTTCAAGGCTGTGAGAATATTAGAGACGTGTTACAAAAGCAAGGTAAAGTAGTACTTACTATTAGAGAAGACTAGAATCATTATGTATAGTAAATTCTCGGGATGCCGCAAAGATATCTCCTGATGGGCACAAAACAAAAGACTCACATTACATAGGCTCTTAATTAAAGAAGCCATGCATGCATGTGAATAATTAAAAGGATTTTTTTAAGATCAAAATACGAGTTATTTTCTTTTTGTCATAAAATATATAAGGGCTAGAAACTGGTTCACGTTTTGTTGTTGTTGTTGTTGTAATGTTAAACTTTATCGCAACAAAAAATACTCTTTACAATCATATGTGTCTATGCTGAATTATTTTGAGAAACAGATCAAAGAATGAAAGAATTACATAGAGAAAGATATTGAAAAGGAGTGAGTGAGTGACCATACCGTCGCAGTCGCAGTCGCAGTCGCAGTCGCAGTCGCAGTCGCAGTCGCAGTCGCAGTCGCAGTCGCAGTCGCAGTCGCAGTCGCAGTCGCAGTCGCAGTCGCAGTCGCAACCTCAACCTCAACCTCGAGCCAAACCAAACCATTAGAAGATCATCATAGCGGTGGTCTCCTTGATATATAGTGGATAGAAATGATCAGTTTATCGCTGACTATTTTATCAATATAATGCTC
Organism: Eutrema japonicum; assembly: GCA_030161315.1. Lineage (NCBI taxonomy): Eukaryota > Viridiplantae > Streptophyta > Magnoliopsida > Brassicales > Brassicaceae > Eutrema > Eutrema japonicum. The sequence continues at coordinate 14,181,982 of BSQW01000001.1, forward strand.
ACGAGTCTAGTTACCGAAATCGGCACTGCTCCATGACGTCTTCTATTACGTTCCATCCAAAGTTGTTAGAGCATGTTCAATGGGGATTCTAAATAGAAGAGTTCTAAAAAATTATAATGATATATAATTGATAAATATTGGAGAGGTTCTAAAAAAAAAAGAGAAGGGTTCTAAAGTTAGAACTTTTAGATACAGATTCTAAAAATTAACATACAAAATGTTGGGGTTCTAAAAGGTGAGGTTCTAAAAATTTTAGATACCCATTTTTAGAACCTCACCATTGGACATGCTCTTAGATTGAACTTTGAAAAGCAAAGCGAAGGAGAAACAAACATGTTACATCATTCCGAGAAGGTGCAATCCTGTTAACGAGATTGTCTCATTCGCTGGTGTTCTCTGATGATTCCTTGTGCAATGTGCTTCCAAACTGGTTCACGTTAAAGGAACAATCTTATCTTTGATGACGTTTAACTAAATTAACCCTCCGTCATTGTTTTTTTTTTTTTTTTTTTTAAAAAAAATTTACCCTAAACTACGTGTTTATCAAGAGAATAAACTGTGATTGAAATCAAAATCCATAATTCCCAAATTAAAAGTTAGGGTTCTTCACAAGTTGAACTTGATTTTCATAATGTTGGCGCCGAACAAGCGACTTTTGGGACTTCGGATTCTAGTTAATAAAATTAAAAAACCTTACGATTAGTCGCATGGCGATCTTAAATGTGTCGATATCAATAATTTTCTTACAGTTACATCCATATTTAAAACAAGGTTTAGTTGTTAAACTTGCATATAATCCGAGGACTTGCAAGACGTGTTACTAGTGGTTGGATTCTACAGAATCATCATGGATTTGCCAAATTATGGGAATCCGCTAACTTAAAAACAAGCAGTCTCTTGCCTTGAAACGGAAGGAAAAGCGATTTTACATATCTTAAAAAGCATTTGGAACCTCGGCTTTGAATCAATATGTTTTGAAAGGGATTGTAAAAACTTGGTCGACATCTTGCATGGTTCTCGAGAGGATATATCGATTATGAACTTAATTGATGGTATTAATGTTTGGCGATCAAAATTCGCGAGTCACTCTCTAGCTCATGTAAAAAGACAATCAAATGAGGTTGTCCATTTGTTGGCACAAAAAATACCCTCCAAACAATATTTGTTTTTAGATTATATTTATCCACCTTATTGGATTACCAATGGATTACCAATACCTTGTATCCAAACAATCTGATTTCAAATTAATATAATCATATTTCGTTGAAAAAAAGTAATGATGAATACAGTTATATTATTCTATTTTCTATCAACGATTTATATCATTTATGTTTCTTACAAATGTAATGCATTTTTTTAATAAGACAACAAATAATGTATGTCCCAAAATTTATATATATAATTAAAAGACAGATATATTCACAATTGTGAATTGCCATAACATCCATATTTCCAACAAGATGTAATTCATAACTAATTGTGTTTATTAATTAACTGATTGAGAATTCGGAAAAACTCTTCCTTAAATGACGTTGAGTTTAAAGTGAAAACTTCAAAGTCTACCTAATCAAATATGAAATATCCTATTCAAATATGAAATATGGTAAGATGTAATTGTCAAAGACATATTCTTCTCTAGTTCTCAGACAAATTCATAAGCTAATTTAATTTGACTATTTAAACTTTATAACACTATTCCTCGAAGAAACTGTCATAAACATCAATAAACAAACATACTAGTTGTCATACTGAGTGTTATATATGTAACTTGCTTCATTTCTATTACCATCCATCAAAAAATAAATTGGTTGAATAGTAACAATTAGACTACCAAGGCAGAGACAAGAGACAAGGGCACACAATAAGTTCAATCGACATGGCCAATCCTAAGAATTGGCCACCTCTACTTGTGTTGGTCTTGGCCGTGTATGCCATTGCTTCTCATACAAGTGCTCAGTACACATATTCTCCACCATCACCACCACCGTATGTTTATAGCTCTCCACCTCTTCTTCCATACATTTACAAATCTCCACCACCTCCTCCATACGTCTATAGCTCTCCACCTCCTCCTCCATACGTCTATAACTCTCCACCACCTCCGCCTTATGTTTACAAGTCTCCTCCACCACCTCCCTACGTCTATAGCTCTCCACCACCCCCTCCATATATTTACAAGTCTCCTCCTCCACCTCCATACGTCTACAGTTCTCCGCCACCTCCTCCATATGTTTACAAGTCGCCACCACCACCTCCTTACGTCTACAACTCCCCGCCACCTCCTCCATATGCTTACAAGTCCCCACCACCTCCTCATTACATCTACAGCTCCCCGCCACCTCCTCCATATGTTTACAAGTCACCACCGCCACCTCCTTACGTCTACAGTTCCCCGCCACCTCCTCCATATGTTTACAAGTCTCCTCCACCACCTCCTTACGTCTATAGCTCTCCACCACCACCTCCATATGCTTACAAGTCTCCTCCACCACCTCCATATGTCTATAGCTCTCCACCACCACCTCCTTATGTGTATAGCTCTCCACCACCTCCTCCATATGTTTACAAGTCCCCACCACCTCCTCCATATGTCTACAGCTCCCCGCCACCTCCGCCATATGTTTACAAGTCACCACCGCCACCTCCTTACGTCTACAGCTCCCCGCCACCTCCTCCATATGTTTACAAGTCTCCTCCACCACCTCCTTATGTCTATAGCTCTCCACCACCACCTCCATATGTTTACAAGTCTCCTCCACCACTTCCATATGTTTACAAGTCGCCACCATCTCCTCCTTACGTCTACAGCTCTCCAACATTTCCTCCTTATGTTTACAAGTCTCCACCACCACCTCCAAGCTATAGCTATAGCTCTCCTCCTCCTCCACTATACTAAACAAACATATATACATTGTAAACTGAGTTTCAAAAGAAAAATGCGTTCGTTAATTGATCCGCCATCGTATTCATGAAATAAAACTTTATCTTTTTATATGTATAAGAAATGTAGTTCTTCTGTTTGTTCGATTTCTGCTTTTGATCTTGATGTACTTTCTAAAAGATCAATGTTCTTGTAGTCTATTTATAACTATTGAATAAACTCAATTTCTTGAATCGGTTTAAATAAATCCATGAAGTTCTATATTTTTTTTTTCTAATATCATTTCAGCTATGCATCCATTGTCGAGCATCAAACACATTTGAATGGTTATATATGTAAAGAATGATTCATGCCATGTTTTTAAAGGTCAATTAATTGCTTCACCAACGAGCTTCTTAAGTTATATAGGCTTCAATATGAGCGATGGTTTATAATTACGAGTCACCTATGGGATTATAACTACGGATTAGCGATCCTTTAACAACGGTCTCTTGATTGCTAGTGATTGTTACATGTTAGTTATACACATAGACACAGTTTCACAGCTAACACGAATGTAGTGAAAATTTAGATTCTTGGGTGAATATTCGACCCACAAAAAAAAAAGGTATAACGTTGATTGATTTTTGTAGGGGGAAAAAACGAATTTTAAAGTGTTAGTTTTGGGCCGAGACTGGATTAAAAAAAAACCCGACCCGGTTCTTACTTGTTAACCTAACCAGTTCAGTTGTTGTCTTCTCGTATAAATTGGTTCCATGAATCCCTAACTTACACAGCCGCGCAACACATTTTTGATTTATCGTTTATCGATTTGATGTCTTTACGAAACATGATAGGATTATTGTAGAGGAAAGTTTGTTGGTTTATGGGTTTTCTCTTTTGTGAAAAAAGTTTGAATCTTTATTTCTTGCGGTAGTATCAGCACCGAATAGCCCCTTGCATCTTTAAGTTTATAGATGCGAGGAACAAAATCGAGAAAAGGGTACTCAATTGGTGCAATATATTGGCACTTACGCTCCTTTGTTTTCTCTCTTGGGCTGTTCGATAGCTGAGCTTCCCAGAAAATGCGTATTGGCCAATAGAAATTTCGTATATTGGTTTTTACTGGTATTGGAAGGAAGCAGAGCATGATGATGAGACAATATTTATGCCTCTGAAATCAAATTCATGTGGATATATTATATATACCTTCAAAGTTCTCTGAATTGCTCTGCTTTCTCTTTTAAATCCGTTTTCTCTGTTTTTGTTGCTATGTGATGATATAGAAGAGATAATTAACATTGGATTTGTTAAAGGGTTTTTTAAAGCTTTGCACCTAAGAAAATCATAGTCTGTTTAACTGATTTAATGTTTCAGACTACACGAGCATGGTGCTATACGAAACTTCTTCAATGAGTTTTTGTTCATGCCATATTAAGCAATTCTGCTTTGATGTGGCTTAACTTTTGGAGAACATTTTTTTTGTGTGTGGATTCTATATCTTGGTTGTGTTTTTAAAATGAGACATTGAGACAGACCAAAATGGTTTAAATCTGACATGTGTTTTTCAAAGCATAAAGACGCATTCTCTTTGAATATGATCAACAAATCTTGTAAATTTAATGTCACAAGGTTGAGATAAAAAAGTCACACATCTCTCAATATGATAAATCAATCCATTCGGTATACACATTGTAGATCATTCAATCTATTCTAGAGAAGGATCAGAGTTCATGAGATGCGATTCTTTGTCAGTGTTTCTGATGAATTTAGACTCCAATATGGCTTTATCAGCCTCAACATACAAAATTAACCAAACCAGGACAAGGGAATAAAAAATCATAGGTTCACAATTCGAACTACTTTACGATTCTATTGAACCGTTCGAACATCTTCAAAATGATCACCTTGAAACAATTTTGACTAGGCATGGGTAAAAAATCTGGAATCAGAACTGAACCGATTAGGAGGAACCGAATCTGAACTGAACTCTATAAAAATATTCGATGGATTCTAAACTCTTATATTCGAAGAGCCAGAACCGAACCGAAAACCGATCGGATATCCAAAATATTTGAAGTATAATTATATACCTATAAATATTAGTTATTTTTTCGGATATTTATGGTATTTTGGATATAATTTTGGTTTTACAGATATTTTTTTAATTTTTTTTTGTTTTTCGATATATTTTTAGGTTTTTGGAAATATTTTGGATATTTCGGATAAAAAATACCGAAATACCTGAATCCAAAAAAAAATCAGATATTTATCGTTTTTCAAAATTAAGATCCGAAAGATCCGGAATCGAAACCCGATCGATTCCCAGGCCCAATTTTGACAGTGATTATTTATTCCGGTTTATAATAAGGTGGAAAAGAAAATTCAATAACCCTCTTGAGTATTGGGCTCGGCCCAAAACAATTTGACACGTAAAGGAACTCGACCCAACGCCAAGTGTATACGAAGAGATGTGAGATCTTTTTCCCACCTTATATCTTTTAGTCTCACAGAAGCTGATAGTTTTTTGTAGCCTTGCTCCTTTTAACGGCAATGGCTTCCTCACTCTCTGCTTTGCCTCTCGCTGATGGAACTTTTCGCAAAAACTCTTCTTCTTCTTCTCACTTTTCGTCTTCGAATTTCGTTCTGAGAGCAAGAGCCGCTGCAAAAGAGGTTCACTTTAACCGCGATGGCTCTGTCACCAAGAAGCTTCAGGTTTTCTTTCCTTTTTGCGTTTTTCTCGTTATCCTTTCGGGGATTTTCCGGCAGTTTGGGTTTTATTATGGGAAAATGGTGGTGAAGTTTGGTGCAGGCAGGTGCAGATATGGTGGCAAAGCTATTGGGCGTGACTTTGGGTCCAAAGGGACGAAACGTGGTGTTGCAGAACAAGTACGGACCTCCTCGGATCGTCAATGACGGTGAAACTGTTCTCAAAGAGGTTTCTATCTATCGTTCCATTTCTACTTTCCTGTGTGGTTCTTTCGAAGATTGAATACTCTTTGAATGGAGAAACCCACGCGCTCGTTGAAATGCCAAAACCATAATCAGTGTTCTCTTTGCTTCACCATTACTGTGCTAGTCAAGTTGTTTGTATCCTCTGGTGTAGATTGAATTGGAGGACCCGTTAGAGAATGTTGGAGTGAAACTTGTGAGGCAAGCGGGTGCTAAGACTAATGACCTTGCGGGTGATGGTTCAACTACATCTATAGTGCTTGCTCATGGCCTTATTACTGAAGGTATTAAGGTACAGATTCCCATTATGACCAATTCGATAATGCATGACCATATGCGCTTCTACTTGTGAATGATCTCAAATCTCATCTTCAGGTGGTTTCTGCTGGAACAAATCCCATTCAAGTTGCCCGTGGTATTGAGTTAACCGCAAAAGCTCTTGTTTTAGAGCTCAAGTCAATGTCCAGAGAGGTGAAACATCCATCCTCTAATCCTTGAGAGTACTCATGAGAGAATGAAAACAATTTAGCAGTCGAACCTCATGTTTGCAGATTGAAGATCGTGAGCTTGCTGATGTTGCAGCAGTTAGTGCCGGGAATGACTACCAAGTGGGGAATATGATTTCCGATGCTTTTCAACAAGTAGGAAGGGCTGGTGTAGTAACAATAGAGAAAGGAAAATACCTCGTGAACAATCTTCAGATTGTGGAAGGAATGCAGTTTGATCGTGGTTATTTATCCCCTTACTTTGTCACTGACCGAAGGAAGAGGGAAGTTGAATTCCATGATTGCAAGGTCTGAACCAAGCTTGACCTCTCAGTTTTTCCCCGTTTGCTTGGAAGAGCAATGGCTAAGAGTATACTCCATTGTTTTGTTGTAGCTGCTCTTAGTTGACAAGAAAATAACAGACCCAAAAGAGATGTTCAAGATATTGGATTCTGCTGTTAAAGAGGACTATCCAGTTCTTATAGTTGCTGAGGAGATCGAGCAAGACGCTCTTGCTCCTGTAATTAGGAACAAACTGAAAGGTAACCTCAAGGCAGCAGCCATCAAAGCTCCCGCCTTTGGTGAGCGCAAGAGCCATTGCTTGGATGATCTTGCAATCTTAACTGGAGGTAGTCAGGCTCCATCTTCACACAAGGGCATAGCATATGTTTCTTCCCCCATTTCTTTTTCTCTTCTTACTTGGTTGTCTGAATCACTTGCTTCTTCTCTATGCGTAGCTACCGTGATCAGAGATGAGATGGGCCTGAGCTTAGAGAAGGCTGGCAAAGAGGTCTTAGGAACAGCAAAAAGGATTCTTGTAACTAAGGATTCAACACTGATTGTTACTAATGGGAACACCCAGAAAGCAGTTGAGGAAAGGGTTTCTCAGATTAAAAAACTCGTCCAGGTCCTTCTATTGTCCATGTCCTCTCATTTCATTAACCAAGTGACATTCTTTGACAGGAACATATACATTCACCATATTTGATGCTCATGTATTTCAATTGATCATAATGTGTAATTCAGAACACCGAGGAAAGGTTTCAGAAGAAGATCCTCAACGAAAGAATAGCCAGATTATCCGGTGGAATTGCTATTATCCAGGTGACTTTGTAAAGCAACGATACCAACAAAAAAAAATCTGATGTTGTACTAACTTCCAAAGGGTTTAGGTAGGTGCACAGACTCAAGTTGAGTTGAAGGATAAACAGCTAAAGGTTGAAGATGCCCTGAATGCAACCAAGGTAACTCCAGTCAAAACATGCAATTCCTGTGGTTGAGAAATTGTCAGTCCAAGAAAAGCTGATCTCTCAGAATTTAGTCAGCAATTGAAGAAGGGATCGTAGTTGGTGGTGGTTGTGCCCTCTTGAGACTGGCTACAAAAGTGGACAGCATCAAAGACACCCTTGACAACACAGAACAGAAGGTGCTTACTTGTTATGAGGTTATGGAAATGGAACATCACAATCGAGCTATTTACACTTCTTGGACATCCCAAAATATGTGATATTTTTTTCTTCCAACACTATAAATGCAGATGGGAGCTGAAATATTCAGAAAAGCATTAAGGTACCCCATAAGACTTATAGCCAAAAACGCAGGCACCAATGGCAATATCGTCATAGAAAAGGTACTGATAATGTCATCTCTCTTGAACCAGCCATACCTTCCAACAACTAACTCTGAAATCTACAGGTCCTATCGAATGAAAACATGATGTACGGTTACAATGCTGCAAAGAATCAATACGAAGATCTGATGTTGGCTGGTATTATCGATCCAACTAAGGTAACAACAACAAACAGGGATAAGTAATTTCACCTGTATTTTAGCTCTCTTTGATGCCTGTCTCAGCATCTCATTTAAACGCTGTCTGAGAACTGAAACACAGGTTGTGAGATGTTGCTTGGAACACGCTGCATCAGTGGCTAAAACGTTTCTGACATCGGATGCTGTTGTAGTTGAGATCAAAGAAATGAAACCAAGACCCATCATTAATCCACCAATGCCTACTTCTCCAGCTACCTCCTCCATGTTCCCGGACACGAAATTGCCAAGATTTCCTCAAATTATGCCCAGAACTCGAAGCCACTTTCCAAGGAAGTAGGAAGCAGTCGTAGAACAACTGTCTACTTTAGAAAATACACAACGACCAGATAACATGAGAAAGTCACATTTAAAGTTTAAACGTGTATGTATCTATCTATATATATATGTCTTTGTAATATATACACGAGGGTTCCTGAAATTGCGCTAAATGTCATAAGCTCTGGTCATCTCGTAAACGTGTCAAAGCTAGGCATCACTTCTTCTTCTTCTTCGAATCATTTGTAATTATCCCCAAACACGAACGAAACCTTATCGTAGAGGAGAAATCTTTAAGAGGATGATGGGAATAAGCGTGCAGGCGGCGATGGATCTAATTGTCGCCGGAATCTCTCTGATGATCGGATTAGGGTTCTTCGCTCTCATCGCTTCCATCCTCTGCTCCGCCGCCTTCCTCCACCATGCCAAAGCTACTTCGTGAACATCAAATCAAGTAATCGAAAGCAATCCTCTCAATCGGGACTGTATAAAAGAATCTAACTTTTTGAGTTTTCTGCATATTCAGTACAGAGAATTGAAGATTGAGGGAGACGAAGAACGAGAACGAGAACGAGAACGAGACATCTCATCAGCATGTACGACTAGTGTAGTTACATGAGACATTGTAATATAATCTGCGAATTTACGAAAGAAAAGATGATAAATTTGAATTTACGGGCTTTCATTTCTTGTTTTTCTGTTTGCGTATAAAAACCATTCCTCGGATCCCATCCGGGTCGGAGACGAACCCGAGCGGGCGGTAAAACCCGAGAACTCGGGGCTCCGAATACAGAGCAATGTTACAGATCCCTTTCCCCTGCAAATCCTCGATCAGCCGCTCCATCACCGCCTTCCCGAGCCCTAAGCTCTGGAACGACGGATCAACCACCACGTCCCATATGATCGCGTTGAAAACGCCGTCTCCCGTCGCCCTAGCGAACGCCACCAGCCGCCGCGTTTTCTCGTATTCCACCCACAGCATCGCGTCGGTGTGCTGCAGCGCCACCTCGATCTTCGCCGTGTCCCGCCGTGGGAACCCGACGGCTACAAAGACCGAATTCAGCTCGTCTAGGTTCAGTCCCTCCGACGTCCGGCGGAGAAGAAAGCCTCTCGACTGGAGATCCTCGTCGGTGATCGAGTAGCTCGGCGGCTGTCGTGGAAACGCCGCTTGCGATGACGGTGCGACTGCGTTTTGTGGATTTAAGTTGGACCTTAACCGGAGAGAAGCCGGAGGAGTAGAGATTGTGCCTCCGAGAAACATGGTATATACTATTTCTTGTCAAATTGTCCAACTTTTGCTCGATTTCTTGAAACCAGACAACAACAACAACAAAAAGTTGAAGGAATGATTTTTATTTTTTCTCTCCTGAATTGGGATAAACTGTGTGTGGCTGTGGTTAACTGAGAGCCTTTTTAGCTTTTACTTTTTTCTGTTTCGAGTAGGAAGAGAAACTCGTCGTTGTCTTTTGGTAGTTGAGAGTCAAAGAGATACTCGTGCATTGCAGCTTGTTCTCTAACTCATGAACGTTCACATCTTCAGTGCCATTGTAACTACTTTTTTTCGTTAGCTCTGCAACTTGTAACCAACAGGTGATGTTTATGTTCTGCTTTTGGTTACTTCAGCAGTGTCCATGAAAGACCTGTGCAAACCACCTCCTATGTATTTTAAAAACCATTAGTGTTCATCCCAGAAAAAATACCCACACAGCAGAAACCATCTACAGAACTATAAAATTGTTAGCTTCAAGAGAGATCCCGTAGGCTGAAGGTGGTAGCATAATGATTGGGAGAAACAAAATGGTTTAAATAAAGTTTGCCATTTTCTTGTCCTTCCGGGTCTCATGATGCTTTGGTGGTTCTCAAAACTTTCTTTAACTTTTCAATTATACTCTGGGCTTCTTCATAAAACATTAAGATCTGTAAGTGAGAGTCTCTAAGACTGAAAAATTGTCTCTGTCCTGAAATTTTTGTTTTTCAATAATTTTAATTATGTGATTGGGGGAAGTTGGGCATGCTCTGAGTTCGATGTGCTGGTTGGAATTCAGATAGCTTCTCTTGTGATCCTGGAAACCTCAATATCATTAGTTATTGACCCGGTTTCTTGAAGACATCCCTTTTTTGACAGAAAAATCTTAAAGCTTCGTTTGGTTTTCTAATAGTACTGTTAGGCCTAGGTACTGTTTCGCAAGGCAATAATGATTGGTGGTTGTTTGTTGTACCAAGACACTGTTGTGTTCTCTTAGGTTGTTCAAATGCGTTTACTAGTCGTTCTTGGTGTCATTGTCGTCCACTAGGAGTGGAACGTGCACATGCTATTGTTGACACAAATGCTTGGTTCTTCGCCTTTACTCGTTGATCTAGTATGGTCCTTCAATCTTCCTGAAGGTGAAATTGGTTGACCAAGTTCAGTGTTTTATGCTTTTACCAAGCAACATTTTCTCATGCATCTCACGTTTTGTGGGTCATATAATTAGGCTGGGACGGCCCATATTTCATTTTCATCTATCTGTTTATTGCTCCTACGTGCATTATGATGGATTAGAGATTATACAAAGTTGAAAGCGACCTTAGAATAACATCAACGTGAGGGTCTTCCTCTTCTGGAAAGTTGCCAGCTAAAGTCTTTTTGTTCTTTTCTGCTCCCATTAATTGTGCCTCATTAAGCTTAATACTTTGCAATGATTATCTATTGATATGTTTATTTTCTTTTTCGATTTCCAGGATCAGATCACATCTTGTTATATTAAGGGCTGATAAAGCTATATCAGTTGAATTGCTCTAGTAAGGATTTTTCTCTATCTTTTGGTAATGTGTTATTTCTCTCACTATAATTTTCCAGCATCATTTCCCAAACTGTTTCTAGAGCTACTGTAAATGCAATTATTGCTGTTCTCGTAATAGATAATATGTCATGTTTGTTTAACTTTCTCTGATGGATATTACTTGTATTTACTGTTACAAATGGCTTTACTGTGTTGACAACGTGTGAAAGAAATCAGAACAGGTCCATTTCTCATCTTTAACTTCTTTCCTGATATGTAAATACTTTCTTAAGAAGTGGGTGTAAACAGTTTATAGTAGTAGATAATGACAGATTTTGAATGATTGCAATTTGTTGTTTTGTAAAAGAATCATGTGAAGCTCAGGAAAGTAGCAGGAGTTTTTGTTAGTAAACAAAGCTATGCTGTTAGCTACTTGGGCCACACATCATAGAAACAATATTGGTAACCTTAGAAACTCCTGTTTTGTCTTCTACCAGGAGCGTTTCATTTTCTCGGAAAAGATGATTAGTGTATTTCGTAAGTAATGTGTGCTTTTCAATGCTAAAAATTGGTTATTAATTGGTAACTGTTGAGAATTAATCAGGAAATGTTGGTTTTTCTTCCCAGAATCACCCTCTCCTGTGTTGAACATGCAGATCAGGATATGCTCTTGATGGCTCCTGTGTTGAACATTCAGACTTTGTTTTGTGTTAGAAGGAAATATGTGAAGAACAGGGAACATATTATATAACAGGGTTCCAACGGAGAACCGTTTATTTGGGACAGCATCTACAAAAAAAACATACTCCGGCAAAAGAAAACAATGCAACTACAACACATGGCTTATTAAAGGCAAAAAAAAAACAGGATTGGTGAGAAACCTGAAACATCTCTCTTCATTACAGGATTTGGATATTTTGTTGAACCACTTATCGTCTTCTCTTATACATCATGAGTATTATTTGGTTTTGTTCACCTTGCCTTTACTCTGGACACGACTAACTGCACTTGTTCTTGTTCTAGCTTTGAGCTCTGATTTTTCTCCTTCGTTGCTTAATGTTTTCTGTGCGTGTTGCCGGTTTTGAAGGTATACTTGTTTAGAATCATTCCTTCTAGCTTCATGCTTGTTGATGTTCTTTGGAAGCTGATTGCTAGGTCCCGAGGATGCATCAGAAGCCATCGAATCATCACTCTCCTCATCACCACCATCATCACTACTATCACCATCATCAGCCTCTTTTACCTGTGAATCATCATCCTCATCAACAACAACAGAAGAATGGTCATTTCCATGGAAGGCATCTTCTATGTACATAGTCCACCCTGACTCACAACTGCTGTATTCCTCCTCCTCCTCCTCAGAGCCTCCATGGTTCCTCGGAGACTCCATGGCTATGAGCAAGACAAAGAAGAAAACAAAAATTAAGTTTTCAGGTTTAGCATATATGCAAAGGATACACTTAGCTTTTTTTTGTCGTTGCGTACTGTAATTGTTTCAATCCACTTCACCAATTTACTCTCTGATATAGGCTCAGTGTCTCTGTCTCTCTTTGGCTTTGCTCTTCCATCATCAATAAATATAAGTTTTATTTTTATTTTTTTCCTCAAGTATCAGGAAAAGCCGGAGCCTATAAGAAGCCTCATATAATTGAAGAGCAGGAGTAAGTTTCACCACATGGCAACCCTAGCACCATTGTTTTCACTCAATTGAAGCACTACCAGACAAAGCCATTGCAGATATATATCAAGGAAGGAAGGTTAGTGCCCTTGTTCATTTTATAAAGTACACTCTCATATAGAATTAAAAGCCTATGCTCTTCTTTGTCTATAATATAACTAAATATATATATAGTCATCTAAGCTTTTCTTTAAACAAAAATATATATATTGGTTCCTAACAAAACGTAATCTAATCAACACCCACAAAACAAGAATCATCCTTCTGAGGTTCTGTCATTAGTGATGTGTGAAACTCATAAGCTTAACTTGTCCTTTCTGTGCTCTTCTTAATTGATAATAATCATATGATATGGATCAGTTTTAACTTCTCTGCACTCTCTCTCTCTCTCTCTTCTCTCTCTTCTCTCTCTTCTCTCTCTTCTCTCTTATGTATCACAGGCTATCTTAAATATAAAAGATCATCTTTTGAGGTGGAAATCAGAAGAGACCCACCTAAACAAACAAGAAGGAATAAAAGAGGCATTTACTTAATTAGGTTAAGAGCTGTTCCTCTTCCTCATTCCTTTAATACTCTTCTTCCTCCTCCAATCCTGTCACTCTCTTTAAAATTGCTGCAGCCTTTTCTTCCTCTCTCATTGTATTGAAAGGTAAAAACCCAACTGGATTTTCTTTGTCATTTTTCCCTCCCTAAAGATAAGGACAAAACAAAAAAGGAGTATCACAACTGTCACAAAAACAAAAAAAAATATTAAAGACAGAAATTTCCTTAGAATTAAAAGAATAAATTGTCTTGATTGCGTTTCCTGTTTCTCTGGCGTCACCTTAAAAATGGTCTTCAATGGAGGCCCTCTTGGTGACAGCTAGCAAATTCAAGTGTGTATATATATCAGTCCATATTACAAAAGGGTTGTTTTGTTTTGACTTTTGACTCATCTTTTGAGTAATGTAAAAACAAAGATATATCAGCTTTGGGCTTGAAGACATTATGATTTCATTAAGTGAAAAAATAATTCTGAAAGGGGGTGTGGTGGTACTAAAGTGGGTCTTATGAATATTGGAGAGATGTGTGTGTTAGGATTTATTAGAGTTTGGACAAATCGTTGATGGCTGAGAAAAAAATGGAGTTTGGACTCATTGGATTTTCTCATGTGGGTCTCTTTCTATCAATTGCCCTACGTGTGTGTGACTGTGCAATGTCATTGTACGTCACTATTATTGTCACCGATTCATTTATTTGTAGGTTTAAATTTGATAAGTCACAGATCTTTGAAAGCATCATCAGACACTGGCTTGGCCTAATTGATAACTTTGGTTGCCAAGTCTCTGGTTGTATATATATATATATATATATTTGATTACTAGTGCATGTTGAACTAACTGTGAAGATTTATGGTGTTATATCTCAAAGTCAATTGATAACAAGTGAATAAGATAAAAAAGGTTTGTTTTGTTGTTGGTAAATTTTAATCACTAGGACAACAAAATTGAATTAGATGAATAAGTTTGATATTTGGTTGAACCAAATCATGTCTCTTGTTGTTTTCTACAAGGCTTAAAGATAGTTGTGTCCTTTACCACCTAAGTCTTTTGTTTACATACAATGCCTGCCCCTCTCACTCATAAATTGTTTATTATATTTATTAGACTAATATCCGCGCATACGTCCGAGCTTTTTTATATTTTATTATGGAAAACAATTTATTTTTATACAAATTTCATAAATAATAAAACATTCCCTACATAGTGTATTATGTCGTAAATACAACAATTAAGTATATTTTTCTTTAGAATATTTTGTATAAAATTATATCGAAATTCAGTACACGTTGTAAATTAATTTCTAATACTATGTTGATTTTAGAAACATCATATCATTTTATAGATATTGATATTTTTAATTGTCAAATAAATAAAAAAGTCACTTAGGTCGAAAATGATTCTATAATTTCTTTCCACTCGTTGCTCTCTTTTCCAATTTCCACGTTTCTTCGTCTCTTTCTTTTTCTTTAACCCATAACGCCATAAATAAAACATCGTTACACATCACACAAACGAAAATTTATTTTTCTCTTTTATTTTTCTTTATATTCGTCTTCGTTGTCTCCACCGCCAAACTACACATCTCTCCCTTCTCCAAAATAAATCATTTCTACGTCATGTCGTTGGCTCATCCATCCAAGACTCCATAGAACACGACGAAGTTGCTCTTTACGCCTCAACAACCACCGTTGTCAAATTCTATATTTATGTCTTTCGCTAAACGAATACTTTTTCGTCTTTCACGATGAAAGTAACTTTCTTTAGTTCTATTATATCTTGAGGTGTTTATGCTCCAAATGCAATTTCTCTAATGTCAATTCAATAATTTGATGAGGGATAAAGAAAATGATTTGGTATTGCCATCTTAATACATAAATAAATGGATTCTTTATTTTTCAAATATTTAAACTCATTAATTTAATATTGTAAATATATGTCAACTCCAAATTCATTGATATTGCTTACGTAACAATATGTTGGAGAGAGTTATCACCTCTTTTCATATATATATATATATATATATATATGATTTGTTTGTTTACTATATATGGCTTTTACATTGAAAGTGTAATTTTTCAAACGATCCACAATCTTTACCATCTTAATAATAATCGTTTTTATTATATGCGACATGTAAACATAAGTGTTTGTGTTTGCTGTTCGCATTTACGTTTTGTATAAATATTTTTTTAGAATCGCGAATCTTTATAATTTTGTATAAATATGGTAACGATCCACAATCTTTACGTTTTGTATAAATATCGCGAATCTGTTTGTGTTTACTGTTCGCATTTACGTTTTGTATAAATATGGTAACGATCCACAATCTTTACCATCATATATAGTTTTCGAATCTTTTTAATATTATTTCTACGCGTAAAAACGTAAACACAAATCGACTGACCTTACTCATATATTCCATTTTGTGTACATATCTTCCACCCATAAACGTAAACACAGAAATCGTCTGGCCTTACTCATACATGTATTTGTGTGTGTATCTCTTTTGAGAACAATTTTTGCATTTGAATTAAACACACCCTTTCCATGATTACATGATCGAATGACGTTTGGGGCGGAACTAATATTACATCATTTATGATACTAACAAAATCCACTCTATTATAAGTTTCTTAACAAATCTAAAACATGGAATATTCATCGCAGACGACTATTTATGTGGTGTTGTGGTGTAAATTAGTAAATTACAAATGAGTTGAGTTGGACTAAGGACAGGTTAAAGACGACAACTAATCGTATGTTAGAGCTTAATAAGATTAGGCCCTTCTATATATGTGGCGTGATAATTAACCAAACTTGGCGGGTTTAATGTAAAAAGAAACAATTAAAAAGAGATTGGATAGGAGAAAAGAGAAGTTGCCGGCTCCCTCCTGACGAAATCATATTTGTAAATTTGTTAGTAATAATCACAATCCGACATTCTTTGTTTACGTATTTGTACTCCCATTTTCACCAACCGATCAATCTTTATTTTCTTCTTCTTTTAAACAATAAATTAAATTATTACTACTTGCTTCTAAATTCCAATATCCAAGAAACAAAACAATTTCATTTCACCAACTCTATCAAAACTTTATATGGAATAATTAGTCATTGGGACAAATACCAAGAATTGCATAAAGAAAGAAAAAACAAACTTTTTATAATTAGAGTATTGAAGCGCGCTGAGTTATTAAACCGATGTCTGTCCAACGGTTTATTCGGTTCGAACAGGTTTGATCCCGGTTTACTCTTTTTCTCTGACTTGGAGAATCACGTATTAGCCTTTCTTAATTTATTTTCCCCATTTTAGGGGGTTGACGAAGACGAAGGAGTGATAAACAGAATAATGTTACATAATAAAGTCAAGTGGATTCTCTCTTTTTTTGCAGGATCTCTACTAGATGGATCTGAATCTCTTGAATTGGGACTGGGATCAAGAATCTTACCCAGCTTCTTCTGATTTATGGGTCATCATCTTCTTTGCTACCTTCTTCTTTTTTCTTCGATTAATTCTCGACAAATCCATATTCGAGGTAAGTAAACAAGTATATATGTTTCTGTTTGTTTTTAATCTCTTAGTATATTAATTATGACTTGGGAAGCAAGTAATCTTTGTTTACATTTACATCATAGAGATTCGCTAGAAGGCTGATATTCCCTAGAGGACACTGTGCTGATTCAAACGAGAGAAGAAAGAGGATAGTGAAATTCAAAGAATCAGCTTGGAAATGCATGTGCTCTCTATCTCTAGAAGCGCTTGTTATCCACGTCACTTATAAAGAGCCTTGGTTTAAAGACACAAGATGCTTCTGGTTAGGACCAGGAGACCAGATATGGCCTGACCAAAAGATAAAGTAAGAATAATCTTAACTTTATTACTTATGTGGGCCGCAAGAAAATGTCTAGTATGCCGCAAGCCCTAATTTCTTCTGAGTACATTACCGGAATTTTCGCAGGTTGAAAATGAAGGGAATGTATATGTTTGTCGGCGGGTTGAATGTATATTCTTTTTTTGCTTTGTTCTTTTGGGAAACAAGACGATCTGATTTCAAAGTCATGCTGGTTCATCACATTGTTACTTCATTCCTCATCATCTTGTCTTACGTTTTCAGGTAACTCCTACTACTTTACTAACTAAAAGATATCAAAGACCAACATTTTCTGACTCCAGACTCTTATTGGCTCTTTTTTTATCCTGCTTTACTAGATTTGCGCGTATAGGTTCTGTAATATTGGCTCTTCATGAAATCAGCGACGTGTGTCTAGAGATAGGCAAGATGTGCAAATACAGCGGCGCCGAAGCCATGACTAGCGTCTCCTTCGTCGTATTTTTCTTGTCATGGACCGCTCTGCGACTCATCTATTATCCTTTTTGGATCATGTGGAGCACCAGGTCCGTACTCTAAACCCTAAAATCTATAACTACATAAATTATAATGCGATGTAATTGAATCTTTATGTTTTTTGGTCTATCTCTACGTATATATGGACCTATATGCAGCTACGAATCAATACAAGTAAAATTGGAGTGGGACAAGAAGCATTTGATGGAAACTGGACTGCCTCCTATAGTGTACTATGTCTTCAACACACTTCTCTCTTGCTTACAGATTCTTCACATCTACTGGTGGGTCTTGATATGTCATGTGTTCATCAGCCAAATCCGTGCCAAAGGAAAAATCGCTAGAGACGTCCGTTCTGGTTAGATTTTTATTTTAAAACCAACGAGAACTTAATCTTGCGATATACTATATATGTAATACGGATTTTTTACTTAGCCATCTGTTTTCAATTGTTCTTTGTAGATTCAGAAAGTGAAGGTGAAGATGATGATGAACACCAAGATTGATTGTCTTGTCCAATATCAAATTCTAGCATTAGTGATGTCGACGTGTTATATACGTTCACCGGATAAAAATCATTGTGAATACCGTGACCAAATATTTTTTAGTTTCAGTGAGTTTTGACTTTTGAGAATGCATGACAATAGACAATTACGAAGAAAAGTGAAAAAATGATACGATGAGAAACAACAATGATTTGGAACCGCCTGTGAGAGGTATATAGAGACCTCAACAAAACCAGACACTATATACCACAATCGTTTCTACTATACCCTATGATCCCAACACATTTGAATCTTCCTCCTCTTTACCGCAAAGGAATTACTGTTGATCTATTTGATCTGCTCTGGTTTGTATGCATCATCACGCTCAACACAAAAGAAGTATATGAACTCCACACAATGTCTAAGTCTAGCCACAAATGGCTTAGCTATTCTTTCCACCCGGATGTGCAAACCATTACCACAAAATCCAAAAGTCATTTTTATGGTAGAACTAATAAAAACTTACGCAAAGAGAGAAAAGACAGTGAGGAGTCCTCTTTTGGCTTTGGCGATTAAAAAATCTTAGTCGTGCAGTTTGTGTGCAGATTTGTGTTTGGATTTGGTCGGTCCGGTTAAAATACATACTTCAAAAAACTTCAAAAAAATGCTCTTAATAAATTATCTTTTTTTTTGGTTTACCAATGAACATGGTGTTGCCATCTTAGACTTTTATATTCATGAACATTACGCTCTGGGCGGATCCCTTAATGGTGCTATACGGATCCAACAATCAGTCGGAGATGAGGGTGTGGAAGCTTGTGAATGTAAACAATGTGCATGGATGGATGCCTTTTGGTCTATTAAATGAGATATGTGTTTTTGCAGCCGACACCTATGATTTCTTCTTCTCCAGCTGAGCTTCGAGATCTGAGCACTTCTGTTTCAAATCTTTCAATTTGTCCACAATTTCTTGCATTCGAGTCTCACTAGCATTTTCTTTCTCTTTCTTTTTCGACATCTCATCAAGTTTCTCCAACCAATCCAATTTAAATCCAACACCAGTCATGGATCCCAGTGCCTCATATGCATCAGTCATGGGGAGCTCGTGAGGCAACTGGCGCAAAGTCTCAATCAGACTAAGTAGCAAACTCATGTAACATGTCCGGTGTCTTTCAAACATATGGCTCACAAACTCAACCTGTGAAGGAAAAAGTTGAAACTCATTAACATCCATGGTTTCTGTTATTGTTGATGTTTCTTCTGTTACATCTAAATTGCCAATGACTGCAAGAACCTCTATCTCGGCAACAATTTTGAGCTCTCCATTTACCAAATATCCGCTCTCTTTGGCATGAATTTTATTATGGGGAAACATGGATAGACTACCCAACGGGGAGACTTCTCATAAAACCACTTATGTTCATCATTTTGTGTGGAACGTTTTAAGGAGTTTTGATTTACAATACTTAGGAGATATCGGGTGTCTCTTCTCCATCTAAGAGGCAAGGATTTATAATCGGCGACTTCCCGAAACAGAAACAAGTAATCAACGTTATTTCCCTTGGAATTAGGCCCGTTCTAAAACCCATTTTGGATTAGGCCCGTATAAAATTCTCACTTTCTAACTTTTCTATAGAATTTGCTTTTGTCAATCCTCGCAAATTTAAGTACCAAACAACTTGACATTGCATCACCGAGGTGAGTTCGGGAGTGGTGGTTATAAATCTCTCGTTTCTCATTTTCACCCTGGGTTTGACTCACCGAAAACGATACTTGATCCGCAAGATATACATCTTGTTTCCCAAGTTATCTTCAATAGTGTAGTCTTCGCTCCACTATCTACTTTTTCTTCAGCTTTACGACCGGGGATTTTGCAGGAAAGAGGGCGATCAGTCAGATATCATCACATTAATCTTAGCAATCAGGTTCTTCAATCAATGTGTTTTTGATGATTTTCTTAGTCGTGATTCGTGACTCGTGATCATGGCGCTTGGTGCTTCGATACAGACACAGAAGCAAACGGAGGAGCAATACAGCAGGGAATTGCCAGGAGGAGCTACAAGCTGAGTTAGCTTTTTCTAGAGGAGGCCGCCGAGAGGAAGGTTTGGAAGATTCTTCTGGAGTTAGTGAAAGTTTAATTGATTTGCAGGTGAGTTAACGACTATAGTTTGCCGAACCATCAAACAAATTTTGACCACAAGCCCAAATATCTTCTTCTTGGGCTCAAGGATGGCCCTGCAGATGAATATACACACAATATACAAACCTCTATAATCTTGGAAAACAATGAGATTCTAGGATTTTTTTTGTTTTAAGTAACAACAATTAAACTTTTTCTAAGTTAAAACAGTAATCATAATCTATATTATATATAAGGGTAATCTTAAGATTATGAAAATATAAAAGATAATTTAGGTGAAGTTATGTTTTTTTGTGTGTGCTAATGATGAAGTAATGTTTGATAGGTTTATTTTGACCTTTTTCTGGTCGCAATAATAATATTGTAAAACAAATATTAGTAAAATTTTATATAGTTACCGATTGTTGGACGAAAAAAATAAATATGTTATCATAATAACAATATTCAACCTAAAGAAAACAATAGTACTATATGATTAGAAATTTAAACGGAAGGTCCCATGGAGGCATGAACGGCTTGCCGTTTTCTACTTTAATCAGGGAAATGCCGAAAGTGTGTAGTAGTCGTATAATGTATTTATATGTCTGTCCTTTTTAATCATATGCTTCACTTTTATGATATTTAGTTTTGTATTATCGCATTTGCTTCACTAAAGAAATAAACTGCACATTTTTGATGATTAAATACTAGTACTATGTACAAATTAATAAAACGGGTTTCCAGTAATTATTCAGAAACAAGTGAACCTACTCGTGATAAATTTAAGTGACTCTGAAGAAGGAAGGCATGTGAATGTTAAGTGTACGAACTACGAAGTCAGAGAACTAAAGTGCACACAACATGTGGATCCTCGTCACTTTCTCATCAATTCACTCATAAGTCATAAGCCTACACTCTTTGAACCAAAAACAAAGTTATAAGCCTACTCCCTACTTCTTTCTTCCGCCTATATACTTTCTTCTAATTATTAAGTATTTCACCATTTGAATTACAGATATTATCTGGGTAAATTTCCAAAAATTAGATTGATTAGATTCGATTTTTCTTCAGATTTATAGATACAAAATATCATGAAAATTTGCAGTAACAAGGGACAATTAGCTCAATATTCATATATGTACTGAATAGTAAGTTTATAGTTCACTAAATTTCAAAATAAAGAAACTAACAATTTCGCTTATGAACTGACGAAATTATCCTTGTAAATGTGTGTGGCTAAAGAAACGAGGCGTTGCTATGTTGTTTAAAATCGTCAAAGATAGTTTTTCTATTTTTTTCTTGTTCTATATAAAACAATTAAAATAGACTGTAAAACAAATAAAATTTATACCGTTCAAAAATAAACGATATGGAATCGATCGAAAGAAAATATATAGTATAGATATTTACATATTTATTTTGTTAAAAACATATGTTAGTAATTTGAAAGTAAATGAGATAGAAGGAGAACACACATATTTAATAATAGAATTTCGAACTATATCAGTTACATATAGTACATTACGTATAAATAGAACTACTATATTGATGAGTTTATGAGGTATTTTGATGAGTCAGTAAAATAACTAAAATTGCATTCTATATGACTGTGTTCTATGTATAGATTTTATATGATGTTGTTCTATATAGAACAATATTATCTTATTTTATTGCATATTAATTTCTTTAAAAATCTATGTCCGTTTACAAAAATTTAAAACATACCATCTTCAGAAAAATCTATGTTTAAAAAAAAAAAAATTCTGAACTTGAATAACTGTTTTGAAAAAGATTGAAACCAATAAAAATGAAAGAGGGAAATAATATTTGAATTTAGGAAGAAAAAAAAAAAAAAAGAGACACGCCACCTTGCTTCATGCGCGTCAGCGCGTGAGAAGTGAGAGGAATATAGAATATATTTCATAAATATATATGGCCAAATTTGTTTATGGTTATTCAATTAATTTTCAGTTTTTTTTTTTTGGTTATCTAGTGTAATTCCCCTAGTAACAAAACACGTCAGTTTTATGATGTAAACAAAAAAAACGTCAGTTTTATTTCATAAACAATACAATCTTAATGATATCTAATATAAACTATTTTGTAGCTGAATATTAGTGGTCGGTTTGAAAGAACCGACTGATACCTCGATAAATCGTTGTGTCGTTTCATTTATTTTTATGCTTTTAATCGCTTCTATGAAATCGAATTATCAAATCCAATAAAAGAGTCAAAAAGATATGGTGATTTCAGAGCCGTTGGATACTGTGGTAATGGTTTGCACATTGATACTTGAATTCAATATCAATTATGTATATATTTTTGAGAAATTCTTTAAAATACTACTAAAATGAGTTTTTGTTCCAAGCATACCATCATTAGTTTTTTCTTTCTTAAACTACCAATAAATAGATTTTTCACAAATACCACAAACATTAAAAATGAGTTTTAAGGGTTTATAATTTAAATATTTGGGTTTGAGTTCACTATTTTGGGTTCATGGTTTAGTTTTCAAGATTTAGAGTTTATTGGGTTTAGTTTTAAGAGTTAAAAGTTTAGTTTTAGTTTTGTTGTATTTATGGAAAAAAATAATGTTTGTAGTAGTTTTGGAAAGAAAAAACTATTGATAATATGTTTGAAACTAAACCTTACTTTTGAGAATTGCCCTATATTTTTTGATGTAGATAAATTCAATATAAATCAGTAAACCTATTAATTTTATTTTATTTTTTGATTCTTACTAATTTGGGAGGATCCTTGGCCGTATGAGCCGATACGAGTAATAAATGTTGGAAGAAGTATCAATTATTGTGGTAGTGAAATGCGTGAGCAAACTGACTAGTATTGACTATTGACAATCCCAAAAATAACGAAAGAGATTCTATAGAAAAGAGGTTTCTATTTAGAGCAAATGAGAATAGGCAACAAAATCTTAGAACGAGTACAAAACTACAAAACGAACGTTGTAAAAAACAGTAACTACAATTATAATATTGTCATTTGGTCTTTCCGTGCCCAAAACCAGTATAGTTCCCTCTATTCATAATACTCTATATAGGATGTATTTAATATAGCATTTAGAGTAATTTATATTAAAATCATAAATTCTATGTTATTCAAATATGAATTAGTCTTTTAAAATCTCATGTTTATTGAATTAGTGATTTGTAAATAAATCTTAAAATCCATTGTTATTGAAAATATTTAAGTAGTAGATTTTAGGGGTCTTTAGTGATTTGAAAATGTTTTGGTATAGTTTCTTAGTTAAAATAAAAATAAAAATCTAAATCTCATGGGTTTAGGTGATATTTCATAGAGTTTTAAAAACAAATCATAATAACTTACCTAATTAACTCACATCATCTAAAAACTCAGTAAAACTCAAATCTTTCCAAATCCTCGTAAATATTAGATTGAATACACTTATATCTCTTTCTAACGTTTTTAATCTATAAAATATATTTGTATTGGTGGAATATCTTTGTATATCATATAAATATAATCCTAGTTTTATATTTACATCTCTTATTTATATCAAATATATCATATTTTATATAATTTGATGACGGTGAAATATCTTTGTATATCATATAAATATTATCCTAGTTTTATTATATTTATATGTTTTTAAATATAAACATAGCATTTTAACTATTTCTCAAAGAACATTAGTCATGCTAAATTTATACTTTTGTTTATAGTTTCAATTAAAATGGGGAAATATTATTATTATTATTATTTTAAAAGGGGAAATATATAGAAGAAAACAACGGAAAATACATCAATTAAACAGAATTATATAAGATAAAAAAAATCACAACAACAAAAAAAACACGATTGCATTCAATTAAATACATGAATGAATTTGTAAAAACTATACAAAATATAAATAAATTAACGTGAAAACGCAAACAACACTTTTATTTAGATATATACTACAATTTATGTTCTTCAATTGTATTTTTTTTTAACAAGTGATAGGTGTATATTTAAAGTTTATCTAAATAGCTAACGAAAACGGAAAAAAGGGAGAGAAAAAGAGAGAGAGAGAGAGAGAGAGAGAAGAGAGGCAATCAAATCAAAAGGTATTAAATTGGGAGAGTCTCTCTCTCTTCTCTCATTCATTCACTCACTCTATGTTGTTGTTACCTCGTGGGTCGAGATCTTTTCGCCAGATTCTCTAGAAATCGCGAACCCCGAAAAATAAGCTCTCAGAAAATATCCGAATCCTTCATAATTTCTTGTGTCCAAATTGAATTGGGACTGCTCTGCGAAACTCAGGAGGAGCCCCGATTCGCTGAGTTTTTTTCTCTGTGAGTGCCACCAGAAATCGTCTTCAAAGTTTTCCATTTTCGTGTTTCCTTTCGTCCCTTTTCGCCCATCTGCTCGATTTCACGTTTTGTGATCCCTCCTCATGAGTGTTGATATGTAACAGTTTGATCGTTTTTTCTTGATGGGTTTTTTTGGGATTCGTTCTTAGCTTTCGCTTGTTTGTTTTCCTGCATTTCGACGATATCCGCTATTTGTTTCATCTACTATCACTAACGTTCTAGAGTGTTGCGTTATCTAGTCAAGTTGACTCATTCAATGGGTTTAACTGTAAATGTGAACTGTTCCCTGAAAACGTTCCGTACAATTCAGTCTTATGATGTGTGTTTGGCTCTGTAAGCTTCGTTTCCATGTTGTGAACATTATTATTATTCTGTCTTCTTAATGCAATTTTGCTCTTTTTTTGCAGGCAGAAATCTTCTGCAATTGTTCATGACGGGTCAAGACATCAATGGGATCGAGTTTCATCAGAAGAGACATGGTCTGTTGAAGGATCAAGTCCAATTGGTTAAGAGAAGGGGCTCGGTTCGGTACGAAATTGTTCCAATTCAAGATCGGTTGTCATTTGAGAAGGGCTTCTTTGCGGTTATCCGTGCGTGCCAATTGCTTTCTCAGAAGAATGATGGGATAATATTGGTTGGTGTTGCTGGTCCTTCTGGTGCCGGAAAGACGGTATTTACTGAGAAGATACTCAACTTTCTGCCAAGTGTTGCCGTCATATCAATGGACAACTATAATGACGCCAGTCGAATTGTTGATGGAAACTTTGATGGTAAAAATTTCATCATGATATTTTTGTTTCATTAAGGTCTCAGGAGGAACCAAGTCTTATGTATCTATTGAGCTATTGCAATTGTTTTGAAATTTAGATCCACGGTTAACGGATTATGACACATTGCTCAAGAATCTTGAAGATTTGAAGGAAGGAAAGCAGGTTGAGGTTCCTATTTATGATTTTAAGTCCAGCTCTCGTGTTGGATACAGGTAATGGATTGCACGATTTCCATTTTCTGATTACATCATCATTTTTGTGCTTCATCTAGACAGTCAATCAATTGGTGTCCATTGTCACAAAAGTTGGATATTACATTCATATCAGCATGGTTAACCACTGTATTCCTTTTGGTTATTCCACTGAAGACCTTGTTTTAACGTCATGTTTTAATTTTCTTAGGACCCTTGATGTCCCAGCTTCTAGGATTGTGATTATTGAAGGAATCTATGCTTTGAGTGAAAAATTGCGACCTTTATTGGATCTTCGTGTGTCTGTTACTGGTGGAGTTCACTTTGACCTTGTTAAACGGGTTCTTCGTGATATACAACGTGCAGGCCAACAGCCAGAGGAGATAATCCATCAGATATCTGAAACAGTTTGTTCTCATTTCTTTTATATCTTGCTTCTTGGCTGTTATTGGTTAAGTAAACTGTTTAAAGTAATAAATTCACTGTTTATGTAGGTGTACCCAATGTACAAAGCTTTCATAGAGCCAGATCTCCAGACTGCTCAAATTAAAATCATTAATAAATTTAACCCCTTCACTGGTTTTCAGAGTCCAACATACATCTTGAAGGTTTGAAAAATGACCGGATTTGTCTGTCCATGTTATAATAAGAAATGCTCTGTAATCTCAGTATTCAATTTCAGGTATCTACTGACTGCGTTTGGTAAACTGAAGTTTTTTTTTTTGATGTTGATTTGTTGTAGTCAAGAAAGGATGTATCCGTTGATCAGATCAAGGCGGTCCTTTCTGAAGGACATACAGAGACTAAGGAGGAGACTTATGATATATATCTTCTTCCTCCTGGTGAAGATCCAGAGTCGTGCCAATCATATTTGAGGATGCGAAATAAAGATGGAAAGTATAGCCTCATGTTTGAGGTTTGGCCCTTCAGAGTTTTCTTCCATGTTTTCATCAATATGACTTTTCAAATCTGAAAAGCTGACAACCTTCTGATTCTGGAATGTTAAGATTGTTTAACATGATGTGGTGAATACTTATGGTTCTGATTTTGATATCCAGGAATGGGTTACGGATAGTCCTTTTGTCATATCCCCAAGGATTACTTTTGAAGTGAGTGTTCGCTTACTTGGTGGGCTTATGGCATTGGGATACACAATAGCAACCATACTTAAAAGGAACAGCCATGTATTTGCTACCGATAAGGTGGTTGTGAAAATTGATTGGCTTGAGCAACTGAATCGTCACTACATGCAGGTTTGTCTATCTAAACTCACTCACCACAATGTGCTTGAAAATTGGTAGCATCTTGACATAATAACTGTAGAAGAAATTTATATATTTCTGCCATATGGATTTATGATGGCATTCTAGTTCCCATTGAGTATAAAATTTGTTTATCCAGAAAACAATATGACTATAGAATTCAATCTGTAATAATCAGGTGCAAGGTAAAGATCGGCAAATTGTACAGAGTACTGCAGAGCAGCTAGGATTGGAAGGATCGTTCATTCCACGCACCTATATTGAACAGATCCAACTGGAAAAACTGATAAATGAAGTAATGGTATGATTTTCTGTTCAGGCTTATGGTTTTTGTTTTTATTACATCTCATTGGGTTCCTGATAAAAAAAGTCCCATTACAGGCCCTACCAGATGATTTGAAGAACAAGCTTAGCTTAGATGAGGATTTGGTGTCTAGTTCAAGCCCAAAGGAAGCACTCTTACGAGCGTCTGCAGATAGAGTAGCCATGAGAAACAAGAACCTCAAAAGGTACACTTCTTTTGAGGAGTGTATGAGAAAGCTTTGTTAATTCCAATTTCATGTGTCCTTAAGTAGTTATGCCATTTGTGATACACAGAGGCATGTCACATTCGTATTCAACCCAAAGAGATAATAATTTGTCCAAGCTTGCTGGTTATTCTTCAAGCGATAGGAGGTACGAAGAAAGAAATCATGACTCACCAGCAAACGAGGTTCAAATTTGTTCTCTTTCATTTCTTCTTGGCAACTTTAAAGCCATCGTTTTAGCTTAACAGTGCACTTCTTCTGGTTTATCTATTTTTAGGGGTTTATGACTCAGCTTTCGGAACAAATATCATCTCTCAATGAGAGAATGGATGAGTTCACAAGCCGGATCGAAGAGCTAAATTCAAAGTTGAGCTGCAGCAAAAACTCTCCAACACAGCAGAGCATGACACTCCAAGCTGAAGTCTGCAATGGGTCAGCTCCTACTTCGTATTTCATTTCTGGTCTGGACAATGGCTGTTTGACAAATTCCATAATGCCCCATTCATCATCATCCTCCCAATTAGCCAAGGATTCGCCATTAATGGAAGAGGTAAGTAACCTCACATTTTTCTCGTTTATGAATTTGGATTTTTATTACCTTGCTTTGAAACGGTGAGTTGTTGTTTCTGGTGCAACCAGATATCGACCATTTCACGTGGACAGCGTCAAGTGATGCATCAGTTGGATAATTTGTGCAATCTGATGAGAGAAAGCTCAGCAGAAAGGACACGCCTAGCAAGAGCAGGGAGCAGCAATAGCAGCAGCAGAGGCAGATCAAGCAAAAGCTTCTTCTTGTCCAATGCGGAATCTAAGAGCATCCCTCTCGTGTTAACCTTGGCTTTTTGCAGCATAGGCATTGTAGTGATCAAGAGCTACATTAACAAGCGGCAATAACATCTCTAACCACTATGGCTCTTCTCTTTTTTTTTGGTATTTTTCTCACCGGAGGCATTTTGTGAGCTTCTCTACATGGACGATGACACCAATTCTCTTCCCCTAAATTAGTCGTTCGGAGAGACATTCTCGATTAATTTTATTCAATAAAAGTTCAGTACTTTTTTAAAGCTTAGCAGTCATTTTGCACTGTTTTTTTGTTCTTAAATAATCAAAGACAAGACATGGCTGCAGACTCAACACACAGACAAAGTTATATACCAAATACAAAAAAGCAACTTTATTGGCATAATAT
The DNA here is from genome assembly GCA_030161315.1 of Eutrema japonicum. Classification (NCBI taxonomy): domain Eukaryota; kingdom Viridiplantae; phylum Streptophyta; class Magnoliopsida; order Brassicales; family Brassicaceae; genus Eutrema; species Eutrema japonicum. Next base: position 14,210,566 of record BSQW01000001.1, read on the forward strand.
GACTCGTTCAAAGGAAAAAAGCAAAGGTTGTTAAAACGAGACATGTACTTAAGGTAGTAACTTCAGAACTCAGAAGCTTGAAGGAGCTTGGACAACTTTAATCGTATTTATGCGCTCTTAGGCTTTGAATGGGCCAACGGAACAAAAGTGGTTCCACCGTAAAGCGAACCGTATGGGGCTAAAATTTAATTGTCATTTTTCGTCATTTAAAAAATAATAAACAATATACAAACCAAGAACCACCAGAGGAACTTTTTCTAATTCATCAGTCTTCAAAGTGAAAATTGCAATGACAAAACAAATAAACAATATACAACCCATTAATATTGAACAATATTATGCAACCACTTGATCTTACATTGGAATGTTGAATGTTGTTTGTTTCATCATTGAAGGTGTTGAGTTGAGTCCATGTACCTAGTTTAACCATTATATATGCATATAGAAACCGATGTTTTGGATTCTCCAACGGAGCTGCAAAAATATAGGTAAGAGACTCTGATTAGCACTGCTCGATTCCCATCATATAGCTTTGTCTAACCAAGCTGGTAATCTCAATGAAGATTTCATTCCAAGTCTTGTGAGGAAGACCGAGTATAGGAGATGCAGCAACAGCACAAAGAATCCACTGTTTAGCAATAGCTGTTGAAGAATCAAAGGAAAGCATTTTCTCAGCTTCTTTTATTTCCCGCCTTACATAGAGAGAAGTGTGATAAAGAGATTGCGTACCACTGTCCCGAATATCATATAAATGAGGCTCATTGAAGGCATTGTGTTCAGGCCCATGGCAGTGAAAACATAAGAGAGAGAGGCGTGGATGTTGATTGTGATCTGCAACAACAATGCAGTAACAGTTTTTATTTCTGAAAGAGTTACTATGGGTGAGAAGAGTTAAAGAGGTTTTTGAGGGAAAGAGGCTTACCACAGCGAGAATATTTTCTCTTATTAAGAAGGATGATGTCAGAACATAGCCTATGAGACCCAATGCTCGAACCTGCGTAGGAAAACATGACAACACAAGTAAACAAGGAGTGATAAGGAAATGTTCACTGTTCTGTGTGTAATCTCAGGAAGCAGACATTTCACCATTGTGCACAAGAAAATCGAGAGACGCCAGCTTGCCCCCATCCTGAGAACAGAAGAGCATTGCGAAAAATAAATAGTTGAGATAGTGTTAAGCTGGAGTAATCTACTTCCAAAACTTCAGTCATTCTTCAAGTAGTAAATTGTAAGATGTATATATTAGTTAGTGTGGAGCATTTCAAAGTTTTTTGTTGTGGTCGAGAACTAGAAACTGTGCAAGATAGAGACGAGTGTATGAATTCACATACCTCCACAATGATCCCATCGCAAGCCCCACAAGACCATGAGTAAGCTACAAGAGAAACCCCCAGGCGTTAAGCAATGGTCATGCAATCTTTGTGAAAGGGGAATAATAAGGAAATAAGAATAAGTAGCAGGTTGAAGCATCATAAGATGAAACTCTGCTTGGCAAACTAGTAAAGAGGAGGCTTACAAAATAAGTTAATGCTTTGACCGGACCTGATAATATGAACAACAGCATGACAGTAGCAACCTGAGAGACAAACAAACACCACAAAGACTTGAAGCACATGTCCAACAAAAGAGAACAAAAAAAAACTTGGAATTCTTGAAATTGTATTCATTTTGAAAGAAGAGTGTTCTTTACAAACCATTGTCTTCCTGCCACCTGCAATATTCCATCGTATCGAAGATATCACAATTGGCAGTGAGAAGAAACACCCGAAGTAGTTCTGCGTTCAAAGTGTAACTCAGACTCGACATAGAAGGAATAACTAGTTATTTCTATGAAACATGATGTATCACACTAACGATCAATCACATAAAGAACGATGATTCACACACATACTTTGTTTCCAAAGTTAACATAAAACTTCCCTCTATTTTGTAGAATGCAATACATAACCTCAACACTCGATCTCCTTACGAGAATCATAGAGGCTAGAGAACATATGAACTAAGAACATCTATTGGGTTTCTAGGCGAATGGCTACAGCTACAAAGCTCAGTGAGGCTTGTCTTCGTCAACTGAATAAAATTCGAAATGGGGGAAAAACCTCAATGGCGAGAGAATTGCTGAGAAAGTAAACGAGGCCGGTGACAGCAGCGAACATGGCGCACTCCACCAATCTCAGCGTTTTCTGGTAAACGACTTCATCTCCCTCCGCCGCTTCTTCCTTATTGACATCCTCTTGATTACTTGAAAACGAAGCTCTGGTGCTGGAGACACTCGAGAGTGCGAAGCAGCTTCGGTTGGAGGTAGAAACGAGGGAGATTCTGGGTCTTTGTGGAGAGAGTGACAACAGAGAAGAAGAAGAAGAAGCAAAGGGCTGTGTAGGGACAAAACGGTGAGATTGAGTAATGGTGGACTGGTGATGAATCGTTTTGAGGAGATTCATGGAGGCGAAGAAGAAATCCGCCGAGATATCTCTTCCCACGGCGCGTGCGAGCTTTCTTCTCCGTCTATATATATCTGGATTCTTGAGATGTTCGATAGAAATTATTTGGTTGAATCATACCAATTTAAACCGACCGGTGTGGTAAATATATTCCATCATTTCGATTTTGGCTTTGTTGCTTCTTCCTTCCTCTCTATAAAGGGCTCCGACATCAAAATCTAGAAGAGGTGTGACTCCGGCCTGCTTTTCCTCCAGCATCCTATAGCACAGAGCGAGCGAGCGGGAAATTGAAAATTGAGGGAAGCCAGAGAATTTTAAAACTCTCAGTTCTTGATCCCATCTGGGATTTTTCTCTTGCTCACTCGATTCCTCTCTAAAGTTCATATAGAATCGAAACATGGTGGTCGACCAAGATCAGCAATGGCTGCTCAGCTGCTTGACTGCAAGTCTTGACCCTAACCAGAACGTTCGTTCCTTCGCTGAGGCTTCACTCAATCAGGCCTCTCTTCAACCAGGTCCGTGGCTTAATCGTTTGGGTTGCTCCTTTGTGTTTTTTTTTTTTGATTCTGCAAAACTAGATTTCGGCTAGTTAGAATTTTTCAATTGAAACCACAAGTCCCCTCTGTTAAGCTTTTGAAATGAATGTTTGGGGGTATGCCCAGACTGTTGAAAGCATTTGATTGAGAACGATGAACAAGTGAGCATATCCTCGTCTTGTTTCTGGTAGATGAAACGAAAAGATGAAGGTCACCATATTTTCTAGAATTTTGTTCTTGCAGGGTTTGGCAGCGCATTGTGCAGGGTTGCTGCTAACAAAGACCTCTCATTGGGATTGCGCCAAATATCCTTTTTTCGTAGCATAGATTTGTTTTTCCCCTAAACAATCCAGCAGTCTATCTGGAATTCCTTTTTTTTGTTCTTAACCTACTGTTACCTAGCTGCCGTCCTGTTAAAGCAGTTCATTAAGAAACACTGGCGAGAGAACGAGGAGGCTTTTGAATATCCTGTTGTCACAAGTGAGGAAAAGGTACTCTCACTATCTATCCTGTTTTATTGTTTGGGTTTCCTGCTGCGATGGTTTGCATATGTTTATGAAATACTTTTGGTTATGTTATTAGGCTCTTATTCGAGGACTACTTTTGGGCTCACTTGATGACTCTCATAGAAAAATCTGTACGGCCATTAGTATGGACATATCGTCAATTGCCACTTATGATTGGCCAGAAGAGTGGCCTGAGTTATTACCCTTTCTCTTGAAGTTGGTTAGCGATCAAAACAACAGTAATGGAGGTATATTTGCATTCAGTTTTGTTGCCTCTAGAGATATCCCTTCTTACCTCTCATTTCCGTACTCTTTCATGAGAATAGTCAAGCGGTTTCCTTAGGCTGAATTTATCGCCAAATTCAACAGTTCATGGAGCTTTGAGGTGTTTGGCTCTTCTCTCTGGTGACTTGGATGACAAAGAGGTGCCTACGCTGGTACCTGTGTTGTTTCCTTGCTTGCATGCAGTCGTATCCTCTCCTCAGGTTTGTATCCTAATATTGATACGATCAGACTTGTGTTGAATCACGTTTTTGGCATGTTAAATTTCGTAAATGAAATTTTTAGTGATGAAGGCTCTTATGAAACTCACTCCTTTGTATTATTTTTCATTTGTATATGTAGAGCTATGACAAGTATATGCGAGGAAAAGCCCTTTCAATTCTTTATTCATGTATATCTGTTCTTGGAGCAATGAGTGGTGTGTACAAGGTACTTTCTTTTTAATAATTCTCATTCTATACATAAATTTTAAATGTGTTTTGCTTCAGCTACTTCTGTTATCAGTTGACATATATAAATTGTTTATATTCAGACAGAAACTACTACTTTGGTGACTCCTGTACTTAAGATTTGGATGAATCAGTTTTCACTTATATTGGAACATCCTGTGCAACGTGAGGATCCTGATGATTGGAGTTTAAGAATGGAGGTTCGTCTCATCTTGTGATTGTTGTACTTTTGTTTTTGTTCTCATCAAATGGCTGGAATTGTATAACAGGCCCCTGTCTTTGTGTTGATTTTGTCTGCTCTCATTAGGTCTTGAAGTGCTTGAATCAGTTTGTACAGAATTTCCCATTTCTCATTGAAAGTGAATTGATGGGTATGTTCTCATTTTACCCATGTCTCTTGTTTATTCATACATATGCATCTGAAGCGTCGTTATTGAAACATAATATTCTTGCAGCCATTATGAGGCCATTGTGGCACACATTTGAGTCATCTCTACAAGTGTATCTTCGATCGGCAATTCAAGGTGCTGAAGATTCATATGATGGAAGATATGATTCAGATGGTGAAGAAAAGAGTCTTGACACTTTTATCATCCAGGTAACTTGCCATTTTCACTGATCAAGGTTTGTTTTTCTTCAAGGTCTCAATTTCTAAGTTAATCTTTTGGTTAGAGCTGGGGCGTTTTGCTCATAGATTGTTGTATTTTAATGAGTTTGCGGCCTAACTGACACTCGTTTTTGCATATGAGTATCCTTTGTGCAGCTATTTGAGTTTCTGACAACCATCGTTAGCAGTAGAAGACTTGCAAAGGTTTGGCTGAAACCTTTTCAGTGTTTTCCTTCATTTTCGTCGTATTTTGCTTTGGTTTCTTGCCCAAATATTTTTATATCAGGTCATTGCCAGTAATGTCAGAGAATTGGTATATCAAACCGTCGCTTTCCTCCAGGTTACAGAACAACAGGTAAGGATGAATCATGCATCTTCTGCCTACTCAAACATGATAGGATATAGTGGTTATATTTGGTTTTTTGAATCTCTGATGATAACATGAATCTATCTCGGGGAAGCTTTACGAAGCTAGACAGCCTATATATGTATGACTGAGTAATTGTGTTGTTGTGCGGTAGCCTCTTCTCCTTTGCTTAATGTATTTATCTCTTGCTATCTCTACGAATAAAAGACAACCAGAAGGCTTATCCCTTTTACCTTAGCTCTAGAACTTTTGTAACTTTTTGTGTATATCCCTTATTTCCTTAGGAGCAATATCTGTTTCCAATGCATATGTTTGTTTCATAGTTTACTGTATCTCACTTAACCAAGTCTCAAACTGGTGGAACCTTTTTAGTCTGTTCTGTTGTTAGTATCTGTATCACGGACTGTTGGGGCAGTACAACTTTTGCTGTGCCTATATATTGTTTGCCATGTGGTGATTTCATCTTGTGGTTTAAATACCGCAAATTAGCTGCTAAAATCGTAAAAAGGCTTTATTAAAAGAATCTTGAGCTAGCTCAGATACATGATGTAATATGATGTTGTTTAGCTAGTTGTGTCATCCCTTTCCATTATATTGGTCTCACAAAATTGTACTTGTTATTTGTGCTAGCTTCCTATTTGTTTGCTGGCAATAGTTTAATTAGTTTGCGGTTTATATGTCTGACATTGCAGAAAAGACATGTCTTTATTCTTTAACTCACATGTAGCTTCTCTCCAGGTTCATATGTGGTCCATGGATGTAAACCAGTTTGTAGCCGATGAAGATGAAGGTAGCTACAGTTGTCGTATATCAGGTAAGCTGTATCTCACTCTTCTTAAGTCAAATTCATATGCTTATGTATAGTCAGAGACAAGATTTGGAGGTCATATGCATATCTGTATATGCAAAATTATGAATTTGTAACTATACAATTACCTGCTTCACCACAGGAATACTTTTGTTGGAGGAAGTTGTCAATACTTTTGGTAGGGAAGGGATCAATGCCGTTGTAGATGCTGCTGGAAAACGATTCCAAGAGTCTCAAGCTGAAAAGACAGCTGGTTCTCCGGCCTGGTGGAGGGTAAGTGCACTTAATTTCTCTTTATTCTTGTATTTCTGGAAAGGTTTGACAAGCCATTATTTCTCTGATGTTTAGACACTGTCACCAATTCTGTGAATATATATATATATATATATATATATATATCTTTTTCTCCCCGTTCATGTTTTCTTTTTAACTTTCCACCGTACTTTGATATTGTCCATTTGTTAGATAAGAGAAGCTGCTCTCTTTGCTTTGGCTTCCCTTGCCGATCAACTTGTTGAAGCTGAGGTTCGTGTTTTCCATGGAAATTTAAATACAAAAAGGTTACTTATGCTGGGAAACATGTTATCCTTAATACTATCTTTTCAGGACTTGAGAACTGACCCTACCAATTTAGCTAAATTTGTTGAGCAATTGATAATGGAAGATACTGGAATTGGTAGGTATTGTAAGATCGACTGCTCCAACATATTTTTCTCATTTGGTATTCAAATTGTGGTACATGACTGGAACCTTTATTTAACAGGGTATCATGAATTTCCTTTCCTTTATGCCCGCATATTTACAGCAGTTGCTAAGTTCTCCTCTCTGGTAATTTCTGATTTTCTTCTCTCCCTACATAACTTTAGCCTATGAATTGAATCTTTTCACGTTAATTAGATCAACCCTGGAATTCTTGAGCACTTCCTCAATGCTGCTGTTAGAGCTATAAACATGGACGTGTATGTTCCCTACCCTTCTGCTGGTAGTATCTTTATCGTCAGAGATAAATGTTGACTTAATAGATACCATTGTAAACAGGCCTCCACCTGTAAAAGTAGGCGCATGTCGGGCACTTTTGCAGCTCCTACCCGATATGAACCGTTCAGTTATTCTGCCTCAAATCATGAATTTATTTTCATCTCTCACTGATCTCCTCCATCAGGTAAATATTTCTACTGATGAACTATTAGAATAGCGCGTGAGTCTATTTTTCTTTTGTCACTAGAGGTTTTTGATTCTTTTGTTTAGGCTTCAGATGAAACTTTGATTTTGGTTCTTGAAACTCTTCAACAAGCAATCAAGGCTGGTAAGTAAACATAATTTCTCCTTGTAAATAACTTTCGGAATCTGTTCATGTAATAATTCTCACCTATTTCTTATTTTCTTTATCATTTTCTAGGCCATGAAGCATCAGCTTCAATAGAGTCTATTATCTCTCCAGTGATTCTTAATGTGTGGGTGGCACATGTTTCAGATCCCTTTATGAGTATCGATATTATTGACGTCCTGGAGGTAAATCTCGTAGTTAGAAATGCAATTTGTATAGTTTGTGTATGTTAAATCTCTTACCACTGCTTATATCATTCGAAAGTGAACAATAAAAATACTATGTCTGCAACTAATGTCTTGCCTATGGCTCTCACGCAGGCAATAAAGAATTCGCCTGGCTGCCTTCATCCACTGACATCAAGGATATTACCATTCATAGGACCAATTTTAAATAAGGTTCAGAATCATGATTTCTGACACCTTTTTTCTGTTTACTATTTTCTCTTCCCTAGTTTCCTTTTAAAAGTCATCTCTGTGGTGATAATCAGCCACATCAGCAGCCTGAAGGACTAGCAAGTGGATCCTTGGATCTTTTAACTATGCTTCTTAAGGCAAGTTATACTAGCTGGATTTTCATAGTACGTAAATAATTCTGTGTGCTAAATGGACAGTGTTTCTCGTGTTTTGCTGACTATTTTTCTAGTCATATATAGGGTGCCCCATGTGATATAGTGAAAACTACATATGACTTTTGCTTTGATGCTGTCATTCGTATCATACTCCACAGTGAGGACCATAGTGAACTACAGGTGATAAAAATTTCCGCGTCTAGTTTGCTGCATCGTTATCTATCTAGAAAGAATCACTTATCCCTAGCCTTTTAATTGGTCAGAATGCTACAGAATGTCTGGCAGCTTTTATATCTAGTGGAAGACAAGAGTTGCTCTCTTGGAGTGGTGATCCCGGTTTTACCATGAGAAGTTTGCTTGATGCAGCTTCTAGGTACAATTCTTCACTTACCTTTTTGTTTGGTTTATTTCACGTCCACCAAAAGCTGAAGGCATACTGTTTTGTGTTTTCTTTTTGCATTTGTTAGTATGTTGTGCATATGTGAATCTGTTGGCAACACTTACGCATGTGAAAAGAAAACAAAGGAAACCAGTGATGAATTGTGCATATACATGGGTAAATCTATTCACCATAAAAGAAGTCTGAATCACCTGCAATTGTTCTGTTCTTTAGAGTAGCGTTCTTAATAAATACTGTGATATCTACATTTCCTGGAATCATTTGATATAGTGTTTTGAGCACCTTGGTTTGTTGGGTCCTCAATGTTTTTCAATTGGTATTGTACTGTCTTTCTTTGCAAAATTGATTTCTGACTGTTGGTGCAGGCTTCTCAACCCTGATCTGGAATGTTCTGGATCTCTATTTGCTGGGAAGTATATTCTGCAGCTTATCTTGCACCTTCCGTCAGAGATGGCACCCCATGTCCAGGATCTGGTTGCTGCTCTTGTAAGACGGATGCAGTCTGCTGAAATTTCGGGTTTCAGAAGCTCGTTGCTGCTGATTTTTGCCAGATTGGTATTCTTCACCTTTCAGTTAGATAGTTTTAGCAGATTAATGGTTTATCTCTTTTTTGTAAGATGCTGTAACCGGAAGCATCTTTTTCCTTTGATTTTTGCAGGTCCATATGAGTTTTCCGAACGTGGATCAATTTACCAATCTGCTTGTTAGCGTACCTGCTGAGGGCCATGAAAATTCCTTTGCGTATGTTATGACAGAATGGACTAAACAACAAGGCAAGCATATCTATTTGTGTTATCTAGTTGTATGATTATATTGGTCTACCTGATGCATCATAATAAGGGTTTTTCTGGCCATTTTAACTGGTTACTTAAGCATCTATATTCAGGGGAGATACAAGGGGCATATCAAATCAAAGTCACATCTTCAGCTCTGGCCTTGCTACTGTCCACTAGACATTCTGAATTCGCGAAGGTCAATGTCCCAGGCAATCCGATTCAGGTCTTATGCTGTACCTTTTTTTTTTCCTTTAATCCAGTTTACCCTCACAGCCTAACAAAAACGTGATTATATTTCTTGTATAGTCCAATGGTGGCATAACCACGCGCTCAAAAGCTAGATCTGCTCCTGAACAATGGACCAGTATCCCTCTACCCATGAAGGTATGTTTTTGTTTGATCCTTAGTCTAAATGTTCTCAACGTACAAGCTGCAACTCAAAATACGTATCCTTTGGGGATATACAGTTCAGTATTGACTCATTTTGATGCCCTTTACAGTTCTTAATCGGTTATATCCTCATTCATATTCTGGTTTATGTTTTCAGAAACTTTACATTCTTTGGCTCTGCAGATACTGGCTTTACTAGCTGATACATTGATTGAAATTCAAGAGCAAGTTTTGGGTTGTGAAGATGAGGTGAATGCTTCCTTGAGCTTTTTTATTTCCTTTTCAGTCTTCGAGTTGATGGGAACTTGAGGCTAATTCTTTTTTTGTTTGGAGTAGCAGGATAGCGAATGGGAAGAAGTCCATGAAGGAGACGTTGAAGCTGAGAAAGACTTGCTACGTTCAACTGGTGCCTCTCAATCCAGCAAAGCCACATATGAACAACTTAAAGCAATGGCTCGAACTTTCGAGGTCCTTTTTCTCTTTTACCTATATGGTTATACCATTAAACCTTATCTCATCGGTGTTAACCATTGATTCAACAGAACCAAGATGATGATGGTGATGATGACCTACATGTTACCGACCCCCTTAATGAGGTGACCTCTTGTCTTGTTAGTTCTACATATGTTTTGTATCTGCACCTAATTCTCCAAATCTTGATCTGTTTCACCAAGTCTCTTTCTCTGAACAGATAAATCTTGCAAGTTACCTGGCTGATTTTTTGTTGAAGTTTTCGAGTGGCGACCGGCCTTTGTTTGATAGTCTTTGCCAGGTATGGTTTCTATCCTCTGTATAATATATTGCACTTGATATGAACCACTTGGCTGATTTTCCAAAATTTGTAGGGCTTAACACATGCGCAAAGAAACGTGATCCAGACGGTACTGAACCGCTAGGTTTGGCGTCATAATCCACAAATTATGTCTCGAGTGTTGTTTTTGTCAATTGATTGATTATTGGCCATTTTATACAAAATATTCATGGTATTAAAAAAAAATATCTTTGGAATTTGTAAGAAAGAAAATCCTCTAGTTTCATGTTTGACTATACAATAAAACCCTCAGAAATAACGTTAAACTTAAAAAGATTTTAGGTTTTCGGGAGTCCATTCGAAAGTCCAAACTTAAACGGCCAACCCGAATAAGTTAGAGCTGCTTATGTAATGTCTTCTTATTGAGCAGTAAGTCTTGCTTTGACCAACAATTCATACCTTTTATACGTTACGGTGAACGAAATTCATGTAGTCGTTAATTAGTCAATCTATCATTCATAGTTTATCTTGTAAGAAATATGTTTGACTGATTTCATTATAAATATGCAATCTCTGTAGAAACCGGAAATCCTTAGAGATTATTCATATCATAAGAGTGCTAAATAGTTATATAACAACTTGGTAAATTCATGTAGCGAGGATTGGATCACAAATCAATTTCTAACCACATATCCTAAGGAAATCAATAAATATGGAAAGAGCAACATCATGTGCTTCGCTTTCTTTCTATTATTGCCAGTTTCTTTTCATATTTGAAACTGATGATTTAAATTTTACACGATCCCATATAATTGAAGACGAGCACGTGAAGGAGATGTTGTTGACGAGGAGGTGAAGGAGAAGTTGGAAGACGAGCAAAGGAACGAAGAGAGAAAGGAGAGAAAGAAATAAAGAAGAAGCTTGGATCGCTGATTTTAGATCTAAAAGGTGTATGAAGAGAATCAAGAAGAAGGTAAAACCAAAAAAGCTTAAAAGACAGAAAATTAACTTAGGTGTATTTCAGGCCAATATTAGAGCATGTCCAATGGGGGTTCTAAAAATGGGTATCTAAATTTTTTAGAACCTCACCTTTTAGAACCCCAACATTTTGTATGTTAATTTTTAGAATCTGTATCTAAGAGCATGTCCAATGGGGGTTCTAAAAATGGGTATCTAAATTTTTTAGAACCTCACCTTTTAGAACCCCAACATTTTGTATGTTAATTTTTAGAATCTGTATCTAAAAGTTCTAACTTTAGAACCCTTCTCTCTTCTTTTTAGAACCTCTCCAATATTTATCAATTATATATCATTATAATTTTTTAGAACTCTTCTATTTAGAACCCTTCTCTCTTCTTTTTAGAACCTCTCCAATATTTATCAATTATATATCATTATAATTTTTTAGAACTCTTCTATTTAGAACCCCCATTGAACATGCTCTAAACATTTGTTTTAGTATATCTAGTGAGAAGTCCACATTCGTGTAATAAAAACACAAAAATGTAATTCACCCTTAAAATATTGATTAAACTTTTTGATCTATTTTTTTAATTGTATATAATATAGTGAGTAAAGTATATATTATTTGTGACTTTTCAGATTTTAGTTAAGATTTCATATCTAGTAATCTAATAATTAATGAGCTCATTAAAAACCTATAACCTAGAAACCTAACATTTCTTTATTTAGATAGAAAACCTAACCTAAACTGGAAACTGAATCCGATTAAGAGACATCGTGCTCGGCTTTGCATCCGGATCTGAGTGAAGGTACGGGTCGGGGTCAGGATCCGGATCCGAGGCGCTTTCTACAATGTCTTGCGGAGTAGCAAGGAAAATATTTGTTCAACATTGTTGTTCATCGCTCGCGGTATCTCATATCTCTCTCAATGACGTTTCAAATAGTTTTCGACGGCAATGTTACTTTGTCTCTGATTCTTCTTCGAGTGCCTCTTGAAGAAAATACATAAGCTGATCTTGGTATCAAAGCGATGACATCAACTTATAAGTAGTGACGGTCCAACGTATTTGAATGCCCTACACAAATCTAAAAAATATGTCATTTTCATATTTTATTTAAAATCATAAATAATAATAAAACATAAGATCTAGTAGTGGTTGTAAAGATTAATGTATAAAACTTGTGATTTAAAATATACGACTGGTGTTAAAAATATTCCAAATAATTGTTCAACATTTGTTCACGAGCTATAAACAATTGGCAATTGTTTTAGTAAAAGTAGTAGATCGTATAGGCTCCATTTTGATAGCCTCATATGAAATATTAAAAACATTTAGCCCCTAATATTTAATTTTTGAATAGTAAAATCTAACTAAAATAGTTTATTTCTTTGAAATGTTGGGTTTGTTTTTTAGACTTTTTTCCTAGTTGTCCTTTAGGATTTGTCCACGGACCCGTGGAAGTCATTGGGCCGGGCTCTCTTGGTTGCTGACGTCATAACGTACACGGGTAAGAGAAACCCGACCCGACCCGACCCAGAACAATCAGCTTCTCGCCTCTACTAAACTAAAAAAGACTGAAGAAAACAATTCTACTTTTCTTCATCATCACTCTATGGCGGTGACTACTCCAGCTACACGTATTGCGCCGCCGCTGAACCGGCCTTTTCTCCACCGATCGACACTCGCTTCGCTTCATTGCGCCTCTAGGAAATTCCTCTTCCTCGGAAACCCCACTCCGAGTTCCACGATCGTCGCCGTCCGGTGCCAGAAACCTGTTTCCGACGGTGTTCACTCTATGCAATCCACGAATCCCGCCTCTTCTGTTTCATCTTCTATCGATTTCCTAACCTTGTGCCATCGGCTGAAGGTATTTGTGGAATCATATTAGATTATATCGATTCCGATATCGGAATTACGATTCCTCCTTGGGTTTTTCTTTTTCGGCTGGCTCGCTGCATGCATTGAGATGAATCATAAAACTACGTTATCGGCTTTTCATTATCTGAGAGTGTCTTTCAATTTTGAAATTTGGAATCCTGCATAGCTATATTCATGGTCAACATTGTCTATAAGTGAACTTTTTTTGGTGCCCTCTTGTGTAGACAACAAAGAGGAAGGGGTGGATCAATCAGGGGATAAATGGACCTGAATCAATTGCTGATCACATGTACCGTATGGCTCTAATGGCACTGATTACTGGTGATCTTACAGGAGTTGACAGAGAAAGGTTAGTGATTGCCTCGAGTGTTTTGAGTATTTGAGATGAGACAGAAAGGCTACTGTAGATTGTTACAATGAATTCTGATGTGTACACATATGATTTTTCTAACTTTGTAATAAACGACATGTAGTGTCTTGGACTTTATTCTGCCAGAGAAATGGCATATTCGTGGAACTCAGATTATAATGAAAATGTGAGCTGCTAGTGTTGTGGGATTATTGAAGTCAGAATTACAAAAACTGTGCTCTTGTCTAAACCCCCTTTTTAGTCTTTTATTGGTTGTTTTCGCCGCAAGATTTAGGTATACTTATAAACGTATGTCATTTAGATCACACATGTTCAAAAAGTTGAATGAAAGATAGGATAGGAAGAACACCAGTGAACAATTGATTTTAGAGTGAGATTTAGCACTTGGGTTTTCCATCTAGAGAATAATAATAAATTCCCCTTCTCATGGCTAATTGGATCTTTCTCCATCTTCCTTATTTTTCTTGGTATCTTAAACAGGTGTATTAAAATGGCAATTGTGCATGACATCGCTGAAGGTAAATACACATTTGATCCTTGTTATCCAATGTAAGGTTCAGTTTATTTCCTTGTCTTTTCTATGCACCACGAGACCTGATCTCTTCTCCTAGTTAGTAAAGTTCCTTCCAAAAAATACAGGGTGGTTTGGACTTTGGAGGATATAAACTTGTCTAGTTTCAAATGCCTTGGTAGGATATGGTATATAAGAGGTGTACTTGGATTCGGTTGTGCAATTGCCATTTTCTGTGGAGACGGAACTAAACATGTGTTAGAGCTGATTACATTTGGTTTCTTTCTCTCAATGTATTCGTGCATCTTCTGCAACTTAAATCCTACAAAGCCTCACCTCTTACTGGCTTCTGAACAGCTATTGTTGGAGACATTACCCCATCTGATGGTGTGCCTAAGGAAGAAAAGAGTAGGAGAGAGAAAGCGGCTTTAAAGGAGATGTGCAAAGTTCTGGGTGGAGGCCTGAGAGGTATATACGGCTCTGCTCTTGTTATCTACTAATATTTTGGTTTCCAAAACACTAATTCCTAAGTCAAATGTCAACAAGTGCAGCTGAGGAGATCACAGAACTTTGGCTGGAGTATGAGAACAATGCTTCTTTAGAGGCAAATCTTGTAAAAGACTTTGATAAGGTAATTATTGGTTTTGAGTTTGCAAACATCGATGGTTCCTTTTAGCTCTTACAATTTTCACAACACATGTTTACACATAGATTACACTGACTCTTGTCTTCATTGCGGCTCTAAGGTTGAGATGATTCTCCAAGCACTAGAATATGAAACAGGTAAGTCTCAGTCTTTATCTTTCTAATCACTTGTGCTTGTTATCCCTCTTACATCCCAAGAAATCTGACTCCACGTTTGAACATTGTTGCAGAACACGGGAAAGTGCTGGACGAGTTTTTCATATCAACAGCAGGTAAAGAACCCATATCATATGCTATTTCGCTTTACAGTTTAAGACGTAAATTCGAAGGATCTAGTTTCACCAAAATACCTTTGCTCCGATTTCTAATGCAGGCAAGTTTCAAACTGAAATCGGAAAGAGCTGGGCCGCTGAGATCAACGCGAGGAGAAAATGTCAATTAACAAACAGACAGAGATAGTAATGCAGTTGCGTCTTACCTAATGTATCTCCCTCAACTATCAACAGTAGAATCTGCAGAGTAACTCCTAAACTAAGCAGGCTCCTCTTGAACCAAAAGGTACAAGCTTCTGATGAAGTTTTCAATTTTTTTTTGTTGTGTAACAAGTACGTTTTTGAACTTCCCTTTTGGTTGCTAGTTAAGTAGGTATTCTGGTGAACATGAATCTGAATTCAGATATGCTTGTTTCTGAGAAAGTTGGATCAGAGCTTCTTATTAAAATCTTAATTCGAGGTTCGTAATGTAGTCGCAAACCCCTAATTGAAACATATCATGCACATACACTTGCTGGAACAAAAAAAAACAAATGCGCTTCTCGGGCCCCACTTAAACGCGTGTGCATAATTGTCACTATAAAATATGTAATGAACGTTTAGAAGAGGAGTCAACCGCTACAGATTCTGGAAAGACCTAAACCAAAGTTGTTGCCATGTGTTAAACACTGAAGAACACTCTCTTTCTGCTTCTTCTTCTTCTACAATGATGGCGAAGAAGGCTTTGCACTTCACTTCACTTCCCTACAATAATGTGTATGACACAACTAAAGTTATATGAAAGGAGATATTAATATATTTTATTCCATCGACCGACACAATTTTTCGTCAGTAAGATCCTCCATTAGCTCTGTTACCACGGTTTTTTTTTTTTTTTTTTTTTGATGTCTTTCGGTTTTCGGGAGTAATTCTAAATCCAAACAGGCCCAGACTAATTTTTCGGGTGAGAGTGACACAATCTACTTATAATGTCCTATTTGGCCAAATGCTTGTCTTAGTAATTCCACTCCCACAGGGAATCGATCCTTGACCTAGACCAACAGGGCCGACACTCACCGTAAAAAGGAAACCATCCGACCACCAACGACTTAGTTCTATGTTACCACGTTGCTCCAAGATTGACTAACAAATTGAAATTTGGGTGGATTTTACATTAAATTCTTGTGTTTTTGGTGAATGTTTATATATCTTTTAGGACTGTAGATTATGGAATTTATGCGTTACATGTGGTGTGACAAGTTAAATTAAAAAAAAAAAAAGGGTGGGGGTGATAGAAAAGAATAAAAGACAAGGAACATAAAGTCAATGCTGTATTATTAATTGTTTACTTTTTCTTCTTTTTGCTTTTGTGTTTTTATTGGCATGTAACTGATTTGGACAATGGTCCCAAAGCTCTCAATGTCAGTTTCACAAAATTTAATATCCAACAACGAGTGAACCATTGTTTTCTGTATTTTTACATCATTTTTTCAGCACTGATCGTACATATATTACTTACCTATACCACAGATGATACTTTATTTATTTCACTTGCATTATCGTTTCTATCTTAAATTTGTTTACATTTTGTTAATGTCAATATATACTATGTATTAAGTCTATACAAATGCAAATATTAGCGAACTTGAATCAGAATTTTTATTATGAAACGATAGTATTTTCGCTGGTCAACGGTGGTCATATCGTATTTTTTGGGTGTAAAATAAGTAAGAAATAAGATTTATGTTGACCGTTGATTTGACGTTGCAATAAAGCATTCTCTTAATCTTTATGAAGCACATCTCTATAATCCCCTCCAACAAATCTTAGAGTTATGTTTTTTTCAAAAAAGTTAAAATTTAACAGTGTATATTAGAGTTATATTTACGGATTAGCCTGAATAATATTTTAGTTTACTGCAAAACGGGTTAAATAGACAAATTATCACAAATTGACAGTTTGATCTA
This sequence comes from Eutrema japonicum, assembly GCA_030161315.1. Taxonomy (NCBI): domain Eukaryota; kingdom Viridiplantae; phylum Streptophyta; class Magnoliopsida; order Brassicales; family Brassicaceae; genus Eutrema; species Eutrema japonicum. The sequence continues at coordinate 14,227,364 of BSQW01000001.1, forward strand.
TAATCATTATATAAAATTAATTTTCTTAAATTTTAAAATAATTTTTTTAAAAAATATTACTCCACGCTATAATTAGCGCGGATTAAATCCTAGTAATAAATATTAATTGATTTGTTTTAACACAATATTCCCCTACGGTTCGCAGAGTTTTATTTTTGTTTCACAAAAACTATCGTTTTATGTTTCCAATACATAACTAGGATTTAACCCGTGCTAATTATAGCGCAGAATAATTTTTTTTATAAAAATTGTTTTGAAATTTAAAAAAAATTGCTTTAATCTGAATTTTACAGTATGACTAACTAATGATTATAGATAAAACTGTTAATTTATATTAATTTATCTATTTAACCTGTTTTGCAGTGAATTAAAATATTATTCGGTCTAACCCGCAAAAACTTATAATCTTGAAAACATAACTCTAATATGCAACTATTAAATGACTATAGTTTTTGTGGTTAGTATACAAACTTTTTTAAAAAAATATTTTTTTTGTGTCTAATTTTTTATAAAATTAGTAAAATATTTTTCAACGGTTGTTTTGATATATATTAAAATGAAATATAATAAATTATAGTAAAAAAAATATAGCAAGATTTTAAATATATATATATATTTTTTTTTTGAATATATATGAATTGATTATTATTTTAAAATATATAATATTAAAAATAATTAAGAAATTAAATAATAAATAACTTCTTCAATGCAAAATATATACTTTTCATATTTTAATCAATAATTTAAAAAAACTATTATATCATTTCTTATTTTAATGATTTTTTGTTATTTATAATGATATTTTATGTAATAACTTACAAAAATATCTTTTTAAATAATATTATAGAGATATATTATAGAGATCCAGTTTTAAATGGTAGTATTTGTGAAACATAAGAGCATGTCCAATGGTGAGGTTCTAAAAATGGGTATTTAAAATTTTTAGAACCTCACCTTTTAGAATCCCAACATTTTGTATGTTAATTTTTAGAATCTGTATCTAAAAGTTCTAACTTTAGAACCCTTCTCTCTTCTTTTTAGAACCTCTCCAATATTTATCAATTATATATCATTATAATTTTTTAGAATTCTTCTTCTTATAACCCCATTGAACATGCTCTAAGGACTATATATATATATTTTGGATTCATCATCCCACTTTTAATGGTGAGAAAAAAAGGTGAGAGAGACAAGTTACTTACTTAGTATGGCCATTAGCTAGGCTTTAATGGCTAACTTGAGAGTTGGGTTTTGACTAGCAGAGGAATTTTCTCCTTTGTGAATTGTGGTGTTGATGGAAACGGTCTTTCACAGATCTGAAGCTGTTTTTGCATTTGTCATCAAAATCAGGTAATCTCGGTTATCTGGAATTCGGATTTGGGAAGCATACTCGGTGATCTGGGTTCTCTGCTCTGTGTCGGACTAGGGTTTCAGTCTAAAGAATAGCAGCAGTGTTGGTGAAGTTTGACGTTACTGTCACCATCATCAACTCACTCTCTGGGGATTTCGGTGAAATATGTTAGAATTTGGTCTTTTGATTTAGATGGCAACACCGGTACAGCCTCCTACGGTGGAGGTGTCACCGTCTCAACCATCGGAGCCTTCGCCTCCCGGTCATAATGCCACTTCTCCTACCACACAACCCATTGATGGCAACTCACCGGAGATCCCAAACCCTCCATCTCAATCTTCTTCTCCTCCTCCGGCGACTCCATTATCATCACCACCACCACAACCTTCTCCCTCACCACCTCCACCGATCGGAGCTCCTCCTCCTAATCCTACATCTCCCGACCTGCCAACAAACCCACCACCACCTGTGAGCTCTCCCCCTCCACCTCCAAAACTTGATCCACCCGCCATTTCAGCACCGTCAATACCATCAGTTCAGCCACCGGAAAGCTCTCCTCCACCACCTAAATTAGACCCACCAAAATATCCACCTACATCAGACCCACCATTACATTCACCTCCACCTCCGCCATCATTTCCTCCTCCACGTCCTTTCCCTTCCCCACCAGCCTCAGAACCTCCTGCTCGTTCACCACCTCCTCCACGAGATACAGAACCTCTTGCTCCTTCACCTCCTTCTCCACGAGTTTCAGAAAGTCCTCCTCCTCCTTCGGATTCTAAACGTCATGCTCACTCACCTCCTCCTCCTCCTCCACGGGATTCAAAACATACTGAGCAATCTCCTCCTCCTCTACCAGAGGAAATTCCCCCACCTCCCAAGCCAAATCCAGCTCCCTTACCTTCTAATTCTTCTTCATCGCCCTCACCACCCTTAGTTGCATCACCGCCTTCTCCTCCTCAAAAATCTGTACCAGGCTCAGATAATCCATCTCAAAACAACGCTCGACCTACTGTGAAAGATAGTTCCAGCCATTCGGGTATTGGTACAGCGGCTGTCGTGGGTGTAAGTATTGGGGTGGTTCTTGTGCTGCTTAGTCTTATTGGAGTTGTTGTCTGGTGCTTGAAGAGACGAAAAAAGAGGCTTTCTGCCATTCGAGGTGGCTTTGTTATGCCTTCTCCTTCGGATTTCTCCCCAAGATCAGGTTTATTTTACACCTAACCGTAATCTCTTCAGTTTCATTAGGAATGATTCTTACATTTGGTTAAGCAAGCATGGTAGAAAGAAGTCTCCTTGTATGTATTGATGGTTCGAATCTTACACTAGGGAATTTGACTTTTAAATATGAGTTTATGGTTATTTAGAGATTAAGATACGTTGTATTAGACTTCACTATTATGGATATTACTATGCATACTTGTTTATCAGTATTTCTGGATTTTCATCTCCATATCTCTGTGTCCAGATTCAGCGCTTTTGAAGACACACTCGTCTGCGCCTCTAGTGGGAAATCGCTCTAGCAACCGAGCATTGTTGTCACAATCGGAACCTGGTGGCTTTGGTCAATCGAAGGAACTGTTCTCATACGAAGAACTTGTCAAAGCAACAAATGGATTCTCGGATGAAAATCTATTGGGTGAAGGTGGGTTTGGTCGTGTATATAAAGGGACTTTACCAGATGGAAGAGTGGTCGCTGTGAAACAGTTAAAAATAGGTGGAGGACAAGGTGACCGAGAGTTCAAAGCCGAGGTTGAGACCATAAGCAGAGTACATCACCGCCATTTGCTTTCTCTGGTTGGATACTGCATTTCCGAGAACCGGAGATTGCTCATTTATGATTATGTCCCTAACAACAACCTTTACTTCCACCTTCATGGTAAGCGAGATTTTAAGACACACATTCATTAAGATAAACCATTGTTACTTATACTATATTTATATGCTTCCTGTGGTATTTAGCTGCAGGGATTCCGGGTCTGGACTGGGCAACACGTGTCAAAATCGCTGCTGGTGCGGCTCGTGGACTAGCTTATCTCCATGAAGATTGTAGGTTGCTGCGACTCTTCAAAAATATATCGGAAAAAGTTCCCGTATCAAATATGCTCTGATGTTATTGTTATGGTTCTTAAGGGCATTATTTGAATGATCTTGATGGTAAAATTTGACAGGTCATCCTCGTATCATACACAGGGACATCAAATCATCCAACATTCTTTTAGAGAATAACTTTCATGCTCTGGTATACATTCATCTGCTCTTCTGAATTTGCAAGGCTGCTGCTAATTAAGATTATGAGTTCTAATTGTATATAATCTCTGAATCTGTAGGTTTCTGACTTTGGCCTTGCAAAGCTAGCTCTCGATTGTAACACACATATTACAACTCGGGTTATGGGAACATTCGGGTAGGTGCTGGTTAAGTCCCAAAGAACATTGCTCAGGAGCAGAAATTCTTTCTGTATATGTTGCAATTCCTGCATCTAATAAACTATTGGTACATTATTTCAGCTACATGGCTCCTGAATATGCATCAAGTGGGAAATTAACCGAAAAATCAGATGTGTTCTCCTTCGGGGTTGTTCTACTTGAGTTAGTCACTGGACGTAAGCCCGTGGATACATCACAACCTCTGGGAGATGAGAGCCTTGTTGAATGGGTATGGCATACATAAGCATTCAAACTTTTGAGAATCGAACTCTTTCTTCTTCAATTCAATGTTTGCGTTGAATGTTTTCAGGCCCGTCCTTTGCTTAGTCATGCCATAGAAACCGAAGAGTTTAAAGCTTTAGCAGATCCCAAGCTGGGAGGAAACTATGTTGGCGCTGAAATGTTTAGAATGATTGAAGCAGCGGCAGCCTGTATTCGCCATTCAGCTTCAAAGAGACCTCGAATGAGTCAGGTACAGACATTTTCTTCAAGAACCCGACTTCATTTCTTCTTTCCAGATCGAATTTAACGTAACAAGGTGTTAATTGAAAACTTTGACAGATTGTGAGAGCTTTCGACAGTCTAGCTGAGGAAGACCTCACCAACGGGATGAGACTAGGCGAAAGCGAGATCATCAACTCAGCTGAGCAGTCTGCAGAAATCAGATTGTTTAGAAGAATGGCTTTTGGCAGCCAAAATTACAGTACAGATTCTTTCACTCGTAACATTTACAATAGCAGAGACGAAAACGTGTAGATATCAGTAACAAAACTCATCAGAGAGTGGGTTTTCCGGGAAAGAGATCTCAAAGCAGAACCTTTCTTGATTACTCGGAAATGTTTCGAACTTCAAATTTAGGTCCTATGTATCATCTTTCTCGAAAGTAGTGAAGAAACAGGGAGTTTGGAGGATCATGCATCACAGAGATTATGCATTAGTGATTTTGCGGCCGCAAAACAGATCCCAAAGCAGAGCCGTTTTCGCTTACAGAAAAAAGTTTCCAACCTTAAATTCAGGTCGTCTGGCTCGTCTTGTCCTAATATGTGGGAAGAACAAAAAGATGAGAATAGGACACCGAGTAAGATATTATGTCGGGCGTAAAAGAAGTTTAATTTTTCGTAGATGAAGTCACCTCTGCATCTATTTTGCTTCTGTGATGTAACTGCTTGTTATCATGTCCTCTCAATGTTATGCTAATAATAAATCAACAATCTTCTTTATGTCATCACCAAACTTTTCATTAGCGTGTGTCACATGGTCAATCTCGACTAGATTTGCCAAATATAAAGATGGAGAAAAGACTGATTTACCCTTTTACGAACCACCTTCATGTTGGGGAATAGTATCAGAGGGAACAAGGATTTAAGCAGCTACAGTTCTTTTGACGTCCAAGATTCCTAAAAATGCCGGTAAATATGTCTCAAAACCCATGTGATACACATCATTCTATATAACATTATCTCTGTAACCTTGCAGTTTTTGTGCATATCAGAGCAATGGAAGAAGAGTGTGGTGCATTTGCAGCCGACTGTGTTGTCCTGTCATGCTGCTGCCAATGCCTTGTGTTACAAGTCAGTGTCTTCGCCTTCTTCAAGGTCCCTCGTAAACTTGCCCAGAAGATGAAGAAGTTTGTGAAGAGAAGATGTGGGAAAACCTTGCAACCAACAATGGAGGAGGATGTCAAAGAGGAGCATTGGTATGGGAATGGGTTTGCCTTTGATGAAGGCTCATCGAGATTTAATTGCATTGAAGATATTGAGGGAATGTTGCAGGAGTTGTCAATGAACAAAGAGTTTGTGTTCGGAAGCTTCTGGCGCCACCAAGATTCCTCTGACATTCTCCATCTCAAATAACGCGACAAAACAGAGATTAATAGTACTCATCTTCTTTGCTCATCGCATTCGTGTTGTGTAATTATTTCAAGAATCCAAAAAAAAACAGAAGCGTAAAGAAGACAGATTCAAGTCTCTTTCTCTGAAAAAGAGACTAAGATAAGGATGTAATATTGTAAATCTTTCTTTGCTCTTACCTTTAACTCATGTACAATCTTCCACTGTTTTCTAGTATAATCAGATGGCTCTGCAAAACTCGTGTTTTTATTTTTCTACCGGTCAAGGCCGCAAATAATCAGAATTTACACCTTTATGCTAACACGAACCAGTTAAAAAGACCCTGTTCTCTATAAAGTCTTGTAATGATCAACCACTTTTTCCTCCAGTCTGAAGTTTATTCGGTTGTATTTACATCCTGCGAAGTCACTACAACCCAAATAAACTGAGGAAATCATGTCACTTGTCAAGGTTCTCGCTGATGAGATCTCATGATCGATCTCTTTATGGCCTCTATTCGAGCTGTGAAACCAACTAATGCAGGCCTTACTGATGTCTGTCTCACCATTTCTAACTCCCCAGTGTCATTGCACTGATCCTCGTATCTAAGCAGCTTTATGGTCCCATGGGACATTGGAAAAAAGTGCATCTGAATAGCAGAGAAGATGAAGTAAGGCATCATTGTGGATAGCACCACAAAGAGAGTGGTGATCCAGTAAGAAGGCGCAGGCGCAAGAGCTTCAAGAAAGACCATATAGGCATCTGTAGATACACTTGTTGGAAGGGATCCGTACACCATCAGGAAAAGGTACCATATAACCACGGATCCCCAAACGACGAGGTGTTGGATCACTGTGAAGTAACTAATCGTCAATACCATCTGCAAACTCACAACCCATACCACACATGTGTACATTGTTCCTCCTAGAATATCTCTCCCTGCGGTTTTCCCTTGGTGGTTAAAAGCTTGAGATTCAAGAGAGGTTTTGCAGAGGAAGAAAATGATTATTGCGCTGCAGAAGCCATGGAACATCCAGCTGAGTATCCGGCGCCAGCTAAAGAGAAGATTTTGTACACCTTCTTGGTACAATATGGGGAACTGTGAAAGCAAAAGAAAGCAAGATTTTGGGTTAAGAAACTCACTAAATCGGTGAAAAGTTTAAGCAGCTGTTTTGATGTGAATGATTATATACCTTGAGACAATACCGTGCAGATACATCCTGGTCGAAGATGCCCAAACAAATTACAGGAAGAGACGAGAAGAGGACGCTATAGAGAGATAGATACCAGTCATTGTAAGCAGGAGTCGCTGAGAATGATGTGTATGCCTCATATAAGAAGAGAGTGAAACCAAATGTGATGTTCTTGTAGAAGAAGTAGCAAATCTGCATGTAAGAAGAACACACAAATATTGAGAAACTAGTCATCAGCTCAAAGGATACTGAGACGAAAGGTCAGTGTCAATCAAATGTCACGGATTATATACTGAATACCATTTTTGAGATTCGCCTGTAACACCAGTGTCCATGGACGAGTAACAAGCGCTCCAGATATCTGAACTGAGCGATGGCAATGTCGCTGGACATTACAGCCTGGAAAATTATTAGAATATGTCAAGGAAATTTTTTTACCAACAAAAGCTGGAAATGGTTGTTTTGTAATTCTTTGTAGAACCTGCATTCCTTCCACACCACTAATCCCAACTCCTATATCTGCTTCCTGTAGCATTCCAACATCATTTGCGCCATCACCAATCGCCAGTGTCGTCTGACCGCTTCCAGTTTTGACTAGTCTTGTCACCTGTGCAATAAGATTCTTGAGAAAACGGCTAGGCAGCCGCTAAGTATCTGACGGTTTAGTGGAAGATAAAGCAATAACTGACCAGTGCTTTCTGTTTTGGTGACGAACGACAGCAAATCACTGAGGCGCAACCAATGGCCAGCTCAAGAAAGATGTATTTCATATCATCCTCCAATGCATAAGCAAGTGATTTCCCATCAATGATTAAAGCAAAAGCCTCAGAGTTTCCACCAGATGCTTTTAGCTGAGCCTTTCCATTAGTTATCTGACGCAATACATTTTCCTTCAAAGCCTGCAAGAAAATAGCCACATAGATTCTTTCAGCTACGTATTCGCTAGTTATATTATTCCCTCTCCATCAAATCAGTGTCCCAATAAGATTCTTACCTCTGCAATGACATCTTTTTCTCCGGATTTTTCCAACTGATGGATTTCAGGGGTCTCCAAGTTGATTATGATCTGCTTCATGTCTCGTCTGAGCAAACTACAAGCGAAGCTGTCAAAGATTTACAGACAGGTGCAGAGAGTGAGTAAGAACGTATGCAGCTCGAAAGTAATTATATTCAGGTTGTACGCAGAAATCAATACCCAATATTGATAGCAGTCTCCATCTTGTCTCCAGTCAAAACCCAAATCTTTATTCCTGCTTGAGCAAGCTTATCAATGCAATCAGGGACCTGGAAGAAAGGCAAAAGGGAGAGAATTTACTTTCCTTGTTCGACTCGGGAAGTTCACCAATCTATCATTCGGTTGTTTACAAATAGCAGCTTACCCCATTTTGGAGTTTATCCTCAACAGCAGTAGCTCCAAGCAGAACCAAATCTTTCTCAATCTTCTCCGTGACTTCATCTATCAGTGCTTCTCGATCAGCACTAACCGAATTCTTGGCTTCGCTGATTCTCTCAGTGAACACCTCGTATTCTTTCTCGTCGAGTTCACGATAGGCAAGTATCAAAGTTCTCAATCCAGCATCAGCATACTCGTTCACATGGTCCCGGGTATCCTCTTCATACTTTCTACCGTTTCCGGAAAGTCTTTCAAACATGACACTACGTGATAAAAGAAGTTTAAAATCAAGTACGGAAAGAGATTTATATCTGAGTTTCTAGAGTCGAGATCGCATACCTGTCTGCCCCTTTACAAAGTAAAAGGAGTTTGCCATCTTGATCCCGCACTATTACTGACATCCTTTTCCTTGAGCTACTGAATTCAAGAACGTTCAGGACTTTATAAAGCCTGCAAAGGGAACCCATTCACTAAAGTAAGAAACAGAAAGAAGCTTTTGATGGCATACACTGATACAATAAAGAAGAGAAGATGGAGAAACCTTTCAACTTGTCCGCCAGTCTCCGGGTCTAACTCTCTTACGGATATTGTAGTTTGAGTCCGAATAAAAAATTCAAACCCCAGCTCCCTTGCTGCAATAACAAATGCTGCCTCGTCCGGTGATTCAGCCTCATAGGAGATCTTTCCTGTATCTTCCTGCACCTCAGGTATAACTGTATGACATACTGCCAATAAACGAAAGAACTTCTGAATGACCTCAGCATGCATTTCCGTGACCCAGTTTCCATTCATTATCCTTTCATCTCTAAAGTTGAATCCTTTCACTTCCGGTTCTGCAGCAACAGCATACTCGGTACTACTTCCATTGCTCTGATTCACCAAAGGAGAACCTTTTCTCCTACCCACAGCCATCTCCACCTCTGTAACACCACGGCCATAGGCTGTCCCCGCAATAGAACACTTAATGAATTCCATGGAGTTACACGTCAATGTCCCAGTCTTGTCTGAAAGAATTGTACCCACTTGTCCAAGTTCTTCATTCAGATTAGAAGTTCGTGCGTGTGCTGGTTTGTCAGCTTCCTCGTAATACATATGGATATCCTGATTGATGAAGATGCTCTGAAGAACTTTAACAATCTCTATTGACACATACAAGGATATAGGAATGAAGTAACTGTTTAGCATTAGCGCCGACAGAAAGTGATAGATTGCAGCCATAGGCGCCCTTTTTGGGTCAAAGAAGATTGTGGAATCATCCGGTTTCAAATACCATCTTTTCATGATGCCATTCTGGAAATCTTCTCTTGTTGAAATTCCAAACAAAACCGAACCAAAAAACGCCAATGAAACTACCATAAGGAACATCAGGTATATAACCTTATCCATCTTCCTCTCGATCATGCTTCTCTTTGACGGAGGTTCTCTTGAATTCTGGACAACCTTTGTGTCAGGACCCGTGAAGATAACAACCCCATAGATATAGTCTGTGTTCCTGAGTTTTGAGCCCCTTAGAAGAAGCTGTTGTGGTGAGAGAGGGTACTTAGCTCCCTTAAGCTCCATTGTACCGACAAACGAATACAAGTTAGCATTAGGATCCTCGCATTTGATAAAAGCTTCAAAATCCCTGAAGTCGAGCTCTTCACGCAATGACAAAGTTACTTCTAGTCCTTGTTTAAGTTTTAGATTTGTTTCCCCGTCAAGGTTCATTGTCTCTACATAGCAAACAGCATCCTCGTAGCTAGAAGAAAGCAGGACAAGGTCTGCCGGGAAGAAGTCGTTTTTCTCTACCTTCAATATATCCCCAACTCTTAGTGTCTTCCATTCCTTAAGATCGAAATTCCCATTGCCTCGGTGCACTCTAACTTTTCTGTTATTCACCTCAATGTCCTAAAAGCACGACAATTTTCACATAATGAGAAGTTTTTCTATCTGCAAATGAAAGAGAGTGATCCAACCTAATGCAAAAGTAAGGCAGCTGCTCAACGATATCTCAATTCCATGAGCAATGTAGCTTAATCCAACCTAAAACTAGAGATTCAGAACAAGATAACAAAACATGTTTAAACGCAGAGCATCCTAGTAAGATCGTCTTATCCACTCTAATCAATCAACACAACCACTCAGAGCAAGTGGAGCAACATGAAATGACGAAAGTACCTGCTGTTTCCTGCGCCAATCTTCAACGCCTTCTTTAACCATAGTGGCAAGAATGACGAAAGTCAGAGGAACAATGGCGCTCACAGCGGTATAAGGCGCGAGGGGAGTGAAAGACAAGATGCCAACGACAAGGAAGTAGAAATTGGCGACTCTCCTGAACTGCTCAAAGAGTGATTTAGGGAGGAAAGTGGTGAAAGTGTACTTGGTGGTCCTCACGTAGTTGTCGCAGTAATTTATTGAATCAGCAGCTTCAGGGGAATCAGGTTGGTTGCAGTAAACCACACGAGAGAAACCAGATCGTCCAATACGTGAATGGTCTGGCTTGAAACAAGCTTTAGCAGATGTTAGTGTGAAAAGCTTGCTTAATTGTACCTTCCTTCTGCGTCTCCTTTCACCTCCTGCCATTGCCTCTCTAAGAATAGATCCACACACAAGAATCAGACTTCCACAGCCTCTAAAACCCTGAAATTTAATTTATATCCACGCAAAACGAACAAAAAAGACCACATTTTTGTTGCGTCACAGAAGAAGCATTACACTGAAGAAAAACTTCAAATTTATTTTCTTGCTGTAAAATGCCGATTGAATTGGGAAACCGATGAGAACATTTGAAAACAAAGATACCCAGAAAACCAAATTGTTGATAATCGAATGGAAGCTTGGTGGAAATGGAAAAGAGAGAGGAGACAATACCGATTTTTGGCAGAAGGCTTCGAGGAAAGGAAGGATCTGAGTGGGACTAGAGTATGAAAATTATGGCAGGAAATCTGAGGTCAGGGGAGGGTAGAATCTGGAAGATTTTAAAACTGTAATCTTTGTAATTAGGAAACAAGGGGTTTTAATGCATGAACCACAAGTCTTGGGGTTTTTAATGCACAAATCAGAGTTTCAACATTGATAGACTTTTTGAAATTCTGATTGGTTGTTGACCTTTCGAAAGAGACGGCTCAGTAACATAATCTCTATTTGTTTCCAAATAAATTGGAATCGGATGAGTCTGAAAAGATCATGCTAAGAACTTTTGAAAACAAAATCGAGAGTTTGAAGCACACACGCATAATAAAGAAAGAAGAAAAATATTGTTTTTTTTTTCTTGAGAGAAAGACAAGACCTAACTAAGATGATCTGACTGCAAAAGTGACATCTAACATCATTTTACTATAACGATGATTTTTTTTGTTTAATCAGATGAAACAAAAGTGAAAACCAATTAGTGTTTTAACCTTCTCGGACAAAGCAATCTAGAACAAAGAACAAAGAACAAAGAACCGAGAAGGTCAAACAGCTAAATCGGAATCGGATGGATTAATTCTCTGATTTGTCTTTTTATAAAGAAATTACAGGTTTCCATTATTAGAAGGATGGTTCTCTTTTTAAAATTGAAGTAGAAGAAAATAGATTTCTTAAAAATTGATGATGAAAATAAATACACTATTTTCTCTCTCTTTTCTTCTTTTTGCGGTCTAAATTATCTTCATTAGTTAACGAAATTACGGTCATTGTTTACAACAATATTAAGAAAAGACCATTGACAAGTAATAAAAAATTTTGGCTAAAATATATTCGCAAACATTTGCTTCTCTATGTCGAAAGATAAAAAGAATTTCATCAAACATGCTTAGTCATCTTTAAATTTTTTGAATAAAATGATTGAGTCAGCCATAAGTTATGCCTATTACCATTAATAAATTGGATAATATTGAGGTTGTATCTCCCTCTTTCTTAGTAAATCTTATATAAGGGATACCAGTAATACTATTATCTCTTTCTTCGTAAATCTCGTCTTATATATATTGTAAAGAGGATTAGTTTAACTTTAAAATGGATTTTTGAACTATGGAATCCATACATGATACAAGCAGCATTTTATCTAACATGTTTGGAGTGATTCAGGTTCCAATGCATGAAAACCAAAATGCTTTAGAGATGATTAATTAAGCATGAAACACAACAATTTAATCAAATCAAATCAAATTTTGTGTTTTCTCACTTCTTTTGTTTTTCAATTTTATAAATTTACATTTTGATTCCTAAATATACTTGACAATAATGACTCATCAGTCATGTGTACCAGTTACCAAAAAAGAAGAAGCATATGGTGCAAGAGCCAAAATCTCTCATTGCGTTCTCCACATTAAAAAAGATTCGGAGGCCTGGGCATTCGGATATTTGGTTCGATTTCGGATAGGAACCGATTGGTTATGGGTCTTTTGGGTACAAGGACTTTGGACCCATATATGAACCGATAGGATTTCGGTTTGGTTTTGATTCGGTTCCAATCAGTTCCGGATCTTTCGAGTCTTAATTTTGAAAACCGATAAATATCCGATTTTTTTTTGATATAGTTCGGTTCATATATTTTTTTACCCGAAAACCAAAAAATATACTCAAAAATCCGAAAAATTAAAGGTATATAATTATACTTCGGATATTCTAGGTACTCGATCGGTTCTCGGTTCGATTCTGGTTTTTCGAGTATAAGAGTTTAGGATCCAACAATTATTTTTATAGGTTTTGGTTCGGGTTCGATTCCTCCTAATCAGTTTTGTTTTTCGGTTCGGTTTTTCGGTTCCGGAGCTATTTCGCGCCAGGCCTGATTCTCCAAGACGTTTTCCGATTCCTCTGAAAATAAAGTTTCCGCCTTTGTCGCAGTTACTTAACCTAAAATTAGCCAAACGGAGGAATCGGATAAGAAGGAGAAAATGCCGTCGCAGATTCACCCCATCTCATATCTTCCCCCTAAATCCTCACCCACCACGGAAATGATGTTCAAGCCTCTGATTTATGACGATCCCTCGACGAGCCTCCTCGCTTCTTCTCGATTTGATGACGACCACACCGTCAAGCCTCTCCTCTCCCGCGCCGCCAGCTACAGCGGCGCCGTCACGACCAAGGCGCCTAATGGTGGATTCTCTGGTTGGTATCAGAATAGGCGGCGACGATCCAACAGCGACAACTGTCTCTGTGCGTTTCCCGATGATTCTAATGGAAGCGACGGCGGCCGCCAAACTATCGCTCAGGAGGTTGGCCACGCCGCCGCTGAGACCTTCTTGATTACTCGTCTGGGCTTGAAGCTCCTGAGCTATCTTGGGTATTTATTCCCCCTTTTTTTTAGATCCGTATCTGTGTGAGACAATGAGATTGGCTCATCGATTGTCTTAGGCATGGATCTCACATATATTAAAAAGATGATCTTTGGTTTGCAAGATCATTGAGATATATGATTTAGATCACTGATCAAAAACTATTATTCAGGGTAGGCTATAGATGGATCACAAGATTTCTGGCACTTGGATGTTATGCCTTTCTACTAATGCCAGGGTTTATTCAAGGTTTGTAGACCTTTTTTTAGTTGGATCTCTTTACTGGCACTTGGCTGTTCTACATCTCTATCTAAGATGGTAACTATGAGTTTCATTGCTAAAGGTTCGGAGTTTACTTTGCAGTCGGATATTACTATTTCTTCTCTCCTCACGTCCGCAGAAGTATAGTTTACGGTGATCAACCTAGAAACAGGTCATAATCGTTTACTGGTTATTCGTTCTATTCATGTTTAGTTCGGACTAGTAGATGCTTTTTTTTGTTTTGTTTGGTTATTTAAGTGGCTTTTGGTTTATTCTTCAGGCTTGACTTGTATCTACCTAAGAACTCCAGTGGTCCAAAACCAGTTGTGGCGTTTGTGACTGGTGGAGCCTGGATTATTGGGTGAGTATGATACCCAATGGACACTATTTTAATTCTAATAATGCGTTGAGGAAGGGGAGAAAGAACTGTAAATGTCTTACAGACTGTCTTGTGTTGATACAGTTATAAGGCGTGGGGTTCTCTTTTAGGACAGCAGTTATCAGAAAGAGATATTATTGTCGCGTGCATAGATTACAGGTAATTGTTATGTGTGCGTAAGGCTTTTTTTTCTGGCACAATGAATGTGGTGGTGTCCTCTCATGTTCCATCACTTTCCATTTACAGTTTATTTTTGTTTATGTTTTCATTTACAGTTTACCGATCTCATTAGCAATATCTCCTCTTACACAGGAATTTTCCTCAGGGATCTATTAGTGACATGGTCAAAGATGCTTCTTGTGGCATCTCATATATTTGCAATCATATTGCTGAGTATGGTGGTGATCCAGACCGGTATTTATCTTGTCAAGAATTCTTGAACATGGAAGTTCTCAGTTTTAGATTTCTGGCTCACTGACTTTGGATCTTTTGGTCATGTAGAATTTATCTGATGGGTCAGTCTGCTGGTGCACATATCGCGGCTTGCACCCTTGTAGAGCAGGTTGTCAAAGAGTCAGGGGAGGGGGACAGTGTTTCTTGGAGTAGTTCACAGATAAATGCTTATTTTGGTCTGTCTGGAGGGTAAGCCTCTCTTCTGGTCCCAGAACGACGACACATTGGAGTTGAGATAAGTGTCAACAAGTTGTTAAAAACAAAATCAAGTTTCTTTTTGTAAAATGGTGGTAGACAGCTCTTGAATCGCATAGCATAAGGTCAAATAGTAGCTTAAAGAAGCAAGTTGATTTCTGTCTTCTGTTCAACTAAAGCCAAATAAATTTAAATTCCCTTTAGGCTTCACATTATCTGTTTGTCTATACTTAAAACTCTGTGATCATGATCAACAGGTACAACCTTTTGAGCCTTGTAGACCACTTCCATAGCAGGGGACTGTACCGTTCCATCTTTCTGAGGTATAATGTCAATTCTTGGTATAGCTTACGCTGCTCACCTGACCAGTAGAGCAGCCTGAAATTTTACAGTTTAATGTGTGACTTTTGTTTTTCCTCAGCATCATGGAAGGAGAGGAATCATTAAGACAGTTTTCACCTGAACTAGTAGTGCAAAACTCAAATCTCAAACACGTTGTTGCTCGTCTCCCACCTATTATTCTATTCCATGGCACTGCTGACTACTCCATCCCTTCAGATGCAAGGTATGGTTAAACTTTGGTAGCTTGTGTGTACTTGTCTGTCTCATGTATTTCAGACGGTGGATATGATGATCTAACTTCTGGTACGCCATTTCTGCAGCAAATCTTTTGCAGAGACCCTCCAGAGGCTTGGAGCCAAAGCAAAAGTGATCCTTTATGAGGGGAAAACACACACGGATTTGTTTCTTCAGGTACAATGGCTGTCTTTTTGAAATCTGAATGTCTGGTGGTCGTACAAGAAGGTGAATTGTGATCTAGAAACTTGGTTATCTATGCTAGGATCCAATGAGAGGTGGAAAAGACGAGATGTTTGAAGATATAGTATCAGTGGTTCTGGGAGACGATCCAGAAGTGATTGCTAAAAGCGTAGGCAGAAGGCGTCTTGTGCCTGAATTCATGTTGAAGTTGGCTCACTGGGTCAGTCCGTTCTAACTCTCACTCTCCCAAGAGAGGTGATTACTGTGCATATTACTTAACAAGGAAACAGATCCACTATACTTTGACGACACGGATGATTTTGAACTTTGTTTGTTGATGATGAAATTGTATCCCAGCCAATACACACATTGTTTCTGAGATTGCGCTACTTGTAGAACAACAAAGTTCAGTAAAGTAACAAGTCTTTATCTACTTAGTCATCTCCTTTCTTCTCTGCTCATTCATTATTGGTTTTGACAGCAGTGTTTGGTAAAAGAAAGCCATACTAATTAAGTTGGAGTTGTACTAAAATAACGGGACTCTAAAATAGATTGTGATTTTAATGCACTCCAATACTTCAGATCCAAAGGAAGCATATTCATGAAAGGACGAAAAAGAGTCACATGCAGTAGTTCAAAAACAACGCAAAATCAGACCAAGTCTGTTTAGATTATATCTTTAACCAGTGTTCCTCATTCCAGCTGCAATACCATTAATGGTGATGAGCAATGCATCCCTGAGTTTGTTGTTGTCGTCATCACGTCTTAGCCTCTTGAGGATCTCAACCTGTAGCATGTTCAATGGGTTCAGATACGGAAGTCTGCTCTCTATCAGCTTCTTCAGGCTCAGATTGTTCTCTGAGAGCTTTTCATGGCCGCTTATCACAAGCACATACTTCTCAGTAGTCTGCAATTCCTTTCTGAGCTCACTACCAATTCCTTTTCTCTTCTCTGAGACAAGCTGTTCATCGTAGTGTTTGGCTATTGGGATATCTGCTTTAGCTAACACCATCTCTATAAGGTCTATGGTCGACTGAAAGAAGGGCCATTCTTTGTACATTGCTTGGAGATCATCCGCGTGACCCTTCTCACAGACTCCTTTCAGACCAGCTCCCACACCCAGCCAAGCTGGAAGGACAAACCTTGTCTGGGTCCAGGCGAATACCCAAGGGATAGCTCGGAGATGTCCAATCCCAGTTGAGCTCTTTCTTCTTGTTGGCCGGCTTCCTATGTTGAGGAAACCAAGCTCCGCCTGAGGGGTTGCCTCTTGAAAGTAGGAGAGGAATTCTGGGTTTTCATACACCGTGCTTCTGTAGTTTTGGCAGCTGATGTTGGAAATATCTTCCATTAGACTCCGCCATTTTTCTTCTCGAGGTGGCTGAGGAGGTTCCAAAGTAGCAAGCAGTACTGCGGTTGTGTAAACCTCTAGCTGCCTAACTGCCGTCTGTGGTATCCCAAACTTGGCTTGCACCATTTCGCCTTGCTCTGTGGAACGGAGAGTACCCTGGAAAGTCACAAGACTGTGGGTGAGACCTCTGGCTGAAATTAAAAGCAAAAACCCGTCCATTTGGAAACCACTTTGTGGCGGCTATAGAGAAACTCACCATCACAGAACCTGGGGGTTGGGATTGTATGGCAAGATAAGTTGGACCACCACCTCGGCCGATACTTCCTCCTCGTCCATGGAACAAGGTAACTTTGATGCCAAATTCATTGCAAGCAGCCACAACATCCTCCTGGGCTTTGTAAAGTTCCCATGCTGCAGTAAAGCGTCCAGCATCTTTTCCAGAATCAGAATAGCCAACCATCACCTGCACATATTTAACGTTGCAAGTCTTTTAAGACAGCTGGTACGTCCTCCAAAGATGGGTTTGGTTGAAATTAAGTATGTCTACCTCTTGGTGTCCAGTGTGGTTCTTTTTGATGTGTTCTCTGTACCATTCAATTGATAGTAATTTCCTTATAACGGAGCCAGCGCCTCTTAAATCCTTCACCGTTTCAAACAGAGGTACCACTCGCAGTCTATTATATATCAAAAACAAATCAGCATACCAAGAACTTATGTCAAAAACATGAAAGACACAGAGACAACCCTTCATGAAAGAAGGCAGACAGGCAAAATGATAAACAATGAAGTGTCCCTGCAACAAATTACACTCACGTTCCAGCAGGACATGGTCTCCCCAGCTCGCCACTGACGGCAAGACGAGCATCTTTCTGTAGAAGCTCCACAGCGAGGACATCACTTGCCTACAAGTACCAACAAATTATTGTCATCATTTTCGCTGCAGATCTAAAATAGTTACTCGTCCACGTTAGCTTCAGCAAAGAAGTAACTGTATAAGACTCAAATCTATCATACGTTTGAAGCCATGGAAATCACGTAAGCTCCAAGTGATTCACTTCCTAGCTCAGCAGCAACTCGGAAAGTGTCTAGTACTTCTTTCACTTCAGGACCAACCTGCAAAGGTTCAATAATTTTTATAACTGTGTTGGATACATAACATACAGAAGATATGACGACATTGACGAGAGATCACTTTTGTATCATCATACTGGCTTTCCTTTAAGTAAACGTATAAACAGACAAGTCATTGATTACTTCATTTGGTCTAACAGTAAGATAAGTTGCAGTTACTAATTAGAGTTCATAATTTTTTTCTGAGACACGCCTAACATAAAAAGAAACCCACGGTGAGTGCTCGCTGACCTCAATATTTGGAGGGACAAGGGGACGTTTCCCTTTCAATTCTCTTGTCAAAAACTCGAGTTTCTTGTCTTCATCCCATTCATTATATGAGCCCATGTCCAAATATGTTGTAATTGCATCCAAAGCTTCAGAATGCCTTGCAGCTTCCTGATTAATGAATCCTAGATCAGACAGAAATTACAGACAGAGAGCCAGAACAAGAAGGAAAAAAACTCACCTGTCGCAAATCAAGTTTCATCAAAACCATGCCGAAGGTAGCAACTCTACGGATAAGATCAGCAAGCCGGCCATCAGCTAGAACTCCGGCATCAGATGATTGCTGAGAAAATATTGATTTTCACATATAAAGGTAATGATTTTTAATGGGAAGTAAATTTCGCATGGAGATCCTACCAGAGATTCATAGCAGAGAAGTAGTGGTTCCAGAAGTTGGTCTGATGTTTCATAGTAATCCCAAGGATCATATTCACAAGGAAGACCCTCAAGAAGAAGTTCCAGAAGTCTCCGTGTCTTCAGAAGCTGTAATCACAGATCATTACGTGGGAGTCATTGTACGCAAGAAAAGATTTGCAAATGAGCTAACGAGTAGCTGAAGATAAATGCCGTTGGCAATAGAAACAAGTACTCTTTCACATCTTTGGCGATGCTAATTCAGCATAATGGGAAACATTTAGAAGGATCAGCACCTTTTCCTTTACTTCGTTAAGAACAATCCGATAAGGAGCAATTCCAGCTCGTTTAGGTGGAGTCGGTTCTAATAGCTTCTGAAAGCTGGTCCTCCCAATCTGAGAATCTGCAAGTATTTTCTTCTGAAGGAGAAGTTGAGAACTCGAGGAGGAAGAACCTCGGGGAGTAAGACTTTGCTGAGAACCATTAGAGTTGACGGATGTTCCATTTCCTGTCTTTATTTGCAAACTTTGGCCAGAGCCATTACTGGAAATGCCTTGAACATCCTATTTTAAGAAAGAAATACAAAGAAAATCAAGCAAACTATCAGTAAGACAAACTCAGCCAGAGTATATTTCAATACTGAATAAAAACATAAAGAACAAAATGATATAGGCATATGTCAGCATCTCTAGAGCTATGCTTCACCTGACGATTGAGTGGCATATAATCTGTCACAGGAATTTCAAGCTTGGGATACTGTGATTCACCACATTCTGCAAGTAGGATACCAGAGACTTGGTAAGATGAGGCGTGAATGTAGAAGAAGTTCTGTATGCATGATTGTATGTTCAAAACTTTTATAAGAAGAGGGTGGTCTATGCATGAAATCCTTTACCAGCGCATGAGGGAAGGTCAGCTCTAAGTGGAAGTTGAGTAGGTAGGGATAAGCCCTGCTGGCTTGGAAATTTTGGTTGGTTTTTACCTACATTTGGACCCCAACTTTCAAGGTGATCTTGAGCGGAAGTTTCTGAGGAGGAAAAAAAAAACATCTCTCAAGAATCAAGAAAAGACTGAGACATGAGATGTCCCCCAGAAGCATACCTTTTTCAAGAATTTCATCTGCCAATCTTGACAATTTATCGCTGCATCTATTCATAGACAATTCAAATCTCAAGCTATCAATCTCTCTTATGTACAGATCGATAGCCATCCACCTAGACATAAGCGATACTTCTTTCGTGACCTGGAAATTTATTGATAAAACCCATTGTGTGTTAGCACGTTAGTCCTAATATCTCTCTATTCACTCTAAATAGTAACCCTATCTTAAAATAATGTAGAATTCCCAGGCAAAGCTCGCATTCTCACCCATAAATAGATTATTCAGGGTACTAGTAACGTATAGAAGCTCACCTTTGCCGTGACATTTGGATTTCCATCTCTATCACCACCCATCCAGGAACCAAACTTTATTGGGGTGCAAGTTAATGGGAGTGGCTTCCCCGTTAACTGAAGAAGGCATAGAGAATAACATATTTCCAACATCAAGTCACTTTACCAATCAGAACTTGCAAATAAATGAGAAAAATAAGGAAGACCTTCTTCAAAGAACTGCTGACACGACGCAAGTAATGTGGTACAGCTTTCCAAAGGGATTGCTCAACAATGTTCAAACCTGACACAAGGGAATAATATATACTTGTAGCAAAACGTTGGTTTATCAAATGAAAGTTCTCAGACATTTACAAAATTTAATTAGCATACCCGCCCTAGCTTCATCAACAGGAGTAGGTTTCTGACGTCTAAGTTCATCAGTCTGCCACAGTGAAGTTATCTCCCTAACCTTTTAAACGAAACGAAATCATTAGATGTACTGCTTCAGCAGACAAATTCTAAGGAAGATATTGAGGAAGATAGTACCAGATCCTCAATGACCGTTTCTCGATCTTCAAATTCAAGGTCTGGTCTATCGTTATACTCTAGAAGATGCTGCAAATTTACAAAGACCATAAACCAAGAATTGCTTGCAACAGGTATAGTAATCAATGTCAGCATTACCAAAAGCTTACAGCCATTCTAATATGTTTGTACTGCAAGGTTCGCCGGTTAATTTGAGTGGGGTGTGCAGTAAGAACAATTTCAACCCCCTGCATTGGATAAAGTTGAGTAAGAAAACAAGTACCAAAGAGAGGTAAAGCAAGTTGGCTTTACTTCGCAGTGAACTGACAATCTTTGAACTCAATCTTGCAATTGCAAGTTACCAATTGATCGGAAATATCGAAAGGGATAAAATAACTGTCAATGATGAAGAGTAACAGCGAGTAGAACAAAGAAGTCTACCTGCTTGCAAACTGTGTAGTAAAGCTCATCTGGGGAAATACCACCTTGTAATAGCTTACTGAATATATCATTGCATGATCTTGAAAGTTGTGGAAGGTTACGGACTCTACGAACTCTGAAAATAGGAAACATTTTGTCTAAATGATAAAGCAATCTTTCAGGCTTGAAGGAGGAGCCAAGCAAAACATAAACTACTCCAAGTATCCACACTTCATAACGATCATTGACTAGATGTTTTAATTCTTTTGATATGTGGAGGTTCGTTTACCTGTGATGAGTTTCGGCAATGCCCATCAAATTAAGAAAATGGCTGAATGCACGAGCCAGTGTCAGTGCTTCCTCCAGTGACATATTTGCTATTTCAGAAATCAGTTGCTTCTCCAAAAGCTCTGCCGTATCTTCAATACCAGCCAGACGAAGATTTAAAGCACTCTGAAAGGTAAAGCCAAACCAAAATAGTATCATCACAGGGTCGATTACTCTTTATCAACCATCGGGTGAGAATAGTATACTTTATGCAGTTAAAGACATTTCATCGTTAGATTCCAGAATCCAGTGTCCAACTAGGGAAAGAGGATAACTAAAACGCATAATCCAGATCTCTAACGGATCCACCCAGAAAAAAAGAAAGCGACAAATACTCTTCCAACCTTGTTTATCCGAGTATTCTCGACTGTGTAAATCAAACAAAAACACGAAATATTGGAGAGTAACCAAAACACTTTTCGTCATCCGCAAGCAATTCGAAAAAGACCTCTCCTATATTTCCATTTCAAATAAATCGATCGTAGAAAGACAATAAAACACTGCGGGAGGACCCATTTTCAGTGCTACAGACGGATCGGAATACAAATCGAAGAGAAGACACAACAAAAATAGCACAAAGGAGCTTCGAAAACAGAAGCAAAACCTGAGCGAGAATCCGAGTCCGTTCGATTTTCTCCATGAAATCGGTGCCGACTTCTCTCTGCAAAACGTCGTTGAATAGACTACCGAGAAGCTTGCAGTCATCCTCGAAGCTCTGGAACGAAATTTCCTCCGCGATATCGTCCGTCGTATCCGTCATCGGTGTCGTAAAAAACGGCTATTCCTGAAAAAACTGAGAGACGAAGAAAGATTACTTTGACCGTCGACTAGACCTGGAGAAGAAAACAGTGTGGAAAAGAGTGTGAAGGAGAGAGAAGAATGCCGTACAATCGAGTGATAATATCTGGTGGTCTGTTTAAAGTGGGCCCTACGTACAACTTAACGCTCTCATATGATGACACGTGGCGTTAAGCAACTGTAAATTTGGCGGTGCCAATTTGTTGTGATTAGGGATGTCAATTATCGGCCTACCCTGAAAAAAAACACCGGATTCGGATCTAAAAATATAAATCCGAAAAAATCGGGTTTTTTGGGCTAAAGCCCATCCAGACTAGTGTGTTTTTCAGATTTGAACTAGTTCGAAAAGCTCGAAACTTTACATTTTAATTAGTTAGAGATTTTATTTAAATATTTATCTTTCTAAAAAATAATAATTTGACATATTTACTTTTCGGAATTATACATTTCGTGATCCATGTACCATTATCATTCATCCATATTAACTTCTTATTTTTAAAATCATTATCTATAGATTTTCAATGACATTTCTATATGATTTATACATGTCAAAACTTAATATTATTTTACTTTTTTTTTTATCTGGACCTTTTGATGGTGATAAGGATTTAGAAGACGATGAAGAATATTATAATCTAAATTCTACTACCTAGATTTGAAGTGTTTTGATTTTATGTTTTATTTGGTAATACAATTTATTTGAATTTTATTTGTTTTTTTGTTAAACTTTTGCTTTTAAATTTAATTAGATTTGATATAATACATTTCAATTTAGATCTATTTTGATAAATATTTTGTTTTAATTATTTATCTGAGAATTGTGATTTTTTGTGTTTGTAAAGAAAAAAACGAAAAAACCCGAAAAAGCCCGAAAAACCCTAGAGCCATGTCCGGGTCGAGCTTTGGAATATAGGCCCGGTTTTTTTCGGACCGGACTTAAATATATGCGGGCTTTACGAGTTTCGGGCCGAGCAGGGCTAGCCCGATTGACAACCCTAATCGTGATTCTCAAAAATATGCAGTGTTTTCAATTTTACCTCCAAAAAAATACATAGTTTTTAAAAAAAATACTTAGTTACTTACTAAAAAAAAATTTATATCATAGCATATCTAAATAAAATAATTTTTTTAACAAACCATGGGGACAGATTTTTTAACAAATTTATATCATAGCATAACAATTTTTTGTTTATATGAGTAGATTTTAAGTTTTAACCGATGTACAAAAAGGATGAATTATATGAAATGGTTATATGAGTAGATTTTAAGTTTTAACCCATATCCATCCGGACCATCCGGCATAATACATTCGAGTATAAGATCGGCTCCTGATTCGACAATAAATAAATTAAAAGCGGAACATATAATATATAGTCCATTAATTAGCTTTAACTCAATAATATGAATGTCGTAATCATATAGGAGCGTTCTTTAGGTCCGTCTAGTAATGATATAAAGAGGCCTAATACTATTATTGTGGATAAACTATAGACTAATTATCATTCCCACTCTAATTATGATTATAATTTTTAGAGATGCTCTACGTCATTTCCATCACATTTCACATACCCCCCTACATGAACAAAATCGCTTTCCTACACGTAGCCGAGTCGATTGGTAATGGATTGGAAACCGAGATACAAGCTCCAAATATTGAAACTTTTGATTCGAAGAGCACGTAAATGATCTTCTTCGTTTAGTTGTGCTCATGACGACGTACTACATCGTAAGCCATTGTATGTGATTTAGGTTTGAGTATGAAAATTAGATATCTGTCTTTCGGAACTCATGCAGTATATATATATGAGTTTTTAAGAGATGTCACGAAGTACATGTATAGAATGTGTGTATTAGCTTGATTTCGGGCGGGGAACAATTTTTGGCGAGACTTGACTAACTTGCATCAGCTCATGTAACAATAACATGGATGGAAGGTTGACTTGGCTTAGGAATTTTACTGCTAGAGAATTTGTTTGAGAAGAAACTCAAGATTGTATGATCCACAGTACACAAGTTTTGAAACAAAATAATAACCCAAAATACTCAAAAGTTTCGAAATATGATATATCCAGAGTCATGGCATAGCCCGTTTCTATGCTTGTGAGTTATGAGATCACCTGTGAGAGATAATCTACTCTCTCATCTGTGAATGATGCGTGACTTTAAGTGTTAAAATAATGAATACAAAGAATGGATCGCGAATGAATCAAAAGTAGTTACCTAGAATATCAATCAAATGAATTGAAATTCAAGAGTAGGCGGTCTTTCTTTTGACGACCTCGTTATCTTTTTCTACAACTATTTCTGGAGCATGTTTGCAACTTTTGACATTACGTTCATCCATCTGTTCTTGCTGGAGCATGTTTGCAATTTTTGACATTACGACCAGGGGCGGATCTACTTTAGATGGGGGTGTGGCAAGTGCCCCATGCTGATTTTATCAAATTGTTCTTGTACAAGCAATTAAATAAGTTTATTTAGCTCTTTTGGTCGAGTCCTCCTCTATGAGTTGTCCCTTCATATTAATTTATCATTTCGCTTCTACTTGATTTCTCTTAAACTGAATTTTATACTTTAAATTTTAGACATTACAAAATTTATGATAATCATATTTATAAGAGAACAAAATTTGTGCCCCATACTAAAAAAAATCCTAGATCCGCCCCTGATTACGACCATGTGTTCTTGCAACGAAAACACGTCGTTGTTCTTCTTTTTAATGGTTTCATATGGGAAATTTTCACTCAATCACGATGTTTTGGTCTTTTTGGCAATCTTTCGGGCAGCCATTAATAAAAAGAAATGGCAACTCTTTTTTTCAGCATATGGTATGCAATAACTCTCATTATTGTGGCAACACAATGGTTAAAACTTCGACTGAGATTCTCTCTTGTCTTCGAAAATAGAAACCCCCTTTCTAATTTTTGTTTCCATAATTAATGCCAACGCAATGGTAACCCCTTTTTCCCAGCCCAACTCGGCTTTACATTTTACAATTGAGCTCATTCTCAGTTTCGACATATGAATCGAGGTTTTATTTCTCTTTCGTGGTTGTTAAGCCCAAAATCAAGATAAAATAAGTAAATACAATCAATTAAGAGACTTACATATAGTATGTATTTTGGTTTGGAGACGTACGTTTCAAATATCCTTTATTCTTTCAAACAATATAATAATCAAATAGCATGGTTCCGTATTTCTTCATTTCATCTTCAACTTAGCATCATTTAGTGGAAGCTTTGATCTTCAACTATGAGCCTCTTTCTTTCCACTTGTAAATAAAATAGTTTTCCACTAGCAACCAAATCATTTGTTTCAGCTAGCTTAGACTCACAAGTACACTTCTCCTAAGAATGTTCTTGTTGCAAATACTTCAAAGCCATTTCAATGAGATATAAAAAATGCATTCGATATTTAATATTTAAGCGACTCTACAAATTAAATCAGGTAGCAGAAGAAACATAACAGGATCCAGATCAAGAACACACCGCGAGTTGTCCGTATTGTATATTTGTATTGTGATATGGAAGATAATTTATTTCCAAGAAAAGCCAAAACAGGAAAACAAAAAGTTATGTACCAAAGATGTTCAACACATGCTTCATAAGAAAACTTTCGTATTTATTAAGGTCCCTAAACGCACTTGATTAGTCCATTAATCACGGAACTAACCCAACAGGTCACCAGAGCTAGAGGTTAAATCTGTAAATACGCACTAACCAATTCGAACACGAGCCGCGTGCAATTGGAGTGGCTCCGTAGGTTCGTAGCTACTGGTTGTGCACATTACTGAGAGGCCCTATTGGTGGACACGTGGATTTCTATGATTAGTTAGTAGAGAGAAGTCAATGGAACTACATGAGGCTATTATAGTCAGATACTTTTGATTTCTCTTTTTGGGCTTTTTACGGGAATGGATAATAAGAGAGAGATGCTCGATCTCCCCAAATCAGAGTAAACCCTAATTGTTTTGCTTCTACAGCTTTCTCTCTCGAAGGGGATCAAGAACTCGCCGGAGTGTGTGTGTGTGTTTGCCCTCTCTTGACTTTAGCTTTCTTTTCTGTTCTTCTTCTCTTGAATCTCTCTTTGTCTGTTAATTCTTCGTGGTATTTTCGGCGAAGAGAGACATAGATCGGATATGGCGGCTGATAACACGGGCGCGAAATCGAGCTCCGCTGCGGATTCTTACGTAGGGAGCTTGATTAGTTTGACATCCAAGAGCGAGATCAGATACGAAGGGATCCTTTACAACATTAATACAGATGAATCTAGTATTGGACTGCAAAACGGTACGATTCGATTCAATCCCGTCGGAGGATTCTTAGATGTGTAGTGTAATTTCGATGGTGTTCTCTTTCTGATTTGGCAGAAACTTATGTTGTTTCTTCCTCTTTCATTCTTTGTTATTCTTGTGAAATATTGCTCCCAATCTTGAAGTGTTTAGCTCGGTTTTTTATAAGATTATAGCTTTTGTGCTTGGAATTCATGAAAAAAGTAGTGTTCATGTCTACTACCTAACTTATCAAATTGTAATCGATGCCTTGAAACTATTGCTGGGGAATGAAAGCTTAGCCTTTTGAGATTGAGATGTCCTGATCCCTGAAATTTCCACATATGTAGTCCGATCATTTGGAACTGAAGGAAGGAAAAAAGATGGTCCGCAAGTTCCTCCAAGTGAGAAAGTTTACGAGTACATATTGTTCCGTGGAACCGATATCAAGGTATCCAACAGGATTATGCTAATGCTTCTATGTAATCAGTTTTGTAAGCCTGCCCACGTTGGACAATAATTGTTCTTGTTGTTGGCAGGATTTGCAAGTCAAAGCTTCTCCACCGGTTCAGCCTCCACCTACTATAAATAATGACCCTGCTATAATTCAGGTGAATGGTGGAAATGTTAATAGGATAATATTGTCTGCGGTTTTAGAGTCAATTGATGTATCCCCATCTTTCCCTTGTCTTTGTTTTGCAGTCTCACTACCCTGGTCCAATGCCATCGTCAAGTAGCTTGCCTCCTACCGCGAGCGGGTCACTGCCTGACATTAGTTCTCATAATGGACAACCTGGGCAACATGGGATGGGATTTCAAAACGGAATGCCTTTGTATCAGCCTGGTGGAAATCTTGGTTCTTGGGGAGCATCACCACAACCGCCAATGTATTGGCAAGGATTCTACACCCCACCTCCCAATGGCCTTCCCCAACTGCATCAACAGTCTCTGATTCGACCCCCACATGGACTGCCAATGCCCAGTTCCCTGCATCAACCCCTGCAATATCCTAACTTTAATGCCCCTCCACCTACTGGTTCATCAACTTTCCAGGGTTCAAGCTTGCCAGAACCACCCTCTTCACTGTTTCCTTTTAGTACCAGTTCTCAAATTCTACCACCCAGTTCATTGCCTTTCTCTGGTCTACCTATGACGCTGTCTTCAGGCCTGCAATCTACACTGCAATCAGCACCATCTCCTTCCCTAGCTTCTGAGATGGCACCTCCTTTGTTGTCGAACAAAGCTCCTATTGCTGTGTCTCCTACTCTACCTCAGGATACTAATTTGCTTCCCTATTCTCTATCAACTACTAGAGCCACCGATACAGGTGCTGGCCTTCCACTGTCTAACAAGCCTAGTGTAGTTACTGGTCCAATGTCTCTGCCGCATACAACATCATTAACATCTGCTCCTGTTGCTGGAGTTTCTAGTTCCATTAGCCAAGATAAGCCAAAACCTTTGTTGATTACTCCTGGCCAACTGCTGCAGTCTGGATCTGCTGCAGTCTCTCTGTCCCCACCCTCTAAAGATGCGGATAAAGATGTTGAGGTGGTTCAAGTATCATCATCAGCTGGGTTGGAGCAATCTGCTCCAATTACATCAGAAGCCCAGCCTCCAATACTGCCATTGCCTTCCCCTGCAAGGCCAACTCAAAAGGTTTTAAACTTGTCAGCCCTCTTAACTATATCGCTTCTTCACGTATGATATGACAAAGACTCTTGAATTCTTGAAAAGAGTTTTTGAGCAGTAATGAACGCTTTACATGAAATGATTTTGCATTTGCTGATGTCCGAGTTAGCTTGAATAACCTGTAACTGTTATATTTGCACCTGTGGTAATTAATACCCATTTACTTTTCCAATTTATGTATCTTTTTCTTTGTCGAAGATGCATGAAAAGCTCTCTGGGTTCCTCCTTCCTTGGTCTATTAGATTTTGTCTTTCATGTCTACTTGCTAGTCTTCAAGGTTTGATTATTAATTGTTGTTTGCTAAATTTTTTTTCTCAGCCAAACGAGCATTCTTTCCCAAATCATAATGGTTACAGGGGACGTGGGAGAGGAAGAGGAAGAGGAAGAGGAGCAGGGGTAATATTCTTCTCACTCATTTATAGAATGTGACTAGCATTTATTTGTTTTTGCCAAGATATACTGTTAAAGTTAGCTCATGAATCATAGCTATGTATGCTAATAATCCTTCTTGTTGGCAGAGATCACACCAGGTAATGAAGTTCACTGAAGATTTTGATTTCACGGCGATGAATGAAAAGTTCAATAAAGATGAAGTATGGGGTCATCTTGGAAAGAGCACCAATGGTGATGGTGATGATGATTCCCCAATCGTAGATGAAGCTGAGCTGCCTAAGATCGAGGCCAAAGTAAGTGAATTATACTTATTATCAAGTAAAACCGCCATATTCTCTCCCCATCTCTGGTCTCATATACCTTGATTGTTTATTGGTGTAGCCTGTTTACAACAAAGACGACTTTTTCGATAGCCTCTCATCGAACTCCATTGACCGGGATTCCCAAAATGCAAGGCCTCGGTTCTCAGAGCTACGGAAATTAGATACTGAGGTACAATCTTATATATTTCCACGCTCTAAAAGCAGACTAGATATAACTATAGCCCCCTCTGGTTTCTGGAGATACTCAATGTTCCAGAATCTGGAGAGAAACCCATTGACTCTTAACAAACGGTAACGGTATGATTCCAGACATTTGGTGAGTTCTCAAGATTCAGAGGAGGACGAGGAGGGCGTGGTGGGTATGGTCGAAATGGTCATTCACGTGGTGGTTATGGTGGGCGTGGTGGTGGTGGCGGCTATGGATATGGTGGTCGTGGCCAAGGAAGAGGTGTATCAAATCGTACTTCCTAAAAATTGTGCTAAAAGGGTTCCTAAAGACTCGAATACGAGGGAGCTCATGCTTTTGAGTGGTTTTGGTGAGTTGCAATAAAAACAAAGACTTGAGTCCGATGTAATGTCTAAAAGAAAAGCCCCCCCCTTGTGTGGTTTTCGAGTGTATCAATTTGATTTCTGATCTTTGTTTTAAGACTTGGTAACAACGTCTGTCTTTCAATGTCATTTTCAACGTTTGTAGACTTGCGTTTGTGTGAATTACAATTTTAAATCATTATTTATATAGCTCTTCTTGAGAAGTTATTTGTTATGTGTGGGTGGGTGACCCTGGACTTAGAAAGTCAACACTTTGACTTTGAGCACGTTTCTAGCAGCCTTAAATCTAAATGGGCCGTACAAGGAGTGATCCATAATGATGTCTTTTAAAATTGAAAACAACAGTTTGTCGGCAACTCAGAAGAAACTGAGAGAGTGTTACTCAGTCACCTGCACACACTCTTTGAAGAGAGATAAGAGAATGGGAAGTGCATCACTTGTCTTGTTTGCGAGACTCTCAGGTTTAGCAATCGCAGTTTTGGTTGTCTACTGGGCTCTCTTGCTTAAGTCCAGCTTCGTCCCTCGTGAAGGCCTCACCTACTCTGTAATTTCTCTCACACTCCTTCCTTGTTGATTTCAATTGGATCTCTCTCTGTCTCTCTCTGTGTGTCTGGGTCTCTAATCAAGTTTATACTTTGTAGAGTCTTCATCCTCTGATGATGGTGATTGGCTTCATTCTTGTAAGTGGAGAAGGTAGTAATGATCCCTCTGTTCATCAAAGCTAGTGAAGATTTCCTATCTTTCTTGAATATTTATATAATTTGGGGGGTGCAGCGATTCTGATACACAGATGGTTGCCCGGATCGAGGAAAACGAAGAAAGCAGTTCATCTATGGCTACAAGGAGTGGCATTGGTCTCTGCTGTGTTTGGGATATGGACAAAGTTCCATTCCCAATTGGGGATTTTCTCCAACTTCTACAGTCTCCATTCTTGGATGGGTTTACTCTCTGTTTCTCTCTTCGCTGCCCAGGTCCCTTCTTTTCTCTCTTTCCACCAAACATTATTATTATTTTTATTCTATACATCTGAGATACTTTATTTTATTTTATTGCATTATCTCAAATTCATCATAGAAAAAGTAGTAGATGCTTTTCAAGATTTTAAAAACTTTTATTTCAAAATGTCGGATCACCCGTTGCTGTCATTATTATTATTATTTTCTCTTTTTAAAAATGTTTGCTATCAATCAATAATGCAAAGAAATGACAAAGGAAGAAATTGAATACTGACAAGATTCCCCTAAATGATTAATTACTCTCACTTCAATCCATGCGCTATGTCTTATTTATTTTCTTGCAGAAAACCGCCCACGATACGAGGCTCTTTAAAGGGTGTTATAGCGCTTTTTAATAGAAGCGGGCTTTAAATGTAATTATTACTGTATCTGAAAAAATTGGGAAACTGGGGAGCATTAAGATATCAGTAATTACGAAATTCCCTCTCAAACTTTTCAGCTAAACTGGTTTTCGAGTTTAACAATAATGACGTTGTGTTGCAGTGGGTGACTGGGTTCTTGAGCTTCTGGCATAGAGGAGAAGTACGGACAACAAGAACAACGTTTCTTCCATGGCACGTCTTCCTCGGACTCTACACGTACGGTCTAGCCATTGCCACTGCTGAGACCGGACTGCTTGAGAAGCTGACGTTTCTTCAGACCAAGAGAGACGTCCCTAGTCGCTGTCCTGAATCAATGATCGTCAATGGTTTAGGGCTCGGCTTGGCTTTGCTCAGTGGCATTGTTATAACTGCTGCTATTTTGCCAAAGTATCAGAGCCATTCTGGTAATGAGAAACTCGTTTATTCATCTCAAGACCGTCCCAAATGTTTGACTTCTTGAGTTTTTTTTTTTGTTTTTCAATTTGTTCTTGATTTTGATTTTGGGGACAAACTACACATCTCTGGTGTACAAAAAAGAACAAATTAGTTCTATGAAAATGTATTACCGCATTGTGATGATGAGACTTCTGTCCAGAAACTTGGCTCCTCCAACCTTTCCTTGAATCTGAGACGGTAAACGAATCACTCGTCTTTGGTCCCCGGCTTCTATTAAGAGCTCAGAGCCTCCTCTGTACTGTAGATTCATCAAGGAAACCCAAAATCATTCGCAGTTTTTAATCCCATATGAACAGGAGAGAGCTTCACAAGAGAAACCAAAGAGACTCTGAATGGAGATGAGAATTTTGTTTGTACCTGGTACAGTTTGATTTCCGATTTTTCAAACCCCGGCATGAAAAGAGTCACTGACTTCTTTGCTGTATCAAACATTACTGGTGGTGTCAAGCTGCCTTCTTGGCTTAATATTCCTGAAAGAAGTTCCCGGACATTAGAATTTGCTTGGTCCAGCAGAATTTTCTCCCAATCCAGACCATTTCTAGTAAATGGAACCAATGCGGAAGCAAAGGGCAGCGGCACAAATTCGTCTTTTGGGATTTTATGTGACTCAGTTGGCAGATTCGAAGAAGATGAAATAGCAAACGCTGCAGAAGCATGAGATCCAGCTTGTATTGTACAACCCCAATAGCGTAATGCAGATTTAACAGACATGGGATTGTTTGGATCCATCACAAGAAAACTCCTGAATCTGTCTGTATCACTCAAAGCAGAAGCGCCCGTCTGCAGTTTGCAAAAATCCATACGTAATTTTGGAGCTAAATTAGTTGAGGAAACAGAATTACGGAATAGATAAATACCTCCAAGAAACGTTCCAAAGTATCCCACATATCAGCACTTGTCATGCCACTAAAAGGTGACTTGTTGCCGCTTATGTTCATTGACTCATCAACAAATCTCATAATGGAAGGACTTGTTAGCCTCCCAAGATCAGTCTTCTCGGCCATACTCCTCAGATATTTCACATACAATCTGCACAGAAAAAAGAAGAAGCATACTTCCTAAGGGTTGCAAGAAAGAAAAGAAACACAGAGAAATCAGAAACAAAAGAAAGCAAACAACATAGTGCACACCTTGTTTTACTGCTTAGACCTATCATCCGAAGACTTTCCTCAGTGCTAGTGCCATCGTAAATTATAACGTCAAAAGTCTTCCCCTTGTGGTTCTTACGGGTTGCTTGCCTAAAGAAACCAACAAGCCTCTCGAGTTCAAGCATTGAAAAGATGGAATCCATCCCTGGAAGCACTCCTAGCTCTTCTCCAACCACCTACTACACAGCAATAGCCAAAACAAATGAGGACTCAAAATCCCAATCTCTTCCTTGTCGACACTCGCAGATATGAAGGTGTGTTCACATACCTACCCCTTCAAGAACCCCTTGGGTCATATTAAGTCGGGCATCTGCTTGCTTCAGCTGTTTAAGAGGTTCTAGAAGCATCTGCAGTTTTTTCCAGGAACCGTTGTTAAGAAAGTTCAAACTCTGAACCAGACATAAAGTATGCCACGATCAAAACAAAGAGGGACACACCTTTGTGGTTTCCAGCCTAATAACCGAGAGATTTTCGTTGATTAAGGTAGGAGAAGTCCCAATCTTGCTTCGGAGGAGGAAATCAGCAGAAGGATCTTGATTATGTATCACCAAGCATGTACTGAGCCCAGCCAATGCGTAATGCTATGAGCATAGCCATTGTATTAGTTAGTAACAACAACAAATATTCAATCTCGATACACAATATCAGATGCAACGAAGCTAAGCAGAGAGGAGAAAGCTTTGATCTTTCAAGTTCAACAGATTCAGTACAACGTAACATTATAGATTCATGGTGTGAACCATCTCTAGCTGGCTCCGATAAGGTTCATAATCAAATTGATTCAGGCAATTGCTACTAGAGTTCCCCCATCAAATGTGATGAATACAAAGAGAAAGAGATTCGAAGAATGGGTTTTTTTTTTCACCTGAGCGGCGAAAACAGCGGCGGTGGTCTTGCCGGAGCCGCCTTTCCCAAGAAATGTGACGAACTTCGTGGGTTTCGGAGACGATTCTCCGACGGAATCGTTATCACTTGTCGAAGATGTTGCCACCACAGAAGCTGCTCGACGTTTCCTGGAGACTGAAGCTGATTCCGTCCGCACAAGGGGGAGGAGATTCAGAGTTGGGCTTGAGCATGTAAGAGAAGAAACGAGCAAATATACCATTTTGTTTGTCCAAAATTGAAGAGATGAGATTGGCCGGAGCTATGGATGTTTTGAGCCGCTTGTCATAAAGGAGCTGACACACAATTGACGCTTGCGTTCGACTTTTCTGACCGAATTAACAGAAAAATACCCTTCACATTTCCCAACTACTTACTTATTGATGGATCATGCTCCATTAGTGTCGTAGCCATCCACATTCGGATACCGGATTCGAATCGATTTTTTCGGGTTTGTAGGTATCTAAATTTTAGAAATCTAGGACCTATTTCAGGTTTTGAATTCGTTTCGGTTCCGTCCGGATCCGGATCAGATCTCGGGTACCCAAAATTTATCATAATTCTCGAAAAAACTAAAAAAGTTATTTAATTTAAATAAAATTTGGTTAAATTTTACAAAATTATTTAAATTTGATCAATATAACTATTTTTTAAAAAATATTTTGAATATTTTAGTTATTTTAGTCTAAACATAACTAATATATTCGGTTTATAATTGTAATTTTTAGTATTTTGGTTATTTCAAAACTAAAAATGCATAATATTTTTAGATATATGATTATATTTCGTATATTT
Organism: Eutrema japonicum; assembly: GCA_030161315.1. Lineage (NCBI taxonomy): Eukaryota > Viridiplantae > Streptophyta > Magnoliopsida > Brassicales > Brassicaceae > Eutrema > Eutrema japonicum. Next base: position 14,261,270 of record BSQW01000001.1, read on the forward strand.
TGGATATCCATTCAGATTTTGGTTCGGTTCGGATATTCAAAATATTTTATAAAAAAAACTATTCATATATTTATAATTATTTGGTTCGGTTTGGTTCCGATTTAGTTTTTCGGTTCGGTTATTTTGCCAGACCTAGTGTCCATAATTGCAACTAACGTTATTATTAATATCATATCCTACAGAATCTTTATAACCTAAACCAAAAATATAATTGTTTTTATAATGTTTTTCATCTTCTTTTTTTTTTTTTTAACATATTCTTCCATTAATGAAAACCAACTTTTAATAAAACAGATGAAAATGAATATTAATGAAAAGCAACTTTTAATAAAACAGATGAAAATGAATTTTATTTTTGAACAAGTGTTAATTTTAAAGAAGGTGAAACCAAAAAAAAATATTGTTTCACAAAAAGCCATCTAGCCTAATTTCTCCAAAAAAATTTCGTTTGAAGGAGATAATAAATAAGTAATATTATTAAAAAAATTGAAGTTTTAATCAGTTAGTTTATTTTAGCGTGGTTTAATTCCGGTTAAAGTTTATTTCGAAAAAACAAAACAAAATAAATCAGATCGATTTTCAAATTGAATTTTGCAGTATGGTTTGAGTTGGGTAGGATCGGTTAAACCGAATTAAGTCTATCCTAATTCAGATTTTTCAAACACATTCTGAACCGACAACAAGTAATAAACTCCGCGTGTGGAAAAAAAAAAAAAAAGGAAGCATCACTAAAACGGCGACGTTCGGTTGAGATCGAACAAGACTTTTGTTATATATGTGAATAGAATAAATCCAACTCTTGTTAACTTTTAGCAAAGCCATAGATTTGCGATTGAGCATCTCAGACCAGAAGGAGGAAATTAGGAAGAACGATTTGATCAATCTCGACAGAACAAGATGGTACGTGTTGTTGTTGATGTTGTTTTTTTCAATCGATCTCACAAATAATTGTTCCGTATGTTAATAGCTTGATTTCCCTTCTGTCCCTTTCGGGTAGTGGTAAATTGGGGATATCGTGTTTGTTTGTTGATTGGAATTGAATCTCCGAAGCCCTAAGCTATACTGGAATGAGTTTGGATTTATTTTGCGATTTCGGGTCTTGGATGCTGGGATTTGGGTTTAGGGTTTCATAATGGATGATTATATCTTACGTGATTGTACCAATAGATTAACTAGCTTAATCGGGTTTTTGACAATTTGAAAGTTTTCCAGGTTTTTAGCTTGTTGTCGAAATTCTCTGTATGTTTCAGCTAATCGAATGAATCAATTTGGGATCCTTTCTGGTTTGGTGTTTCATTGATTTTAGTTTCATGTGTTAATCGTTTCAATTTTGGTCCCTTTTGCAGTCGACTCTTGCAGCTGCCAGGGCAGACAACTTTTACTATCCACCAGAATGGACTCCCGATCAAGGTTCCTTGAACAAGTTTCAAGGACAGCATCCCCTGAGAGAGAGGGCAAGGAAATTAGGCGAGGGAATCTTGATCATAAGGTAATATAATCAAATACTACATCCATTCCAGTGACGGCCTAGTTCCGAGGTTGTTTCATTGGCACGGAGATGCCACCTTTGGTTGAATTTACATAAGTTGTTCATTAGATTCCTTATTTAATCCATGGATAGCTTCAAACAACTATGATGATCAAAAGTTGGAAAAAGTGTGTATTAGGCTTGAGTTGTTGTCCATGTGCTAAAAGTCTGTCTCTGGTGTACGTTATGTTGATCGATCAGAAGCTTTGTTTTTGTTTGATTAGCAGGAGGGTACTCTCACATCGGTTGAATTTTTCATATGCGCTTTTGTTTTGTTCAGGTTCGAGATGCCCTATAATATATGGTGTGGTGGCTGCAATAATTCTATGATCGCCAAGGGTGTTCGATTCAATGCAGAAAAGAAGCAAGTTGGGAACTATTATTCCACAAAGGTACGATTGAGAGACTTTCCTTTTTCTATGATCACCTTAAGCTTATGTTCACGAAAACCTTTGATTTCACAAATACATGTGCACTGCATTGTATATTCTCTTTTTGCTTGCCATAGAACCGGTGCTGAGGTTAATATCTTATCATGGTCAGATATGGAGTTTTGCAATGAAATCACCATGCTGCAAACATGAGATAGTCATTCAGACAGATCCTCAGAACTGCGAGTATGTAATTACTAGTGGTGCCCAGAAGAAGGTCGAGGAATATGACGTGGAAGACGCAGAAACCATGGAGCTCACTGCTGAGGAAGGTTGGTTTCTACCTTCTTCGACAAGTTTGCTTTTAGAATCTCTATAGGTCTCTCAATAGGTGTTTGGCTTTTCATCCTCCTTATTTGTTGCGGCGCTCATTCTTGATATGATATTATAACCTTGTGCAGAGAAGGGAAAGCTTGCAGACCCGTTTTATCGTTTAGAGCACCAGGAAGTTGATTTGCAGAAGAAGAAAGCAGCAGAACCGCTTTTGGTCCGTCTCCAGCGAGTCTCAGATGCAAGACATGCAGATGACTACTCCCTAAACAAAGCTCTACGTGCACAAATTAGGGTAAGTTACAAGTTTGCAAAAAAAAATTTCTGCTTGCAATCTCGTTTTTTGATTCCTCCTTTCTAACCTTTGCTTGTTCTCCAGGGACACAGGAAACGTGTAGCTGAAGAAGAGGCTGCTTCAAGGAAGCTAGGCTTGGGGATAAGACTTCTTCCAAAGAGCGAAGAAGATATAGCAGCTGCATCAAATGTGAAATTCAAGACCAAGTTTGATAAGAATCGAAAGGATAAACGAGCGCTGATCCATGCATCTTCCATCTTTCCCGAGTCATCTTACTCAATGTCATCATCGAGCAAGAAAAGATTGGAGCTAGAAGCAAAGAGAAGGAAAATAAGTGCAGCGTCAGCCTCGAGTCTATTGAGAGGAGGATTCAAAGCTTCAGCAATGTCTAAAATCCCATCATCAGCAAGCAAGTTCAAGAGTTCAACAGTTTCTGTAAGGAAGCTGTAGTTTAGCAACTGTGCTTGAATCCCAGTTTTTTTTTTTATGTTTTAAAATTTTATTAAAAAAATCCCATGATCCTTTTTTTTTACAGCAATCATTTGATCTATTAGTATATACATATATAAATAAGTAAGTTTTGTATCTATATCTATGGAATTCATAATAACAAGAGGAACTCATAATCTAAACTTATTTTGGTTCTAAAATATCACATATTTATGGTTTATTAGATTTTTGTGTTTTTAAAAGATAACATATCATAAAAAAATATTAAATGAAAAACCAGTAAAAACAAAACATTAATACACATTAACTTATTTTTTACCATATCATTACTTTTCACACAGTATTTTGACAAACTAATATTTTTCAGTCCACAAAAACTTTTTATGTGTTTCATCTGTATTAAATTTTTTTCACACTCTATTAGCGCCAATAATGTATACACTTCATATTTTTCTTTCTCTAAAACTATAGGATTGACTATGGTACACTACCCCTAATATACAACTTTTTCGATATACATCCTAAAATTTTCGCATCTTTTCTACACACCAAAAAAAAAATATTTACTAAACATCATGAATTTTGTATTCTCTTATAATTACAACATAACGATTAGAGATTGTGATTGAGTTTAATAAACCAGTAATCGCGTTTTAAAAACCACGATTAAGATAATCTGACCCTTTTAACCCATAACCCGACTCTATAACCCGACTCCCTAACCCAAACTTATTGAAAAAAACAAAATCAATTTGGGGACAAAATTAGAGTTTTAAAGACGAGAGAAAAAGAGATTTCATCAATATTTTCTCCTAGCAAAATCTCAAGGTTCGTTTATATGAGAAAACAAAATAAATCCAAGAATCGAATTGTGTCATGCTATGTGGATTAAAAGAAAATATTGATTCCAAAACACAAATAAATTCGAAAACACAATTAAAAGAAAATATTGATTCGATTTAGTTTTTTCATTACGTTTGGGTTAGGGAGTCGGGTCAGGTTAGGGGTTAACGGGACGGATTATCTTAATCGTGGTTTTTTAAACACGATTACCGGTTTATTAAACTCAACCACAATTTTTAGTCGTTATGTTGTAATTATAAGAGAATACAAAGTTCATGATGTTTAGTAAAGAATAAATTTGTTTGGGGTGTGTAGAAAAGAGACAAAAAATATAGGATGTATATCGAATAAGTTGTATATTAGGGGTAGTGTACCAGAATCAACCCAAAACTATATTGCCTCCTAGAGTCCCAACTACCGTTTTTGACTACATAAACTTTATCTTGCAAATTTAAGAAAGAGACATAACACATACTTTCGAAGAGACTTCCAATTTAGTATCTCTTTTGTTACGTTTTGTTTTTCTTATCTGGTAGCTTCATTTTGTTTTTGCTCAAGTATTTTTTCCTCATCCTAAATATATCGTTCTAAAATTGGAAAACTTGGACATTTGAATTTCTTACAAATGAAAAGTGTTTTGCATAACCAATTATATCCAATTCTTCTCTAATATTACTATGGAGTCGGTGGTTTTGATCAAACGTATGAGTTTTTATGGAAGAAAAAAAAATATGATCAATTCGTCTTTAGCTTTGTTGTAGACTATGTTCTCGAAGTTTTTTAGATTTTAACTTTTTAAGAGAAAGATTGAGATTTTGTAAAATGAGTTATGGGCAAAATACAATATTATTTTATGTGTAATTGACTATAAATAAAATAATGTATAATCAATGTTTCTCTTCTAGGCTTAAATATGTTGATTGATTCTTTAATTGCAGTTTTGCAGGAAAAAAATGCACACAAGTTCTTCTCCAAATGGTTCCCAATGCCTTATGAGTTGGTTCTCCATAATGAATCTATCAAACATGAGAAAAAAATATCGCCCAATGTAAAGTCGCATGTATCAATATTTTGTTTGTAGTATTAACCTGTAGTTAATATTCATGACGAAAAAGTGTTTGTCATTGAAATTTCTCGGTTTGTGTAAGGAGTTATTAATTATGAGAGCTTTGAAGTTTCTAACTTGGGTAATAAAATGTAAAAATGTAAATCATATGCTTGAAATTGATCTTGAAATAAAAATATGTCCAAAACTTACACGAATGAATAGTGATAGTAAAAACGTATACGAATACGATTCGTGCATAATCATTAATATTTAAAAATTTGTTATATTTTATGATACAAATAAAATATCTATATTTCATATTTTGCCTAAAGTCGTCAATATTATTAAGAAGGTTCCAATCGTGGGCGTTTAGCCAGTTGCTTCTAGACTTCTCTAGAAGTGCATGAATATGTGCACTTGTTGTTTTTCAAATCTCTGAACAACAAATTGAAAGTGATTTTCAAATCCCTCTACATTTGCGGGTAGAATAACTAAATGGAAATGAACAGTGTTTTTCGGTGAACCGAATAATCCAAACAGCAATTTGTGAAATCAAACCTAACGAATCGTGTATGAACATATCTAACCTAACGAATCGTGTATGAACAGTACTTTTTCAAATACCGAATAAAATATTCCAAGGAAATCACCCAATTTGGTACTCTTGTTTCTCTGCAAATTGACCGCGAACGCGAACTCCATATTCTCCATGCGAAACAAAACCAGCGGAGGCGCAACAACAGATCTCACCGCTCCATCTTCAAATCAGAGGATTCTCAGGTAAAATGGATTGACGGCGTGATCAGAAACAAGGCTTCTAGCCTGAGATCGGTGAGCCCTAGCTCAGTCTCCGCCATTCTCCAGTTGTGGTTCGCGAGATCTGATCTCTTTCCCTAACCCTAGCCGCCTCCCTCCCTCACTGGTTTTTTCTATATAACCTTTCTCGTCTTCTCTCCTCTTTGCTGCGATACCAATACCGTTGGTACGGATCTTTTTTTTCTCTCCCTTTCACAATCTGATCTCTTCCCGTTTTGCAAGAAAGCGTTGGCATCCGCTTCTTGGTTTAGTTTTCTCTCCTATTGGGTTTCTTTTTGGGCTTTATTGTACACGATGAAGACACTGGCGAATGAGGTTGTGCTAGTCTTAGATTGGTTGCTGTTAAGACCAAATCAGATGGAGAAAATGAAGAACTCCATGTGATTTGGTCTGCCTCAGCTTCTGGACACTTAGGCTTCGGCAAACTCATTCCAGGCAATTCCCATTTCACAGCTTTCTTAATCTTATCCTTGGTTTGGTTTCCTTCTTCCTTAGATGTTGCCTTTGCAAACGGGAAACAAGTAAGCTTCTCGAATGCTTTAACAAGATGCATCACTTTACCATATTCAGGGAGACTCCTTCTCGCTTGTTCAAGTACCTTTTCCCTTCTCCTCTTTCATCGAAGAAACCCCGTTTTCATCGGACTCATCTCCTTCCACCACATTCTGGCTGGATTCTTGAAAAACTCTTCCTGTAAATCCCGTAGAGTTTCATATGCAACACATAAACATTTCTTCACGTTCCCATTGGTGTTAGCTCCACACGCTGAATCCTTCTTCTCTTTCCTCAAATTTTTCTTCACCACCACAATTCTCTGATGCGATTCCGTGGAGAGAACACCGCCTGACTAGGATTAAGCTTCGATTTCGGATTCTTCTGAGCAGGTTTACTCGACTTCATGAGCGGAGATTCTCGCTGGACTCTCGTGTGAGACGTTAGGGTTCGAATTCTCTGAAATATCTTGAGCCTTTGATTCAAACCTGATCGGATCCATCACTCGAGTCTCAGGTTTAGCATTCTTCAAATTCGTCGACTCCATCGAAGATACGAATCGAGTAATGATTCGCGAGTCAATAAATCAAAACGAACCAAAAGAAGAAGAAGATAGAGATCAAACGCTCTTAGATTGGGAAGAAACGCCAAATTAGAGTTTGCTTTTGGAGTGAGTGATGCAAAACGGTACGGAGGAAGAGAGAGCACAGGAGGATATTTGGGGGCAAAATCTGACCGTTGTGAGGCTCAACTTGTAACGGCTACTCATTTACTGCATTATCAAATATGAGTTATCTTGATAATACGAATTATCAATATGAGTTATCTTGATAATCAAATAGATATCTATAATCAAATATGAGTTATCTCGATAATAAAAGTTATCGATGTGTGTTATCTTGATAATTGAATAAATATCTATAATTAAATATTAGTTATCTTGATAATAAGAATGATCAATATGAGTTATCTTGATAATCAAGTAAATATCGACGATATTCGGATAACATTTTTATGTAGACGATATGCGGATAACAATTTTCGTTTCTTGCAATATAAGCAGCAGAGGTATTTTCGTCCGAATCAGCACATTACTTTTTCTAAAACTAATTTCCAGTTATTGAAGGCTATTTACTTAATTTTTAGTTATCTGAGGCTATATATTAAATTTACCCTTAATAAAACAGATGAAAATGATTTATTTTTGAACAAGTGTTCATTTTAAAAAAGGTGAAACCAAAAAAAAAATATATATTGTTTCAGACCTTTGTTCAAACCAAAAAAAAAATTATTGGATTAGCTTTATTTTGATCATGTATATCTCAAATGGTTGTTCTAAATTTTTTCGATTTATAACATAAAGTTTTGTATTACGTTTTTGAGACATTTTAGTCCGCGCAAGGCGCAGGCTATCTATCTAGTAGTTTTAGAAAAGAGATAGATCGATCGGAATCTGACGACTTCACCGAAGAATATCTCCTTTCTAAAAGCATTAGGATTATTTACTGTGGGATTTTTAGGAACGAAAATTTAACTTATTTAATATATTATTCAATTTGTGATATGATACGAAAGTCAAGAGAAGTTGTCGTTTGAGTTCTTAGACATGGTCTGTCCGACAGTAAACATACGACCTGGAAATGAACAAGAACACAAAGAAAGCAATGGAGGTGAATGCGGCAAGCAACCAGTAAAAGTAATTTACATGAGCTCGGTTCAGGTTTGTGTTGAACCAGCTGACTCCGCCATCTCTTCCCGTAGCCCAATCAACCACAATGATGAGCAAACCGCTCAAGAAGTTCGAAAGACCCATCGCACTCAAAGAAAACGCGAGACCGATACTTCTCAGCTCTTTCGGGACTTGGTCGTAGAAGAATTCTTGTGTTCCCTACCAAGGAGAACACGTCGATCATCCCGAGTAACATATACTGAGGAACGAACCACCATATGGACATTGGAACGGTTGCATCCGGTTTGTCTATGAGCCGGTGTTCCTCAGCGATTCGCAACCGTTTGGCTTCTACCAATGCTGCGAGCACCATATTGAGGCTCGAAAGCAGCATCCCGGCTCCTATTCTCTGGAGCATTGTGATCCCGAAAGGCTTTTTGGTAATCAATCTAGCTATTGGAAGGAACACACGCTCGTATATCGGAACTGAGATGAGAACCGATATAGCGACGAATGACAATAAAGAAGCCGGGGGAATTTCTAAGCCCGGTAAAAAATTTCTGTCCACGGTAACGCCTTGCTTCGTGAAGAAAGTAAAGTATTGAGCATAAGGAATCGTGCTCACCACCGTTGTGATCCATATCGGAATAAGCCTTACCAAACGCTTGAACACACGGCTTGTGTCCGCCTTGTCCTATGGCCACAAGGTACAGAGAGCAGAAGAAAAGTACCTTCACCCAGAAAGACGGTTTAGAGGAATCGTCGTTACGTTGCTCAGAGGATCCCATGAGGTTTAGGGAAACCGATAAGGTCAATAGCTCCAGCCCCTATAATAATCTCACCCGGTTTACTGTAAGAAATATTTCGAACTGGGGAGAGTAGAGGAGAAAACGAAGGTACCAACCAGTATGTAGATGAGGGAAGCTACAAGAATTGTCCGGTAACGACCGAGGTAAGCGTCTTCTACGAAAGCTCCTATAATAGGAAGCGTCGAGGCGGTTCCCAACCACGTGTTCACGTTCACGGCGGCAGTCGCCGTCGATTGTCCGAGCTGTCCGGTCAGGTAAGTGATCAAATTGCATGCAATCCCAACGTAAGCAAACCTCTCTGCAACTTCCACACCTGAAACATACATATAAGAAAAAAATCAAGATTTAGCAACAACGAACAAACACTAATTTTAATCACAATATGTGACTTTAATCTCTCCTCTCGATTTAATAATTTTCTTTTCACCTATTATGAACCAGGCGGATCTCCATCCTCCGGTGGGATTTCCACGGTGGTCGACGGAGTCGCTAACTGAATCTTCTAGAAGTGCAACTTCTTCCTCGGGTATTGTCATTTCAAGCTAACTGAAATTAGGAACTCTGTGAAAACTGGACTTAAGCTATAGCTAATTATGATAATTTTTCTCTTATTCACAATCTTGTTCTTTTTTAGATGAAGAATATATACTACGAGGAGGTGTAGCAGTCAGAGAACTAGATATATAGAGGGCATATCAACTAGAATTTTGTTTATATATAAATTAGATACATGTAAAGTTATAAAGATCATTTTGCAAATAAACAAAACTAAAAGTAAAATAAGGGGATAAATAGTGTTCTCTCGAATTTGATGCATAAACTCATTTTTTCCGTGAAAATGAAGACCACTAGAAAAGAGTTTCCCTCGTTTTTTTTTTTATGATTTCTCTAAAATGAAGAACTATTAGAGATGGTCTTATTATTTATTGACGGAGGAGATCGCAACCGTGGTAATGAGTGAACAAAAAAACGATTAAAATGCGATGAAAAGAAAACTTTTGATTTGGGATATAAAATAAAAATAAAAAATCTGATTAATATAATAATATGTGAAAAGCACATGGAAAGCTGATAAACACACTAATGCTTTGCTTTTTGGTTGGATGATTATTATATCATCAATAGTGTTGTGAATTTCAAATATTTAAACCCATCATTAGTCACCTTAAAATAGTAAACTTATTTATTAGACCCACCAAAGTGATCACAAAGTCGTCGTATAGGACCGCGTCGCACCCAATAACTTCCTTGACTCTTCCCAAAACATTAAAACTGGCGCCTCTCCACTTCCCAGTTATTTCCGGAGATTTTTTTATATATTCTCAAAATCTTTTTCTTTCTCTCTTGCGATAAAGAAAATCGAAACAGTACTCTGAGTTGGTATCGATTGTGGTGTCGACAAAACTTCAAACCCAAATATCAATTCACTTTTTTTATAGCCGTCGAGAGAGTTGTCTAGGGTTTTTTTTGCTTCAGTTCGTTCTGATCTTTTTCTTCATCGAGCTCTCATGGCTGGGTAAGCACTTTTTTCTTCTACCCCGCTCTGGGCGTTGTCTAGGTCATCGAGTTTTTAGTTTCTGTCAATTTCAATCGAGAAAGCAGACGGAAAAGTTTGAAGCTTTTTTTTTTCTCCGGTTTTGTGAATCAATGGAGCTCTGTGATTTTAATTAAGCGCGAAAAAGGTTTTTCATTTTCGAAATCTGCATTTGGGTCATTCATTATAAAAAGGGATTTCTGAAGCTTCCAGTTCTATGATGATGCTTTTCCTCCCAGAAAATTTTGATCGATGAACATGAATTTCGTAAATCATACATTTTTTAACAGCTAATTAGTATCCTCAACATGTCTATAGCATTTAAATGCATCAAATTTAGGTCTCGAAGTAGATATTCATCGGTGGAACAGACTCCATATCCTCTTTGTTCCACGAGGACAAAGTATTCTGCAGAATAAAATGTTTGGTTTTTCAAGAAATCTAGGGATTTAGTTTTGTTTTTATGTGGCCATGTCTTCTTTTTAACCTCTATTTGGAAATGGTACTGGATAAAACTTTTTTCAGGTCTCTCATTACAGCTATGTGTGTTTGATATCATCTTTCCTATAGTTGTGCCATGCCTTTACCAATGGATGTCTTTCTTGCTGCTGTATACAGGCGATCATGGCTGGTAGATAGTAACCGTATTGCAACCAAAATTAGGAGTGCATCCGCTAGTTCTGACCCGCGCCAAGTGGTGTGGAACAGCAATCCTACAAGACATTGTCCCAACTGTCATCACGTCATTGACAACAGCGATGTACTGTTTGCTCTTTCGTTTCTTTTGATTTCGATTCTCTAATATTGTATTTCTATGTTGTTGAAAACACAAGTTTTTGTACATTTCCAGGAAGTTGATGATTGGCCAGGATTGCCTCGCGGTGTGAAATTCGATCCGTCTGATCCAGAGATCATATGGCATTTGCTTGCAAAATCTGGTTTATCGGGTTTAAGTTCCCACCCTTTCATTGATGAGTTCATCCCAACCGTCAATCAAGATGATGGAATCTGTTACACCCATCCTAAGAACTTACCAGGTTAGACAATTCAGGTTTTCTTTCTGTTTTCTGTGATCAATGGAGTTTCGAATTTTTATATTACTCAATTTTGAATTATTTTAGGTGTTAAGCACGATGGAACCGTGTCCCACTTCTTCCATAGAGCAATAAAAGCTTATAGCACAGGAACTCGAAAGCGTAGAAAGATTCACGATGATGATTTTGGCGATGTGCGCTGGCATAAGACAGGAAGAACTAAACCGGTTGTGTTGGATGGTGTTCAAAGAGGTTGCAAGAAAATAATGGTTCTCTATGGTGGGAAAGCTGTTAAAACGAACTGGGTGATGCACCAATATCACTTGGGAACAGATGAAGATGAGAAGGAAGGTGATTACGTTGTTTCTAAGATATTCTACCAGCAGCCACAGCAGCAAGCTGTAGTCAAGCAAGGCGATAAGGCGGAACAGGAAGTCTCTGAAGATATCTTTGCTGCAATGACTCCGAAAGCGGATCCTGTCACTCCAAAATTGTTTACACCCGAGCCTCGACAGGCTGTCCGTCTTTGCTCTGATTCTCACTTCGCCAATGACTATGCTACTCCCCATGACTATGTGACTGCCCAAGAGGATCCTCTTGCTGCGGTAAATTTTTTATTTTTCTGCTTTCTTTTGATAAGCCCCTGTACTAGTCTAGCGCAGGAGTATTGTGATTACCGTAGGTGGTTTGTAGAGCTATGTTGACAGTTGAGCAGCTATAGTTGAGTCAGTTAGCTACAGAGCTAACATGTTAAAAAATGAAGTTAAGGCAGAATGAGTTGGGGGTATTCAGGGGTTTCTATGGTTTGGGATTGAGAGAGTTGGGTCGAGAGTGGAGGAGATTCACTCGTTAAACAAGTATAAGCTCTTGATGAAGTGAATATAGAAGGAGTTTACTGGGTTGGATCTTAACACATTCCTCTGTAAATTTACTACTTATTCCTATTTCTCTAACTAACTGATATTTTTTCCTTTGTTTCACGGTACCTAAGACATCCGAAGGAATGTATATGGAAGATGAGGTTCAGGGAGTTCAACTTAATCATGAAAGACCAAGTTTTGAGGATGAGCGTGAGCCTGAGACCGGGATTGAAAACCAAGAAAATGAAATGATAGATGATAAAGAAGACAAAGAGAAGGATAAAGAAGATGAAAACGATCAAGAAGACAAAGAGAAGGATAGAGAAGATGAAAACCAAGCTGAGGAAGATCCGAATTGGTTGGACAGTGGATCTCAGTTTATCTTGAACTCGCAACAGCTTGTGGAAGCCTTGTCTCTTTGCGATGATCTCTTGCAGACGGGATCGCAGGACAGAGAAGAAAACACAAACAATGGAGGCGTGAGGAATAAACAGCCATGTTTTGCTGATTACGCACATCTAGGAACAGAAGACTTCAAACGGGATCTGGAAGAATGTCAGAAAATCGTTCTTGATCCCTCCAACATAGAGCTCGATACTCCACCTGAGTTTCGTCTGAGCCAGCTGGTAAACCTAAACCCCTTTCCTCTCTCAAACTTTTTGATGCAATCAGGCACAAAAGTTAAATGTGTGTTTTTGTTATGCCTGTTCAGGAATTTGGATCACAGGAGAGCTTTCTCGCTTGGGGCACTGGAAAGACCGACTGACCAAACAGAACTCACACGAGATTGAGACAACAAAACTTATCGCTATTTTTTGGTTGGCAAAACGGTGCCAGGCTGATGTATGATATTTTCCCTCTGCGCCTGAAGTACTTGCTTTCAAAATGTTTTTGGTTTTTTGTTTGTTTTGGGATTAAGAACAATTACTTTGGAATGCGTCTCCGATCTAACTTGCTATGTCCGTATGTAAATAATGCTTTTGAGAGTCCAAAACCTCCATGTATGGACTCTAATCTCGCTGGAATTGTGTCCAGAATTTCACTAGGAAACTCTTTCTTACTGAAGTTTTGTTTCTCTCTCAACTAACACCAAAACACATCGTTTGTGTTTCAGCTGAAAAAACAAATAAACGTTAACAATGTATAGTCACCGCCATTGTTTAGAATGTGTATTGATAAAGAAGATGATAATAAAAGTACAATGAGCAGGTTTGCCCGAGTGGTTAAGGGGGAAGACTTAAGTTCTTCTGCACATAAGTGCGCGTGGGTTCGAACCCCACAGCCTGCATAATATACGTTCTTTCAGTATCTGTTCTTTTACTTTGTACTACTGTGATCGATGATCTGATTCTGATCTGCTGTTAAAAAAAAAAGAGTTTGTAAAAAGCTTTTTTTTGGGTGTTGAAAGAACGTAGGAGTGGTAAAAGTAATGGGCTGGGCTTATAAGCCTATAGAATCCGAGGTCCATAAGTCAAGGGTCCTCACTCCTCAGAAAACCGGGGGATTAGACCGGGTTTTGTCTATTCTGTCGAGGAAACGACAAGTAGGCGGAGTCACGGATTCAGAGAATCTCTATATTATTTACTACTACTAATAATATTTTACACCGACCGCGTTGTCTTTTAACGCTGGTCCAGTCACTCTCTCTGTAACTACTAACCACGTTGGTCTTTCCTTCTTTCACATTTTCATTCTATATCACACTACTTGGTAATTAAGCAATTGACCAAAATATTTAATATAATCGAATTGATTTACAACTAAGTGGGCACCATGATCACAAATTCCTCTTAATTATCTCATCATCGCTAGGAACAAAAAAAATAAAATAAGAGAGAGTTTATTTTGGTTTAATTAAACTAAGATTAGATCGGTTTGACTTGGTTACCAACTAAGCACACAATTTCAGATTTAAGCTACTGAAAAAAGAAAGAAGTGTTATGAACTATAATATTATAAAGGTGAGGTATATATATGTGTTTAACATTTACAGAGAAGAAGAGAGAAAGACGAGAGACAAGTGAGAGAGACGTATTCTTCTTATTCCCTGTTCTCTTCTTACGTTCATCTATTTATACAAGAAAGAATAATATAAACTATTATTCGCCGACTTTACTAAGTCGGTAAAGAAGAGGCGGTGAATGATGGATAAGCATCCATTATTTTAACATTCCTCCTTGATTATTCATCACTGCTAATATATTACGTACTGTTTCATTAAAAACTTTATCATGAAAAAATCTAATAAGGTAAAAACCATGACAAGGGAAAAAGAGTAAAGTGACACAATCTCCCCCTGAAATGATGGATATAGCATTATCTTCATAAATTTCGTAGATGACGCATTCTGATACTTTGAATATGTTTTATGAACGTTGTAGTGGGAAGCACCTTTGTAAAGAGATCTGCTGCATTGTCACTTGAACGAATGTACTGGATATCGACTTCTTGATTCTTCTCGAGTTCTCGAGTGTAAGAGAAAAATCTTGGAGGGATTGTAGAGACAGTAACGCAATCTCCTCCGAGAAAGATAAATCTTGTTCTCTTCATAGATTTTGAAGATGATTCGTCTCGATCATTTTCTTTGCTTCTCTTGATCTCGTTAATGTAATAATCTCTCTTCATTGGGATTATAGAGTTTCCTTTCAGATGTCTAACATTTTGCGTATTCTTTGCTGCCTCGTTAAAAACCTTGTTATGGAAAAACCCAGTGGGACAAAAACCATAGCAAGGGAAAAAGAGTGCAGCCACGCACATCATCATATTTCTGCCCCCGGAAGCATCATCTTCAGGATATGCATTCCAAGAATATATCCCATCTTTTTGGAAATATTTATAAGTAGAGCCTTAGTGAACAAACTCGTATGATCTTCATATATTTTCTCGGATTATTAGACTTCCGGTCCAAAATATTCGAGTTGGTCATGCTCTTTTCACAAAATATATTATTCCGACTTTCCGGCTTATTTTGTAGTAAAACAACACACAATATGTACCGAGATTTACATAAGGTACTTCATGACCTAATACTTTCTTGTTGTTTTCGCAAGGTCGAAATAGATCTTTTTCAATATCGAGTGATCTATTAACCATTGCAATACTCAAAAGATTCACTTAATCCATTTTTCACCCTTTTGGTGTAATTTGATTGATGCATGAATATTCCACCTTGTAAATACTCTATATAGATCCCAAGACAAAATTTTGTCTTTCCAAGATCTTTTATTTCAAACTCCTCATTGAGTTCTTGCATCATCAATCTTCTTTTGAGTACTGATCGCTATAACTTGACCGAACAAATTTTCTCAGATGCTTCAGGCATCTATGATCCTTATGGGATTTTCATGGATATATCACTATCAAGTGATCCATATGAATATGCAATCACGATATCCATAAGATATATATTTAGATTTTTAGATGTCATTAGGTACATCAAATATTTGAATGCGATTACATATATGACAAGGGAATATATCTTTTCATAATCAATTCCTTGTCTTTGAGAAAAACTTCATGCCACAAATCGGATTTTATATCTTGTGACCTCGTTTTTCCTCATTGTATTCGCACAAAACCCAATTTGGACCTCAATGGCATTACATCTTCAGGTGTAATGACTATAGGTCCTTAGACATTTCAGAATATTTCTCATGGCCATTTGCCATTTCTTCTAGTCATATGCCTTTTCTGGCACTCTGACACGGACCTTGGGTCTGTGTAATCATTTTCATTGTTTGATTTCTACGGATACAGAGTATTTCATTAATTTTCCATTTTCGACGTAGTTAATGGAAATCTCATACTTTCTGTATCATGTTCGTCTTTTGAACGAATCTCTTTATGCAGTCTTTCGAGAATACTTTCATATATATTCTCGACATACACCTTTGTATTGATTCTTCTGGAATCCTTTTCTTCTGTTTTCTAATTTTATATCTCTTCTGGAGAATTTTATATTTAGAGTCCATTATCATCCCCCTTTTAAAATGAACCTTGGGTTCATTTATTCTGCATCCATAAATTTGTGTTCTTCAGGAACATTAATTCTTGATGGAGCACTGTCAAATTTTATGAACTTCAAGTTCGTGATAATTTGAAGGGAGGATTAAGATATATACCAAACATGGTGTTTACCATGTAATATTTTTTGGCACTTATTCAATATTTTCCCCTAATATTGGAAATTTATAATATTTTGGCTTTCCATCTTCTCATACGAAAGCACATTGTATACCACAATACTTTTATACCATGAGGTATTACTCACATAGTCTGATACTTCATGATCAAATAGCACTTCCTTTAGAAATGCTTAAATGTGAGTTTTTCTATATGTAGATCCTGCTGGGATCTTTCGAGATAAGATGTTCAATCGGGATACCTGTAAAATCAACTAAACCAACTTCGGAGTTTCTAAAATAAAATAATCTTAAATCAATCGTACCTTGAGATAGTGAAAGATATGCTTTATTCCATTCCAATGTTTACGCGTAAGAAGTGAGCTGTTCAATTGGGATGCCTGAAAAGATTTTTTCTTTTCAAAGGCTTCTTATCCCAAATTATTTCTTTAAATACTATACGGCTTGTGACAACTCTTCAGGAGTTCAGATTATGATTCAATGATCTTTTCCTTTGATCCATAATCTTTTGATATTTATGCATGAGTATATCGGTTAACCTTAATTATTAAACTCCATGCAACATATATTCATCGAGTAGAGTTCCCGGGAACATAATCCAATTATCATTAATCCTTCAGGGATTAAATCTTTCATGGATTTTTGAGATATCCATAAAACGCAATTCAAGTCGCTCATGTACTGCCAGACTTACTCAGTGCATCCACCACATT
This sequence comes from Eutrema japonicum, assembly GCA_030161315.1. Classification (NCBI taxonomy): domain Eukaryota; kingdom Viridiplantae; phylum Streptophyta; class Magnoliopsida; order Brassicales; family Brassicaceae; genus Eutrema; species Eutrema japonicum. Next base: position 14,278,204 of record BSQW01000001.1, read on the forward strand.
TGAAAATTCATTCAATATCGGGTATGACCTTGTGTAACAAGCCGATTTTCATATTGTAAGGTCATTTTCTCATTCCTTATTATAGGAAGACACATACCCTTTTGATGCTTGGACTGCTGGTCCAAAAATTTCTCATATTTCATATGAGCTTAACATAGACTTGATTGCCTTTTTCACCTTTTTCGGCCAATATTTTTCTCTTTCTACCCTCATCCACAGAGGTAGATTTATGATCCTCATGTATATCGCGCGATATCTTGTTTATATTGTCGACAATTATTTTGTCTTTGGTTCCACATTTTCCCGTAATGACATGGTTAATCGAGATCTCTCTCTATCATTATCAATGACTTCATTCAGGTACCTGATTTTATTATTAACCATGCCAACGGTCTCTTCAAGAGATTAATCCTCTATTCAATATATATTTGCTCCTTTCCAATTGAGGATTTCTTTGGAACCAAAGTAGTCTATCACGTTTCTTACGTGTCATAGACTTACTATTGATTAATCGTCCTTCAGGGGCATATATTTTTATTGTAGCATTTTCAGCTAGAAATGAGATTTTCCTTTATGTAATTATATGTCTGGCAGTTAATTTACATATGAATTATCCTTTGAACTTCAGGTTCATATTCATTTATAAGAGGATCCATGATAATTCATTTCGGAAAATCTCATCCATTAGCTGTTTATAAATGCTTCTGGCATTTGATTTGCAGCACATCTTGAATAGTGATCCTTTGAACGTTGAACTTCAAGTTCATACACATTTGTTCAAGGATTCGAACTATTCAACGATTCTCCCTATAATAATGATATGCAAATCTTTTGATAAGCACATCTTCGATTGATAATTCAATATACTTTATGGGTCTTACTTTTATACAGTGTGGTGGATGCATATATTGCATACCCATAAATTTCCAAGCAAAGAATAGTTAATCTTTGATTGAATCAATTAGATGAAATGAGAGAATTTCATCTTGTAATCTTCTGGATTTACTTTATAAATGAACCATCATATCCATTTTAAGTGTGAACACAATCTTCTGGATGTTCCACTTACTTTTGATATGAGATTTTTTAATTCTCCCCCTCGAGATGATGACATTTCATGTCCATCTATCTCGAATTAAATTCCACTTTAGGATCAATAACATATCCAATTACCCATTTTGGGTTATGTATTATGCATCAAATCTTTTGATGTGGAAATTTTAGTACCCCTTTTCAAGATGATGGCTTTTCTTGCCTATTCATCTTGAACAGGTTTTCACATGATGGTTTCATTTTTATTTTATTTTTGTTAAGACATGCTATGTGAGAAAAACATCTGGTTTTTCCGCATAAATTCAATAATAATATTTGATATCATTATTACACCGGGATGGCTTAAACCGGTTATGTTATATATTGGTAAACTTCAGGTTTACTTATCTTATACAATTTTGCCATTTTTATGCATGTCTCCATCATGTGTTTTTATAAAACGTTCGCTCTGCTGGAGCGTTATTATTTTTGGATAGTTTTTGTTTTTCAAGAGTATTTTGCTCTTTTGGAGTGTTTCGCTCATCGGGAGCGTTTCGCTCAACGGGAGCGTTTCGCTCATCGGGAGCGTTTCGCTCATCGGGAGCGTTTCGCTCATCGGGAGCGTTTCGCTCATCGGGAGCGTTTCGCTCATCGGGAGCGTTTCGCTCATCGGGAGTGTTTCGCTCTTCCGGAGCTCTCCATTATCTATAATAATTTTTTTCTTTTTATGTAGTTCTTCTGGAACTCACATACATAATTTTTTATCAACAACATAAATTAAACAATTAAACATATATATTCAGAAGGCATAGCTTTCCACATAATTTACGATAATAAACATAAATTAAAAATAACAATAATTTAAAACGTCTTCTGGACGAAAAAGTTCTTCATGAACGCTTTCATATATGTCTTTTGGATATTTTTGTTTCAAATATGTCTTCTGGACATTTTTTTTTGTTATACGGTTCATCTGGAACCTTTTATAAATGTCTTTACGACTTTTTTATTTATTTATTTAAATATGTCTTTTGGACATATTTTTCATTTAGTTCTTCAGGAACTTTTCTTAAATGTCTTCGGGACATTTATTTTATGGAGGCAGTGATCTGAGGAGACATCTACCATATGATCATGATCGTGAAGGCAAAGCCTATCACAACGATCGGTTCAGGGAAAGCAGCGCCTTATCATCCCGAAACAATATATAAACGTAAATAAATTGAACATAAATTAAACCTAACCTTTTTTGGTATATGAACGGATCGTGAGACGATCGTTTTTTTGGTATATGAACGGATCGTGAGACGATCGTGGTGATAACGTGTTATGAACTATAATATTATAAAAGTGAGGTATATATATATGTGTTTAACGTTTATAGAGAGAAGTGAGAGAAGTGAGAAAGAGACGTATTCTTCTTATTCCCTGTTCTCTTCTTACGTTCATCTATTTATACAAGAAAGAATAATATAAACTATTATTCACCGACTTTACTAAGTCGGTAAAGAACTTGGGTTAAGTAGATGTAGGGTGCAAGTTAGGTGGTGAATATTTGTCTAGTAGTGCATGTGGCCACGTCACGGTGACAGGTAGAATTTGCTTCAATTATTCACTGACGTAAACTCTTTTTATATATTGGCTCCCTCACTCACAAAATTTAACACTGACTATTAAGTTTGGGAACGAAGCGGATATCCGGAACCCGAATATCCGGATCCGATCCGGTCTATTTAATTAAAAATAGAAAAATCTGAAATAGAAAACATAGATAATAAAAATGTATCATGATAGCAAAAATTACAAGTAGCAAAAGTTCAAGAAGCATTCAAGTAACAAAAAAGTTTAAATAGAAAAAGAAAAAATTGGGTTCAATGGGCTTTGTGTTTCACAATCTCACAATCAAACCAAAAATAACATGGGCTTTCCTATAATGTTTTATAAAAAAAAACTGATATCCGTTATCCATTTTCGAATTTTTCTATTATCCGAATCCGTATCCGGATCCGCCGGATACGTTATTTTATTATCCGAATCCGTATCCGAACTAAACGGATATCCGTTTTTTCGGATCAAATCGAAGCGAATGTCGGATCGGATACCGGATCCCGGATAATAATGGCAGCCCTACTCACTATCTACTCGTATTCTGTTTCTACTTTCAAATTTCAATATGTAAATTATATAACAATATTTGCATATTAAAACCTAGTAATAATCAGGTTTATTTGAAAATAATTTAGTCAAAGCAGGATATTGAGAAGGAAAATAATGGCAAAAAAGCGGGAAAAAAGTGAAATAAAGTCAGCAACAAGTGTAGTAAATGTCCCTTTAATGACCAAAACTCAACCGCTAATCTCGCCTTCATCTTTTAGATTTGTTTTTTGTTTGTTGGTTCCATATTCAATCACAGTGCCATACATACATACATTACATTGCTTCCTTTTACTCTCTCTCAAATTCTAATTTCCCACAATGCCCTCCTTCTTCCTCTCTCTCTCCTCCATCTTCCTCCTCCTCCTCCCCTTCTCTCTCTCCTCTCCATTCAGTACAGTCTCCATCTCTCTCTCTCTCTCTCTCTCTCTCTCTATCCGTCTAGATCTGATGATGATGAACTGAATTCAATTTCTTCCCTCTGTTTTCTTTTGCAGATACTTCTTTCTTCATTGACTGTGGAAGTCCCCAAGGTTCCACTGACGCTTTCAACCGCACTTGGCTCCCCGATCGCTTTTACTCCGGCGGCAGCACCGCCGTTGTCTCCGAGCCTCTTCGTTTCCATCTCCTCGCCGAGAAGACCATCAGGTATTTCCCTCTCTCCTTCGGCAAGAAGAATTGCTACGTCCTTCCCCTCCCTCCTGGTCGTTACTATCTCCGGACTTTCACCGTTTACGATAACTACGACGGCAACTCTCATTCCCCCTCCTTCGATGTCTCCGTCGAAGGCACCCTAGTCTTCTCTTGGAGATCTCCTTGGCCCGAGAATCTCCTCCGCGACGGCTCTTATTCTGATCTCTTTGCCTTTATCGGAGACGGAGAGCTCGATTTGTGCTTTTACAGCATCGCTACTGATCCTCCCATTGTAGGTTCCCTCGAAGTCTTACAAGTCGATCCATCGTCCTACGACGCCGATGGGACTGGTCAGAACGTTCTCTTGGTTAACTACGGGAGGCTCACGTGTGGGTCAGATCAGTGGGGGCCTGGCTTCACTAACCACACCGATGCTTTCGGTCGGTCGTGGCAATCGGACGAGGATTTTCGATCGGAAGACTCGAAATCGGTGGCTCGGTCGTTGTCGACGGTGGAGAAAATCAAGGGAGTGGATCAGGAGCCGAATTATTTCCCGATGAAGCTTTATCAGACGGCGGTGACAGTCTCTGGAAGCGGGTCCCTAGTTTACGAGTTGGAGGTTGACGCGAAGCTTGATTACTTGCTCTGGTTCCATTTCTCCGAGATTGACTCCACGGTGAAGAAGGCTGGGCAAAGAGTGTTTGATCTGGTGGTGAACGACAACAATGTGAGCAGGGTTGATGTATTCAGCGAGGTCGGAGGATTTGCAGCTTATAGCTTAAACTATACAGTCAAGAATCTGAGCAGTACTACTGTGACGGTGAAACTTTCGCCTATCTCGGGGCCACCGATAATCAGCGGGTTAGAGAATTACGCCATTGTTCCGGCTGATATGGCCACGGTGCCTGAACAAGGTGATATTGATTGTTCAATGTCGAGTATTATAGCTTTGAGCAAGAATGGTATGTTTTGACTCTCCTGTTTGTTTTTTTTGCAGTGACTGCTATGAAAGCATTGAAGGATTCGTTACGTGTTCCTGATAGGATGGGTTGGAATGGTGATCCATGTGCTCCTACTAGCTGGGACGCTTGGGAAGGAGTCGCATGCCGTCCAAACCCACAAGGATCTACTCTCGTGATATTCCAAATGTGAGTGTCATTCATGCAGACTGTAATTAGAACTGACTTGCCTTATTCATTGTCACATTATAGGGTAGAAAAGATAGCGTATGCCATCTGAAAATTACATTCTTTTGTATTAGACGATTATTTTAAGAAGTTGATTTGGAAAGTTATATTAAGTGTTACAATCATCTTCAACTGTATCTTGGTATTCGCATAAGTTTTCCAGCAAATACTTGGATTAAATGTTTAAACTATAGCTGATAGCTTCATAAATAGTAATGCCTTGTGTAGTTCGCTTTCTTATTGTTATCATGTACATCTTAAATAGGGAGTTGCCTCCTTGTTTTTTACCTGTTTCAGAGACCTCGGAAGCCAAGGCTTAAAAGGATTTATCAGTGAACAAATTAGTCTGCTTACTAATTTGAATAGCTTGTAAGTACCAACTATTTATTGCCTTGGTTTATCTATCTCAGAGTTCATAGCTCATTATAATGCAACTGGATTCATGTGTCAGGCATTCTGATTTCGCTTAAGATATATGAATAGGGTTTTCATTTCATTCTGATTGCAGGAACTTGAGTTCAAACTCCTTAACTGGTTCAATACCTTCAGGTCTTGGTCATAAATCCCTTGTGAGTCTGTAAGTTAACTAACACATCTCAGATCCATGATCAGTTGCCAAATTTTATCATAGATGGGAATCTTTCTACCTTGCTACTGCTTCAAATTGTAGATAGCTTATGATAAATGCATGCACTTAAGATGACAACAAAACATTGATATTGGAGTGTGATGATGGTTTAGAGCCCTTACGAAACAATTTTGGCTCTGTAAATTTGTGCTCATTGTTTGCGTATTTGGGTTGCAGTGACTTGTCCAACAATCAGCTCACGGGGCCTATACCTGAAAGTCTGAGCTCTTCAAGCTTAAAGCGCGTGTAAGAAGCTGCTTCATATCATTATTTTGACTATACAGTTCTGTGTCAATATTTTTCTCCATTCCATATGAGACATGGTGAAATATCGATACATGTTAAGAGAACTAGATTGGCCTAACAATATCTATGATGTGTTGTTAGGATTTTGAGTGGCAACGAGTTGCAAGGAAAGGTACCAGAGGAGGTTTATTCAGTTGGTGTTCATGGTGGAACTATCGAGTATGTTAATTTCTAAAGTCCACATATAATAATGATAGCCTCTTTTTGTTCTATTAATGGAAAATTTACCTTCCTTTTCATTATCAATGGCTTTGTTGTTAGATCCATTAGCTCACACTCATGACTCAACTAAAACAAAACAAAATCTCCATCTTCTTACAGTCTCTCTGGAAACAAAGGATTATGCGGGGTTCCCACTCTTCCTTCATGTCCACTGTTATGGGAGAATGGCCACTTATCCAAAGGGGGTAAAATAGCCATAGCCATATCTTGTGTGGTGATATTCATTCTGGTACTCTTGGTCATTTACTTGTGCTGCATCTGGAGAGGAAGACATGATTACGACTTTGCCCCTCCTCACGATCTAACCTGTGAGTAAAAAATCCACAAAGTTCCTCATAATTGAAGAATTTTTTTTAAAAAATACTTGAATCTTGATCTCTCTCTCTCCCTCTCTCTTTTGTATGTGTCGTGCAGCGCTTGCAGCAAAGAGAAACAGATACCAGAGGCAGAAGTCGTTAATGCTACTGGAAATGGAGAGCCAACACGCGAAAGGAATGCCCACACTTCCCTTGAATTCGCAATAGCCGGGAAAGAGAGATAGGAAGAGATTTGACTTGGACAGAGAAGCAAGGAGATGAGATGAGGATTAGAGGTTTTTTCTGTGTAATTAGTATACAAAGCATTACTCCTCAAGAAGACCACAAATCTAACATTGAAGAAGGGCATTGGATCAAGAGTGTGCAATTCCACAAACAACAGTAAAAGAAGTTAATCTTCCTTCATTGTAATTTAATTTTTGGGTCTTTCTTAGGGTATGATATGAATTATTAATTGTTACTTACGCCCACCCCTGTATCTGTGTTGCATGTATCATACCACATTGTTGTTCCTTTTTTCGAGTATAATGGATATCACTATATATGGATTAACCAAACTTTGTCTCTACAATGTAAAATCTAAGTGGTAGTTTTCTTTTTCCGGGTCAGAATCTAGTTCTAGTTTCTTCCAAGTATATAGAAAGTAAATATTGAAATTCACAACAGTGAAACATCAGATGATATTTCCCTTTAGAAAATGGTAAGACCTGAGGATCATATGTTTCTCCTTTGATGTCTATTTTATAGATGGGCCACATATCAGCCCATAACTGTAAAGACAATAATTTTGAGTTTGATCCAAAAGACTCCGAGAGATTTCACTTTGAGAGATTTTAGTTGTTATTTTTCCAAACATTTCATTGAGACTAAATTAAAATTTACATTAGTTGCAGGAAATAATAGAAGAACCTTCTTTTAACCAAAATAAAATATCCAGAAGAAACTTGAGGTAACCTCACAATTTTGGCTAATCTACTATCTATCAGTCCCTCAAAATGAAGTTTCAACCACTAAACACAAATAAAAGTGTTACAATGAGAGAACAGATTCAAATTCTTTTCATAATAAGCATAAAATGAATATGTTCGTTTGCCTGCCGCAGGAAGTTGCGGCTGCGGCCAAACGGTGTTCGTTTACTAGACACAGTTTCATGCGGCTGTTGTTGGGTTCGAAATTTCTAGACGCTAAAAATATTCAGCGTTACATTGCGATCAGTGGCAGCGACCAGTCGCACGGCTACCAAATAAATAACAACAGGTGCGTCTGGCCGCATGCCACAACCACATGCGGCCGACAAATGAAGAGACCCAATAACCAATGAGCAAACTGCTTATTGAAAATACACTTGTAAAGAAAGTAGTGATATTCTCCTGACAAAGATGAGCTGCAAAGTTTGTCAACTGACCCCGTGAGGTGATGATGATAAGTGACAAACCTTTGTTTTTTATTTTTCTTACAATTTTGTTGTTTGATTTTAATTAACGTTCTGACTTTTGTATACTTATCTCGATATCATCTACTCCTTATTGATGTTGTTTATGTTTGTTTAAAAATTTAAGATATTACTATAAATTGTGTTTTCATCATGTTACAGTCTTGGCTCTGGTACGTAACCATCTCTCTCGCTTGACTTGTAACGTTTTTTGTTTCTTCTTCTTTTAAAGGTTTGACTTGTAACTAATAATACAGTTCCCTCTGTAAAGTGTCATTCACACTTCTTCTTCTATGAATTTATTTTCCTTTAAGTTTATTTCTGATCCCACTTGAAATTGGAATATTTGACGGTGGCCAATTGAAAAATGTTGAATAGTTGAGCCTAATTGCATGCAGGTCCCGTGTTAAGGGCATAGTATGCCGAGTAGACTCGTGTTTATATGTATAATGCTGATTTGTAATCTTATTTCTATATATGCATTTACTTATATTTTATATCGAAATTCAAATTTGTGATCTTGGAACTCACTTCACTTGAAAAGTTTCTCATACACGAATAAAACTAAATACACAATTTTTTTTTTACATACACAATAGATTGTAATATCTCTTATAGTTTTTACGACGATAACCCATTAAAAAACAATGTTTGTTTCTCCTTATATTTAGCTCCATTTGACTTCGTAAAATATAGTATTTTTTTCATAGCTTGCAATAATGGACTTTTTCATAGCTTCCAATTGGACGTGGGTCAACCAAACAGAAGTGAGAAAATCAAACAAGTGTTTTAATTCAAATTATTTTATTTCTATATTTCTAAATCTAAAAATAAATGAATAAACTTAAAAAATTTTGAAATGTTTCAAATTATAAAATCATTACATTAGACAAAATAATTCGAACTAAAAATTGGCAGACAAAAACTGTGTGAATTTGAGATAAGCCAAAATATATTTGGTTAGTTCCGCTGGAAAATCATAAAAGATAAAACATAGAAATTATATAACCGAATGGTATTGGAAACGTGATCACATGATCGAATGGCATTTGAAATAATATTATATTACATGTTTTTGTCTCGAGTTTGAAAAGATTTTGGCATAGAATCTCTTAATTACATTTTTTTTTATCATTTAATCTTTGTATATAAAGATTTCAAGCTTAATCCATATTTAATATTCATAATTATATCGGGTTTTAGGGTTATATAAAACTGATTTTAGAGATTATAATTATTTATTCGCACATAATTAATAAAAATTATTAAATAAAAAAGTATTTGCCTCACTTCATTTCTTCTTTGTTTAATGCTCGATGAGTTCATCCTAAATCAAAAGACGGTTGAAGATATAGATATATATATCTTAGGTGGTGGATTAAGATGGTTTTCAATAGAAAAAAGTGATGACTTTTGTCAATATTTATTCACCCTCCGTCTCCGAAAAGCATCACTTTTTAACGATAATTAATTTTTTTTTAACACTTTCCAAACTATTACATTATTATTAGAGATATTTTGATTATATTTTATTACAAATGATGATTTATCTATAAAATTCCACGAACGATAATCAATTTAAAAAGACATTTTTCTCATAATCTTAAGTGAGACCACATATTGTCTTCACACTCCATGAAATAATTAACATTAATTATTTGTGCATTCAGTTCGTCAAACGCTCTTTGAATAACTCAAACTTCTATATATTAATTTTTTATTCTCTAAAAGTCATAATGACCGGCGAATATGAGAATGCATCTAATAATTACTACAACCAACTTGATCTGGTCTTCGATTTGAAATCTTTCACGTGATTTGAATTTTTATATGTTAAATTACATAAATTGTATTCTCGTGTTGATTTTCAAATGAGATAGATCATATAAATAAGCTGTGGTGTGCATTGCTGGTTTTTCTTAGTCCACACGAACACGATAAATCTAATCTTAGTTAAATTTCGAAGAAAAAATTATATCAACTGATAAAGATATTAAGTTATTTAGGCGACAACGTTTTTTCAAGTCATTAGAAAGCTAATTGTTGACTTATTAAATGCAGAAAAATAAGATGACTATAACTCCTTTTTTCCATCGTTAATAATGTAATGAGCTTCCGTTTTACAATAAGGAAAGCATTAATAATTAGGGTGAGTTAGGTATATACGAAGGAATGATGATGAAATTAGTTTAGTAACAATGAGTACTTTGTTTTTAGTTTTCTCTCCTAAGCCCCAGATTTTGTGACTATTTTGTCCCTACATTGATGACGTCGACGAGTGTGTTACACAAATTGTGAAACAAAAAATTGCATTAAATACTTCGACAAGAGAAAAAATTGCATTAAATGCAAAGATAGCTCAAGATTTTCTTTTGGATAATAGTGTGGGCCTCTTTAATGCAGATTTTTTAAGATATTGTTTTTAATATTTTAATTGATCATTTAAACATGTTAACTGACGAGTCTACATTAACTTATAGGTAGCTTATGATTGTTGAGGGTAGTGAATATATTGCATCGCTAACTTTGTTTACAGACTATGATTATCATTTTGCTTTCGATTTAATGTTAGCAGATATTTAGCAAAATTAGTAAAGTTAACAAAGTTAGCATAGTATAATTAACATATATAGTTAGACAGATAATGCGTTAACCTGGTTATCTAGTTAGTACTATCATTTTCTATAAAATATATAATTCATTAGGTCTCAGACCTTTGATTCTTCGATGTGTTCATTGTCATGACGGTCTTGTGATAGCGATGAAAGTTAGTAGTTACAAACGTTAACGAGGAAACAATTTAACAACTATTGGAAAGATAACATAATTAGCATATGTGTGTTACCAAAATAACATAATTTTAGCCATATTACTACAAACTTTTCTTAAAAAAAAATACAATTAGTGTTTCGACCAAAATAAAATAAAATAATACAGTTAGCATTAGTTGTTAACCAAGTTAGCATAGTTTGGTTAACATATTTTGTTAACAAGTAAGTTGACATGTAACCATTGTTAACAAGTCAAGTTAACGTATAATAGTGTTAACATACCACGGAACTGAACACGATAACATATTAGAGTTAACATGATGTCTCCGCAGTCGATAACATTGTTATTGGTGATATGTAACTGAACACGATAACATATTATAATTAATAAGATGTCTCCACAGTCGATAACATCGTTATCGTTGATATGTAACTGAATACGATAACATATTGGAATTAATAAGATGTCTCCCAACTTCGTATAACATTGTTATCGCTGATATGTAACTCAACACGATAACATATTAGTGTTAGCAAATCTCCATCTTGTCCCACTTCAGACACGATCGGTTCCCCCGGATGTGAACCTCTCAACCATTGGAACTTCGTTCACAACGTGGCCATGATGAGAAGAGATATGTGGCCTCTCACCTTTATCCTGAATTGCAGTAAAAGAGTCATCTATGTTGTAGAATATAATGAGATAAACTAGTTATCTGATAATAATCGTAATGTTAACAACTATGTCCAGTTCAGAGTTAAAAAAAAAAAAATTACCGTATCACCGGCGGGCACACTTTAGACCCATTATATGGCGTTGATTCATCGTATTGTTCTTCCTGCCGGTTTTTCTCAACCTCGGCGTTGCTCCGCTTTTCCAAGTTTTACAGAAATTTGAAAATCGAATAGTTGTTAACTAGCCGTCGTTAACTAATTAATTAGCTGTTGTCGATAGTGTATAAAAAGTTAGCACGATAACTTTGTTAGTCTTGAAATAATTACCATGTGGTGGTAACTGATATACCCTAAGTAACTAACAAATTGAAAGCAGCGAATAACTTACAACTTCTCCAATAACAACCACAAATTTAAACAGGTTCATCCACGGGTTCATATAAAAATTGCGTACAAACTCAACCACCAGTAATGATAAATAGTTGATAACCCAGTTGCGTTGCTTTTACTAAAATATCAAAAAGAGATTCAAACAATTTTATCCTAATTCTACATGCTAAACTAATTATCTTATACTATTTAAACTGGTTTACCTTAACGAGCAGCGGCCAGCGGGTTTACATTATTGTTAACTACCTTAACGAGAAGTGGCAAGTATCTGCGGATAACTACCTTAACGACCAACATCGATTATCTAGATCTAAAATCACAAAGAAAGAGATCTAGATAGAGAACCAACCATCGTCATCAACCCACCATAAGAAAGAGATCTTGATGGCTGAAGAACCACCAGCGTCGCTCTTTAAATTTCAATAAATCACCACCTAGAGATGTAGATCTCTCCAACCATCACACTCCTTTAACAATGGAAGATGAGAGTTTCTCAAGTGAAGAGGAATACCCATGGGGAAACCATTATTAAGAGCACCGCCGTCGGCGGAATTAGAGGGATTGATTTATGATACGGATCGGAAAAATAAAATGCAAAAAAACCATTTGCGAATCGGAAATTTGCTGATGGGTTAATTTATGATACGGATCGGAAAAAAAAAATGCAAAAAAACCATTAGCGAATATGAAAATTTAAAAGTCTACCACTCCAATTTTCGAAAATTATATACAAGAATCACGGCAGTTCTTCATCACCTGTTTTTCGGGTTGCTGCATTGAAAGTCGGTGTGCGATTTAGGGGGAAGGGGGCCGAGAGTGTACGGAAATTATAGACCACGAATGGAGGGATTTACTTGGAAACCAAGAGGTCTTGCAGAAATTGTTAACATTTAGCAGAGATTGAAGATGGAAAAAAAAAAGGAGACGTTTTCTTGACTGAGATAAAGAACACAAAAACCTTAAAGTAATGACATCTCACTTTCCCCTTTTCTCTTCAATCGTACCTTTTCGTTTACAATACTTAATTAAAATAAAACAACAATATCTAGGGGAGATTTCAATCTGACAATAGAAACCAATGGCCCACAGAAAGTGACGTCGTCCGTAAATAAAAATGCAACTGTGTTCGCGATGTGTAAGGGGTTAAAGGATTTTTCCTTATCAACAGAAACGATTGCACAGTGGAAAAAGATCTACCTTAATTTCGACATTATTCAATGTCATCTGATGCAATTACCTTAATAATTATTAACCAATAAAAGCAAGGAAAATTTCGAAACGAAGAGATAACAAGTTGGAATGGAAGTGAAAAATACAAGAAAGCCATATCTTCCCCAAAACAATCACATTATATATATATTGCTGCCTATATGATCCAATTAACCATTAGCGACCTCTCTAACCACTTTTATTATAAAATGTAATCACGTCAAATAAATCAGTGATCTTGCGTTCTTCCTTTTTTCTAACAAATGTGCCATAAATTTGAGATTAAAAAACCATTATAAATTTTTTAAATACAGATGTTTTTAACTACTAGACCACTGAAATAACCAGTAGTGATCTGTCCATTTATCTAATTTTATCTTAGAGATGAATCTATTGACTTTGATGATATATATATATATATATATATATATATATTTGGCAATTCTATTGATTTCGTTGACCTCGATGCTCGTAAGAAAATTTTCTCCGGGTCTTTTGGGTTACATTTTATAATTATATTACTGTTTAACTCTTAATGGACTGGCTCGTTTTAACTATATGCCACTCATGATTTATATAATACATACATCATTTAGCAATTGACTCATAATACATAAATTTACTAACTTAATCATGCTTGAGATCATTGGTACGTACACAAAAAAAGATTACGAAGCCACATATAAATATATAGGACCCTATATATATATATATGTATTAATGTATATATTATCCACGAATCCACATATAAATATATAGGACGCTATATATATATATATGTATTAATGTATATATTAATGTATATATAAATATATAGACACGTACATACACACCTTATATGTAAATGTGTAAAATATATATCTCTGTTGGGTAAAGTGACCAACTAGGGGTAGCAACTAGCAAGAGAAAAACAAAAGCAAGCTTATCTTTATAAACTAGAGCACATGAAAACTCTAAAATAATTTATTTTTAAAAATATATACGTAAAAGAAGGACTATGTCTATATGTATATGTTGCTTCTAGAATAAAAAAACTACACTATTTTCTTCCTTCTAAAATAGGAAGCCAATTGGGTTTTTTTCTTTCCATTCAATCTTTTCCATTATCTATATATATAAAAAAAATGATTCAAAATCACTAATTCACAATATCGCGACACGTGTTGAGTTTATCAATTAGATTTTGATACGTATCGAGTTAATATAAAAGTTTTTTTTTAAATTAAAGAAATTTAACTTAAAATTAAAAGGTAAAGTTTCATTTAAGAAAAATGAAAAAAAGAGACTTAATTATAAAAGTAAAGTTAGCAAAAAAAAAATAGAACATAAACTTAATCCTAAATATAAAGTTAGCAGAAAAAAGAAAAAAGAAAATTGTTTTTAGATTAAGGAAAATTTATTTATTATAGAAATTTAACTTAAAATTAGTAGTTAGAGTTTAATTTAAGAAAAATGAAAAAAGATTTAATCATAAAAGTAAAGTTAACAAAAAACAAAAATAGAAGATAGACTTAATCATAAATGTAAAGTTACCAGAAAAAAAGGAAAATAAAAATTGATTTTAGATTACATAAATTTATCTATAAGGAACATCCTAAAAGTAAACTTATCCCCAAAAAGAAAGGAAAATAAAAAAATAGAACATAGACTTAATCTTAAATGTAAAGTTAGCAGAAAAAAAGGAAAATAAAAATTGCTTTTAGATTAAGGAAATTTATCTATAAAAACTAAATTTAAAAAAAATGAGATAAACATTGTTCTATTTTGATTAAGGAAATTAAAAAAAGGAATACAATCATATAAGGAAAAGAAATTATAATTTTTTACCTCTATATAACCAATTTGATAGTTTCTCAATTTTACAACCCAAAAAAATATTGAGAAGAGAGATACAGAAACCAATCGCAAAACAAATTACTAAGAGGTAAGTTTTTGTGTAATTTTACAAGCCTCTATATGTTAATAGCAACGCACGGATCCATATTATGTTGTACACCATATCTATGCAAATATCTTAGAGATGGTGTATAATATTAGTTTTTTTCTTAGATTACTATGCTGAAAAATATGATGTACGTTATAGTTTCTCAATCTTTTGTAGCCTATATCTTAACATACCTACATATAGAGGTGGTGTATAAAACAAAAATAATTCGGGTATGTTATTGGTGTATAATTTTTTTTTTTTTATGTTGTACGTTAATGCAAATGTTTTATTTGTTTTACAGGAATATCAAGAGAGAAACAATGAATGCTAAAATTCTAAATAGCAATAGAGACTATTTAACATTAGATAGCTTAAACAGAAAGCGCTCTTATCGTCGTACCGTAGTTCGTCTAATCAGAAAGTGGAAGGCAAAAAATTTGAAAAAAAACAATGAGCTCATAGGAATGAATTTACTCTTGCTTGATGAGAAGGTCAGTAGATTTGTAATTTTTTTAACAAATATATTATCCTAATTTTATAAACTTATTATCTAACTTTAATCTAAATTATTTTTGAATACAGGAAAATACTATTATAATTCAATATAATTAACTCTTTTTGTTTGTCGGTATCTTCTGGAACTAAATTCTATATGAATCGTGATTTTGATTATGTTACTGCATTTCGAAAAATGTATTTTCTTAGCTTTTATTGCTTTCAAATTTACTAATTCACTAAAAAAATTAAAATCGATTAATAAAAAAAAACTTTAAAATTCTGAAAAGTCAAAGTTGAAAATTTTATCTTAAAAGATATAGTTACTAAAAAAATAAAATTAAAAAGTTAAAATTTAAATTGATCTTAAAAGGTAAAATTAATATAAAAAAAGAAAAAACATTTCTTAGTTTTTTCATTTAGATTAAGGAAATTAATTTTAAAAGAAAAATAATTATAATTTCTCAACTTTATACAAACCACAATTTGGTAATGTGTTAATTACACACCAAAAAATTAAAAGTCTAATAATCTTATCCAAAACTATTTACTGCATCTCTTCACCAAATTTTTCTTTCAATGTATATATTTATTTCATCGTAAACTGTGTTGCTAAATTTATGTATTATATATTTTTACGTGTGATCTAATTTTGATTTCTATTTTTCGTCTTTAGTTTTTTTTAACGGGTTATAAAATATTAAATTACAAACCCGCATATATGCGGATACTTATCTAGTATAATATAAAGTTGGAATACGGTTTATGTACACATAACCGGTGAAAAACAAAAATTATTCGGAAACAAAAACCCTAAAAAAGAAATCGTTAAACCAAAAGAAAAAACACATACATAAAAATCTGATATCTAAACGTACTAGACAGTAAACCGAACATGACGATAAAAGACCAAAACTATGAATGAGGAGGATCGAATGAAAGACCAAAGGAACCCTAAGCTTTACAATAAAACTGTTGAGCCGAACCACTTCCACGACCCAACAAACCGATAGATGCCATAGCAAAACCAAAGGATAGGAGCCAAGAGAAGAAATAACCATCTGATACAGCTCCGGAATATCGTAGAACCCGAAGGAGAAACTACTTCAATACACCACCAACTACTGCTCCAGATAGGAAGAACGCAGAAACGAGCCAAACCAACGCAATGCAACTACACTATCATTTCCACTCCAAAGAATTGGGCACCCAATAAGACTGAGGCTCAAGGAACATAACCTTTAACTTCCGAAAGGGAAAACGCCAAAGAAGATCACCGATGTTTAGAGACATTCGCGACACGATCTCAACAACCTACAAAAAGAGACCAGTCACACTTCGCCATAGAAAAACTGAAGATCGAAACCATTGCAAAACCTTAAGTTCCATCCTAAAACACTAAAACAGCTACACTATCAAATTACCATCCAAATGACGAAACCCAAAAACGGAACCGAAGCGACCTTTAATACGCAAAAAAATCGAAAAGCAAGAACAACACATAAAAGTTAGGGACCAAAAGCAAGTCCCGCTCAAGGAAGCCAATTGGTTTAAAATAAATTTATTTGGCTTTTATAAATGTTGGGTTGTGCGTACCATGTCGGCAGAAGGCAGCCACATTAATTTCACACAATATGTTTGTTCAAACTTATAACGACGGAGATTATTATATATAGAATATCATACAACTGGAGAGATATATTATGTGAATATAAATAGAATAGGTTTTCCTTTCAATTTGTTGATATATTATGTTTCAGTTTGACATATGATATATATCCCTGGCAAATAATAACAACAACCATATGATTTCACTCGAAAAAGAAGAACAAAATCGTCACTTAAAGTCTTAAACCGATGGCGAGTTGGTATTTACCTTATAAAGAAAGAAGGGGTGCTCTCCAGCGTCGATACTTGTCCCCCCTCATTGTTAATTTTATTTTATTTTTTATTTCTCAATAAATTTAAAATTAAAAAACTCATAATAACTTTATAAACCTTCCGACTTCTATTTAATTCAAAAATATATAAAAACATTTTCAACTTACTAACAATAATTTTTTGTTAAAGAACTTATTTACAATAATTACGTTTTTACACAATCTTTTCCAAATTTATTGTATTTTAAAGTAAAAATAAATAACTAAAACAAGTCTAAATTCATGCTATTCATATATCTAAAATGTATCTACGAAAAACGAGAAGACAAAATTAAATTAAAACATTTAATATATATAAAGAAAAAAATATAAATACCCACTCAATGGTTGCTATTCTATTCATATAACAAATTTTATCTAAATTTAAAGTTATGTTAAATTGTCCTTTTAAATAAGTGCAGATTCTTTTAATTATGTTATTTATAGATTTTATCTTATGGCTGCACAAGACGGAAATTTGGCTACTTTTTGGCATGCAAACAATCTAACATATGAAATGTTTATTTAGGATAAAAAAACACGACTAAGAGGAAAGAGCACCAATAAGACATTTAACATTCATTCATCAGCATGTAAGCTATATTATCTACAAATGATGATAAATCACAAAAGAAATTATATGAGCTATGAAGTTATTCGAACCGTTAGAAGCGTTACACATAAAATTTTCAAAGAAAATTGTTATGCCATAAGACTCTTTGATGGTGATAAAGAATGATATGAATCAATGGCCGCATCAGAACATGGTGGTAACACATAGTGAATGGTTTCGAAGTTTGGGGGAGACAGATGCAAACACTAGAAAAGAAGGCAAATAGATTATAAGAAGATGAAAGTCAAACTGTTTTATTTGTTAACACACATGGGCTCATCACAATATTATAAACTCATTGTTTTATTTTATATATTTATTTTAGTTTAATAAAAAAAGAAAATTGGAGAATACAAATTAATTATACAGTATAAAACAAATTCATCAAATGGCCTCTATCTCGAATTAGGTTGTATTCGTTAAACTAATTTTTTAAAAATCATATTTTACTAAACACAAATTAGAAAATATATATAACATATAAACAAGGCTCTTCTAGCGATGATTTATTTTGGAATAGTAATGATCGCGGATTCAATCTCCTGAATTACAAGGGCCAAGATTAAAGATTTTGGACGAGGAAAGGAGCAAGAGAGGCGCTAAGGAGCCGACGAAGAGGATTCTTAATCGAACGGCAACATGCCAGCTTGCTTCAATGTGGCATGCGTCCTCGTGAAAGGGGCATTACCAAGTGGGTCCGGTAAAGATGAGTTTAATTAGGTTCGATTGCTAATCAGGGCCAGTCCCATCAACATCAAGCGCAAGGGCAACATGTATTTACTGATGGTGGAATGGTTGCATCGCCGTTCATGCTAGGGAACTAATACCATCCGGTTTATGTAACTGGAATGTTGGAGAATCCAGCTTTAGCAGCAGCAGCCGGAGGAGGTTACACGTATTCGATGTTGGCGAGTGCTCTAACCCAAGGTGGGTTGAACCACGATTTGTTGCAGTCGAGCCATATGGGTGGTGTTGGTGAGCCAAGCGTTGGTGATAGTCTATCATTTATGGGAATGGTAAAGATTCAGATGCTGGCGGCTCGTTTCATGGTTACTCAAACTATTCATGGCACGCTCTCGCTGTAACATCTTGTGTTTTATTGCAACGCATGTGCTCATATTGTGGTTTAAATGTCTTTGGATAAGCATATGTTGCATGATTTATAGTATGAACGTGTGTATATGTTTTAATGGATATATATAATGGCTGACGACTTCGTAGTAGTAATCGAAATATCAGCTATTCAGCTGGCATGATGTTTCTCTAGATCTGCATTTGTTACGAATTTTTTATATAAAAAAAGCACCCAAAAAAATTTACATAAAAATACATGCGCGTTAGCGCGGGAACTCATCTAGTATATATAAAAAAAAAGAAAAAAAAAAAAAAAAAGAGGAAAACCAAGGCAAAAACAAAAGCCAATGGGTTTAAGTAATGTGGCATTCAGGTCGGATCAGGTATCCACGTCAAAGTAAACCAGTGGGTTGCGATTCTCTCGATAGTGTTCCTTTTAGTACTGGTCAACAAAATCACTCTCCTTTTTATTTATTTTCACATGTGTATTTTTCCTTTATTATTTGTTAATTATTCACCACTATTCTATTTAATAGCAATATTAATACCTACTATTTTATCTTAGGAGTCAGCCTAAATCAATTATTAAAATAACTTAAAGCTCGACGGATTGTCGTCATTTTAAAGGGTCTTCTTGTCCTACCTGGCTTTGTTTATCTTCTTCTCGTTACTTACTGTACCAAAAAATATTACTACTATTTTGATAATGACTGAAACAGGTAAAGTCTATTAATTGAATATTATGTTGTAAGATTTCTCATCAAACTCTGTTGGTACATATATTTATTAGAAAAGTAAAAAAAATTAGCGGTATAGGCAGAATTTTATGCGATTTATGCATTTTGTCCACCTAATAAATATTTTTTAAATAATGGCAAAATTCTTATCCTTTAAAACATGTATTTCTAATTATTATCTCATATTTAAGACAATGAACACCTAAAGTCGGGAAATTTTAAAATTTTATGATATTATATAACTAAAAAAAAACTTTCAATTTTAATAACCAAATAGAAACAATTTTTTTTACTAAATACACAGTTAGTAGCTTTTCTTTTAGCTTTAAAAAATAATTTATTAATTATATTCTTTATATATAAATGTTGTTATTTTACTATTTTTACGTTATAATATACTTAATATCTATTCAATTCTCAATTCAAAAAAATATATATATTCAATTAAAACAGAAGCATTTTTAGTATATGCATTAAAACATTCCCTTTTAAAAAAAAACTGTTTGGAAACTATTTTAACATTATCCAAGTTTATTTTTACAAATATAAATTAATAAAATAAATATAATTTTGAATTTGAGATAATATATAAATTTAAAAATAATATATTCAGAAAATTTTTGCGGGTGAGAGATGATATTAAAAATATGTGGTTTAAAAGATTTTATTAGACAACATACAAAAGATTTTCGATTTTTTTTTTGTTTAGTATATTAAAAATAAATAATTTTAAAGAATAAATCAAAAATATATATATAGAATTGCCAAACATGAATTTATAAAATAAATAATGTTAACCAAATATTTTTCAAGAAATAATATTAAATTGTCAAACATGAATTATTTTGTAGATAATAAAAAAATTCAGAAAATATTAAATTTTGGAAAATATTAAATCATATTATATTTAAAAGATTTTAAGTTGAAAATATCTAACGAAATTGTTTAAATTCTGCTAATTTTTTTGATTTTAACTTAAATTATAAAAAATTATCTTACAAATTTTTATTTTAATACATTAAATTAATGTTTTAAAATCTGGTCCGTAAAACAAATCAGAGAGTCCTTCGGGTCATTGGATCCGTGGGTTGACCCGATTCGACATATATATATAGTATGAAAACTAATAAATCTCTAAAATCTGAAAAACAAATATGCTAAATTGACAAAGTAATTATTATTGTAGTTGATAAAGTATTATTCATAAACGAAACAAGATAATAAAGTACCAGATTGTAAAATTGGAATGACTTAATAAGAGTTAATAAGAACAATAAAGGAAGCCCTTTGATTGCACTATAATTTTTTACTTAACCATGATCCATCCAAGTCAACGATTATGTCTGGTTCAAGGTTATTTGCTGAGTTTTTATAGATTTATAGGATTTTATAATTTCAGATTTTAGAGCTATATCCGGATCGGATTATTGTCTAAATCCCGGGGTTTTTAAGATTTGAAAACATTATATTAAATTTATAAAAAAAAATATGATCTCACGCGGCCGCGCGGATGAAAATCTAGTACTAATTATTTCATAAACGCCTAAATCATCTAAGGTGGCCTAAGTTTAAAAAGTAGGTTTCCAGTGGGTTGATGATATATATCGCAGGCTTAATGTCACGTTTCTTTTATTTATATATGTAAGAAGTGAGGGGGGAGAGCCACATATTAATTTAATGGACCTTAATTTAATACTACTTAATTAGTTCTGGTAAGGTGGCCTAAGTTAGGCCATGCATGTTTTTTAATTACCACTCCACTGGATTTGAGTTAATTAGTTAGGCCAACCTGATTATCCACAAACACAAAATACTCTAAAGTCATTAGTTAGACAGATATATCCATATATATATAGATCTGTCGGTATATATATATATGTTTTTTCTTCTACCAACATTGTGCGATGGAAGATAAGAATCCAAAATGAACGGCTGAGATGGAATTAGGATATTACTAAAAATAGGATGAACTTTGGGTCCAGACAGAACAAACGCCGAGGATGGTGCTGACCTTTTCGTCTAAAAACATCTCACTCGTTGTCTTTCCCCACTTGCATTGTATGGCCCAGTTATTAATCGTTACCGTTTCCAATTACACCAAACCCATTTCAACTAATGTATATTGTGGCAATCTTGCATGTTGTTCAATAACACGTAATTAAGTCAAACCATGAGTTCACAAAAAGTGCTAGCAACTCTTTTTTTTTTGCTATGTCTTTTGATAGTAATTGAAGCGGGCCAACATTATTTTGTTAGGCAAACGCAACTGATTGTTTTGTATATGCATTTTTGTGAATAAAATAAAAAGTAAATACGATAGATACATGTTTAGGAAAATAAGGAAAATTCAGGACAAACGAACGAGAAGCCTACTATCTCTAGGAATGTTGTAAAGTTTCGATATAAGAAGGTCAATGATGTGGATGATAACCAACTTACGTGCATCATGTAATGAGACGTGATTTATAAATTTTCTTAAAGTAAAGTTCAGCCTGGTAGTACACATATAATGATATAAGTTCAAAAAATTAAGCTTATTTTAGTATGGTATTCCAGAGAGGAGAATAAGTAATAGTATGATACACTCGCATTTGTAAGTAAAAATATAACAACATCTTATATTTTATATTTTATAAAGTAGATATATATCACTACAAGAAAACAACCCCATTGCAATAAAATTTTATGACGGAAAAAAATCGATGTAAAGTAACGTCGAAATTGCATCGAATTTACAACGAAAAATAGTTTCAACGTAAAATGGTCGTAAATTTATGCCATCGTAAAATCGTCGTAAATTTAACACGGATGTAAACCGATGTTATGACGAATTTTGAAATTATGGTAAAGTCGATACTATATTACATCAAAATTACGACGAATAACATTTTGAGACTTTCGTTGTAAATTCGATGGTAATTAGCGTCAAATTTACAACAACCAAAAATTGATACTAATTAATGACGTTATCATGTCTAAAGTAAAAGTTTGGTAAATCACGTTTTCTTATAGTTTCACCTAATATTTTATATTGAAAATTGTCGTCGTAAAATAGTTGCAATATTGTTGTTCAACCGTTGTAAAGTTATTTCGTTGGTAAAACGTTGTAAATTTTCGTTGCAAAATCGTTGGTAAGTCTGAAAAAATTTCTATAAATATATCCTAACTTTAAACGAAATTCTACAAAAATAAACAAACACCTTAAAAAAACATTCTACAATCTTTTAGAAAAATATATACATATGATATACGAAAATGGATGTATATGCATAATGATTCGAATGAAGCGTTGACGAAAGAATTACGACGATTTGTGAATAATGACGATCTTATTATGACGATTTGTCAATCGTCGCTAATTCGTCCCAAACTTCGTTTTGCAACAATTTTACAACGATTATGGCCGTTGTGATAGATATGTTTTTTTGTAGTGTATAATGGCTGTTTTTTTTTGGGGCAAAATATTTATATTTGTTGTTTGTGAACGCTTGAACTTAAAAATATAACTGTTCGGTTAGACCGATGTAACGACTAACAATGATCCAAAAACTTGTCTGATTTGAATTATCTTAAAAATGATACCATTAAAAACCACAAAAATATTAATTCACGGATTTTTAGTTTCGATTAACGTACTATTTGTTTTTTTATTTATGAAGTTTATTTATTTTGTTTTAAAAGTCTACTTTTGGTAATGTGACTATTTGAGTATCGACAAAAATTATGTAGCATAAACTACTAACAAATTTATAAAGGGTTGTGATTTTAATCTTTTGTTTTTTTTTCTAATAACGATCCACGATAATATGAAATCACTGAAAAACTAATCTATTTTATTAATGATTGTGCATATACAAATATAGTTAATATATACACTTTTATAAAGATAAACTATTAGTAAATTTGGTGGGAACGGTTTAAAGATGATTGAGTTGTGACTTGTGAGTCTGTGACCCATTAATCATATAGTTTAGTGCCTATCTCGGTTTTAACTCTTTAAGATCATTGTCTTCAACAGAAGACTTATAATAATAATTAGAGGAATTTGTAAGGTTATTCATCAATTTGTTTGAAACGAAAGTTATACTTATCCCTTTTTATAGAGAATATATAGATAAAGGCATAAGTATAACTTTCGTTTCAAACAAATGGATGAACTTTTGGTAGGACCAATAAAAGAGAAAATTTGAGAGAAAAAAAAAATTAAAAAGAGAGAAGAAATTAGGTACTCTGCTCCGTACAAGAATATGGCTTTGGGACAATATACGATGGGTTCATCTCCCCTTCACATACAATCATCCTCTTGATCTTCTATGTCCCCATTCTCAATATCTTATATATATTTAATTATGATTCATATAATTGAGCAATAATTGTTTCATACAAGCTCATTGGTTATGTATGGGCTTATATGAAAAATGACCGAAGCAATAAAAGTTGCGTTTTAAGTTTTGCATTCAAACCAACTGTGTAACTTTGATCTCTGATGACGTGGAATATAAGTTTATAGAAAGCTAGAGAAACAAAAAAAAACTATTTAAAAAAAAAACAAAAGGGAAACAGAGGAAAGTTCGATGGTTTAGGAGAAATCTGGTTTGGTTAGTTCAACCAATAATAAAGCACAGTTCCCATCTAAGTAGGAACATCAACTAAATTTCACCACTTTTCTTTAAAAAAAAAAATAGATATGTATGTTGCGGGATCGATTGTGTGCTTATGGATAGTTAAATTCATCTCTTGTGGAGGGTAATTTTTTTCTTTGTAAGAAATATGATTGGTGATGATGTAACACACGACATAATACAACTAATTTTTTTTTCGTTTAGGAAAATTATTCTTTTATCTGAAAAGCAGAAAAGATATTATGTATGAATATTGTTAAAATGTTTGCATACTTTAATAATATGTACATATTTTGGTAAAGAGAAATACATTAATGACGTCCTAACTCTTGTTGAACAAAGCTTCATACATTGTTAAGACGGGACTAGTCAGCCTAAAAAGATTAAGAGATGTTCCTAGTCGCTGTATACCCGAAAAATAGTTAGCAATATGATTATGAATCTTGGCTTTGCTGGCGATTCGAAAGTTGTATTTTGCTGTGTAATTGATTTGATTACTTTCACAAAAGAAAGCGTGTGTCTCTATGCTTAAAAAGTTTAATTTTTGATATCGATTTCTAACATCTCTCCTTAAGACAATGGTTTTTTTATCCATCTCAAACCGATTTTATTTTAATATGTACATATCCTAGATGGGTTTAAATCATGCATGTTTTGATAATATATTAAATTTTATAACCTTCCAACATAAAAACCAATTGTTGGGCTTTTTCAAGCCGATGTTCAACTCCACATTAGTATGATATTGTCTGTTTTAACCCCAGGTGATAAAGACTGCACGAATTTGTTTTTGGGTTCCTTCCCAAAATACTTCATACTAATTGGAGTTGGACATTACTAATATACTAGACAATATTTGTCTAAACTTCCGATGTGGGACTTGGATTGATATCCCAACAATCCTCCCCTCAAACCAAAGACCACACAAACCCTTAGTCTGGCATAAAAACCAATAGGTAATGAATAGATAACTCGTGTTCTGTTGCTTTTATCTCACGTTTTTGTGATGCAGCGGTTGAGCTTTTTTGATATGGATCTATGAGGGTTTGATTCGGTGAGAGATCTCTTTTCAGAGCTCTTGCGGTGGTTATGGTGTCTGGCGTTGATGGTCGGTATGATGGATCTGAAATCTTGGGTCAGTGTTTGGCGAGTGGGCTCGCGGCATGTGGTTCACCAAATGTTGTTGTCTGTGTTAGCAGGGTCGCCATGGGGATAGTGGTTCTGCGAAGCGGCGGAGTTTTCCTGGAAGCTCTCCTTTTAATGACTCTTCCCCGTTGCCCTTTTTCCCATTTGTGATTTCTATAAATCGCTCGGTGTCATCGCCTCTGTCGGAATTGGTGAGATGATTGGTCATGGTTCTTCCTCATCTCTGGCGGTGGTCATGTGCCGCTTCGGGCTATTTCAGAAGTAGAAATAGAATAGCGAAGGTTTTTTGTTCTGTTGCGTTGCATCAGAGGTCTTGATATGGCGGAGATGAGCGTTGGCAGCGGCATATTCCATGTGGCGGAGGTTTTCCGGTGATTAAGGTTTTGCGGATGTTTGGTTCTCTCTGGTTTGCATCATCGGTTTAGTCCCAGTTTTTTCGATTTTAGTTATAATTAGTTTAGTTTCAGTAATCAGGTCCAATCGAATTTTTGGTTCGGTTCGTTTATTCGGTTTAATACTATTGTAAAAACACACAAATTTTTTTTTAAATATATGCAAGAATTTGGTCCAAAAGAAAGAAAAAAAGTTGAAAGAAACGGTAGCGGAAAAGCATAAACTTGGTGGTATTACTAAGAAAATGCGAGCGAGAGGGAATACAATTAGTAGGAAAAGCCAAGATTGATTCTAGCTATGGACTTCGTTGAAACATATAAGAGAAAGCAAGGATCATGAGTCTCCAACTAAAGCAAATTAACCAATTGCATTATATGTAAAGAAACACGTCGACACATACCAATTATGGAATGGGGAATATAGTTTCAAGAAAAGCTTCAAAGGGGGATGCACAATTCAAATAGATAAATACAAACAAAAAAAAGTGTGGAAGGTCCAAATGTCATGTGAACCCCCTACCCACTTGGCCCCCTATTCTATCCCCATCTTTGCTACACATTTTTGCCCATTATTCATTTCACTTGTATCCCTCAACCGGTCAACTCTAAACAATATTTTACATATATTTCTACAATTCTTGTATGGACCATTTGGATCATTGGATAAAACGAAATGAAGAAGCAGTAAAAATAGTAGAATATTTTCACAGAAATTTCTTAACTACCAAACAACATTTTGAAAAGTTTTTCTCTCCCAGGCACTATTCCCCAAGTTTACTGTAACTATTTCAGATCCACTTTTTACGATATCTATCTACTTTTCTTTTTCTAAAATAGAAAACTCTTCGCTGGTTTGCCGTTCCCTTGGCCAGAAACCACCGGGTTCCACCCCCGACTTCGGGTCGGAGGGTCCTTCTTCCCAATGGTAAGATCTCCTCTCCAGTTATTCAGCTCGCTATCGCTCTCCCATGGGGTCCCCTGCACTTCCGGTCACAAAGAAAGACTAGCTCCTCTTCCAGCGCCTCTGTTTTCCACTCTGCTCTGCAAGTTCCAGACCGCTTAAAGCTCGAAGGAACCTTTTCCCTCTGCTAGCTTCATCTACTGCCTCGGTTACACAGTACAAAACACCTTTCCACCATCAGAATCTGCGTCCCGGTCTACCCCGTCCTGCAACTTCGAACTCCAACCTGCATCTCAGTCTCCCCCAGGTCATTCTAAGAAGGCTTCTCTCCCGAATACCGTAGTGCAAGCTTGGAACCATCTCCGACCTCTTGCCCTGCCGCTGCTACAATCTCAAAACCTCCCATCTTTGTCACTACTGGCCTGCTCACCGGAACAAAAAACAACAAAACGTTAAAATCAACATCCTCAATGGACCGAAGAAGACTCTATTATGCGGAAAAGGGGAAAGCAAAAGCAACCTCACCGGAAGGCCCGCCACCACGAATAAGAATTAGAGCACCAGACATAGACACCACTGACCTGATTCAGGAGAACTCTTTAACGCTCATCGGAAGACTGACAAACCCACAAGAGCAACGAATGTGGTCCCTGATTTCTGTCCTCAATAAACGTTGGGATATCAAAAGAAAGGCTATAGGCTCGGATTTGGGCCAGAACTGCTTCCAGTTCCGTTTTGACTTCGAAGAAGACATCCAAAAGGTATTAAACAATCGACCATACCACTTCTCGAGATGGATGGTCATCCTGCAACGATGGGAACTGATAATATCCCCTACTTTCCCATCCCAAATTCCCTTCTGGATTCATCTCAAGGGAATCCCACTCCACTTATAGAAGGAGAAAATGCTAACTGACATTGGAAGGGTGCTGGGAAAAGTTGAAGATTTTGAACTCACCAAAACAGAAGCAAGAATCAGAGTGGCGATAGATGGCCTAAAGCCACTGATCAAGGAGACAATCATCGAGTTCGCGAATGGAGTAGAAGCCATTGTGAGCTTAGGCTATGAAAAACTCGAAAACCACTGCAAAGTTTGCTACCGCTTGTCACATGATGAAAAAAACTGCCCTGCGAAAACAGCTCTAAAGTCACCCCAACATCATAACCAAGACAACAACAGCAGCCGACAAACTCTACACAACGCTACACTGAATCCTACAAACAACGAGAGACAGTTCAGCCAGAGATACGATAGACATGGCAACTTGTATGGTGAAAGACCCTCCAACAGAGTACGTGAAGCTCCAAATCAAACACAAAGCAGAGCCGAAAGACTAGAGTCTCGGAGAGAAATCACACCGGAAAACACAAGGAAGCCAGCACCTTCAGACTCGCACTCTTTTCTCAAAGAAAGATTTCCTAGTCTGACATCTAGAAACCGAGCACAAGATGAGCTACACTCTGGCCACCAAATCAAACCTCTCTTGACAACTTCAGACCACAACCAAAACTTATTTGGAGAGAAAAGGAACCAGATGGGAGACAGCACAACCATGGATTGACTGAACAACAACGTAATGCACTAGGTAGAAATCTCGACAAGGAAGCTTTCCATCCACACCCTCCACCATTGCTACCAACTACGGAAAGTATCATGGAGGAGCTCCAAGAGGTCACCATTCGATACATTAACTGTCCCGAACCTGTAGAAAGTGCAGCTAGAAGAATGAGAGTTATAGAAGGCGAAACGAGAGGGCTCATGGAGGAAACGGCAGCCTCAATCCTTGCAGCCTCAACTCCCCCAGCTGAAAACCTGTTTGATCTGCAACACTTAACCTCGGTACTGAGCCCATATCTCAATCCGGAAACTGCTGAGGAGCATGACTCACCTCAACTCTCAATACTGGCACCGGCTGCTACACAAGAGATCAAGAAGAAAAGGGGACGCCCTCCAACTCGAAAACCAGCCAACAACAGTCCACAACAGCTACCAGGAGCTAGTTCCCGGAAGAGAAAAGCACAAGCAGTGCAAAACTCCCCAAAAGCAAGACAAATCCCTGGATCCCGAGCTACTGCTGCATTTGCAACCACCTCGAGAGCATCACTATCAACGTCAAATCAGAGGTTAGAGCACCAATCTACGGGTAATGCAGCCGCCTCAAATAATGCTCCCCCAAGTGCCTGATTCATCCCGACAATTTCAAAAAGAAAGACGGATTTTCAGAATGCGCAAAATCAGCTTCCTTAAAGCTGGCGAGCTGGAACTGTTGTGGTTTGGGAAACCCCATAACAGTCCAGCGACTAAGGGAGATACACAAGACTATTCTCCCGGATATTCTCTTTCTAATGGAAACAAAAAACCCCGATAACTATGTACTGAAAAAGCTTGAATGGATGGGTTTCCCTTCTAACTTTTTTGTCTCGCCACACAGCTCTGGTGGTGGGGGCCTTGCGCTGTTTTGGAAACAAGACATTGAACTAGAAATCCTAGCCTCATGCCATAACTTCATAGACACATCCATCAGATACAAGCAACACAAATTCTTCGCAACTTTCTCTTATGGTGAACCAGATCAACCAAAACGAAAGATTATTTGGTATCAACTCAAAGTCATCTCTGATTCACGAGATGCTCCTTGGTTTCTTACGGGATATTTCAACGAAATTATAGACAACTCTGAGAAAAATGGAGTCCCATCTAGAGCTGAAGGATCCTTTTGCGATTTCAGAGAGCTCCTTTCTCACTGTGATCTCTTCGATCTCCGTCACTCGGGCAACCTTCTTTCATGGAGAGGAACTCGACGAAACCATCTCGTTCACTGCCGTTTTGACCGCTCCCTCTCCAACAGCCTATGGGCTGAGATGTTTCCCTCCGGAAGATGCCATTATCTCCCATTCGAAGGCTCCGATCATAGGCCCCTCATCTCATTCTTTGAACCGCTTATACCAAAAAAACAAGGAATTTTCAGGTACGACAGAAGAATGAGGAACAACGTTGAGATTAAAAAACTTATTATGGAGACTTGGCTTTCGGACCCAGCAGCAACGGTGGAGAACAGAATCAGTAAGTGCCGCAAAGCAATCTCTAAATGGAATCGGGAAAAGCACACAAATAGCCAGAAGATCATTGATGTACTCAAGACAAAGCTAGAGGCTGCGATGTCAGATAATAATACGTGTGATGCTGTTATACATGAAATCAATTCCAGCCTGCGACAAGCTTACAAAGAGGAAGAGGAATTCTGGAAACAAAGGAGTAGACTCCTTTGGCTCTCTTTGGGAGATAAAAACTCGGGTTTTTTCCACGCAACCACCAGGAATAGAAGTGCAGCAAACAAATTCTCGGTAATTGAGAATGAGGAGGGCAAAATATTTTACGAAGAAGCGGAAATCTCAGAGGAAATTACCACCTACTTCCAATCCCTGTTTTTGTCAAAGGCAACATAATGCGAGGTAACAGTGGAACAGGCACTTCAGAGGTGCATCTCGGACAGCACAAACCACAAACTAATATCTATTCCATCAAAGAAAGAGGTCAGAGATGCTCTATTCTCAATCCACCCCGACAAAGCTCCCGGACCGGACGGATTCTCTGCATCTTTCTTCAGATCAAACTGGAAAGTTATCTGGCCAACAATCACTACTGAAATTCAAAGCTTTTTCATCTCTGGAAGGCTCCCGGCATCGCTCAATCACACCTTCGTCAGGCTTATCCCAAAGATCAGAGGTCCAAAAAAGGTGGCGGACTATCGACCCATTGCTCTGTGCAATGTCTACTACAAGATCTTTTCAAAAATCCTCACTCTAAGACTCCAACCTGTGCTTCAATCAGTTATATCGGAAACTCAGTCAGCATTTGTACCGGGAAGGGCAATTTCCGACAACGTCATGATTACCCATGAAACTTTGCACTTTCTTAAGCAATCGAAAGCAAAGAAACATTGCGCCATGGCAGTAAAGACCGACATGAGTAAGGCTTACGATCGTCTTGAGTGGAACTTCATCAAATCAGTCCTCACTAGACTCGGGTTCCACAACACTTGGGTAAACTGGATTATGCAATGCATAACTTCCGTCTCTTACTCCTTTCTTATAAACGGTACAGCACATGTATGTGTCAAACCGCAACGGGGGATTCGACAAGGAGATCCTCTCTCGCCCTACATATTCATACTTTGTGGAGAAGTACTCTCCGGTTTATGCAACAAAGCACAATCCAATGGTCACCTCTCGGGGATTAGAGTTGCAAAATCAAGTCCGAGAGTAAACCATTTACTATTTGCTGATGATACAATGTTCTTTTGCAAGACAACCCCGCGAGCTTGCGAAGCCCTTAAGATGATATTGAGGAAATACGAGGAAGCCTCGGGCCAAATGATAAATGTGCAAAAATCCTCCATCACCTTCTCGGGAAAGACTCCGCTAGAAGTAAAAGAACGAGTTAAGATCTGTCTTGGTATAGATAAGGAGGGAGGACAAGGGAAGTATTTAGGCTTACCGGAACACTTTGGTCGAAGGAAAAAAGACCTCTTCACGCAAATAGTGAATCGAATTCGCCAAAAAGCAGTTGGATGGTCCACAAAATTCCTGTCTAGCGCGGGGAAAATGGTCATGCTCAAGCCCGTTCTCTCGGCAATACCCTCATACACCATGTCTTGCTTCAAGCTCCCAGCAAGTCTATGCAAAAGAATTCAATCGGCTCTAACTAGATTTTGGTGGGATGCAAAACCGGAAAAGAAAAAGATGTGTTGGATTGCTTGGTCAAAAATTGCAAGACCAAAACATGAGGGTGGGCTGGGTTTTCGCGACATTGAAAGGTTTAATGATGCACTCCTTGCAAAGCTAAGTTGGAAACTCCTAACCAACCCACATTGTCTCTTATCTCGGGTGCTACGAGGAAAATACTGTGGGCACACTGATTTTCTCCAAGCTGCCACACCGACTTCGGCTTCTCATGGGTGGCGTAGTATCCTGATAGGACGGGACTTACTGGCTCCACAAATCGGTAAAGCCATCAGAAATGGTAAATGAACAAAAGTTTGGGACGATCCTTGGTTAAGTTTTAATCAACAAGCGCAACCCATGGGACCAGCCACGAGAGACTCCAAAGATATGCTAGTTGCAGAGCTTATGGTTGATAACTCAACATAATGAAATAGAAACAAGATTGAGGAACTGTTGCCGAACTCGGCATCAGATATTTTCTGTATCAAAACAAGCCGGAAGGGAGCAGAAGACGCTTTCATTTGGATTCCCAATAAATCAGGGATTTATTCTACTAAGTCGGGCTACAATGTAGCGATGGCAAGCAGACCTCTCATCGCCAACCCCACCGAGATCACCTCTACTATTGAATGGCAATCTGACATTTGGAAGGGTACATTTTCTCCGAAGATGAAAATTTTCCTATGGAAAATCGCCAAAAGAGCTCTCCCAATAGGCGAAAACCTGTTGTCTCGAGGCTTAGCGGCTGGGTCTATTTGCGTGCACTGTGGGGAACTGGAAACAACCTCTCACCTGTTCCTACATTGCGATTTTGCGAAAGCTGTTTGGAAATTTGCTCCTTTCAAATTTTCCATTGACTCAACAATGATACCGAACTTTTCTGTGGACTTGCGAGCTTCCAAAAAATGGGTTTGTTTACCAGTGACGGAAGTGGGATCGGGATCTCTCTTCCCGTGGATTTGTTGGACAATCTGGGTTGCTAGAAATAAAAAAATCTTTGAAAACAGAGCTTCATCACCGGAGGAGATAACGACAAAAGCAATTACAGAGGCAAAAGAGTGGCAAGCGGCACAAACATCGGAAGTCTCTTTTGAATCACCAGCCCTCGAAACCTCACCACGATCTTCAGCACTGAATCAGGTCAGATGCTTCACGGATGCGGCCTGGACGGAAGCTTCAAAGACTGCAGGTTTGGGCTGGGTGTTCCTAAACCAATCAGAAACAGAGCTCTATAAGGGACAAAAATCAGAGGAGTTTGTCACCTCCCCTTTGATGGTGGAAGCCCTGGCGATGCGTGAAGCTCTAGTTCAGGCTCTCGATAAAGGCTTCTACAATATACAAATGAAATCAGATTCACAAACACTCATCCGCTCGATCAACCGGGATGAGCAAATTAAAGAAATTATTGGAATTGTTTATGATGTAAGGGTTCTGGCATCTTGTTTCTCAAGTTTCTCCTTTGATTACATACCATGTTCAGCCAATCTTTTGGCTGATGCAATCGCAAAACAGTCACTTCGTGATCACCACCGTGTATCGCCGTTGATCGGCTAAGTTTGTTTATCTTCGAATGAAGTCAGATGTTAAAAAAAAATTTTTTTACCATATTTCAATGTATAATACTATTTTCCAAGAATCTCATTGCTAGTGTTATATATAGTCTTTTAGTGAATATTTGAGAAACAAATTGTATTGTTTTTTGATGTCCATGTGTCTGAATGCATGAATCATATAGACGAATCACATATAGAGGACTAATTACGCCAACAACAGAAGAAATTTAAAAGGTGAAAAACAAAATAAAAATAAAAATAAAAGGTACTAAAATGAGTACGAATTTTAAACAAATAATATAGCACTAGTACCCATATTTTTGGACTGACCCATCTTTATCTCTTCCCATGAAACTTCCTATAAACTATCATTTTGCCACTCTTGCAAGACATGACCCCACTCTTCTTTTATTTTACATTTATCTCTCTCTCATATTTTGACAAAACACAAACAAACAAATAATATCAAAGGGAAACGAACGTACATGCACTTCCGTATATATATATATATACATACTCTTAACCCTATCTCTTCATAAAGCAACACAGCCCATTTCTCCATTCTAATTTCTCTCAAAAACTCAAAAACAAAAATGGATTACAGCTGTATAGACGACAGTACTAGTACCACTTCAGAATCTCTCTCCATCTCTACGCCGTCAGCGAAGAAGACGACGACGATGACGGAGAAACTTTCTCCTCCTCCGCCGTTGCGTCTCTACAGAATGGGAAGCGGTGGAAGCAGCGTCGTGCTGGACTTGGAGAACGGTGTCGAGACTGAGTCACGGAAGCTCCCGTCGTCCAAATTCAAAGGCGTTGTGCCTCAGCCTAACGGCAGATGGGGAGCTCAGATTTACGAGAAGCATCAGCGCGTCTGGTTAGGCACTTTCAACGAGGAGGAAGAAGCCGCGTCTTCCTACGACATCGCCGCTCGGAGATTCCGCGGCCGCGACGCCGTCACTAATTTCAAATCACCGGCGATTGATCAAAACGACGCCGAAGCGGCTTTCCTCGAGGCTCATTCTAAGGCTGAGATCGTTGATATGTTGAGGAAACACACTTACGCCGACGAGCTTCAACAGAGCAAACGGAAGTTCCTTGACGGTAAGTGTAACGGAAAACCGGGGACGACGATGATGTCGAACTCGCTCGGAAACGACGACGACGGCGGCGTCTTGAAACCGCGTGAAGTTCTATTCGAGAAAACCGTTACGCCGAGCGACGTCGGGAAGCTTAACCGGTTAGTGATACCGAAACAGCACGCGGAGAAGCACTTTCCGTTACCGGCGGCGACGGCGACGACGACTCCGTCTCCGACGAAAGGCGTTTTGATTAACCTGGAAGACAGAACAGGGAAAGTGTGGCGGTTCCGTTACTCGTACTGGAACAGCAGTCAAAGTTACGTGTTGACCAAGGGGTGGAGCCGGTTCGTCAAAGAGAAGAATCTCCGAGCCGGCGATGTGGTTTGTTTCGAGAGATCGACCGGACCAGACCGACAATTGTATATCGACTGGAAAGTCCGGTCCGGTACGGAGCTAAGCACCCCGGTTCAGACTGTGGTTAGGCTTTTCGGGGTTAACATTTTCAATGTGAGTAGCGGCAAACAAAACGACGTCGCAGGAGAGTGTGGTGGGAAGAAGAGATCTCGGGAAGTTGATTTGTTTGCGTTAGGGTGTTCCAAGAAGCAGGCGATAATCAACGCCTTGTGACAATTTCCTTTTTTTTTTTTTAAACTTTGTTTCTCCTTTTCAATTTTTATTAAATTGGCAAGTTGTATATTAGGACAAGACAAGAAAAATGATGACTAGGAAATAGTTTTTTTGCTCACATCTAATTTGGGTTTGTTTTTCAGTCTTGCTGAATATGATACTATTTGTTTAGACCTTATCTTATCTTTGTTTTGGGGGGTTTTTGCACTCATAGTCGGTGTTTTCAAAGTTTCATAATTTTTTTTTAGTAATTTCTTAAAAATTGTGCAAAACTAGTATTTTTTTTTTATTGTATACGTATTAATTTTTCAATCCTATTTAATAAAAAAGAAAATAAAAATAAAAATAAAAAATAAAAAGTGTCAAAAATGTAAGTAAACTTCAAATAAATAAGTTCAAATATCTCTTGTTTTGATTATATTATCCATTTATTGCATATTTTTCAATTGAAATATAGAAAGTCTTGAGTATTTAATCCCGCAGATATTTATGCATTTCGTTGCATACATTTATTGGAGAAAATATCTTATAAGATCAGATAGAATAGTTTAATGTCAACATGTGGGTGGGATACGAAAATTTATTTGTGTGGTTGAGATGCTTAAACGTAGAACAACAACGTCGATTGTTCAAAGATTCTGTACGTTTCTTAAACTAAGTTTATGTACGATCTGTGGAAAACTCTGACCGAAATATTAATAACATGCACGGAATCTAAATTACGGTTTTGGAACCATTGATAAAACTAATAGAAGTACACCTCGAAGATTGATAATTATTTGTCTTATGTCTTAAGATTCATGCATCTTATTTATTTATTCCAAGAAGTATAGTTGTTTCAAAAACCAATCAATAAAATCACAGAGGCTTTTACAATATAATGTTCTTCAATTAACAAAAATACAAAAAAATAGACTGCATATAATGTATGTTTTTTTTTTTTTTGGTTTAATATAATGTATGTTGATACTGGTTCTGGTTCATATACTAACTGATTATTGCACCACACATGCATGTATTATTGTTTTTCTTATAACAATAACCACAATTTTCTACTTAACAGACTTGTACTGGACAATGTAACTCAAGATATTTATCTTCATTCTAGTGTTGAAAATGAATTCTAAACTTTCTTTTTGAATTATTGATCTTTGAATTTGTTTTTGTGAACATCTATACTATTAAAACAGAGACACTTTTTGTATCTAAATAGTAAAAAAAATAGATAAAGTTATAATTTATGTGGATAACTATATTTGTTGCCAAACATATTTTTTTAAAAATAATCTACATGATATCTTTTTTGTTAAATATAGACATTTTAATTAATTATAATATTTATAAATAACATTTAATCTCTATTTAGTTGATTAAATTATTTAAAATATAATAATATTTTTTTTTGTCATTATTTTGGGCCACAACATGCCGGTCCAATAGCCAAATACCCCTACACATGGAGGGAATGTAGAGTCGAACTCGACACCGGTATTATGGCAGCAGAGGTGTGGCAACTACTGGCCCACTTGCTCATTCTTAATATAATAATATTAATACATGATTGTAGAGATTAAATGTAAATTTTAAATATAATAAATCAACATTAATTCATGATTGTAGAGATTAAATGAAATAAACATTATATTTGATTTAATCTGGTTATTTAATTGAACCATAATTAGACCAAATGATATAAATCTTATTATTAGAAATATTTTAACTTGATAAAATTTCAAATATTCAAAATTAGTAAATATTTATATTATACGGTAATATGGTGGGGCGGGTTAGGATTATGTTTTTACAATTGCGGTCATTTGCAGGTTGGTTTGTCAAACATGTAAGATAGCATGATGATTCGAAACAGATTAAAAGGATGAGTTAACCTATTTTAACACTCATAGATATATAATTTATAAAATAAAATAATAGAATAATTAATTGTGTAGTAATCTAAATTCACATAATAACAAAGTTTACAATTAAGATTAAATCGATATATACTTAACTAACTCAGTCTCATATTTTACAAATATCCACCATATGGTAACATCATATAACTTTTTATAACAGTTTATTTTTTTGTAAGATAGCAACCGTTGCAATCATTTAAGGTTACAAAATCACATAATCATGAAATTATTCATTAAAATTTAAGTCAAACAATTTTTGTTTGTGTTTGGTCTACATATTTTTTTAATTCAATAGAACTTTCACAAAAATAATGTATAAAAATTATTGCCCCGCACATAATGTGGATTAAAATCTAGATTTTGTATAGCACGGATTAGAAATATGGTATACACATCAAAACACATATTTGCACAACAAATCAACAAAATATTATTTTCTCACTAAAAACCTAAGAATTACAAATTCAACATATTTGAATCAATTGTTTTAATTAGATCTTATTTCTTATTTCATCTTTTGTATATTTCAAACTTAATTTAGTTTACAAAAAAATTTATCCTGTGCGGATGCGCGGGTTAAAATCTAGTGCGTGTTTATATCTAAAACCTGTGCATAAATGTGTTCTTAATCATCTCTATAATATTATTTAAGAAGACATTTTTAAAAATGAACTTCGTTTTGTAAGTTATTACATGAAATGCCATTACAAATAACAAATAATAATTGAAATAGGAAATGATATAATAGTATTTTAAAATTAATGATTATAATATGGAAAGTATATATTTTGCATTAAAGAGGTTATTTATTATTTAATTTCTTAATTCTTTTAATACTATATATTTCAAAATAATAATTAATTAATATATATTCAAAATCTTGCTATATTTTTCACTATAATTTTTTTTTTGAATATATATCAAAACAAAAGTTGAAAAATATTTTACTAATTTTATAAAAAGTTAGACACAAGAAAACTATTTTTTTTTAAAAAGTTCATAGACTAACTACAAAAACTATAGTCATTTAACAGTGTATATTAAAGTTATGTTTTCAAGTTTATATGTTTTTGCGGATTAACCCGAATAATATTTTAGTTCACTGCAAAACGGGTTAAATAGACAATTTAATACAAATTAACAGCTTTATTTATAATCATTAGTTAGTCATATTGTAAAATTCAGATAAAAGTAAATTTTTTAAAATTCAAAATAATTTCTTTTCAAAAAAATTACTCCGTGCTATAATTAGCGTGGGTTAAATCCTAGTTACAAACTAAAGAATTTTCTGATAAAACTATAACATAGTTAAGATTTTTAAATCATAAATAAACCCAAAAAAGTGAATATAGTCCATTTCCGAATTTATTTGTTGAGTTTTGCTCTCGTGACTTAAAGCCCATCACGGAAAAAGCCCATGTTCATGAACAAAAGTCAATTGTTCCTCTATTTTCGTCTTTGTTAAATCTCTCCTTCATCCTCAACCCTAGTTTCATTTCTTATTCAATCCATTCTTCTCCAAGACTCCATCTTAAGTTTTTTTTTTCTTGGACAGAACCAGAGCATATGGTGAGATTCCAACATGGAATATATTTTTAATTTCATTATAAAGATACCATAAATATTGTTGTGTTAAGATTTGAATGAAAGCATCCTCAACAAGATTTGAATGAAAGCATTCTAATTCTTTCATTTCATCCTCAACAAGATTTTTTTTTTTTCGAATTAGAATTCTAAATTTATGGCATTATACAGTTATGCGATTGTTTCATGGATCAAGATTTGGAGGAATACGTCTTTACAATTTTTTTTGATGAAAGCATAACAAGACCTTCAAACTCGCATTAACTCTCTCAATGTTTTTTACTATCTTTAAGGAGTCTTCCCTAAAACCATTCTTCAACCGAGTAATCCCACCTTAACTCTAAATTATCATGATAGGGAATGGTCTAGCCTTATTAAAGAGCAAAACGAGTTTTGTCATGATCGCTACTAAGGGTCTGTTCTTTTCTTTGTCGCTGCGTTTGCGACCATGAAAGAGCAAAACGAGTTACGATGAAGACAACAATTGCCGCTGAAGATGACTGTCGGTGTTGTTAGCTACGTCTCTCACAGCCGCTGGAATTTTAGATGACACTTTTTAGGTAACGCGGTCACTATGGCGACACCTCTTTTTTTCAGCAGCACATCGCCGTTTTACTTTGTTACTTGTTACGGTCACCGCTGTTTTGTTCTATCGCAGTCGCAGACACAGACGCAACGACAAGGAAAAAACAAACCCTATAATAACAAGCTAAAGAACACAGAATAAAGAGCATACCGCAGCAAGCATGTGGTCAGTCTTATCGAAAGCAAGAATCTTCAAACAACTTTGACCTAATTTCTTGACTGCCGTAAATTACACTTTATAATGACTTCCATATTGGCACATCTCTCGTCTTTTCTTGCAGAACAAGCCAAATATTCGGGAGTAATTTCAGTATACTTCTCCACAGAGCCGGGTTTGACCACAAGCTGACCAAGCTTGGACTTGGGGCCGGTGGATTTATGAATTTATTTGGAACCAATTTTCAATATTACTAGTAGTTCAATTAGCTAAAATTTAGTGGGATTATGTGTACTAGTAAACAATATCTCAAATTTGAGGCTAAATTGTTAAATGATTAGTTAGTTCTGGCGGTTTAGAAGGTGGAGATTCATTAAACAAGTGATGAGTTCGAACACGGCTCTGTATATTTAGGGGCCAAATTGTTAAAAAAAACAAATTCCACTTCTAGCCCGACAAATCTGAGGCCCGGCTATGCTTCTCCATATTCTAAAGAAATTCATTCAAAACCAGAATGCTGACCAAATCGTAACTCGACCGATCAAATTGGTTATTCCGGTTAGAATCTAAAATATTTGAAAGTTTTCTTTAGCATTTTTTTTTAATTACGCGGATGCCGATAAAGCTTAGAGTAAATGAAGAAGAATAATTTGTCTCTATCCTAATCATATCATTCATTTTAAAGGTTCTTTTGTGGTATACCTCATTTCAATTATTTTCGTTGTCATACAATCCAAATGATCTTTAACTTAATTCGACAAAGAACTCTCTCTCACAATTCACAATCGTCGCTACAATAAGTGTTCACAAGAGAAGAAATACATCTATGAACGGAGAAAATTTGATTGTTGGAGGTGGGTTTAGCACTCCCAATTAGCTAGGCCCATCTCAGTGAAAGGCCCTTCTCAATTCAATCAGCTTAATGTCGACTTTTGATCAGGGGAGCACTGGTCTGGAACCCCGCGTTCTCACTCATCCGAAACACCCGAGCTCCCGGGAGCGCATCCCGGGTCTGCACTGACGCTTCGCCTGCACGGAGATATCAAAGGAAGAACAGACACGTGGGAGGCAGTTAGCCGAACAGTTTATGCTATTTCCGTAGGGGTATGGCTCCAAGCTTGACGTCT
Organism: Eutrema japonicum; assembly: GCA_030161315.1. Lineage (NCBI taxonomy): Eukaryota > Viridiplantae > Streptophyta > Magnoliopsida > Brassicales > Brassicaceae > Eutrema > Eutrema japonicum. The sequence goes on from BSQW01000001.1 coordinate 14,318,339, forward strand.
CACCAACTCTGCAGAGTGCACAAAGGAGAAGAAGACACGTGGAGGGCAGTTGGCCGAACAGTATGCTATCCATAGGAGTATGGCGCCGAGCTCATCATGACCCTTCAGCCTAAAAATCGGGACACGCCTCTTGAGGCACCTTACCCGCAAAAGAGGCTGGAGGCGCCACGTGGTCCCGGAATCCCGGAGAGCAGGAAGTCAACCCCCGCTATATATACCCCTTAGTATGCATTTATGAGGGGGATCACGCATTTATTACTCTCTCTCTATATATGCTATACCCGACCTCTTTGTACTAAAACAAAGCAACGCCGTTTAGAACACCAAACTGGATTCATGTCGGAACTAATTCGTAAATCTAAACCGTTTGCCTCTTTTCGATCATTAATAAAAAGAATATGGTCCCCGACCTGTTCATCACAATTCCCGATCTCTTTTCTTTCAACCCCGACCTGATCGAAAGTCAAAGCAACTCGTTCTATTAACGAAAATTTCGCCTCCCAACTCCCTAATCAATCTCTAAACATCATTAGTGATCGCTTGGATCAACATTGATGATTTAAATTTGCAAAAAAAAAAAAAACGTATAACTAAAGGTTAAAATGAAATCAACAAAAGTTTGTTTTTTCTTTGATCTTTTCCCTAATATGTAATCTTACTATTTTTTCTTACAACACATTTGCAAGATATTTGAATCTTTGAACTGGCTTTTTTTTTGGTATGAGATTCTTTTTTTTTTTGAGAAAAAGGTATGAGACATTCTACAAATAAATCAAATGAAATGAACAAAACTCATCATAGATTATGACAGAAATCGTATAACTAATTACATAACTAAAATCTCAAGCCAAAGATCTACCATCTCGGAAATTTTGAAAGGCATTAGAGCATTTTTATTGAGGGGTTCTCATGAGGGTATCTCAACTCACTACAAAAAGTGTGTTTCACATCATTTATTTTATAAATTTGCATTAGTTATAAATGATGTAAAAAAATTTTACATCACTTAAATAAGTGACTCTGAAAGTGGTGATGCAAATATTTACATCAGTTGTGAAAATATCTTACATCAGTTTAAGCACTGATATAAATATTTGCATCAGTTTAAGCAATTGATATACATATTTGCATCGATTATTGTAATCAATGTTAATTTGTGTCGGTTACAAAAAATGATGTTAAAGATTTGCATCAATTAATATAAATGATGGTAATATTATATTATAATTATCAACTTTAAAATATGTGTAATAATTTAATAATTTAAAATTAGTACTAACTTTTATAAATTATTTTAATATTATATTATAAATTATTTCACAAATAATTTATTTATTTTTATTTATGATAACAAGTCAATATTGGTTTTTATAATTTGAAGATAAATTGTACTTATTTATAAGAAACAAAACCTCTCACTTCCTTTTTTAGTTTTCGATGTGGGATAAACATCAAAGGTAATTAAAAATTTATTAGCATGAGTTTTTGATTGATGTAATATTTGTATCATTTTTTTAAATGATGTTAACAAAAAATTGTAGATGAATCGATTATCTAATTGATGTGTATTCATATTTTTGTATCACTTCTCATAAAGTGATCCAAATTAATAAAATTTTGTATCATTTATGATTGAATCAATGTTAAATTAACTAATAGTAAAATCAGTTATCAACTGATGTTAAACTACATTTTTTATATCAATTGCTAATAAATGATTCAAAATAATATCATTTATTTTTATGATACAAGTTAAGTGATGTAATACATGCTTTTTTGTAGTGATTTGGGAAAAAAATTAATATTATTTAATTGAGAGAGTATCTCAAAAAATTGAGATACTCTTTCAATTAAATAATATAAGAAAAAAAATTTCAAAGTGAGATACTTTCTTGAGAAGCCCTCAATGAGGGTGCTCTTAGATGAGTGTATTATTAGAGCTCAATACAACAGCCTAAGGAAAAACCCAATGCAAGTCCAAAAATCTAAAGAATTGCCAGTAAACCATGTGTTTAGGGTTTCTTTTCTAGTGGTTATATATATGAATGTTATGTTTCTTCTCTTGTAACTTTGGCTGCCTTGAGCAGCCTCTCCTTTATCACTTTCAGATCAATGAAAGAATCATTGTAATCTTCTTGTTCATCTAACAAGTTTTACCGGTTTTTTTTTCCCTACCAAAATAAAGTCCTATGAACTATCTATTTTATAATCCCGATTTCTGTTTTAATAAGCTCTAAAAGAGCATGAATCAATTTGGTTTGGATTATGCCAGAATAGGTGAAATCTGTGTGTTATTCATGAAGTCATAATATGACTATATATACATGTCGTACAGGAGACATCTCTAGACCTAGAGAATATACATAAGTGTGAGAGTTAAGGCAATCTCTCAAATCATATCAAGAGTACAATATCGTATATCCTAAAATAGCTTATTGCCTAATACTCCCCCTCAAGATGGAGCGTGTAAGTCTCTAACGCCCATCTTGCCCAGTAAATAACTAAATTGTCGTGTCGCTAACGGCTTAGTTAATATATCCGCAAGTTGATCCGTCGTCCGAACGTGCGGAGTGACCAAAGAACCATCTTGAACTGCATCCCGTACGAAATGACAATCGGCCTCCACGTGCTTCGTCCGTTCATGGAAAACTGGATTTGCTGCAATATGTATCGCAGATTTGCTATCACAAAACAAATACATGGGATCATTCTGTTTCACATCGAAGGCTTCCAGCACCTCCTTTGTCCATTTCAATTCTTCCAGCGTCATAGCCATCGCACGATATTCTGCTTCGGCAGAAGACCGAGAGACAACCTTTTGTTTTTTCGTCGTCCACGCCACAATAGAGTCACCTAGCATAATGAGATAACCTGTAAGCGATCGCCTTGTCAACGGACAGGCCGCCCAATCGGAGTCACAGTATGCTGAGATGCGCAAGTCATTCTGCGAACTTAGGAGTATCCCTTGGCCAGGGACTCCTTTTAAATACCGAACCAGTCGTAATGCTGCTTCCCAATGTTTTTGGCGAGGTTGTTGTAAGAATTGGGCGAGAGTATGAACTGCGTAACTAATTTCCGGCTTAGTGACGGCCAAGTAAACCAGACGTCCCACCAATCTCCTGTATTTCGCCGGCTCCGTATGGAAAGGCCCGTCTCCACGAGCTAAGTTATGATTCAACTCCATCGGTGTAGGAGCCGGTTTTGTCCCAAGGAGACCGCACTCTGCGACAATATCCAACGCGTATTTCTTTTGCGACAAATAGATACCGTCGTTGCCGCGAACCACCTCGATGCCCAAAAAATAGCGTAGAACGCCCAAGTCTTTCATATGAAAACACCGGCTGAGGTATGACTTGAAGCACGAGATGAGCCCAGGATTATCTCCACCAACTATCAAATCATCCACGTACACCAAAACAAACAATGTCGATTTCCCACGAAGCAGCGTGAATAAGGAGTAATCCTTGTGATTTTGTTTGAAACCGAACTCAAGTAGCGCTTTTGATAACTTGGAAAACCAGCATCTCGGAGCTTGACGAAGACCATAAATTGATTTTCTTAATCGACACACTCTGTTATCATCGGAAGCTGAGAATCCCGGCGGTAATTTCATATAAACTTCTTCTTCTAAGTCCCCGTGAAGGAACGCATTGTGAACGTCCATTTGATAGAGCTCCCAATCTTTCGATGCAGCAACCCCAAGAACAATACGTATTGTAGTCATTTTAACAACCGGTGCAAATGTTTCATTATAATCGACCCCTTCTTCTTGTCGATTTCCGAGAGCTACAAGGCGAGCTTTGTGGCGTTCAATAGTCCCATCTGAGTGGAATTTGATCTTAAACACCCACTTACATCCGATGGCGTGTTTCCCATGGGGAAGTTCTGTAACATCCCACGTATGTTGATCTTCAAGAGCAATCGTTTCATGTTGTATAGCCCCCCTCCAGACTTTATGTTGAACCGCTTCTTTGTACGAAGTGGGTTCAGTTTGTGTTGTGATGGCCACATTGAACAGCTGTAACAACGGCGATAGACGATGGCAAGACAAATAATTAGTCAAGGGATACAGAGACGTACCAGAGGACTTTGAAGTGGAAGGAGGAGAGACGTGAGGGGGTTCTTCAACAAAGTTTGCTTGTGCGCCATATCCGACATATGGGGAAAGGAGAACCGACTTTTTCTTAATTCTCAAACCTCGGCCAAGTTCTGTAGATGCAGATTCAGGATCAGCATCAGCGGTTTCCATAGAGACTGCAGGTTCGGTATGAACATCATCCGCTGCAGGTATTAAATCTGATATTTCAGCAGGTATTCCTTCTTGCTCTGAATTTGCTCCCCCTTGATCTGGTGATGGTGGAGGATCATCGAAAAATGCAGGTGTGTCATCTTGCTCGGAGTTTCCTCCCCTGTGAACTGGTGATGGCGTAGCATCATCGAAGATTGCAGGGTGTCGATCCTCAAATCGCAAGACAGGATCGTTCAAATCGGAATTAGCCAAACGATCTCGATATGGAAAAATATCCTCATGAAACACAACATCCCGAGAGACAAATGTGTGTTCTGTGTCGAGATCGCAAACTAGCCAGCCTTTTTGTCCATTTGGATAACCCAGAAAAACACAGCGTGTGCTGCGATCGTCAAACTTATCTTTGCCACGGTTGATACGCCGAGCATAACATAGAGTGCCAAATTCTCGAAGATGATCGTAGAGAGGAGTTGATCCGTACAGCAGCTCGTATGGTGTCTTATTTTGCAAGACAATTGTCGGAGTCCGATTAATCAAATAAGTAGCAGTCAACACGCTCTCTCCCCAAAATTTCTTCGGTAGATTTCCTTGAAATAGCAAAGCACGCGCCACATTTAATATATGTCGGTGTTTCCTTTCGACGCGCCCATTTTGTTGAGGTGTGTCTACACATGATGTCTGATGTATAATGCCCTTCTCGGCAAAGAAACTGCGAAGGCAGATAAATTCCGACCCGTTGTCGCTTCTAACAATTTTTACTTGCTTCGTAAGTTACGTTCCACGAACGAGCAAAATTTTTTCAAAGCATTTGGTGCCTCCTTCTTTTCTAGCAACAGAATAGTCCATACAGCTCGAGAGAAATCGTCAACGATAGTGAGGAAATAACGAGCTCCGGACGTAGAAGGTTCCCGATAGGGTCCCCATAAATCGCAATGAATGAGTGAAAAAGAATCAATTGCTTTATTAAAACTGGTAGTAAACACATCCCGTGTTTGTTTAGCTCGAAGACAAATCCCACACGATTGTTCAAAATTCCCTACGCTATTAGAAAAACCACCAATTGATGCTAAAACTGAAAGGACTTTGGAAGACGGGTGTCCCATACGATGATGCCACAGATCTTTGCTCTTCAATTTCCCCATATGCGCAGCCTGAACCGCAACCGCACCGTCGTAGTGGTAAACCCCATCACGTTCTCTACCCGCTCCAATCAAAGTCTTCGAAACGAGGTCATGTATCACACAAAACTCTTTAGTAAACAACACAAAGCTCGCGACATCACGGAGTAACTGAGCTACCGAAATCAATGTGATGGATAAGCATGACGCAAAAAACACTCTAGTTAAGTTGAGTTTTCCACCAAGATTCAAATTTCCATGACTCGTTGCCCACGCAATTTGTCCATTAGGCAACTTAATCGGGCACGGGGAAATATTTTCAACATCAGTAAGTAATTTTCGATCACCCGTCATATGATGGGAGGCTTCTGAGTCGATAATAATGTCGTGCCTTCGATCGTTTCCAAACAAAAGAAGTTTGTCTTTCTTACCCGAGATTTTGTCAGAGGGATTCGGCTTTTGGTGGTTCATGAATTGAGCTAAGGTAGCCCACTGTTCCGAAGTGAAATTCGGGATGCCTGCTGGAGAAGTTTCTGTTGAGTTCGAAGATTCCCCAACCTGCATATTGTATGCACGAAATCCCGAACCCCGACCAGCACGACCACGTCCCTGATTTTCTGATCCTCTACTTCGGCTGCCTCTGTCTGCTCCGCCGCCGCGTCCTCCAGATGGTTTATTTTTGTCATACCAATCCGGAAACCCAATAACCTGGAAACAGTTGCTGATGTCGTGTCCTTGTTTGCCACAGTGCGAACAGACGGTTGTTGGTCGCACAAACCGAGCACCAGCCGCTTGCCCAGATATTGCTGCTTGATTTTGTTGAGTTTGTTATCCATACGGAAGTGATGTTGGAGAGGACGCCGAGAATCCCACCATCGGAGTTCGATCCTCCGAACTTCTCATTGCACTGAGATGGCGTTCTTCCTGAATGATTTGTGAGTACACCATCTCGAGATTCAAATCAGTTTGACGACTCAGGAGATTTGATCTTGTTGTGCCAAATCGAGAATTGTCAAGCCCCATAAGGAATTGATGCACTCGAATCTTCTCCTGCATCCTCTCATATTTCATCATGGAGGCGCAATCTCCTCCACCGCAGCAACATGTGAAACCCTTTTCGAAATCCGAAAGATCTTCCCACATCACCTTAAGCTTGCTGAAATAAACCTCCACCGGCTCACCGTTTTGTTTGCAGGCCGTAATGTCTGCATGAAGCTGGTGGATACGCGTATCATCACTCACAGAGAAACGCCTTTGAAGGCTCGCCCACATCGCTTTTGCACTGTCAACCAACGAAATCGACGGCCTTAGCTTCTGTTCAACACTGCTATAGATCCAACCAATGATCATAGCATTCACCATATCCCACTTTTCTTCTTCATCCGGTTTATTCACCGGTCGTCTGAGAGTTCCATCAACGAAACCCAACTTCCGCTTGGTCCGAAGTGAATTCAACATCAACTTCGACCACCTTTCATAGTTACCTCCATTCAAAAGAATTGGAGTTTGAACTTGTCCCGTGCTATCCGACGGATGGAGATAGTACGGAGACACCAGAGTATCCTGATTTGTAACTGCAGGAGCAGCACCACTCATCGCACCAGATTCAACTTGAGCCATTTAGAAGAAAGAAACAAGAGAGAAAAAAAAAAAAATTATATCAAATTTTCGGATCTTGCTCTGATACCATGCCAGAATAGGTGAAATCTGTGTGTTATTCATGAAGTCATAATATGACTATATATACATATCGTACAGGAGACATCTCTAGACCTAGAGAATATACATAAGTGTGAGAGTTAAGTCAATCTCTCAAATCATATCAAGAGTACAATATCGTATATCCTAAAATAGCTTATTGCCTAATAGATTATCCTACATGCATTAACGTGATACCCAAAAAAAACTGTTATTGAAACAATGAAAGTGGATGCTATTATTCTTGTCACGATTTGTTTGGTTTATTTAGGGAAGGCTGACAAATGATGATAAACTTGTCTACATTTCCCGTTATGAAGCAACCCAAGAAAAAATTCAACTTTAATTCCAAATCTTCATAAACAAATAGGAATTTGATGGGTGGTTGAATTTGAGGTAAAGGGAGGGGCCACTTGGCCTTTAGGAGAAGACAAGGGTCACTATTAGATGGGTGTTTAATGCAACTTCAAGATATTTGGATTCCGATGATTTAGCTCCTGATTACATGGATCATTGTCTTCATTTCTTTTATTCACTTTTGAGTTCGGATTTTTTTTTTTTTTTTTCAATTTTGTTATCAATACTGTTAGGATTTAAACTCAAATCCTCTTTGTCCCAATCTATCTTCGATACACAAATTAACGAACACGAGAATTGTTCACCCAGTTTACGGCCTCTAACCGCTACGTCTGGGGTGGATCCTGGATCCACAACATCCACTATAAAGAATCAATCGGAAAACACCTCCGATGTGGTTCACAATATAGATCTCTCTCACACCCAACAAACAAGAAAGAACAAAGAACATAACTAGATTCCCCAGAGAAAATCCTATTCTCTCTCTAGCTTTACGAGCCGCCTCTAAGGCGCTCGGAATCCCTGGAGTCTGGATTAGGTATTCCTATTGTTAAACACTTGTATTTATAACAAAGAAACCCTATAAACTTACTTGGGCCCAACTTGACACTAAGGCTTGTACTAAGCCCAACTGCTGGCCCAAGTCGTGAGTTGACTGAAGTCCGATATCTCACAATCTCCACCTTCGGATTCAGACAACCCTCAACTTCTCCACAAATCTTTGTTCCTTTGTCTTTCTTCCTGTTTGCTTCTTCTAGAATCTCCACCTTGATCCCAGCTTGAAATCTCCTTGTGAATTGCCCTTTGAACCTTTGACTCATGGCTCTAGACTTGGCACTTTGATCTTCATGTAAACTTGTCCTTCTGCAACTTGATTCACTTTGGTGTTCTTTGATTCTTCTCCTGTACACTGAGCTTAATCAAACACTCTTTGAACTGTGAGCAGCTAACCCTGAATCATACATGCTTCAAACCTGAAACAATCCCTGATTCAACACCTTCTCTGACAAAACATATCAGCCTTGAACTCCTTTTGTACCGCTGTTACTCATAACAGAACACGCCATCCAACCATACTGCTGAACAGACTTTCGACACAACCATGTTCATGCATCATGCTTTACAGAACTTTGCTGACAAACCAATTCCTCTTGAATCAACTGCAGAAAACCTCTAAGTCATTTATGCTTCATTTCCCTGAAACCGTCTCTGACTTACCAAGACACCACTGAACCTGAACACCTTTTGAACATCACTTTGCACCGCTGCTATTGCCTGCAGAACCCTCCTCCTAACTCCACCTGGCTAAGAAGACTCTCGATACAAATACCTTTGTTCAACCTTCTGTTCAAATCCCTTCTGCATCAGCAGAACCATCCAACCAACAGACTCGAACTGTTTGGTAAACCTGTCTCACATCCACAGCCTTGTGAAGTACCCGAGACACCATGTTACAGCCTTTAGCACTTCATCTCTAGAACCCTTGAAGTAGCTTCCTTGCAGTAAACATACCCTGCATCACATCACCTGTATGCAAATCCACCTTTCTTGACACTAGCATCTTCTCCCTTAGAAATCAACCTGAATCTTCACTTGAACTCCATGCAAGTCCACCTGCAAAAATTCATCCACCAGACTTCTCTAAGATGCAAATAGGTATACCAGAACTCTGCTTGTTCTCCTTTCCCAATGCAGCTTTTTATCCTCTGCATTCTGATCCTTTCTTGGATCCCTCTTCAATTGCTAAAACCTGAAACTGATATCCAAATGTCTTCACCACCATCAAGCAACAAAGCTCTAAAACTTTCCTTCTAACCCCGGTTGCAACCTGATTATGCTTGAACCTGTAGACATCTCCATCTGCTCTTGGACCTCTATCCACCAACTTGAGACTACCCCTGCTAACCAAAACTCCTCAAACCTTAACCATACCAATCTGCCTTTGACCCCAACAGATTCCTTGATCTTGTTCCATACTCATCTGCAACTCTCCTTGAACTGAATCTAGAAACCTTTTCTTAATCCTCAAATAGCCAATAACACACAGACAATTCAAACTTCTAAGGCGTCCCTCAGTCCCTTGAATTCTCTTCCAACGGCAAATTTTGAACCCTGAACACCATCTCTTGTGTTCTCCCAAGACTTCAATTCCCTGAATTTTTGCAGACCCTGAGCAACCAGAAACAACCAATCAAAACATCACAAATTGTACCTTGTGATTCCACGGTTTGACCCTTGAGATTGACGATGCAATTCTGATTCCCTGATTTTAATCTAAACCAAAATCCATCTGATACCAGAAATTACTCCACCTTAAACCAATCTCTCTGTTGCACTTTTCTGTCTCAACTTCTCTGAATATTTTCTGTCCCTTGAGCTCCTGTCCATTCTCCTTGCACAATTTAAAAAATTTCCCTTTGATTAAAACTGGGCTTGTTTTAATCCCTGACCCAACTGAAATTTCCTTCAAAATCTGCATAAATTCGGACAGGCCCAGAAGAAATAAACTGAGGCCCAAAATTTTTTTTTTCTTTTTTTTTCTGGCCTAAAACCCGGCCCAGTAACTTCTTCCTCTCATACGGCCCAACTTACCCTTCTCTCCTTGGCCCAGCATTTTTTTTTTTCGTTTTGTTCTGGCCCAACTAGGGCCCAATCTCTTCAATTTTCTTCTGCCCCAGAGTTGGCCCACCTGGAGCAAAACCCTAGCTTCCCTTATGTCATCTTCCTCGACGACTTCCCCTGCGGCGGCACCTTCTCGGTGCCTCCTTGCCGGCGACTTGACCTTCCGCCACCGACTTAACCGGCGGTTATGAAGCAGTGACTTGACTCGCTGCCTCCGCCTGACTTGCGCCCTCGCCGCCAACCTTCGACGCCATTCTTCTCCGGTGCCCTCTCTGCACTTTCCGGCGATTTCTCGCCACCCAGAAGCTCGAGATTCTCGCCGGCTTCCTCGACGCTTCAACCGGTCAACTTCTCCGGTGACCTCAACTTGCACAGCCGCCATCTTCCCTGTCGCTGACCTCTGGAGCTCTCGGCTTCATCTCAACCAGGAACAACGAGCTCTCTTCTCCGAGGCTTCTTCTTCGATGATCCTCGACCGCCGATCTGCCCATATCGCCGGCGCCGTATACCGGCTAGAATCTCGGCGACTCCGTCCCGGCGATTCACCCAGCCGTCGCCGTGACTCCGGTGACTTCAACCTTCGCCAAACTCAGATATGCTTCACCGCAGGTCTCCTTCCGGTCCGGTGAATTCTTCGTCTCACACTCGATCCGGTGATTCTCCTCTGATTTTTTTCTTTGAGGCGGCAATCTTCCTTTCCGCCGATATGAGCCGTCTCCTCCGACAACTTAAACCATCATCATCTCCGGTCATGCGGCTCATGCCTCTTCAACTTAGAGACATTAACAAATTCTTGTAGATTTCCCAATCAGAATTCACCTGTGTGTGTACGTGACCTCCCGAAGCTTTGAAAACAAAAAAACCCCTGTTTCCTTTAGAAGCTTCAAAACCATTCACCAATTCTTTCAAACTGTTTATTCCTGTGCGAGAAATCGATGTTCCCGTCAAAACTGTGAATCGAAGAGTCTGACGCTCTGATACCACTTGTTAGGATTTAAACTCAAATCCTCTTTGTCCCAATCTATCTTCGATACACAAATTAACGAACACGAGAATTGTTCACCCAGTTCACGGCCTCTAACCGCTACGTCTGGGGTGGATCCTGGATCCACAACATCCACTATAAAGAATCAATCGGAAAACACCTCCGATGTGGTTCACAATATAGATCTCTCTCACACCCAACAAACAAGAAAGAACAAATAACATAACTAGATTCCCCAGAGAAACTCCTATTCTCTCTCTAGCTTTACGAGCCGCCTCTATGGCGCTCGGAATCCCTGGAGTCTGGATTAGGTATTCCTATTGTTAAACACTTGTATTTATAACAAAGAAACCCTATAAACTTACTTGGACCCAACTTGACACTAAGGCTTGTACTAAGCCCAACTGCTGGCCCAAGTCGTGAGTTGACTGAAGTCCTATATCTCACAAATACTATTACGTTTTTCATATAAGGGCATCTCCAATTCATCTCTATTTTTTGCTCCAAACTCTATTTTAGAGTCAATTCTTCTCCAACCCAGCTCTATTTTAGAGCCAAAAATAGAGTTTTTAATATTTGGTTCTATATTTAGAGTCAACTCTATTTTTTTTATTCATGACTTTATTTTTAACTCTAAAATAAAGTGACATTGAAGTAAAACTCAACTCTAAAATAGAATTGCTCTATTTTAGAGTATAAAATAGAGCAATACATTGGAGATGGTCTAATACACGATTATTATTTAAGAGTTTAAATTTCTTTTAAGAAAAATAAAATAGGCGTTGACAGTATTTTTATTTATTTTATTAGAACTATTACGTTTTTCATATAATACACGATTACATTCTTCAACTTAATTAAGACTGGTGATCACTTGTATTGAGATATATAGTAGGATGATGAATATAATGAAATGGTAAAATAATTTTTATTTTCAGACGTGTATTACTACAAATTAAATTTCCGAAACGTTATAATGTGATAGAATGTTATGAATGGTAAAATATGACTAAAATAAATAATGTTTTTAAAAAAATATGAACAAATTTTATTTTATTTGCCACTGATGAAAAACCAACTTTTTCGGTTTTAGAAAAAAATAAAACAAAAGAAAAACTGATAAATAAAAGAAAACAGGTAAAGCAAGAGATTCTGTAATTAATTTAATAACGATTCGTTTTTAAAGGATGATACCAATAACTTTTACTCTTGTCTTTTTTGTTTTCGTAAAAAGAATCTTTTTTTCTTTCTCGTGATTATTTAATCAGCTGCAAGAGAAATGCCAAAGGAATTTTATGCGTTTTTTATATCCCCGAATATTCGGCCACCTAATTGATAACAAACGAAGAATAGAGAATTTTAGAAAATTCTAGGATACGACCCCAACATTATTTGGATCCACTTATATAATATATATTCATTCGACTATTTGTGCATTAAGAATCTGGGTAGGTCATTATTTAAATAATCACCGCCTTGGAAAAATGAATTATGCTTTTCAACTTTTCTATTAATTGTCTTTTAAATATTCCTTAGCCCATTGTTTATATAAACAAAATAAATTCATTCTTTACCACGTAAACTACTTACCATTATGGACCAAAAAATTTCTGTGATAAATTATGCAATTTCATGTTTACTTCTAAAATAACAAGTGTATGTTACCAAATATCATTTTCTGATATCTATCCATATTGTCTAGAGATTTCCTCATCCAAAAGTCAATGTATATTTACTAGTATAAAACTTGAAAGATCAAAATCTGTATTTATTGTCTTGTGTATCTTATCGTCCTCTACAATTTATTCAAAAATTTTGAGCCTCAGAACAAACTTTCTTGGTTTACAAGACAAATTAAGGAAGAAAAGAATTTCGTATGACAGTAAACGATTTATGACAGAGGACGAATGTGTGCTGTGTGTGTATAAGAAGATGTTGTCGGAGATTTGCAACGCCTGCTGCTTCTCTCTTCCGGCGCTTGTACTGCCACAGGAGCGTAAACTCTGTTGTTCGCTGCATCGTGCGACGGCACCCAAATGCCTTCCACAACCATGAATTGCGGTTGCTGTGGATTTTCTCCACCGTTGGTCATTGCCGGAGTAGCTGGTCTTCTTGTGTGCAGTCTATATTTCTGAAAATTCGATGAAAATTTATAATTTTTAGGTGAGAATTGAGTTTAAAAATGTTAATATGGAATCTGAAATCTGAGCTTGAACAAACCATTCAGTAACAAAATATGTACCTGTAAATGGCTTTTAACTTCGTCATTGGTTAGACCATCGACTTTCATGAGATCTATAATTTGCTTAGGCGTGGCAACTGCAGATTTGGCACACACAAAAAAAAACACAAAACCAAATCAAAATCCAAACTTGTTACCAAATTCGATTCGACAACTTAAAATAAAAACAAAAAAAGTTTGGGAAATGGATTTAATCTTACCATGTGATCCTCCAAGCTGCTGAAGCGCGTGAAGGAATCTCCGGTGTAACTCCGGCGACCAGCAAAGTCTTTGCTTCCTATGCATTTGCGAGTGTTTATGGTTCTCCGAACCTCTTTTATTTCCGACGGTTTCCACCGTGGAACTCGACGTAGTCGGCGTCGGGATGATTGCTTTTAGCGGTGGAGAATCAGCCTTAGCCGCGGGCTTCTCCTTTTGAAACGGTTGCAACGCACCGCCGTTTCGTTTGACCTCTACCACCACCGTTGTCTGATCCTATTGATTCAACATCAAACAAATCAGATTTTAACCTCAAAAAAATCCATTTTCCGATTCAAATAAGATTTTAATAAATTTACCTGTTTGGGCTTTGGGTCCGGAGACTGGTTCCATAACTGAACAGATCTAAGCCAATCCGATTTCTTCTTATTGTCACACGCGATTTTCTCAGCTCCGTCGCCTTTAATCGGTTCGCAAGATTCGTGTTTATCGGAGGAAGACTTGATAGGCATAAACTCCTCAAAGACGGCAGCGCCGCCGCACTCACTCGTAGTCCGTTCAGAACAATCTGATTGGCCGTGAACGTGCTCTGACGTCGATAACTCCTTCCGACACGACTCGATCGCTACAAAAAAATGATTATAAGAAAAAGAAAAAAAATGGAATCGAAGAAGAGAGAAAAAAGTGGATATCAGTGTACCTTGTGTTACGAGCTCTAAACACAAGGGGAGGTCACGCTGGAAGAGTTGGATCTTCTTCTGTTCATCTTCAAGCGCTTCAACGTAGTCGTGACGTCTCTTCATTTTCAAAGTGTAATCTATGTATCCGATCTGAAACAATCTGGTTTCAGGAATGTAGAGGAAAGAGAAGAATATTAAATAGAGAGAAGAGAATAATAAACTTGACGCTCAAGTTTTATAGGAGTATCTGAGAAATTAGGGATCGAAATCGAGCCGTCGCATATCTAAAAATCGTTTTGATGTTTTTAAAAAACGATCTCCATTCTCGTGAATATTCCCATCGCATCTGACGTCAACATTTTCGTGACAAGAATGCCGACTCGTTAGTCGATAAATTTCTCAACAATGTGGCCCTTTTGAAGAAGAATATACTACGAAATGATAGATTCCGTTATACGTTGGATATTTGTGTATTCACACACAAAGTGAGAATCTTTTTGGGAGCCCAAGCCGCGTTTGGCGACCCTTCACGCTACCGAGTAGCCACCTACCTACCTAGACCAAGATGACAAGTATATGATGGATGTTTTTTCACTATCCATCCAATCTAAACATTGATTTTAATAAGAAAAGGGCCAAGCGAGCCCATGCCCAAATTTTCTGACTAATCTTAAATGGGCTTTCACAATGGCCTCTACCGCTTTAGGCCCGCTCAAGCCAACTAACTAAAATGAAATTAGACTAATATTGCTTCCTTGCATCTATTGGTGTTATCTTACTCACATGATGACATTTGTTGAGATATCGGAACCAATGAACATAGATGTGGAAGAAGATGAAACTTCTTAATCCAACATAAAACCTTTTTTTTTTTTACCTTTGATTAACAGTGCAGGAACGAGAATAAGACAATTTTAACATTATTTGTTCTTATGTAACTATAGAAAATTTAGTCTTAAAGTTTATTGTCTTTAATTAAAAAAAAAGAAAGAATTATTAGCATATTAGATCACTATACATATTTCCTTCCCAAGTCTTTAAAATTGCTTCGTACCATTTGTAACTGGAAAATACAATGGTTAAAATTTGTAAATAAAAATAAACATAAAATTTTGACTTATCTTTTAGAAAAAAGAACTGAGGGACTATCAAATAATAAACAGTAAGTTATCGAATAATAAATAGTAAATTTGTTGTTCAATGAGAACATACATGATTTGAAAGTGATTTGGACAAGGTTTTTAGAGAGTAAACTGGTTTACTATTTTGATTCTCAAGAGCGATTTACAAGAATAAAGAAAATATAAGTGTTTGAGATTAGAGCTAAATTGTAGAAAAAGTTGAATTTTGGTCCCTAACTCCTTGCTTGTGTCCTTGTTTTATATTATGAGATCGTGCTTAACGTCTCCGTTTACACCGTCTGATTCGCCATGAATGGTCTTTAAGTTTGAAGATCCGACCGTTACGTTCAGAAACCTTAGTTCACCGATTTAAATGAGTCTTTGGTCTCGTCGAGGTTAACTAACGGTTCAGTGGAAATTTGAATTTCCCACAATCACCTTGAATAATGGGTTCACAAACAAACAAAAATAAAAACGCATATACACGAAGAGTGAGTACAAATGCAACTGATATAAAGATGACAAGATCCCTTATATATTTAAATAACAAATTTGATAAATATAATAAAATATAATAAGTAACAAAAATCCGGTTATTTAGATATAGCAAATCTCATTCGCTTGATTCCTAATTTTCTTGACAAAACTACAAAATAACAGGGCACACAAAATAAAGAAACTGAACCAAAATCCCAGCGACCAAGTTTTTTTTGTTTTTGTATATGATTTTTATATTTGTCAAATTCTATTTTCCCTTTATTTGCCGAAGAAGAAGGAAACTTACAAGAACGAGCTAATAAGATAAAAAAAATTCCCCAGATATTTCCGTCGGCGAATCGTTACGCTTCAGAAGATCAAATCATTCTAGGCGAGATATTGATTTTGATTCACGTCGCAGCAAGCTTCCGATTATGTCGTCGGAGGTGAAACAGCTGATCGTCGTTGCTGAAGGGACTGCTGCCTTGGGCCCTTATTGGCACACCATCGTCTCCGATTATCTCGAGAAAATAATCAGGTTTTTTTTTAACCTTCTAATCTCCTCTTCCTCGGTATCCATTTTTCATTCGAAGTTAGGGTTTCTGATGTTCATGTCCTTAATTGCAATCGGTACTCTAGGTTTTTTAAGAGGATTTGTCTGTTCATCGCGTCTGGGTTATTACTGTGTCTATATGATGATGTTCTTTGAGAAGTTCCGTTTACTTGTTTGCTTTTGTATTTGATATGGAGCAATCTCTTACCCTAAACTATGGTTCCTACATTCGTTTTGATTCTGTGTGAGGATATCGTTTTTGATACGAAGCATCTATGAAGCAATGTATTAGTAATTTATTACTTCCGTCACGTAGAATTGGTATTAAGATGTTTTTTAAGGCTATGATTACAGAGAATGTACTATACAATACTGCTGTTCCATATCACTTGTACAATTGTAACACTAACCATGGTGGCTGTTGTTAATATCCACTAAGAAAACTCTGCCAGCCAGATTCCATATTATTACATTTCACAAGCTGGAGAATCTATGGATTGGAGAACATTGGTTTACTTTTCTAAAACTATGAACACCTTAATCAAAATTTCAGTTTCTCTTCAATTTTTTTTAGCTCCATGCTTCTTCGTGCATCGTAGTCTTTTTTTTTTATTAGATAGTTTTTTGTTTTGAGTGTGTTGAAACTTGTGAAATCATATTTTTGGTGGATCAGGCACCAGTTATACTACTAATATTCTCTGCCTGACATTTTTTGTATGTGAATATGTACTTCCTTCATCTGTTAATGCACTCTCTGCGTTTGTTCAGGTCTTTCTGTGGCAGTGAATTAAATGGAGAGGTACTGTATCTGACTCATCCTCGTTTTTGAGCAAACTCCAGTTTTCATTCTTGAGCGAACAGTTATTCATCGTTTTGTATTGCTACTTGTACATCACCAAATAGCTTATATGTTAATTGGTAGACAACCGTTTTCTGTCAAATCATTGCGACACAGAAATTAAGAGAGCAAGTAGACAGTTTGATATGTCTAATCCAATTGTTGATGAGTCTTTATATATTCACTAAACTTGCAGAGGAACCCTGTTTCTAATGTTGAGCTATCACTGGTCATCTTCAATTCTCATGGTTCATATTGTGGTATGTATTGCATTCCATTTCCGTGATATACAAGTACAAACATTAAAATGGGTGCTTTTTTCATAGCCATGGTTAATCT
The DNA here is from genome assembly GCA_030161315.1 of Eutrema japonicum. Lineage (NCBI taxonomy): Eukaryota > Viridiplantae > Streptophyta > Magnoliopsida > Brassicales > Brassicaceae > Eutrema > Eutrema japonicum. The sequence continues at coordinate 14,335,816 of BSQW01000001.1, forward strand.
GTTTTATTCTGATTATTTCGTTCTTCTTAGCTTGCTTGGTACAACGGAGTGGCTGGACAAGAGATGTTGATATTTTCTTGCATTGGCTTTCGTCCATACATTTTGCCGGTGGTGGTTTCAGTGAGGCTGCCACAGCCGAAGGGCTTGCCGAAGCATTGATGGTGGGAAACTTGATCTTTAATCATCTAGTTCATTTTATATGGTGCTGCTTCTGTCAGAGATATTTCAGATCCTTAAAACCTCACGATTTTCTTCTGTCTTTCATGACGCAGATGTTTTCTCCTCCTTCAGGCCAAGCTCAACCAAGTAACGATCTGAAAAGGCACTGTATCTTAATCACAGCCAGCAACCCTTACTCATTGCCAACACCTGTATACCGTCCAAAATTGCCAAATGCGGAACGGAATGAAAATGGCGATGCACAATCTGAAAGTCGTCTATCAGATGCCGAGACAGTGGCATCATATTTTTCTAGGGTACTTTTTAAATATAAATTCCCCATGTATTACGACTTGCTACAATTACTATTTTAAATTGGGAATGACTAACCTGCCATATTGGTGTGCAGTGCTCTGTTTCTTTGTCTGTTGTGTGTCCAAAGCAGCTTCCAAAGATTAGAGCACTATACAATGCGGTAAGACTGCGTGTCTATTTGCAATTGACTAGATGTTCAACTAGCATAAGTGTTTCCTTTGTCAGCCAGCTCTTTCAAAGACTCTTTATTCTCACTGCTACAAACTGAAGTAAGATTATTTTTTGAGTACTGTTAAGATTTTTTCTTTTAAATGCAGGGAAAGCTAAATAAACAAAGTGTGGACTTGTCAATTGACACGGTTAAGAACACATTCTATCTTGTCCTGATCCCAGAGAATTTTGTGGAGGCACGTGCTGCCTTAAGTCATTCTGCTACAAATTTGCCACAGACCCAAAGCCCTGTGAAAGTCGACAGGTCCACTGTTGCTCCATCTCTTCCAGTCACTGGGCAACCTCCAGCTCCTGTGCCATTAGGTTCTACCTCCAGCCCTTTTTTAGTTGAACGATCTTGCTTTCTTTTTGTGCGTCTTTCAGATTTTATCCTGCTTCTTTCTTGTGAAGATCTCTTTTTTGTGTGAATTTCAGCCAATGGACCTATTCTTAATCGGCAACCAGTTTCTGTTGGACCAGTTCCAACTGCTACTGTGAAAGTTGTAAGTCTATTTGATATTTTTAGTCAGTTAGAGGAGGCAGCTTTATCGGCAACTAATTCCTGTTTGTTATATAAAAAACTATATACTAATTATAAATCATAAATGGACTGTTAAATTTATTCTATGGTGCTTGATAAGACATTTAAAAATATTGTTTTAGTTTTCGTTAAGATCCCTTATAAATATCTGAAATAACATTGTATACTGAATCAACTTATTAGATAACATATCATCATATAAATATATAAAAGCTTGTTAATTGGATTTATTTGGGATTAAATTTCAGGAGCCTAGCACTGTATCTTCTATGGCAGCAGTTTCAACATTTCCCCATATCCCGTCTGTAGCTCGGCCTGCTACACAAGCAATTCCTTTAATTCAAACATCTTCAGCATCGCCAGTTTCTCAAGAAATGGTCACCAACGCCGAGAATGCACCAGATGTTAAGCCTGTGGTTAGTGGAATGACGCCACCATTGCGTACTGGTCCTCCTGGTGGAGCTAATGTAAATCTGCTGAATAATCTTTCTCAAGTTCGACAAGTCATGAGCTCTGCAGCTCTGGCTTGTGCAGCCTCGTCCTCTGGGCAAAGTGCGGTTGCAATGCATATGTCAAATATGATATCAACAGGAATGGCTACATCTCTGCCTCCTTCACAAACTGTGCTTTCATCTGGACAGCAGGGAATTACTTCAATGGCTGGTTCGGGTGCACTAATGGGAACGGTGCAAGCGGGACAAAGCCCGGGTCCTAATAATTCCTTTAGTCCTCAAACTACGTCAAATGTTGCTTCAAACCTTGGTGTTTCTCAACCAATGGCAGGGATGAACCAAGGAAGTCATTCTGGAGCACAGATGATGCAAGGTGGAATCCCCATGAATCAAAACATGATGAGTGGTCTCGGTCAAGGAAATGTATCCTCTGGAACAGGTGGAATGATGCCTACTCCAGGAGTTGGCCAACAAGCGCAATCAGGAATACAACAACTTGGTGGTAGTAACAGCTCAGCTCCTATGCAGTTGTCACAGCCATCATCGGGGGCTCTTCAGACTTCTCAATCCAAATATGTAAAAGTCTGGGAGGTAATGCCAGTTTACCTCGTCTGAAACAGCGGTTGTCTTATGCTAATTTAACATACATTTTCTATTTCATATAGGGAAATTTATCTGGGCAAAGACAAGGGCAACCGGTTCTTATCACCAGACTTGAGGTGTGTTTAGGGCACTGACTATCACCTCCATGGGCTCTTCTTTCCCCCTTTACGTATTTTGCGGGATCACATGCTTGCTTATTGCTTAAGTACATCTTTCTTTTCCAGACCTTTGTTGAGTTGCGCGTAGCTAATGGTAATCTCTTTGTTTATATTTGACAGGGTTACCGAAGTGCTTCTGCCTCTGATTCGTAAGTTCATAACTAATTGAAAGACGGAAATTGCTTTCTTATTAACCCTTGTCAAGAGATCAACAGGTTTCATTTGCAGTCTACATCTTAAAAAATGATTGTAACTGCTAAAATATTTTTTGCTTTCTCTTTTTGTGCGTCTGCCCAGGTTGGCAGCAAACTGGCCACCAACTATGCAGATTGTTCGTCTCATATCCCAGGATCATATGAATAACAAGTACTATCTTCGTGCTATAGCTCTTTTTATTTCCACCGTGTAGATGCTGTTTTCTTGCCACTAATTCTTTCATCTAACTTTGCATCAGGCAATATGTTGGCAAAGCTGACTTCCTTGTGTTTCGGGCCATGAGTCAACATGGGTTTTTAGGACAACTTCAGGATAAGAAGCTTGTGAGTTTTGTTGATAGTTTATGCCAGTTGTCTCCTTTTCCTAATTATTTTACTCGTTTATTCAATTTAATAGCAATATGGTGACTGGTAAATGGTTTAATCGGATATCAGGCAGGCATAAATGTTCAAAATGAAATATGGACTCTCATCTGTAAACAAGTTCTCTGTGAATCTATCAATCTATTGACCATACTCATTACGACTCCTACACTAGTCCCCTTGTTTTGATCCTAATTGTGTGCTTTACCTTTTACATCTTCACACTTAGCTCATGTGGAGTTGTATATGATAACTGTGTTTGCTTCTCAAGTGCAGTGTGCGGTCATTCAGCTGCCATCACAGACGCTGCTTCTCTCCGTATCTGACAAGGCTTGCCGTTTGATTGGAATGCTTTTCCCAGGGGTAAGTAAGCACCAAGTTTTACCTAGTAAGGTGTCTATAGATGTTTCACTTCACATATCCATTTTCTAGTGGCTCTTGACTTCTTATTTCCAAAACTGAATGCTGAAGGAGTCTGTCTAATCCATCTTGCACCACTACTCTCTACATATCGGTTTGATTTAAAGAAACGCAGTCAGGAGTTACAGAATTGTTTGTATTTCTGTGATGGTTTTCTCCCAGGATATGGTTGTATTTAAGCCGCAAATACCAAATCAGCAACAGCAGCAGCAGCAACATCAACAACAGCAACAACAGCAGCAGCAGCAACAACAGATCCAGCAGCAGCAACAACAACAACACCACCACCAACAGCAGCAGTTGCCACAACTCCAGCAGCAGCAGCAACATCAATTGTCACAGCTCCAACATCATCAGCAGCAACAGCAACAACAACAGCAGCATCAGTTGTCACAGCTTCAACACCATCATCAGCAGCAGCAGACGTCGCCGCTGAATCAGATGCAGCAGCAGACGTCGCCACTGAATCAGATGCAGCAGCAGCAGACGTCGCCACTAAATCAGATGCAGCAGCAGCAAACACCTCAACAGATGGTTGGGTCAGCAGTAATGGGCGGTCAAGCTTTTACACAAGCTCCTGGAAGATCACAACAAGGTGGTGGTGGTGGAGGGCAGCCTAACATGCCAGGAGCTGGCTTCATTGGATAAATTTAAAATAACTCTTCTTCAGGTTTCACTTATCTGCTAATTAGTCTCATTTCATCATATAACTTAAATTCTATCTTTCTTCTATGGTCAGCTCGATCAAGGCCATGGTTTTAGAGACTACTATTTAGTTCGTGTCTTTTGTCTCTCTGTTCGCTTTCTGCCTGAAAATGGCATCCTCTTGTTGGTCTGACCTTTAACCAAGGCACCAAACTACTTTGATTTCTTTCCTTTTTTTGTCTAGAGAAATATATATATATATAAAAAATATGTGTTTTGTCTATATTTTTGGTTTTATCAGGCTGCTAAGCAAAAATCTCTTAGCTCGCTTTTAATCTGATTGACAAGGAAATAGATTATCAAAACCATTTCTACATACGGTTTTGATTGGACTTTGTGTTTGTTTGCAGCACATGAAAGATACATTTTATATCATCAATCAATGATTCTCTCTGTTTCTTTTAAAAAAGTTTGCAAAGGTTTATGATTAATGAAAATCGATAGTGCTGTTTAACTTTGTCTACCATTTTCAAAATTACATCATTGTCAAACTAGGATTTTAAAAATCTTAATATGTTTTTTTTTTAAATTATCATTTTTTAGGGTTCTTATTCTGCTTTAGCTTCTAGATCCTATTCCAATTATCATTAATATATTTGGTTACAAATCACAATCCTAGCTCCTTTTCTTCTGCTCCGTTAAGTTCATCATTTATATTTGGAACTGTTACTATTTTTAAAAATAACTAGACCAAAATAATTGATAAGTTGTCTAAAAACAAAAGTGGAAAACTTAATTATTGATATTGATAAGACAAGAGTAACTATGACGCGCACTTGAGAAATGAAATCGACTGCCTTTTTGAAAAACGAAGACGACAAGCATGACTTCTCTTCTCCACTTCTTGAGAGCTCATTTATTTCATTCTCCAAAATCAAGGTGTATTTTACTTCAGGTGGGTGGATCCCATTCACGTGGCACATAAATTTTGATAAAATATGGTAAAACTTTGTACCAAATTTCAAGCCATGATAGCACCCATTAGGTTTTCTCAATCGAATCATGGGAACATAACCAAAGGCCCTTTCTTAAAAGATGATCCGAGTGAAAGAAAAGCCAGCACTGAACTTTTTCTGTGTATTTTTTTATTTCTCATAAGCTTGGACTTGAGTAATGCACACCATTAAGTGGGATCTGGAAAAAGCATAGATGCAATTTGATAAAATATAGAACCTAAAAGCTGATTTTCAAAATTTTCCACCTTTTTTTTATAGCTAATACTACTCTAACTAGTAGCCCTGAGACTTCATATCTGAGATCCGGCATCCGTTCCGACATTCGCTCCGTTTCGCTCCGGAAAATAGGATATCCGGTATGGACGGAGGCGGATAATGATTTTACGGATTCGGCCGGAGGCGGATGGTAAAATAAGTCACTGCCAGAGCTCCGCACATCCGGCTTTTTTTTTTTTTTTTTTTTAAAACGGTTCGTCTTCTTCCTCCAAGCCTTCTGGTTCGACCCGTCAAGGTCATCCCATGATAAGATCTGGTGTAGATCTTATCTGTCTTAAGAAAGAGGTAAGAAATTCAGAAGAAAAGAGATGAGAAACAGAAAAAACGAGGAAGAAGAAGAAAAGAATCGAGAAGAGAAGAAACAAAAAAGTCAGCTCGGGTGCGGGTCGAGTTTTTTTTTTTTTAAGCGGGGCGGGTGCAGGTCGAGGGTTTTACAATGCGGTTCGGTGCGGGTCGAAAGTTTTAGAACCGCGGGTTTGCGGGTTGAAAGTTTTAGAACCGCGGGTTTGCGGGTTAGAACCGAAAGTTTTAGAACCGCGGGTTCGTAGAGCATGAATCTAGATTTTTTTTTTTTCAGTGGAAAAAAAAAACGGATTATCCGGATATCCGGATTTTTAAGCGGATATCCGGATATTCGGATATCCGGATTTTCAGAGGCGAAGGCAGATAGCATATTTGCACATCCGGCCGGAGGCGGAGGCGGATGCGGATACCCTCATTTTGGCCGGATATCCGGCTCCGTCTCAGGGTTACTAACTAGGGACACTTTAACTCTTTGTGGGTGTAATTGGTGGGCTGCATCACTCTTTAATTAATTTTCTTAAAGGGTTTTATTCAGAATATATATAAAGAAATATTTTCGCTCTTCTCATGTTGCCACCTCAGCATCCACCTATACACCATTTAAAAAAAAAATGAAAAACAAAAATTATTTCTTATCCAAAAAAAATAAAGCTTCTTTAGATCAACAGCAAAATATCATTTAGCTATCACCTGTACAGAGCTCAGGATTCCAAACTCTCCAGACATGTTTAGAGTTACAAGCTTGGTTCTTCCAAACAAACAGCTTCTTCGTTATGTTTCTCCGAGTTGGTTTTCAATCACACATCTAAGAATCTTGGATCTCTCCAACAATTTCTTCCATGGGTCACTGCCGGATTCAGTCTCCAACGCTACTCAGCTTCGTGTTCTGTCCCCTGGAAACAACAATGTCTCCGGTGAATTGTCTGATCGTCTCAGCAACGTCGCTACTCTCAACCTCTTGAATCTCTCCGCTAACGCCTTCACCGACAAAATCCCTCAAAATCTCTCACTTCTCAAGAATCTGACGGTTCTGGATCTTTCCTCAAATCATCTACACGGATCTCTTCATCTGGATTTCGAAGGAACAAGTCTACATATATTACCTCAACTTATCACGCAATCAAATCTCCGGCCTGATTTCTCCAGTTTTTGCCCAAAACGTTCCAGCAACCGCCATTGTCGATCTCTCCTTCAACAATTTAACAGGATTGATTCCTAGCACCCGAGCAATGCTTAACCAAAAGACAGAGTCTTTTCCCGGCAATCTAGACTTGTGTGGTCAGCCATTGAAGATCATTTGTTCAATCCCTTCTACTATTTCAGAACCACCAAATATCTCTGAGACTACTTCACCAGCAGCAATAGCAGTCATGCCCAGAACTTCAACTCCAACAAAGCCTTCACCAGAATCAGCAACAATAGTCTCATTGACAAGAATTCCAATAGATCAACAACAAAATTAGTAGAAAATGCAGGGAGCTATGTGGATCAAACCAAGCTTCACCACATTCTTCTTCCTATTCCTTCACCACATTCTTCTCCAAACCTCACTCTTTGGGAATTTAATAAAAGATCTCTTGGTCTTTCTCCAAAGCTCATTCTTCTTGGTCTCTTGGAACATGATAATCAAACTTTTGCACACTAAAAGATCAAAGTTCTGTTCCACAGTATATTTACATACCGCAAAGCCATATCATAACCTGCTGCATCTAAAAGCACTGCTTTGATTTGCTCAGGGTCTTGTGTTTATTAACTGGCTTCGTAGAAAAATTGATGTTAGAGATGAATTGGGTTTGTAGAAAAATGTCGATCTAAACAGAAAATATCCAAATCACTTCAACCCAGAATCAACTTCAAAAACATTTGATATCTCAGCTAAATCTTCTCTAGCGCTAGACTTACATTAAGATATATAGATTAAAATGAAAACAAACCACTCTTTGTTTAAAGTACGGAAATCAATTATAGTTGATCACAAACCAAAAACGCAGGAATAGATCAGGATTACCTTTCTCCATGAAATTAAAAAAAAAAAAAATTCCTAATCTTCGCCTCAATTTTTACCAGTTTTTTCCAGTAATTCTAAAGACATCTAAGAAAATCAAAACCTAACTCAATCTTAAAGGGCCTAATATGGGCCACTGACGGAATTAATGAGCCCAATTTGTTCAATTTATGTCTATCCTAAAACAATGTCGTCTGAGTCACCGACGACAACAGATTCATAGAGCCGACTAGAACCAAAGAAAAAAAAAATTCTGATCAATCGTAGTAGTGGAGATAATGGATACCCGTTAAACGGGAGATGAATCAACATTATGCCGCTTTTAATGCCGACTTCAATTTCAGAGGAAATCACTTCTACAATGACGTATGAACTAAGTCGTATGAGCTACGTTACAACACATATATACTAAGGAATTACAGAACTAATAATACATATCAACTTAAAAAATATTTACTTCCATAAACTTAAAAATGATAATAACTTTCCTTTAAAAACACCAACTAATTGCATAAATTGACAACAGAAGAAAAAACAAACAGATAAAAATATGTATCATATCCTAAACAAACACATAAATGAACATAAATTTAAAAAATAAAAAATTATTTAAAAATAAAATAATCTACATATCTTACGCTAACAAAGACAACTCCATTAACTACAATACTAATAAAATTAAAATAATATTAGACAATAAAAGGGTTAAAAAAATGTTCACCACGTCCGCACGTAGATCACACCCTAGTAAATCATATTTAAAACGACAAGTAAAATACATTTTTTCAATAATTAATCTGCCGTAACGAAGAGTCTAAATTACTTAGGAGTGTGTAAGATATTGAACAAAATGAAATGTAAATGGCATTTTTTTCATTCTTTTCATTCTTGAAACGAAAGTGCATTTTTTGCACTACTTTTTTGTTTGTATGATTCGTCTACTTGCTCTATACAACGTAACCATTCGGAACCTGAGTTATGACGACGTACTGGAGAGAAGAACACAAATGTCAAAAAAAAAATAGAGTATATGAAGATGAAATGATTATTAGAAATCGATCGGTATATTTTGTTGCAGATCCACCTGTGTCCAGCCCTCTGGTTCTCTGGTTAGTCGAAACTCTTTCTCTCTCTCTCTCTCAATCTCTCTGTTTGTGTCGCGAGTCACTCTCAAAGAAAATTAAATAAGAAAGCAGTAAGGACACACAAGATTATAGAGTTCCCCAAAACCCTGGGTACATCTCTCTTCAGGATCCTTCCTGGAATTCACTAACGCTTTTCTGGGTTTTGTTACAGAAGATTCTTGATCTTTTAACAATGGTGAGTTCTGTTTTCACGGAGAAGAAGAAAAAAAAAAGTTTGTTACGGTTTGTTTCTTTTCCCGTCTCTTGTTATAAGTATGATCTTTCACACTTGGGCCTCGACAATCACCTGGCCCACTTCTGTAATTCTACTAACTTGGGCTATTTGTTTCTCAGCCCATTTGGTGATGACGAACCATCTTCCACAAAACTCCACCTTGGTTCGTGTCTCACCAACCCTTGTCTGAAAATCCGACAGCCTCCCGTGAATCCCGATCCCGGCACCTGACGACTCTTTCAATCGTCTACCAGTTCACCGCAGCTTCTCATGGTCCAGAAACTAGCTAGTTCCGCTTTCACTTCCTCGAAAGCCCTTCGTCATCTCCTTGTTCCCAGAGACGACCACCGACGACCCCTTCAGGTGCCGATAACCTTTAGGGTCTTCAAGCACCCTTCGAATTTCTCTCCAGGTAAAACTTTTGTAAGCATATCCGCCGGATTTACCGATGTATGTATCTTAATCACCTGAAAATCTCCATCTGCTATGATGTCTCGAATGAAGTGATACTTAACCGCGACATGCTTCGTCCTTTCATGATGCATGTATTTTTTAGCTAGATAGATTGCACTTTGCGAATCGCAATTTATCACTACTGCATCCTGCTTAAATCCCATTTCTTCACAAATCCCTTTTAACCACAGTGCTTCTCTGACTGATTCAGATAACGACATATATTCTGCTTCTGTTGTAGATAACGCTACTACCTTTTGGAGTATTGATTTCCAGCTGATGGTGTTGCCACCGACTGTGAAGATATAGCCTGTAATAGACCTGCGCCTATACAAATCCGAAGCAAAGTCCGAATCGCAATAACCTGTTATCCTGAAGTCTGCCCCTTTCGTGAAAGTTAAGTCTATATCTGTAGCTCCCTTTATGTACCTCATGATCCATTGCACTGCTAACCAATGATATTTACCAGGTCTTCCCATAAATCTGCAAACTAACCCTACTGCATAAGCTACATCCGGCCTGGAGCCAACCATGGCGTACATCAGGCTCCCCACAGCACTTGCGTAAGGTATGTTGTTCATCACCCTTGACTGTTCCATCTCTTGCTTATCACTAAGACTCTGTAGTTTAAACTGAGGACCCAATGGAGTTTGAACTGTTCTGCTGTCCCACATATTGAATGTCTTTAAAACTTTAACCAAGTAATCACTCTGTGACAGCTTCAAAACTCCTTGTTTTCTATCCCTGAAGATATCCATACCCAGAATCTTCCTCGCAGCCCCTAAGTCTTTCATTTCAAATTCTGACTTTAGTAGATCTTTCAACTTGTTGATAACACCCATACCTTTTGATGCTATTAACATGTCATCAACGTATAAGAGCAAGTAGACCATGTCATCCAAATTATTTCCCTTAAGATAGACACACGGATCATAATCAATTCTCTTATACTTTTGCCTGACCATGAATGTATGAAACCTGTAGTTCCATTCCCTCGGAGATTGCTTTAAGCCATACAAAGACTTTTTAAGTAGACAAACCTGATCCTCTTTACCATTCTGTTCATAGCCCTCTGGTTGACTCATGTAGATCCTTTCCTGTAGAACTCCATGTAGAAAAGCAGTCTTGACATCAAGCTGTTCTAATTCCATGTCCTGGTAGACCACAGCTGATAGAAGCAGTCTTATAGAGACATGTTTAACTACGGGTGCAAAAACTTCATTATAATCAACCCTTTCTATTTGAGCAAACCCCTTTGCCACCAATCTAGCTTTATACCTCGGTGCTTCAACCCCTGGTATTCCTGGCTTGAGCTTATAAATCCATTTGCATCCTATTACTTTCTGCTTTTCCGGTCTCTTAGTCAAATCCCAAGTACCATTCTTGTTAAGAGAATCCATCTCCTCATCACTAGCTGCGTTCCATAGATCTTTGTCCCTACTTCTCTGAGCTTCCATAAAGGACTTTGGCTCTTCAAAGTTGATCATCTCAGCACTTGACAGTGCATATGCTAGAAAATCTGCATCTTCAAATTTTGATGGTGGTTTAGTTTCCCTTCTGACACGATCTCTGGCTAAGAGATAGTCACCCAAGTCTTCTGTTTCAACCTCTGCCCTGTCTTGAGTTTCAGATCCTGTTTCATTTTCTGTCTCAGTCCCTGCATCAGTATCAGCCTCAGAAGAACTTGATCTTTCACTCTGTCCCTGTTCTGATGGTTCACTTTCTGAATCTGCTCCACCTGAAATTGAAGTCTCTCCTGGTGACACTCCTTCACCTAGAACATCTTCCAAGTCATTCCTGAATGTCACTCTCCTATTAGACCCCTTTTCCTTGGTCTTATTTTTGTTGTTCTCTCTTGTGCTTATGTCTTTGAACAACATTTCTTCATGAAACACCACATCCTTGCTGATTACAACTTTCTGATCATCCAACAACCATACTCTGTACCCTTTAGTTCCATGTCCATACCCGAGAAAGATCCCTTTAGTAGCTCTTGCACTTATCTTGTCTCTAATTGTATGAACGTATGCTACACAACCAAAGCTTCTCAGATGACTGTACTCTGGATTACTTCCTGTCCAGACGGCCTATGGAACTTCAAAATTAATTGATGCCGATGGTGACCTGTTGATGATGTACACAGCTGTAGAAGCAGCCTCGGCCCAAAACTCTCCCTTCAATCCTGTCTCTGACAACATGCTCCTCACCTTATCCATTATAGTACGATTCATCCTTTCAGAGACCCCATTTTGTTGAGGGGTATAAGGACATGTTTTATGTCTCTTAACTCCAGAATCAGTACACAATTTGTCAAACCTTGTGTTACAGAATTCCAAACCATTATCAGTCCTTAGACATTTCAGTTTCTTCCCGGTTTGATTTTCAACTAGTACTTTCCAGTCTGCAAATCTTTGATAAGCTTCATCCTTTGTCCTTTGGAAATAGATCCATACTTTCTTTGAGAAGTCATCAATGAAGGTAATGAAATATTGAGCTCCTGCCATACTTGGGGTTACGTTTGGTGAACCCCACAAGTCAGAGTGCACATACTCAAGAATCCCTTTAGTAGTGTGCTTTGCCTTTGGGAAACTTTATTTATGTGACTTTCCAAGTGCACAAGCCTCACAAAATCCCAGATCTTTCACATATCCTTGTTTCAGATATCCTTTCCTGGCCAGTGTTGCCATAGATTTCTGATTTAGATGTGCTAATATCTTGTGCCATATACTTGTCATGTCTGATGAGCTCTTGGTAACATTTGCTTGTGCTGGTCTAACATTTCCCTGAAGATAGTAGAGACCATGCTGATATTTCCCAGTCAGCACAGTCTGATTTCCTTTGTAGAATCTAACCTTGTAGTCTTCTCCACTGTACGTGCATCCAGATTTCTCTAACTGACCATAAGATATAAGGTTCCTCCCCATTTCTGGAATATACCTCACATCCTTTAGTGTCACTACAGAACCATCTGAGTTGTCAATGGTAATTTTACCCATTCCTTTAACCATGCAATACGTGTTGTTTCCCATAAGGACCTTGTTTCCTTCAAATTCTACTAGGTCTGACAGCATATCCTTTCTTGCTGTTATGTGGAATGTACACCCTGAATCCAGTACCCATTGATCTTCAGAGACAATGAGACTAGCTGTCAAAGCTATAGGTTCTGGTAGTGTTGCTGCTACATTTGCGGAATTTTGAGGTCTGGTTTGTTGACCATTCTTCTTTCTCTGTGGGCAGTCCCTTTTCCAGTGGTTCTCATCACCACAGACCCAGCAGGCCTTGGACTTTGGGTCCTTTGACTTTGACCTGTCCCGATTGTTGCCTTTGCCCTTTCCATTGTTTCTTTGATCATTCCTCTTCTCTGATCTGCCCCTTTTCTCAACATATATACCCTCTGAACTTGATTTTCCCTTATTCAACATCCCCTTTTGTCTCAGCTCCACCTCCTTTGCATAACTTTAAGTAATTACTTCCCGCAATGTCAACGTATCCTTCCCCATCCCATACTTGAGAGTATGCACCAATGGTTCATATAGCGGTGGTAAGCCTGATAGAACTTGAATGGCTTGATCTTCATCGGATATCTTGACGTCAAGATTGGCAAGCTCATTTATGAGTTTCAAGAATGAGTCCAAATTTTCTTCAATGGTCTTGCTTTCCTCCATCTTGTAGCTAGCAAACATCTTTTTTAGGTAGATTCTGTTTGGCAGCGATTTTGTTTGATAGTCTCTTTCAAGTGCTTTCCACATATCGAGAGCAGATGGCTCATTCATGATCTTTCGCAGAATAGTGTCACTTAAGCACGTTCCCAAGAGACTCCTAACCCTTATAGCCTTTTCTGCCTTCCTTGGATCTACCTTTACCTCTACTTCTTCCCCATCCTTTCCCGATACTGGCTTGGTAGTATCTTCTTGTAGAACAGACAGTAATCCTTGAATTTCCAACTGACCAAGCAACTTGTATTTCCACATCCCGAAATCACCTTTTCCATCAAATTTCTCCATCTCGAATTTGCCTGGGGTTGGATCCATCTTTGTTGATTAACCTGTGTTCTTTTCTTTCACCTACAGGTAAAGGAAAGATCAACCACAACTTAGATAGATCACAGAGCCACAATGAGTCACAAGAATCACACTATTAAGCAAGATGAAGATAATCTGGAAATTAAGGTATGTTTCAAGTTTGCACGATAGATCAGAAATTCTCCCTGAGCTTTTGACTCGTGCTCAAAACCAACAAACTGTAGGGGTCGCCTTTGATTTCACCAAGGTTCCGTGAAGCTCAGATGCAACCTCCCTCCTCCATTATGACTGTAAGTCTTCCTTCCTCTATCTTTTGTCAACACTTTGTGGATCTTCCTTTGATCTCTCTAACCTGAGAGCTCTGATACCACTTGTTGCATATCCATCTGTGTCCACCCCTATGGTTCTCTGGTTAGTCGAAACTCTCTCTCTCTCTCTCTCAATCTCTCTGTTTGTGTCGCGAGTCACTCTAAAGAAGAAAGCAGTAAGGACACACAAGATTATAGAGTTCCCCAAAACCCTGGGTACATCTCTCTTCAGGATCCTTCCTGGAATTCACTTACGCTTTTCTGGGTTTTGTTACAGAAGATTCTTGATCTCTTAACAATGGTGAGTTCTGTTTTCACGGAGAAGAAGAAAACAAAAAAGTTTGTTACGGTTTGTTTCTTTTCCCGTCTCTTGTTATAAGTATGATCTTTCACACTTGGGCCTCGACAATCACCTGACCCACTTCTGTAATTCTACTAACTTGGGCTATTTGTTTCTCAGCCCATTTGGTGATGACAAACCATCTTCCACATATTTGTATTACTTTTAATTGTGTGAGTATTGTGGTAATAAATTTATGATATTTCGATCTCTTACACATTTCTTGTATTCGACAATTTTACACGTTTCAAAATTTGATCAAACTTTAAAACTTTAAATGATCACAGTGCGGAAAAACAAAGTTCCTTTACGTGAGTATAGACCCGATATAAATATAAGCCCAACAAGTGCATTTAATTTAGGTAAAGAAAATCTTTAAGAAAATTACGTAAACTTTATTTATTCATTTATGTTTTTTACATAACTAAACTTTATTTGGACAAACTAAAAAAACCACTTAAAAGCTTATAGAGAGTTCTCCACATTTGAAGGGAATTGAGATCCATCTCACTATACTGCAAGAAGACACACAATGGTCTCTACTTCTCCCGTTTCTCCTTCTAAGGTCTTCCTTCGTATATATATATATAATCATTCACCTTCTTATTTCTTTCTTTTCTCTTTTTTCGTTTTTCTTATTAATTAATTGGTGTTTTGCAGGTAATTGATCGGAAGTCCGGCGAGAAATGGACGGCGGGAGATCCATCACGGCCAGCGAAGTGGTGGTACTCCACCTTCCACACCGTCACCGCCATGATCGGCGCAGGAGTTCTCAGCCTCCCTTATGCCATGGCTTACCTTGGATGGTACTTTTTCTTCAATCATATTTACAAACTTAATTTATGCCCTAAATTATGTTTTTGCTTTAACCATGAAATTTCAAGCATAGGTTCATAATTTCTTCGGGCCATCGACCAGAGCGGATTAATTTAGCCTCCGGTGGTAAATTATGTTTGCCATTAATTGTTTAAAACTAAACATCATGTAAATAAATGGAAATTCACGTGATGGATTTTTGTAAATACTTTTTTTTTTAATCCGTTCTTTACTTTAAGATGATGATTTTGAACTAGTTGCAATTAAATTCAGATATAAGAAGATTCATAGTATATGTAAAAAAAAATTTTAAAAAAAGAAGCAAAATGCACTTTAAGCTGATGATTTTGAACTAGTTGTAATTAAATTCAGATGTATGAAGATTCATAGAACATGTGAAAACCCAAAAAAAAAAAGATGCAAAATGCACTTTAAGCTAATGATTTTGATCTAGTTCACTAGTTTCAACTAAATTCAGATATAAGAAGATTCATAGAACATGTAAAAAGGAAAAAGAAAAAAAGAAGAAACAAAATGCATTTATTTTGTGTTGGTTTGTAAAATAAAATACTAAAAAGTAAAGTGATGTGTGGTGAAAACACAGGGGACCAGGGACATTGATGCTGGTCCTTACATGGGGACTGACCCTAAACACGATGTGGCAAATGGTGCAGCTCCATGAGTGCGTACCGGGAACCCGGTTCGACCGGTATATCGATCTGGGCCGGTACGCTTTCGGCCCAAAACTCGGCCCATGGATCGTCCTCCCGCAACAGCTCATCGTCCAGGTCGGGTGCTGCATTGTTTACATGGTAACTGGTGGCAAGTGCATAAAGCAGTTCGTGGACATCACGTGCTCCACCTGCACTCCGGTACGACAGTCGTACTGGATCCTCGCCTTCGGTGGGGTCCACTTCCTCCTCTCCCAGCTCCCTAACTTTAACTCCGTCGCCGGCGTCTCTTTGGCTGCCGCCGTCATGTCCCTCAGGTCACTTCTCTCTCAAGCCTTAGCTTATGATAATTTCAAATAATTAGTGTAGACATTATATATTAGTGCATCTACAACAACAATTAAACTAGGTCAAGGCTGAAATTTGTGATATATGTTATTGAACTGTAGTTACTCGACGATAGCGTGGGCAGGAAGTATCTCACATGGAAGAATGCCTGACGTGAGCTACGGTTACAAGGCGACGAATCCAAGTGAATTCACGTTCCGAGTCTTCAATGCCTTAGGTCAGATCTCATTCGCTTTCGCTGGTCACGCCGTGGCTCTAGAGATTCAAGCCACCATGCCTTCGACAACTGAGAGACCATCGAAGGTGCCCATGTGGCAAGGCGTGATCGGAGCTTACTTGGTCAACGCCATTTGCTATTTCCCGGTGGCTCTGATCTGCTATTGGGCCTTTGGTAAAGACGTAGACGACAATGTGCTTATAAATCTACAGAGACCAGCTTGGCTCATTGCTTCTGCCAATCTCATGGTCGTAGTCCACGTCATCGGTAGCTACCAAGTGTTTGCTATGCCTGTCTTTGATCTCTTGGAGAGGATGATGGTTAACAAATTCGGTTTCAAGCATGGAGTTGGTCTGAGGTTTTTCACTCGTACTACTTATGTCGGTAAGTTTTTATTTTCGTTCATCGTGGTATGTATATAAATATGACTAGTTAATAATCTAATTACAAATTGAATTGGAATTAATGGCAGCGTTTACATTGTTTATTGGAGTGACTTTCCCCTTCTTTGGAGACCTTCTAGGGTTCTTTGGAGGATTTGGATTTGCACCCACTTCCTTCTTTGTAAGTCCACTTAGATTTTCTTTCTTCATTGTTATGATGAAGACAAAGTCACTAATAATCTTTTTAATGACGTCGTAGCTCCCAAGTATAATGTGGCTTATCATCAAGAAACCAAAGAGATTCAGCATCACGTGGCTGGTCAATTGGGTAAACATCTATATTTACATGTTTTTGAAGATGAACAATGTCTAGATATAGTTGATCTAAATAACTTTGTTTTTTTGTTGTTGTTGGGGGGCAGGTCTCTATTATCGTCGGAGTGTTCATAATGCTGGCGTCAACAATTGGAGGACTGAGGAACATCATCGCAGATTCTTCTACTTATAGTTTCTACACTTAATATTGAATAGATCTTATACACTAAAATTATTGATCACTGGATCATCTAATTATAAGTGTAGGAATAAACTGTTGGAACTAATTTTTTGTCAAAGCCTGAGGGTTTGATAAAATTATGTTAGTGTGAAAAGAAATGAGTTAAGCTCTTTCTAATGAAATGTTTTCATTAACCGAGAAATGTTTTCTCGTGTATATATGTTGGAATGGTTGTGTCTTAAATGAACAACATGAGAGAAGAAAAGCCATACGTGCGACGTTCGCATCTTGGGCCTTGATTGGGCCCGTGGACTTTTTGAGGTATCGATCGATACTCCTTGGTATCGATCGATACCCAGCGGGCCGACTTAAAAAAGCGCAGCCGCCTAGGTTATTCTAGAAATATTCTTTTTCTGTCATGGAAAAACCCTAGCCTCTCTCCTATATATACAACACGATTTTCACCTAAAAAAGATGATGATTATCCTCTGATACACAATAAACACTTACTAAAAGTTCTAGCAATCGTTTCTTCAATTCCCTACTGCTTAGAGTAAGTTTTAATTTCGAGAGTATCGTAGAATAATGGTCGATAGACATGAATCATGGTGTTGATGATTCAGTTAAACTTTGGTTGTATCCTGGGACTCATGGATCTATAAAACCCCGTCACACTACGGGAGATTCTTAGAGTTAAGGAAAGAGATTTATCTCGCCTCCTCAGATCTTGTATTGCTTTATCGCTTATAAATCGTCTGTTCCTTAAACTGTTTATTTACATATTACTGTGATTAAATCTTTCCTGTCTGTAGTGTAAATTTTGGTCCTACAATCTTAACTCTAAGAAGATCCAATTTCTGTTTTAATACTTCAATTGGATCTTTAATCACGAGTAAATAAACGTTTTCAAACGGTTTTTAAACGATTCTTCTACTGCTGATGATACTCAAACGTTGTCAAAAAGCTTTTAGCAAATTGAAACGTGTAGTAGAGGCAATCTTCATCTCTCTCTATTTTTTTTTAAGAAGATGTTCTTCTGCTAGTGATACTCAAACGTAAATCAAACAGCTGTTTAGCAACTTGAAACGTGTAGTAGAAGCAGATCTGCTTAAACATCTTCTAAAAAACCGTCTTTAATTGCGATTAAAGAACGGTATAATCAACGAACACACATCTGTTCTTGATAGGTTCGATTCAGATCGAGGCCTTGTGAGTATCGATCGACACCCTATGGTATCGGTCGATATTGGACTAAATTGTATCGGTCGACACTTAAGTGTATCGATCGATACCATGCAAACAGTGTATCGGTCGGCACCTCAGTGTATCGATCGATACTTTGCATCGACCAAGTTGGTCTATGTCGATCGATACTGTGTATAAGACACAGGTATCGATCGACACTGGTGCTATGATCGATCCTGTGAAATTCACTTGTATCGATCGACATCCAGGGTATATCGATCGACACTGAGCGTGTATCGATCGATACCAGGTTGCTTCGAATGACACAGTATGTGCATCGAGCATCAATAGGAACCCAGGGTGTATCGATCGACACTCAATGTGTATCGATCGACACCAAGATGCTTCGATTAACACAGTATGTGCATCGAGCATCGATCGACACTGTGGTTTATCGATCGATCCTGTGTAAAAATTCACTTGCATCGATCGACACACAGGGTGCATCGATCGACACTATATGTGTATCGATCGACACAAGCTGAGCATCGATCGACACCGAGGTGTATCAATCGATACAAAGCTGATCATCGATCGACACCGAGGTGTATCGATAGATCTTATGCAAAACTCACGTGCATCGATCATCGCCAAGGGTGTATCGATCGACACTGAGGGCATCGATCGACACCATATGGGTGTATCGATAGACATTGTGTGTGTATCGATCGATACCAAGGAGTATGGATCGACACCAATGCGATTCAGTTCGATATCAGTCTTAGAATTGCGATTCTTGAGTTCATATATCGGTACTAACTGAAAGTTTTGTTCTCATTAGCTTAAAATGACAAACAACGTTGACAACAACTCTGGAACTATGGAGAAAACCAGTGACAAAGTGGATCAAACGACTACGAGTCTGATCAAAACAGTGAAAGCTCAAGCGAACTTGACAGAAGCTGACATGTGTGCTGTGGTCACTGAGGCCAAAGTTGCAGAGAGCCATCCAAAGACTTGGTGGTTCGACAGTGGTGCAACCAGACACATCTGTATGGATCGCGAGATGTTCTCGACATACACAAAGAACAAGAGTGGTGATAAACTCTTGATGGGAAATTCCGCCTCGTCGACAGTTGATGGTCACGGGAAGGTTATTCTGAAGCTCACCTCTGGACAGGAACTGGTTCTCACGAACGTCGTTCATGTACCAGATATGCGCAAGAATCTGATCTCTGGATCGCTTATAAGTAAGCATGGATTCTCTGTGAAGCTAGAAGGTGATAAGCTAATCCTAACGAAAAATGGGATGTATTTGGGTAAGGGTTCTGTATGTGATAATCTGTGTAAGATATCTGTTGAGGAAGTAATCCTAAAGGATAATGTAACCGAGGCATCCACCTCGTAGAACCCTAAGATTAATGATAAGAAACCATTTGCTTATCTCGCTAAGTCTTTTAATATTTGGCATGAACGATTAGGACATGTTAATTTCAAATCTATGATTAATGAACATGAACATGATTCCTAAATGCAAATTAAGCAAAGACAAATGTGAGGTTTGTGTCCAAGCCAAACTCACTAAAACGCCATCACCCAGCGTTCAAAGAACAACAAAACCTCTAGGTTTAATTCATACAGAGTTATGTGATTTGAAATATATTCAAACCAGAGGAGGCAATAAATATTTCATGGCATTCATAGACGATTGCACGAGATATTGATACATCTTTCTACTGCGGAGTAAAGATAAAGCCTTGGACAAAATTTAAAGACGTGTAGCTCAATATTATGTGTCCAAAAATTTACGAATTTTGGAATAATTAGTTGAAATTCAATTAAATATTGGAGGCTGATTTAATTTGAATAATTAAATCATTGGACTTTTGAGGTATCGATCGATACTCATTGGTATCAATCGATACTCAACAGGCCTCTTGCGATTCTTGATATGAGTTCAAGAATACTAATACAATTCGATATTGTATTAAGTTTATTAAATTCTAGAAATTGAATTTAATTTTACCCTTTAACTTGAGAGTTGGGTATTGGTTAGTATATTAATTTGGTTTGATTCTCTTGAACAAAATCAAATTTCAATATGACTAACAACACCGATGTGATCATTGTTAGATCTGGTGGTATAAAAGACAATGAAATGGCTCAAGCCAATGTAGTCGAGATAGACATGTGTAATGTCATCCTCGGAGTCAATATGGTTAAGCATAACCCAAATGAGTGGTGGTATTATACCAATGTAATAGCTCATATATGCGTTGATATGGGAATGTTTCCCTCCTACCATAAATAATGACAAGAATTTATTCATAGTGCTGAAGTTGACTTTTCAAAGAAGCTCACTCTCACTGATGTAAAGCATGTGCTAAAGATGCATAAAAATCTTATTTAGGGCACAATGTTAATTAAGCATGTATTGACAAATAATGTTGTCTATATTAAGGACAGACTGGTCCAAATTAACGTTGAGACAGTCGGACTTAAAATCAATGTAACCAATGGTGTTGACATTAAATGAGAAAGAATCATTTGCTTATGGTACAGAATCTCTTAGTATTTGATCTGAATGTTTCAGTCACATTATATTCGAATCTATGCGTAGATTGAATGAGATCCTGAAATACAAAATAAGCAATGATGAGTGTGAGGTTTGCGTTCTAACCAAACTCACTAAAACACCACAATCGAGCGAACCTCTTGGTTTGACTTATACAAAAGGTGGTGAAAAATATTTTGTGACTTTCGTTGAGGATTGTACGAAATATTGTTATGTCTATTTGCTAAGAAGCAAATACGAGACCTTGGAAAACTCAAGGAGTTTAAACTCGAGGTTGAAAACCAACTCGAAAGAACTATCAACATAGTTTGAAGTGATAGAGGACATGAGCATGGTATTATCCATCAAACGATTGATCCCTATTCACTGGAATCTAATGGAGTCTCATAACAAATTACCGAATTATTTGATGAACTCATTATTCCTAAAAAAAAAATCTGGGTTAGTCCAGAAATGTGGGGGGAAGCATTGCTTACCACAAGTTATATCCTGAACTAAATACTACACAAAGTCACTGGAAATGTTTCATGCGAACTTTGGAAAAGTAATGTGTTTTTATACAAATACATGAAAGTGTGGGGGTGCCTAGCAACCACCTAATAAGCTGACAATCGGACCAAAAACGGTGGATTGTATCTTCATTGAATATGCACACAATGTAGTGCTGATTGCTTTATGATGTATAAATGAGATATACCAGACATCCAAGTAAAGGATAAGCTCTAAGCGAGCAATTGATCTCTTGGGCTCTTACGCTTTTAGAGGTATCGATCGATACACCTTGGTATCGATCGATACACCTTGGTATCGATCGATACACCTTGGTATCGATCGATGCTTGACGGGCATTGGACCTTTGATCGTACAATGCTGGTACTTCTGTAAAAAAGCAGAAGAGGCTAAAGTTGAAATTAGTCGTATGCTGATTGGAATCACAGCAATATGAGATCTTGTAATCCATCAAATGGATGTAAAATCTGTCTTTCTAAACAACCATTTAGAAGAGGAGATTTACATGAAACAACCCGAGGATTATGTCACTCCTGAACAAGGAAAGAAAAATAAGTAGACTTGCAAAGTCCTTATACGAGCTTAAGTTAGCTCCTAAGCAATAGCTTGGAAAGTTTGACAACAAAGTGATGTCAAATAGCTTCAAAATCACTTAAGGTGATATACATCAAAAGTACTCCACATGGATGCGTTTTGTTATGTTTATAAGATGACACGTTCATCATGGAAGCAAGAAGGACATAATCCAACACACTAAGAAAGTGTTTAGTGGGAAGTTTGATAGACATAAGATTAGTGGATAATCTTGTCTCAAGATCCTAGAATGTTTTGAGAACTACTCCAACAAGATTGCAATAAATCCAATTGTGATAAAGTTGTATCACAAGTGATGTATGCAAGAATTATCGGAAGTCTAACGTACTTAATGAATCGTACTATATCCGATCTAGCGTATTCAAGTCGCTACATGAGTAATCCAGGTCATACTCTGTGGAAAACCATAACTAGAATGTTGAATTATCCATCGTTATATGTCGTCTCGTTTTACATCAAAGTCTGGGGGTTCAAGACATTATGTTCACCTCTTGGCCTAGTAAACCTGACAGATATTATAAGTGGATAATAGTTTTTCTTGGTGGTGCAGCAGTATCTTGGAAATCTTCCAAACAAGCACTCTTGGCCTAATTAACCAAGGAGTCAAAGTTTATAGCTTTAGATAAAGCTGCAAAGGAAGCAGAATGGCTTCGAAACTTTGTGGAAGATATCCCGATGTGGGAAAACCAGTGCCAGCATTATGTGTACACTATGAGAGTTAGTGAGCTATCTCTCAGGCACTGAGTAATCTATATAATGGCAAGTCTCGTCATATAAGAAGACGACATAAGACCATTAGACAATTGATCTCAACTGGTGTAATAACGATATATTACATCAAGTCGGCTGATAACCTAGCGGATCCGTTTACCAAAGGTCTGCCGCGAGATCAAGTTTGTTAAATCATCAAAAGGAATGGGTTTAAAGCCTATAGAAAAAGATGACGTTTGACAGATACCCAACCTATGTGACTGGAGATCCCAAGATCTAGGTTCAAAGGGAAACAAAATTAAACTGATTCGAGTTGAGCACTGTGAGACTATGTCTCTGCCCAGTTCCTAGGATGATAAAACAGTGCTACCTGTGGATAGTAAGGATAAGCGTTGGCTTTTAATGATTGCATAGCTGTGTAGATAGTGGAGTGTGACAGGACACTTTTGAAAACAAGCTAATAAAATATCACCTTGTGAAGTGTGAAATGGGGCCGTTTCTAGGAGAATGAAGGATAAGGCTATATTCTCCAAATTCACTCACGAATACCAGGAATGTTCAAGGCCAAAATGAACCCAATAGAGAACAAAGTTCTACGAGAAAATGTCGCTGTGCGATATCTGTTGTATCAGTTTACATCAAAATCTGGGTGGTTCAAGACATCATGTTCACCTCCTGGCCGAGTAAACGCAACAGATATTAAAATTGTTTGGTTCAAAGCTGAAAAATGCTACCATTCAGTGACAGTTACATTTTCGTATACTCTCGAAAGTCTGTCTACGTCTAGATGAGTCTAGTCAAGTATGTCTAGTAAAGTCTAGTCTGTACAATTTTCATATGTTCTAGAGTCATTTCTATTCATGTGGGGGATTGTTGGAACTAATTTTTTGT
Source organism: Eutrema japonicum (assembly GCA_030161315.1). Taxonomy (NCBI): domain Eukaryota; kingdom Viridiplantae; phylum Streptophyta; class Magnoliopsida; order Brassicales; family Brassicaceae; genus Eutrema; species Eutrema japonicum. The sequence continues at coordinate 14,359,376 of BSQW01000001.1, forward strand.
CAAAGCCTGAGGGTTTGATAAAATTATGTTAGTGTGAAAAGAAATGAGTTAAGCTCTTTCTAATGAAATGTTTTCATTAACCGAGAAATGTTTTCTCGTGTATATATGTTGGAATGGTTGTGTCTTAAATGAACAACATGAGAGAAGAAAAGCCATACGTGCGACGTTCGCATCTTGGGCCTTGATTGGGCCCGTGGACTTTTTGAGGTATCGATCGATACTCCTTGGTATCGATCGATACCCAGCGGGCCGACTTAAAAAAGCGCAGCCGCCTAGGTTATTCTAGAAATATTCTTTTTCTGTCATGGAAAAACCCTAGCCTCTCTCCTATATATACAACACGATTTTCACCTAAAAAAGATGATGATTATCCTCTGATACACAATAAACACTTACTAAAAGTTCTAGCAATCGTTTCTTCAATTCCCTACTGCTTAGAGTAAGTTTTAATTTCGAGAGTATCGTAGAATAATGGTCGATAGACATGAATCATGGTGTTGATGATTCAGTTAAACTTTGGTTGTATCCTGGGACTCATGGATCTATAAAACCCCGTCACACTACGGGAGATTCTTAGAGTTAAGGAAAGAGATTTATCTCGCCTCCTCAGATCTTGTATTGCTTTATCGCTTATAAATCGTCTGTTCCTTAAACTGTTTATTTACATATTACTGTGATTAAATCTTTCCTGTCTGTAGTGTAAATTTTGGTCCTACATAAACCATATTAATGGTCGTGCCGCATCGAGTTAGAGAGAAATATATATTCTGCTACTTAATTATTCAATACGACATATTGTTAGTTCCTCATTGATCTTTTAAATTTTGTTGAGTGTCCATATTGTTTGCTTCAAACCACATATGACATTCCTTCAAGGCGAAATAGACTCTTTCAACTTTTAACGTACAATAATTTTGTTATTTATTAATAAATCAAAACCATATTTTGTACCACGTTGAATCAAATTCTTGCATATTGTTGTTATCTCGTCATTTGCATTCACATTTGGCTTCAAAAACAATATGGATTAATAAAAAAGAAGAATTAACCGCAAGATTACCAAAACTTTATTGAAGTCAGATTGTTTCTTATACCAGTTTTAATATTTTTCACTGTAGATGATCTTTCAGATACGTTTCGTAATCACTTGTGTTGTAAACATCTAATATCAAGATTTAATATCTAAGAAACTATGGATAGTAACGTTCTTTCATCATCATCTTCAACTCTCCCTACAAACCTGCATTTTTTCACAAAACCAATAGAGTTATAAGACAGAAGACCATTGTCTAAATGAATTTGATGAATGTAAGAAATATATTAGGATTCAGAATTATACCAGAAAGAAGGTTTGTGAAGCATTAGGCCTCAACAGAAGTAAGAAACGATTGGATACCAAAGATAATGAAAAGCATTCCACCTGAAAGAGCAACCTGCAACAACAACAACATTAGACGATCCGAGTTTAATTCTTTGATGACCCTTTATCTCAAATGTCAAAAGGGATAATGAGAGATATTTACTATTCGTTCGGATATCTGAGACGCTAAGCTCTTTCCTCCAATCACAGCAGCAGTGGTGCACAATATCTGTGCCCTGTGTAGGAAAACAGATTAATCGGAGCAACATTGATTCAAACAAACATATAATTATGCGATGCAGACGCAAAACGATTGTAGCGGTTTTACAGTGAAAACTTACACAACTCCACCAAGGACCACCCCGAGCGGATTTTCATCAGCAGCTAAACCAATTGTAGCAAGCTAGAAAAAAAGAAAAAAAGGAGTTATGGTGGGCAAAGTGAAGCATTTAGATTGAATCAATCGGGGCAAGTGAGAGCTACTACCTGACTCTTGTCACCAAATTCACCAAAGAAATTAATCGAAAATGCCTGCAAGAACAGAGGGAAAATATGAAACTAATTCAGAAAAGTCTAGTGAGTAGATTAAAGAGCATCTTTCGTTTACCTTGAGAAAAATGGGAGAGAAGAATTGTGTGAGGAACGGGGTCTTTTGCTTTTTGTTTTCATCTTCAATCTACAATGACAACAAATGGTTTTGTTAAAACTTAGCACAGGCAATTCCCACACGTAGTCTGTGATCTTGGTGTATAATTCCATACCTTACCGCTATCTTTTGTAGGTTTACCATTAGCCTTCAAATCAGAATCCTATGATTAAACACAAGAAAGTCAAACCACAAAAGCACTGATCCAAACGTGAGAATGAAAATCGAAGACAGACCAGTTCTGCTTCGACTTCAGCCAATTCTTCTGAACTCCTGCCAACAAAGTAAGAATCAGACAACCTGAATATTCATCCTCAATGACATCAAAAAAAATTGATGGAAGAAAATTATCACCCTCCTCCTTTAAAACCGTCCCACAAAGACCATAGCCCGAAACCAAAGAACAAAAATGTTGTTATGTGATGGGTCCATTTGCGAGAGATCTGCAAGAGGGGGGTTTGAATCAGCATTTAGTAAAAGACTGAAAATTTCCATCACAAAGGGAACTGGTGACAAAAGCTATATCACTAGAATCTAAACTCAAGGAGAAATCATACCAGATTTGGAGCAGCCCATCCAACGGTAGCAGAGAGGATAGTCATGACCTAAGAAATTAGCAAAGACATGAGCTTCCAAATATGAGAGAGAGAGGTCACTGAAACCAATAGTCAAAAGGACTCCGGAAAGCTTACAATCAGGGCCGATACACAACCAGCCAACACAAGTCTCCTAGGATAACGCATCGCTAGAATCTGATTAATTGAAAAGAGATTTAAGCTTTAGAACATAGCAAAATTGTTCCAGAACATAGCCAAACTAAGTCTCAATTTCACAAGTCTCAATTTCAAAAGTTCATCACGCCCAGATGCAAAATTGTTTTAGAACATAGCCAACCTAAGAAGCTATTGACTTCTTCGACCATATTACACAAGGCAAAAAAAGATGCGAAGAGGAACACTTACCGCAGCAGCGAAGAACGTTTTGTCGCCAATCTCCGACACAAACGTCATGGCGAGTGACTTTGTAAAACCCTATTAAAACCCATCAATTGTAAACCCAAAATTAGCTTCCACGACGATCCCCGGAGAGAAATCGAGTTTCTGTAAATAGAGATATCTTTGACTGTACCTGCAAAACCGAGCTCATAGCTGCCGAGTTAAAATCGACAGCGAATCAGCTGTAAACAGGTAAACAAAACCCTATCTTCTCCGGATGGAACAGAGTCAACGGAGCGATCTACAGTCGGCGAAAGAGCAAAGAGACGACACTCGCAGAAGAGAGCTTGGACGAAAAGTATGTTAAAAAGGTCCAAAAAGATGAATGCTTTTTTTGGGCTTTTGGTGGTGGGTGAGAGAAATTGATTCGGATTCTTTAACACTTAAGATATTGACACGTGGATGGATAACAGCCAACGATTTAGCAGGGTGGGACCCAGAAAACCAAACTTGACTTTGTAGAAGATGCTGATTTGTTCCTTCGGTATCGTATTGTCGCAATCACCGATAAAGACGTCACTTGGAGAGAATATATAAATATGTGTTCGATTGTAGATGAATCCGATTCGCTAATCGCAACTTTTTTTTTTATTTTTACCTGATTTTTCCCAAATCTTAAACAGAAATTGAACGAATTCTGATTGGAGATGATGAATTGGTTCGCAAAGGCACGTAATTTGATTCGATTTGATCCTACTTACTTATTTTAACTTTGTTTATTCAATTAAATAATTAAATTAGGTGACGATATATAGTAGTAATACCTTGTATATAAATATTTAAACGGGTATCAAGATTAAACATTAAAACTTATCGAATAACGTTGCTAAGAACAAAAAGTCAAAATTTGAAATTATAGATGGAAGTATAAAATTGATGTAGACTTATGTAGTACATATAAGGGCCCAAAGTTATCAAAGTAAAAATGCCTAAGCAAAGCACAGGCCCATGAGGGACCATACATTTTTTTTTAAAAATGTTTTATGATAGAATTATTCAAATATAATTATAAGAATATCTGGATTTGTTTTTGTGTGGACAGAAAGTGTGCTTCCCTTTTAATAGTATAAATTGCTTTATTATATTATTATGCATATTTCATAAAAATTGAAATGGATGAGCTGTGTTAAATTGAAAAGTCGCCAACAAAGCTTAAGCTCATGGCCAAAAACACTCAAAAGTGTCCGAGTTTTAAAAATAAAGAGGGAAGATGAAAAGTAAGAGCCACACTAAGCGCATTGAGATCATAAAACAAGTTTAATTAAATCTTCACACTTAAAGACGATGAAGAAACCTCCTCTTCCCCTTTAAACCATTTTTATCTAATCTTGATTCTTAAACACACTCATATAAATCTCCTTGGAATCTGCAAAACCCCAAGAAGCTTTTGTCTTTTGTAGTTTTCGGGTCTTTTGTCTTGTCCTTTTCTATTTTCCAACATCTACTCTATTTAAGAAGAAACAACACCCTCTTTCTCTCACCCACTTCCAATCCAACGGTCGGAAGTAATTGGTTCTCGCCATTTCTTTCTTTTCTTCATCTTCTTCCTGGCTTCGCATTCTTCCGTTACTTCCAGAATCTTGCCAGAGATCTCTGTAACTACTTCATCCATTCTCCACGTCGCCGACTCCATTCGCATAACCAAAGACGCGTCGTCGTTTCGGCTGAGCCAGCAAGAAGACCAGAGTCACTCGCCATCTTCTTCCTCTTCGTTTAGCTTGCAGCTTCATTCACGAGCTTCCGTCCGAGGAGCTGAACAACACCCAGACTACAAGTCCCGCACGCTAGCCAGACTCGAACGAGACTCAGCCCGAGTCAAATCTCTCATGGCTCGTTTAGATCTAGCCATCAACAGCATATCCAAAGCAGATCTCAAGCCCATTTCCACAATGTACACGACAGAACAAGAGATTGAAGCTCCTTTAATCTCCGGCACGACTCAAGGCAGCGGCGAGTACTTCACACGCGTCGGAATCGGAAACCCGGCGCGTGAAGTTTACATGGTGCTCGACACTGGAAGCGACGTTAACTGGCTACAATGCGCTCCTTGCGCCGACTGTTACCACCAAACCGAGCCCATCTTCGAGCCGTCGTCTTCCTCTTCTTACTCTACTCTCTCTTGCGACACTCCACAGTGTAGAGCCCTCGAAGTCTCCGAATGCAGAAACGCCACGTGTCTCTACGAGGTTTCTTACGGCGACGGTTCTTACACTGTCGGCGATTTCGCCACCGAGACGTTCACCATCGGCTCCGCTTCCGTCGAAAACGTCGCCGTTGGGTGCGGACACAGCAACGAAGGGCTGTTCGTCGGCGCCGCCGGTTTGCTCGGACTCGGCGGCGGATTGCTCGCTCTGCCGTCGCAGCTCAACACGACGTCGTTCTCGTATTGCCTCGTCGACCGTGACTCGGACTCGGCTTCGACCGTCGAGTTCGGGTCGGATCTCTCTCGTGACGCCGTCGTGGCTCCGTTGCTACGTAACCACCAGCTCGACACGTTTTACTACGTCGGACTCACCGGGATAAGCGTCGGCGGCGAGTTGCTTCAGATTCCGGTGTCTTCTTTCGAGATGGATGAGTCAGGAAGCGGAGGGATTATTATTGACTCGGGAACCGCCGTGACTCGTCTCCAGACGGAAATCTACAACTCGCTCAGAGACGCGTTCTTGAAAGGGACGACGGATTTGGAGAAAACCGCCGGAGTGGCGATGTTCGACACGTGTTACAATCTGTCGGCTAAGACGACGATAGAGGTTCCGACGGTGGCTTTTCACTTCCCCGGAGGGAAGATGCTGAATCTGCCGGCGAAGAATTACATGATACCGGTTGACTCGGTGGGGACTTTCTGTCTCGCGTTTGCGCCGACGGCGAGTTCGCTGGCGATCATCGGCAACGTGCAGCAGCAAGGGACACGTGTGGCATTTGATCTGGCGAATTCCCTCATTGGATTCTCGTCAAATAAATGCTAGCAGATTTTTTAAAAATATTTCAGTACAAATAAAAATCTAAAGTAGCGAAATGTTATTAGATTTTACTGTTGTTTTTTTCCTGTCCTTGTTGCAGAGAGTATCAGAGTACTACTACTGAAAGAGTAACAAACAAACAAAAATGGAACCATCATAATCTATTCTTCTGCTTCAAAGAACTTAAATTTAACTTATATTCTCTTTCATTGTCCTTGTCGAATTCAAAGTTTACTACATGTAATGCTGATACTAATAATTGACTGACTACATAATTTTAGAGTACAATTTGAGCACGATTTACGAATGATGATGACATATGAATCTTTCAAAAAAAGTTTATTGGATTTATGGTAGAAAATCCATCTTCTAAATAGGACTCGTTAGACCATCTCCAACGGGGGATCTGGAAGGTTCTTAAGGTTTTTAAAAATAAAAATAAAAATGAAAAAGAGTTAAATACCTAAGAACCGATACTTAGCTAAGGCTTTTTAGAGCCATCAAATTTATTGATGTATGAGTGTTTTTTGTGTATCTTTGATTCTATCTTTTGAAATGAGGACTTTCTCAATTTTCATCAGATAGAACATATATTGCATTTGTTTCTGCACTAGGATTCATCCCTTTTATCGGTTATTTTCACATTTTTCACGCATTCCCTATGTGATTTCTTTCTCCGTGATGCAGAGAGTAAAAGATGAGGTACAGAGAAGAAAGAAGCAATGTATAATCTCTCAAGCAGCCATAACAATGATCATGACGAGTTTCTCTTTCTTCTTCTTTTTAGGTGGTTCCTTCTGACTCCATGAATGGTTTAAACTTTCAGATAGCCTTTACGTGTTTGTTTCTTGTAATGTCTTTGTTTATTATGCAGGAAGAGGCTTAAGTACAGGCTGATGCAGCATGCGTTGAACCTAGATCACGCTGTCCATACTTTTATGAATTCGGATGCAAGTTAGAGCCACTGTGTGAGTTCCTTTAAGAACCCATCCACTTGCCTCCCCACATTTTGAAATTGCCCTCTCTTTTGGTTTTAAGAATTAGATTTTGGTTTTCCTCTTGTCAAATCTTTGTTGTGGTAATCATACTTTGTTTTTGGTCTGAACATGGTTACAGATACAACACTTGGGATCTTGCTATCGACTGCTATCAACACATGTGCATATGTTTTTTAACATTTTTAACATATATGTTTTTGTTTGTGAATTATACAACTAAAAGTTTTTGTATTTCAATATCTATATTTATGTTTTAAATTTCATGTAATGCAATATAAATTTGATTTTATAAAATATTGTATATTTAAATTATTATTTATATTTCAAATGAATGATATTTTAAAATATTAATTTTTTTTTTTAAGAACCCTACTTGAGGTTCACCATTGGACACTCAAAAATTGATGGGGTTCTAAATTTTAAAATCATCCAAAATATATGATTAAAATAATTTTAAGAACCCCATGAGAGGTTTAGGAATGAAGATGTTCTTAGAAGCTTATTGGATTTGTGAAGCTTGGCATTATAAAAAAGTTAGAAGATTTTGTTTCCGTCACGACAACAAAATAATTCATTTCTAAAAAAAGGTAAGGAGTCGAGTGATCCCGGAGTAGAAAAGGGGGTCATCTTTTCTTGAAACTGCCAACTCGTGTCATGTAATCCTGAAAGTGCAGTAGTAGAGAGATGGGTAACCCGTACAAGTAGAGGTCGACGTCCCGTATACATCACCACAAACCATACATCAATGCCCGAAAAAGTAAACTCTCAGATAACCGTGTAGTAATGTCCGAGAAGGTAAAAGCAACCCGATAACCCTTACAAGGTTATCGAGAAGGTAAAAGAGACTTATTCAACACAAGTCTTTCTTTATTTTCTCTCCATAGATAACGCTTGACAATTCGAATTATTATCGTCCAAACATTTAGCGAAAGACTCACGCTACGCGTTTTTAGTGTCAAAGCTGGACGAAAGCAACATAAAGAGAAAACTCGAGAAACGTGCAGTATGGGACGAACATACCATGTGGCGCCAAACCCATGAGACAAATCAAGGACGACTCAACGCAAGATAGAGCCGCTAGCAAACAGATTAGGCACATCAAAAAGCACGTTAGGGCAACTTACAAGGAGCTAACTCAGACGATTCAACGAACCGACCCAAAAATACGACATGTATACGATCCGGGACATGTATACTGTATAAAAGTCACATGCGCTCTCCGAGAGCAGATGACAGTTATTAATTCACACACATACTTACACATAAAAAAACCTCTCTGATATCTTTTGAGTCGGTTATGATACTCTATTTACGGCTACTATTTGGTCGGAATCACTCCAAAGTTCTCATCTTTTTCACTTTCTTTACCATATAAAGCTTTACAAATCCCATATGTTTAGTGGATTCATTTCATTCTTCGGATCCTAAATCACTAAACCCCATATTTTGTCAAAAAAGTATAAAATAATCTCATCCATTCAATCTTAGCATAACAATAGCACAAAATTTATACGATACCAACTGTGAAAACAAAGCAAAACTGAGAGATATTTATGAGAGATGAAGTTGCACAAAACTAAAATTAAGCCTGGGCACGGGGCGGGTACCCGTTTATTTTAGTCGATTTGCTACTTGACCTGCCCCGTACGGGTAGTGAAAATATTGGTCCGTACTTGGACCCGTAAAAACAGGTACCCGCTTATTCAAGGTACCCGCCAAGATTTTTGATATTTGCGGGTACCTTGACCCGTACCCGTACTTGCAAGTACGGGTATCTGCTCAACAAGTAATTACATTACTTGCCTTGTTTTTTCCATTACTTGTCTTGTTTTCCATTATTTGCTTTGTTTTTTTCATTACTTGTCTTGTTTTCCATTACTTGCCTTGTTTTTTCCATTATTTGTCTTGTTTTGGGTACAAGTAGCAAACCGGGTAACGAAAAACAAGCCGGGTAATGGAAATAAGCCGGGTAACAGGACAAATAGTCAAAAAAAATTTCGGCTTGGACTTGTCCCGTTACTTGCAAGTGGTTGGTTAACTCACCTTGATATTTGGCTTGAACGAGTCGGATACCCAATTTTACGAACCGAATACGGGACAGGTCAAACGGGTCAGACGGGTAACGAGTACTGATGCTCAGGGCTAACTAAAATGATGGGTTACACTAATAATTCTATATTTAGTGGTTCTCTCATGTATAAATATGAACATCCTCATTTTGTTGGTAAAAAAAACTCATTTTATTTAAATAATAGTAGGAAAAAAAGATAGAGGAACATGGCACATAGAGAGGTGGCGAAGACATGATGCCACCACTTGCCATCATAACAAATGAAGTGGCACCCATTCGGATCAATCATTTTGTTTTCTTCCTTTTTCTCCGGTTTTTTATGTCAACCTTTTACTTTCTCCTTTCTTCAACCAAAAAAACACTCTTTTACTTTCACATATGCATGCTATACATATATTAAGAGCAAAAAACAAAAAAGCTAGAAATTCAATGTTTCTGAACAAACATGGGGAATATTTGTTAGCATTGAAGTGAGTGTTACGTTTATTCGTATATTCAAGAGATGATTTTGACTAGTCCTTTTAAATACCTGAATATTTATTTCGTACGTGAGATTAAAACATATACCACACTGATTTTGAAGCGATTGATTGGCCATATACCCGAGAAGAAGTTTGTATGTATAAAGTTGGATACATTTAGAAAACCCTACAAGACTACAACAATCGGTTGTCATCCGGAAAGTGTAAACAGAAATATTGTAAGGGTTTAGCAATTTATCATTTACAGCCAATAAAAAGCCACAATTTTTGTTTTCCATTTGCTCTTAATTTAAAATTTTAGAAATGATTACACACGTAAATCATCATGGCTCAAGTATACTTTAAAAGTTAAAACAGAAAACGAAAAGTGGTAAATTTACTAGAAAATAATTTGAAAATAGAATTGTATTTTGGGAGGAATTACTCACGTATTATGATTTATGATCCTTCGTTTTTTTTTTGCTAAATATTATGACCCTTACTTTGAGAAAACTATACGTAATTATCACTCATATTTTTAAATTTGTGAAAATTTATATTATTATTAGGTAATACTAGTAGTATTCAGCAAAAATATCATTTACAGTTGTAATCTATAAACAGAAATAAAGCAATGAGCAAAAAAATTAAAAAAAACAATTTTGAGAAAGGAAATAAAAGCGAATAGTTACGGAGGGAGAAACTGTGACCCGAAAACGACCACTCGAAAACTATTTTCGCTTCTTATCCAATTAAAAGCAAGAAGACGAAGACGAAGAAGAAGAAGAAGACGAACCGCTCTTTCTTGATTCACTGACAAAACTTCATTTTCTCGCCGGCGACGTTCTCCGATCATTATCATATTTCTTTGACTCATAAACCATTTCTCAGTTTGTTCCCTTTCTCTTTCTCCCACCTGTCTCTCTCTCTTTCTTTCTCTGTGATATTTATTCAAACATGCTTCCTTGAAATTTGATCCCGGTCAGTGAATCTTCTGCTCCTACTACGTCATGAGTGACTCCACCAACAGCGTCTCTCCTTCCTCCGATTACGCCTCCATCTCCTCCGGCGACCAGGTTTTCCATTCTCTCAAGCTTTCTGATATTCGATCTGGGTTTTTTTCTTACCAATCCAAGTTCCTCTTTTGATTGGATTCACTTATTGCTCACAAAAATCCAAGTTTTCTGGGTTTTGTTATCTAGAATACTTCATTCCATAAAGTCTTTGTTTTTGCGAGTGAGATCTTAGCGAACTCACCTATGGATTGTCTCCCACATTTTAAGAGCAATTGGCTATTTGTTACTTAAATCACCGGTCAGTCGCAAAATTACTTCTTTTAAAAATAAAAATCCTGTCTTTTTCCCTCGAGTTTGATCACTATAAGTGTTTGCATTGTACATTTGTACTGCATAGAAGATTTAGGGTCGTTGCTTATGTAAAATAATAGACCACATTATGAATCACTCATATGTAACAAAGATCTGGTTCATTACATTGTGAATTTCTGATTCTCTCAAAAGTTTTGGCATCAACATCTCTGTTCTGCTGAATCAGAGATTCGTATGCTTCAGTTGCTGTTGATGTTTAAAATACTTAGATAGCAGCAAATTTTTTTTGATTTGTAGTCTCTTCAGCGGAGTCGAAGGAGTGGGGATGGAAACCGAGCTGTTGTCCGTGAGTCCCGTCATTGGCATGATGTATTCTGGTCAACCATCTTTGTGATCCACCTTATATGTTTGGGATTTGTTCTGGCTGTGCTTGGACTCAATAGGTTTAGAATATCAGATAGGCTACACATTGATAGATACACTCAAGGGTTCTTGGAGAATCATAAAGGGCTGACCGAGGACTACTGGCCACTCTATGCTGTTGCTGGTGGGATCGGAGTCTTTATCAGTTGGATCTGGTCATTGCTGCTAGGCTCTTACGCCAACGAGATGATGAAAGTTTCGGTTCACATCTTAACAACCTATTTAGCTGTAGTTAGTGTACTATGTTTCTGGTGCAGACAGTTCTTCTGGGGCGGAGCATTCGCCATTGGAGCTCTGTTGCAGTTCTTGTATGTTATTTCAGTTATAGACAGGTGCGTGCGAGGTTAAAATTTGATTGAACCGCTTTGGTTATTTGCTAACACTTATCAATCCTGATGATCTGAGTTGTTCATATGTAGACTTCCCTTCACGACGCTGGTCCTGCGGAAAGCGCTGAAATTAGTTTGGGGACTTCCTAAGGTCATAGTGGTGGCGCATGCTTTCACAGTAGTCATGCTTTTGTGGATGTCTCTATGGTCTTTTGGAGCAGCTGGTGTTGTGGCATCGAGCATGGGGGATGAAGGACGATGGTGGCTTCTTGTGGTGAGCTGGCAAGTTTTTGCATTTTTCCTTACGGTTTCTGTTTTCTGCTCATTAGAGTCTGAAAGTAAACATGTTTAGATTTCATTCGAACATTGGACATATATATATATGCAGGTTCTTTCGGTTAGCTTATTCTGGACAGGCGCTGTGCTATGTAATACTGTCCATGTTATAGTTTCTGGGATGGTGTTTCATGTTCTCTTCCAGTGTGGTCAAGAAGAGTCATCATCGTTGCCTCCTAGCACTTTGATAGAATCCCTTAGGTACGCCGTGACAACATCATTTGGGAGCATATGTTACGGGTCACTCTTTACTGCTGCCATTAGAACACTTCGCTGGGAGGTAGTCTACAGATTCTTTAACTGCCTTTGAAAGACGTTATTGTTCTTCTTGTTCTTAATAACATTGCTCTGCAATTCGTTCTTTGCAGATACGGGGATTCCGTTCCAAGATTTGTGGAAACGAATGTCTACTTTGCTGCGTTGATTTCCTGTTTCATCTAGTTGAAACTCTAGTTCGGTTTTTTAACAAGTATGCCTACGTCCAGGTATATAGATGATAGACAGTAAGATCATCAATCTTGCTCCTACGAGCAATGGAGAATCAAAATTGATAAAACTTTTGGTTAATTTTCAGATTGCAGTGTATGGAAAAGGATTCAACAGATCAGCGAGAGACGCGTGGGAATTGTTTCAGTCGACAGGTGTAGAAGCACTTGTTGCATATGACTGTTCTGGTGCTGTGCTTCTAATGGGAACCATCTTTGGAGGACTCATCACAGGCTCTTGCATTGGTATTTGGGCTTGGATCAAATACAGTGACAGGGTTATAATGGTTGCATCTACAGCAATGCTGATGGGAATGGTCCTTGTGAGTGGCCCCTTTCTTCTGTGTCCTCTTCCAAAAATCACATGAACCAAATTGTTTGATTTGTTTCGTTGGTTCAATGTGGTTTTCAGGTGGGTCTAGGAATGGTGGTAGTGGAGAGCGCGGTGACATCAATATACATATGTTTTGCTGAAGATCCTTTGTTGATCCAAAGATGGGATGCTGATTTCTTCACTGAGATGTCTGAGATGCTTCACCGTCGTCTCCAGCATCGTAGCGCTCGAGCCCGTGAAGTTTTGACGACCGCTTGAGCAGCCCATGTCTCTTGGAAAATAGGAGATATAACTGTAGAATATCATGCAATTAGGGGTGTCTAAAGCTGGCTTAAACTATTTTGTAAAATCATGAATAGGAAGTTGTGGATTATTTGTTTGATCCAAATATATCAAACCTACTGACTTTGCCTTTAGTAAAAACAAAAAAAAACACAAATTAACCGAATGGGAAGGATTCAATACTATATTATATTCTCCAGAGTAATTTCTGTAACATCGCCCAAAGTAAATATTCAAACATCAGCTGTGTTCTTCTCCTCTCTGGTCTTGTAAGAATATGAAAATAATGAACACAAGAAAATGTAACAAAGGGAATACAATTTTACCATCATATAGCGATGCAGTTCATAGCCAGCAACCAAAATGGGCGTTTTACACAAACAAAACCAAAGAAATAGCAGAGAAACACGAATGATGGAAACTTAACTTACATATGAAAAATATATTCAGGATTGAAGATTATATATATCACTAATACATTTGAAAAATTCAGGATTGCGCCGCTGCGGTACCGTCAATGGAATGAAGCGCTTGGTTTGCAAAATAGCGAACATCAACATCAGGGTCCTCGCTCAGATCCACCAAACATTGACGTATTGTTTTGTCCACCACCTACACATTTTTAGACACAGCAAAAACATTAAAAGACCAGCAATCTCCATTAGTTTTCCTTATAATTGAGGAATGTTTAATTTCAATCTTACTGATTGGTCGACTATGGGGATGAGGGACTGCAGAAGTTTGGCAACATTGAACTTGATGTTTGGAACTCTGCAGAGATTAGATACGCACGTTAAAACTAAGATTTGTTTTTGAATGAATTAGGCCAATTCATCTAATCTTATCTTACCTGTCTTTTGATGCTTCAACCACCACAGGAAGAAACTTAGAGCATGTAATTTCTGATCCCATTACAGGAGCCATTAGAGATATTGCACGCAGAACCATCATCCTGTGTAGGTAGTGCGGATTGTTGACCATGTCCAATACCTGCTTGCATGAAACACTAAAGGGTCAATTTGGAGATCTCTATATATATGCAGCTTTAGTGATTTCAAAGAAAATAGACCATATGGAGATCAGATCAAATACAAGAAGTTGCTGGGTCGAAGAAGTTTCTTAAAGAATACTGATCTTAATTAGAACAAACCTGGGGAACTAAGTGCTGCATAGCCCATTCAGGACCAAACTCCTCTGCGAGGCGCTTTAGATTGTTTGCTGCAGCTTCACGGATAGAGTAGACCTGAAGAAGAAGAACAGTGTCACTATCTAGAATCACAAGTGGATGAGAAATTATGCCAAAATCAATGATTCAAGATAAACCTTGTCTTGCAACCATTGCATGCAAAGGGCGCCGAGTTTGTCATCGAAAAACCCTATACCTAACTGGCTGGCCAACAGAGGAACATACTCAATTATAGCAAGCCGGACTCTCCAGTGCCGATCCTCAGCAAGCTCTACAATCGCTGGCAACAAGGATTGTGATAGTAGATCAATTCCAATAACCTGCCGTAAAAGATATTCAGTTACCAGTTGAAACAAGGAGGAATATAAGTAGCTATATTTAAGACAAACCTGGTTGACTTGGTCTAGCTTGCTTATGATGTTGAGGCGTACATCAGGAAATTCATCTTTCAAAAGGGAAAGAAAAATTGGTAGCAGATGCTCAATGGTTGAGTCCTGTATTCAAGATTTTATAGTATGTTAAAAATTATTGATAAGGTATAACCAAGCCATAACACATGGTGTGGCGGATTTTGTTGATGAAAGTAGTCACAAGATGTGAAAAATGTTGATATCACCAGTCTACCTTCCCAAGGATAGGAGCCATCCCCATTATTACTGAAGCTAGAGCAGAGCGGACATGTTGAGAAGAATCGGATGATAATTCCTGCAGACATTGAGTTGGAATCAGAATATTACGAGACATGGGACATCAAACAATCTGCTTGTATGGAATTTGAGGAAATTCATCAGCTGATAGAACGTACCTTCACACAAGGAAGGATGTGCTGAATAGCAAGCTCTGGATTCAAAAGCCGACAGAACTTGGTCACTTTTCCAGCTGCTGCTATTCGCACTTCAGCCTCATTGTCCCGTAGCAATATCACATACGCAGGAACCAAATCCGTCCTAAAGATATTACAACAAAAAAGTGTCAAAATAATAGGATAGATATACAAACAGCTACCACCCAAGGCTCTTATATGTACCAATTTTTTAAAAAAAATCTTCCAATAAGCGCTCTTAGATGTATATGTGCTTGATGTCACAAAAAAATTTTACGAGAAAGAAAGCCTAGCAATAATAACAACAACAAAAGTACCCTAGTGTCACAAGGCACATACCTAGTGCAATCAGGACCCACTGCCTCACAAAGTTCATATAGCTGATTAGCAACCATGTAGCGCACCCGCCAAGATTTATCCTGCTCTCAGTAAACAAACCATATAGCATTGAAAAATATCAGAACTGCAAACTTTTACCAATTAAAACGACACATTTAGTAGCAGAAATATGAATATATGATCTAGAGGCGCCACAGTTAATAAAAAAAGCCATGAATGCAAGACCAAAGCTCAATTCACCTGAGAGAAATTGACAATAACAGGTAAAATGCGTGCAACACAATCCTGAGGTTCCAACAACTTTCCAAGAGCTGCACAGCCTTCGACAGCCAATAGTCTAACAGAATCTTGGTCTGCAATGAAGGTTAAAATTTAAACAATATTAGCACGGATAAAAAAAAACATTTCTACAGAGGCACGTATCCACTATTAAAGGTTTCTTCATCAACCCTTGCTTATTAGTTTCAGATGTGATCTAATTACCATGCTTTTGGGCTCCATGAAAACTATTCTAAGTGATGAGCAAAAATAATAAGACATAACATAATTTTAAGTATTAAGTACCATCTTTAGTAAGACGATCGAACATAGTCATGATCTCAGCGTTCAAATAGCTTGACTCCACAGTGGTAGCAAATTTCCCCAGGTTAGATGCAGCAGCTCTTCGCACCATTGGCATATCATCTTGGCACAACTGGCTATAAGTAGACCGTAACTCTGTCTTAAGCGCATCAGTACAGCCCTGGTATGCAACATGAAATAAACCGCATGCGGAAACTCTGGCTGCAAACCATTCACCAGCTGCCAGCCTCTACAAGATTAAAGAACAGAACGAGAAATAAGCCTTGACTGAACAAACTTGGGAGAAGTAATAAAAGGGCTAAATTTCCTGTCTCATGATCTAACCTTGACAAGAGGGACAAAGGAGTCGACAAGGTCAGTTTCTCTCATTTGAGATCCAATCTTGCAAAGCGAGTCCACAGCTTTTTCTCTCACGCAGGTCTCTTCAACAGTGCAGAGAGACTCCAGAGGAGGGAGAAGAACATGTGCATGCTCGATTCCTCCGACATAGGGAATAAAAACTCCCAATTCCCCAGCCATTGCAAGGAGAACCTCATCGTCATCGTCACTGTTCTCGCTCAGAAAGGGGATTAACTCCTTCCTTGTGCGCTCCTCTCCAAGGGCACGTGCAATTGTAGATAGCCGGCGGATCGAGTTCAACCGAAGCTGTATATCATCATTCTTAAGCTCATCTATGAGCACGGCAATGGGGTATAACGGTTCATCTACCATGGCCATCCTATTATGTGAAGTTCGATCAAGTCACTGCAATTGGAAACAATATATAATTCCTATGAGAAGAACTTTCAAAGATCAACCAATAACGAAGGCATCAGGTAGAGATCGAGAGATTTCGGATCTTGAATCAACGAAGATTAAAATATTTACAAATAAATCCGATAATCATCACAGATCCTGAAAAAAAAAAAGCTACGGCCACTCGAGTGTTATCTTCTACAAAACGATAAGAAAATACTGCAGATTCCGAAATTTAACGGGATTGAAAAACACAAGAAGCGAGAGAAACTCGAGACACGCCCCAGATTTATACACGCTCCAAGTAGATTGAAGAGAGTGTGAATCGGAAATGATGAAGCTATGAGATCTTACGATGCATAAGAAGAAAGTGGATATCATCTTACCGATCCAGGCGCCTAACGAGAGAAGAGGGATTGCGAGCGAGAACAAATGTTCTGCGTTTGTTTTTTTCAAAGGATTAATTAAATAAATTAAAGGACAACAGAAAAAAAAAAAACCAAAGGTAAAGTCAGATTGGGCCATATGTAGCTAATTGGGCTTTTCTTAAAGCTTGATTTCAGCAGACCCATTAATCGATTTTTTTTTGTTTTTCACATAAAAGCAGTCCTTTTGGTAACCAAAAATCTAATATAAATAAATTAGTTTGTATAATTGAAACTATGCTTCTTTTAATATATCCTTGATCTAAAAGAGAAATTTAAGTTTTTGATAATTAGTTTAAATTCAGTTTTGTTTTTTTGATATAGAAATAAACGAATTTATTTTTAAATAATTAAGATGTTGTATGACTATCAAAAAGATTAATTTGGTTCGGTTCCGGATCAACATACTGAAACTGAAACTATACAAACTAATTTATCACTAGAGATACTAGATAGATAACTGAATAGTCCCTTTTTTTAAGTTTAACCCTTCCAAGGTTTTAAAGTTTTTTATATTGGTTGTTCAAGTTGAGTGGAATCAGCTTTAGAGCACACTATAAAAAAATTAAAAATAATTAAATTTCACATAAAGGAGCTTACATTAGACTGAAGACATGAAGATCCTAACTACATAGTACTGATAAAACAGAAAGAAAGACTAAAAAAAGTAAAGAAAACGATATAAAAAAACAATCGGGTGAATAACCAAATTTCAATAAAGTGTTAAGAATATAGCTATGGATAAACCGAAATTAAACAAGTAACATTTTTGGTTTAAAAAAAAACTACATAGTACTGAAATGGAAGAATGAAGATCAACTAATGAGCAACCTCGAAATTGATTTCAGCCCCATAATTGGGTAAATGATAAATTTCGGATCCACATGAGGGGCCATGTCCAGAACTTGTTCTTCCCAACGCAAACATTGATAATGTACTGTTGGAACTTCTTTAGATGTACAAGTTCCTCCGACATAAATGATAATTGTTTTGAAACTCTTGTCTCTCACAAGTTTGGATAGGGTCGAAACCGTGATAAAATTTAATGCTTTTCAAATTCTACCATATAGAGATATCAAAACATGTGCTTTTGAGTTTATAAATTTTTAGAGAGTCAAATTTTCAAAGATTTATTAGTTTATATGGTTTAGTAAAATGTGACAAATGATCAAAAATCTCATGGATAAAATTGTGCACAACCAAAATTTTTTTGGCTTCTAACATTTTAAATCTCAGGACCGTCTATAAGTACTACACTCGGAAATTGATTCGTGATAATGGTGTTCATGGGAGAACTTCAGATTTGTTGGTTCTTAGTGAAAACGGTTTAGCCGTTGGAAAGTGAATCAAATGTCATAAGTCAATGGTAGAGAACCTTCTTAATTTTTTATGCTTCATTTCAGCAGACCCATTAATTTTTTTTTTTTTTTTTGTTACATAAAAGCAATCCTTTTGTTTGGTTTCAGGTTTTGAGATTTTTAATTCATAAATACTGGTAAGTGGTAGCCAAAAATCTAATATAAATTAGTTTGTATAATACAGTATATCATTGAGATTTTGTATGACTATCAAAAAGATTAAGACTAAATGATACAATTGAAAGTGAAAACTGTATTCAACAAAAGAACAAAACTTCCACTTGAGTTATGTAATGACTTGCCATAACAGAAAAAAGGAATTAGGAACTTATTTCACGACCAAAACAAAACAAATACATTAATGTCTATACAAATCAACTATTCATTCCATAAATAAAGTGCAAGTGCTTATACTAATCCCTGGAGCTGAAGCAGCTTCTGAGTCTGGTCCACAATCCAGCTTTCTCTACGCTGTTATGTGTCTCACTAGCTGGCTCTTTGAAATCGGCTTTGGTGCTTAGCTCCTCAAATGCTTTAACAACATTCTGGAGCCTTGCAACAAACTCGATCAGAAGGGACGCAAATGTAGCTAGCGACAAAGAACTCGCGCTCTCATATACTTTAGATTCTATCTCATTGATCATAGAACCGCCTATGAATGAGACGCTTGGCCAGTTTTCGCGGTTCCTAAGCATCATACTCTCTGTTGAAATCCATAGCTGAGAATCATTACCAGTGTGTGGATTCTGGTGATGGTTGTGGTTATTAGTGTCCCAAATCTGGCTTAGGGATTGGATCACTCTGGTCTCGTCGTCTTTGGCTTCGTGATAGTTTTGTTGCGCTTCTTCAGCATCGGCTTTCTCTTTCATAGCAGCCCAGCTTTCTGAGTTTACGAGAAGGAAGGAGTTGCTGTCTATTTTCATCTGCAGTTCCTCTGCTGCTCGTTGAACTTCCTTCAGAATGTTTCCTGGGCTTAGCTTCTCCATTTTCCCCACCTTTTCTCCAAACAATCTCAAGACTTTGGCTCCTTCGTTTCCAACTCTCTGTAGTTCGTGACGGAAAGCCTGTCTTTTTTCTGGAGCTGCCTGCAAATTACACACCGATTGATATCACAAGTTTAAGAGGAATATAATATTCTCTCATATTTTCCAATCAAATACAAGAATTTGTAGTAATTAAGCACAACAGCTTTTATCAGGTTAAATCTATGTCTATCAATTCCTTGATACTAGGTGAGTGAGGATTTTTGAGATTGTAAATTGCCTATAGTGTATAAAACGATTAGAGATTAAAAAATCTCTTTCTTCAACAATTCCTCATTAATCAGTCAAAATCTAGAGCTGAGGACCACACAGTAAGCACTAAACGCAAAGCCTACTGACGACAGTTCTCTGGTAACAACAGACTTCTTTCTCAGAGTAACACAGTCTAGTTAACCAAGAAGATTAACCTAGTAGCATTTGAGGATAGTCTCTACCAATTATTATAGCACCTCATTTGCAAAAGGTACAGCCAAAAAACATCAAGAATCTCGGTTGCATGCCATAGATAGAATTGATTTAACAGGAATATGGTTAGTTACCTGAATTTCTGAAAGAATGCAGCCATGCATTGCCATGACCATGAAAGCACAATGCCTTACCGCACCACTAAGTTTGACATAGTTTGCCCACGGATGATGGAAAGTCCTGTAAGGTCCATGTGGAGGCTCCCATACTGCAAAATCAAGCTGCAAAAAAGGAGGTATTTTTTTATAATCTAAATTCTTTTTAAGTTATCTAGTGCTTCTCAACAAAATTACCCTACGGAAGACACACCAGAGAATCTTCTTGGCTCGTAGATTGGACTACAGACCTGTATCCACTGTATAATGGGTCATCCGAAGCTTGGTACGTGAGAATCTTCGAAGGAACCCTCTCGTATTCAACGCATTGCAAGTACCCATTAACACATCCTGAAAGTTTATGAAAGTACAGACAAAACCAGAAGGAAAAATCAGCCCAAACTCGAAATGAAGCAAAGAGAAACAGCCATGTTAAGTATCTCTCTACCTTCGAGGGAATTGGCCACACTCTTGAAATTCTTAACCACTAGTTTATGGAGGTCTTCTCCAGCCCAAATCGGAAGTATAAAAATGTTCACACCTAAACAGATACTTGCACCAACCAGGATTAGCAAAAACCTGTAATAAGCAGTGCTGAAAAAATCTCTGGTGTTGTTTCCCGACACAAGAACGATGCAGTATGTCAACAAAAACACCCTGAATGCATATTCATACGACTTCATAGCCGGGTAGAGTTTCAAATAACTTGCACAAAAACCTGATAGACAAACCAAATGGATTAAAGAAAACGTCAGTAACTAAAAAAAAGGTTAATTTATAACATGGGTTGAGAGAATTGGTAAATGGTGCAACCTGCAAGGAAAATACTGATAATGATAATTTGTTCCTCGAATTCTCCAGCTGAGACAGAGAGTCTAGCTATGCCAAGAGCAAGCCCTCCTGCAGAGAGTGTGCCTATGGCTCTATTGAATCCTTTGACCAATGTTGCTCCTGTAAAAAAAGCAGAGTTACACAGATGATTAATAGAACGAGCAAAAAGAAAAATCAGATCAGAGATCTCTGATGAAGAAGTGGACAGCAACAGATTTGATGTGATAAGAACAGTAACAGATCAGATGAGATGTTGAATCGAGAAAGTCTTAGCCGATTCGTTGATCCGGAAGATTCAATCTAGCAACAAACAATTCGGGCCGAACATATGCTATACTCGAAGACAGAGAGGATTAATGGAATCAGCCAAAAGACAAAATTCAGACTAAAGCACCAGAATTTATGTGAGTAGAATCGTAATCATTCAAAATCCACTCTGAATCGGGAAAGTTGTGGACAAAATCCGGAAGATTCAAAATCTAACAAGAGAATCATAAATGCCCCTGAATCGATTCGATCCGAATCTTAAAAAAAAAAAAAAACGAGACAGTCAGTACCTATGCTATACTCGAAGACAACGACGACAGTAAGGATCGCCCAGACGGCGTATTTGCTAGCGTCACGGAGTGGCTCCTTGAGGTAGATGACGAAGGAGCAGAGTGCGAGAGCCATTCCCATCTTGACTGAGAAGTAAACTTTCCGGCGATCGGAACGGCCCATCTCGTACAAATTGGCGGCGATGTCGTAGAGAGCCTTCCAGGAGGCGATGATCCCGTCGGAGAAAAATCGGAAACACCGGAACTTGGATCGACGATCATCGACGATGGTGGAGTCATTGAAGCCGAAATCTCGAGAGAGAAGCCCTTCTCTGGTTTGGTCCCCGAAATTGCCACCCATTTTCCCTGACTTCTCTTCCGAATTCACAGACTCATAAACTGTTGAGAGTGATTATTGGCCTTTTATTAAATATTGAAGTTTTTAAGAAACAAAAAAAAAAAAGTCAGCAAAACCCAAATAATGAATGAATCATCCCATTGATGTTGTCCATTAGATATTAATTATGGCGAATGCGATGCATATGCAATTTTTTTTTTTTTTTTGAAGTCATCATATATAAAGATAAACAATTTACATGCATCATGTATATATTAAAAAAAAAACAATTACAGACATCTAGTTTTGATCTGAAATTGCATGCAATGCATGCATCATGTTTTTTTTTCTTTTCATTATCATCATATAAAAACAAAGTCACATGACTCATAATTTAATTTCATCATATACTCTATAAAGTTTTTTTTTTAAGGGTCTTTAGAGTTTTTGACATTATGTCAAACTTGCCACTAAATTAGTAAATTTTAAGAAATCCATCATAAATTTTGTTATCATTCTCAACACTTAAGTGACGTGTAAAATGAAAATTTAGTTATTTTTAGTTATTGAACCCTGAATCATGTCTATATATATAGAATTCATTAGTAGGGACATGTAAAGTGAAATTTGTCATCTCTTGACTCTTGCTTTGCCACGGACACGGGACACCAGATTTTAATGCTATGCAGTGATAAAAAAACTGTGAGTGAATTGCGCAACTATCAATACTCTGTCTCGGCCCGGTTTTGTCAAGTTGGTTGACAAAGAATTATCTCAATCTCGATATTGTGGTCAGCAAAAAAAAGAATTTTAGTGCTTGCATAAGATCCAAAACTACCGATGAAAACAAAGCAAAGATGCCGAAGAAAATAATGTTTTTGTTTTGTTGAGAAAAGGTATATGCCGAATCAAAGTAGTAGAAAATAATAAATCAAATTTTTCTTTCCTTGTCATTATTCAAACCCTAAAATTCCATCGTGAGATTACACTTTCGATAATATTCGTTCTTTCTGAGGAGAAAACGTGAATATCACGCTCTCGAGTTGGATTCTTGCTGCGCCATGATATATGCATGATATTAAAGTATGGTTCGGTCATGCGCCATGAATTAATTAATTTTTTTTTTTTGATAACTCAGTTAATCTGGTTTTCGTGGGATCGCCGACTCCGATCTATGCAAATTTTTTATTTTTATAGTACCGAGAGTCCGCGCATCATCCCATTTCCACCGACTAATCATGGGGCTCAAGGGGACCATGTGAAAACACTAGTGACCAAGATCCTCGGGTTGTAATAATTCCGGTCATGCGAAGAGTCGATCTCTAGCCTTGACCAACATAGCAACTCTTCCAACGAGAGAGAACCATCCCCACCACAAACGGTTGGTTTGGGCCATGAATTTGCATGCCCCTTCTTACATAATGTTCTTAATATAGTCAATTTGTTACTAGTTCGTGAGAAACTTATGCTAATAATTTCTTCCCAGTATGTATTTGTATACCACCGATAATATTATCAAATTTCATATTTCAGAACCTAACTGGAAGGAAAGTCTTATCAATAGATACTCAATAATTGTTTTCGTAGAGGTCGTTCCTTAGCCAGACTCTTTAACTAAGCTTTACTTCTTTCTTTTTTTGACAAAGGTTATTCAAATTAAAATGCATAAAAGTCATATAGTTTGAGAGAGTTTGAGAAAGTAGCTTGCAAGTAAGAGTAAACTTACAATTACTAGGAGCTAGAAATGAGAGGAGTAGTACTATAGCATTATGTCTCTCTAGCTAATCCTAATACGGTACACCGCGACCACCTCGACATCCACGGTCACGATTCCATCTTCCGCTTACCAAAGTCCATTGCATTTTTTGGACTTTTTGGGTAGGTTTGATTGATCTTCCTCCTCGGGTTTTATGAGAAGATGAATTTCCCATTTCAAACCTTGTATAGACTCCCTCATCTAAGGCAACAAATTTATTGCTACCAAATGCACTCCCTAATGAACCTGATTGGGAAGGGCTTGAAAAGCTTATTGAACCAGGAGGAACACCATACGAAAGAGCATATTCTATGGTGAAATGAGCAATAGTGCTCAAATCAGTAGTAGGAGCTGTAGGACCAAAATTTACACTACAGACAGGAAAGATTTAATCACAGTAATATGTAAATAAACAGTTTAAGGAACAGACGATTTATAAGCGATAAAGCAATACAAGATCTGAGGAGGCGAGATAAATCTCTTTCCTTAACTCTAAGAATCTCCCGTAGTGTGACGGGGTTTTATAGATCCATGAGTCCCAGGATACAACCAAAGTTTAACTGAATCATCAACACCATGATTCATGTCTATCGACCATTATTCTACGATACTCTCGAAATCAAAAACTTACTCTAAGCAGTAGGGAATTGAAGAAACGATTGCTAGAACTTTTAGTAAGTGTTTATTGTGTATCAGAGGATGATTTTTTAGGTGAAAATCGTGTTGTATATATAGGAGAGAGGCTAGGGTTTTTCCATGACAGAAAAGGAATATTTCTAGAATAACCTAGGCGGCTGCGGTTTTTTTTAAGTCGGCCCGCTGGGTATCGATCGATACCAAGGGGTATCGATCGATACCTCAAAAAGTCCACGGGTCCAATCAAGGCCCAAGATGCGAACGTCGCACGTATGGCTTTTCTTCTCTCATGTTGTTCATTTAAGACACAACCATTCCAATATATACACGAGAAAACATTTCTCGGTTAATGAAAACATTTCATTAGAAAGAGCTTAACTCATTTCTTTTCACACTAACATAATTTTATCAAACCCTCAGGCTTTGACAAAAAATTAGTTCCAACAATCCCCCACATGAATAGAAATGACTCTAGAACATATGAAAATTGTACAGACTAGACTTTACTAGACATACTTGACTAGACTCATCTAGACGTAGACAGACTTTCGAGAGTATACGAAAATGTAACTGTCACTGAATGGTAGCGTTTTTCAGCTTTGAACCAACAATTTTAATATCTGTTGCGTTTACTCGGCCAGGAGGTGAACATGATGTCTTGAACCACCCGGATTTTGATGTAAACTGATACAACAGATATCGCACAGCGACATTTTCTCGTAGAACTTTGTTCTCTATTGGGTTCATTTTGGCCTTGAACATTCCTGGTATTCGTGAGTGAATTTGGAGAATATAGCCTTATCTTTCATTCTCCTAGAAACGGCCCCATTTCACACTTCACTAGGTGATCTTTTATTAGCTTGTTTTTCAGAAGTGTCCTGTCACACTCCACTATCTACATAGCTATGCAATCATTAAAAGCCAACGCTTATCCTTACTATCCACAGGTAGCACTGTTATATCATCCTAGGAACTGGGCAGAGACATAGTCTCACAGTGCTCAACTCGAATCAGTTTAATTTTGTTTCCCTTTGAACCTAGATCTTGGGATCTCCAGTCACATAGGTTGGGTATCTGTCAAACGTCATCTTTTTCTATAGGCTTTAAACCCATTCCTTTTGATGATTTTACAATTTGATCTCGCGGCAAACCTTTGGTAAACGGATCCGCTAGGTTATCAGCCTACTTGATGTAATCTATCGTTATTACACCAGTTGAGATCAATTGTCTAATGGTCTTATGTCGTCTTCTTATATGACGAGACTTGCCATTATATAGATTACTCAGTGCCTAAGAGATATCTCACTAACTCTCACAGTGTACACATAATGCTGGCACTGGTTTTCCCACATCGGGATATCTTCCACGAAGTTTCGAAGCCATTCTGCTTCCTTTGCAGCTTTATCTAAAGCTATAAACTTTGACTCCTTGGTTAATTAGGCCAAGAGTGCTTGTTTGGAAGATTTTTAGGATACTGCTGCATCACCAAAATATTATCCACTTATAATATCTGTCAGGTTTACGAGACCAAGAGGTGAACATAATGTCTTGAACCCCCCAGACTTTGATGTAAATCGAGACGACATATAACGCTGGATAATTCAACATTCTAGTTATGGCTTTCCACAGAGTATGACCTGGATTACTCATGTAGCGACTGAATGCGCTAAATCGGATCTAGTACGATTCATCAAGTACGTTAGACTTCCGATAATTCTTGCATACACCACTTGTGATACAACTTTATCACAATTGGATTTATTGCAATCTTGTTTGAGTAGTTCTCAAAACATTCTAGGATCTTGAGACAAGATTATCCACTAATCTTATGTCTATCAAACGTCCCACTAAACACTTTCTTAGTGTGTTGGATTATGTCCTTCTTGCTTCCATGATGAACGTGTCATCTTATAAACATAACAAAACGTATCCATGTGGAGTACTTTTGATGTATATCACCTTAAGTGATTTTGAAGCTATTTGACATCACTTTGTTGTCAAACTTTCCAAGCTATTGCTTAGGAGCTAACTTAAGCTCGTATAAGGACTTTGCAAGTCTACTTATTTTCTTTCCTTGTTCAGGAGTGACATAACCCTCGGGTTGTTTCATGTAAATCTCCTCTTCTAAATGGTCGTTTAGAAAGGCAGATTTTACATCCATTTGATGGATTACAAGATCTCATATCAATCAGCATACGACTAATTTCAACTTTAGCCTCTTCTGCTTCTTTACAGAAGTACCAGAATTGCTCGATCTAGGTCCAATGCCCGTCAAGCATCGATCGATACTCATGGGTATCGATCGATACCTCTAAAAGCGTAAGAGCCCAAGAGATCAATTGCTCGCTTAGAGCTTATCCTTTACTAGGATGTCTAGTATATCTCATTTATACACCATAAAGCAATCAGCACTACATTGTGTGCATATTCAATGAAGATACAATCCACCGTTTTTGGTCCGATTGTCAGCTTATTAGGTGGTTGCTAGGCACCCCCACACTTTCATGTATTTGTATAAAAACACATTACTTTTCCAAAGTTCGCATGGAACATTTCCAGTGACTTTGTGTAGTATTTAGTTCAGGATATAACTTGTGGTAAGCAATGCTTCCCCCCACATTTCTGGACTAACCCAGATTTTTTAGGAATAATGAGTTCATCAAATAATTCGGTAATTTGTTATGAGACTCCATTAGATTCCAGTGAATAGGGATCAATCGTTTGATGGATAATACCATGCTCATGTCCTCTATCACGTCAAACTATGTTGATAGTTCTTTCGAGTTGGTTTTCAACCTCGAGTTTGAACTCCTTGAGTTTTCCAAGGTCTCGTATTTGCTTCTTAGCAAACAGACATAACAATATTTCGTACAATCCTCAACGAAAGTCACAAAATATTTTTCACCACCTTTTGTATAAGTCAAACCAAGAGGTTCGCTCGATTGTGGTGTTTTAGTGAGTTTGGTTAGAACGCAAACCTCACACTCATCTTTGCTTATTTTGTATTTCAGGATCTCATTCAATCTACGCATAGATTCGAATATAATGTGACTGAAACATTCAGATCAAATACTAAGAGACTCTGTACCATAAGCAAATGATTCTTTCTCATTTAATGTCAACACCATTGGTTACATTGATTTTAAGTCCGACTGTCTCAACGTTAATTTGGACCAGTCTGTCCTTAATATAGACAATATTATTTGTCAATACATGCTTAATTAGCATTGTGCCCTAAATAAGATTTTTATGCATCTTTAGCACATGCTTTACATCAGTGAGAGTGAGCTTCTTTGAAAAGTCAACTTCAGCACGATGAATAAATTCTTGTCATTATTTATGGTAGGAGGGAAACATTCCCATATCAACGCATATATGAGCTATTACATTGGTATAATACCACCACTCATTTGGGTTATGCTTAACCATATTGACTCCGAGGATGACATTACACATGTCTATCTCGACTAAATTGGCTTCAGCCATTCCATTATTTTTTACACCACCAGATCTAACAATGATCACATCGGTGTTGTTAGTCATATTGAAATTTGATTTTGTTCAAGAGAATCAAACCAAATTAATATACTAACCAATACCCAACTCTCAAGTTAAAGGGTAAAATTAAATTCAATTTCTAGAATTTAATAAACTTAATACAATATCGAATTGTATTAGTATTCTTGAACTCATATCAAGAATCGCAAGAGGCCTGTTGAGTATCGTTCGATACCAATGAGTATCGATCGATACCTCAAAAGTCCAATAATTTAATTATTCGATTAAATCAGCCTCCAATATTTAATTGAACTTCAATTAATTATTCCAAAATTCGCAAATTTTTGGACACATAATATTGAGCTATACGTCTTTAAATTTTGTCCAAGGCTTTATCTTTACTCCGCAGTAGAAAGATGTATCAATATCTCGTGCAATCGTCTATGAATGCCATGAAATATTTATTGCCTCCTCTGGTTTGAATATATTTCAAATCACATAACTCTGTGTGAATTAAACCTAGAGGTTCTGTTGTTCTTTGAACGCTGGGTGATGGCGTTTTAGTGAGTTTGGCTTGGACACAAACCTCACATTTGTCTTTGCTTAATTTGCATTTAGGAATCATGTTCATGTTCATTAATCTACTCATAGATTTGAAATCAACATGTCCTAATCGTTCATGCCAAATATTAAAAGACTTAGCGAGATAAGCAAATGGTTTCTTATCATTAATCTTAGGATTCTACGAGGTGGATGCCTCGGTTACATTATCCTTTGGGATTACTTCCTCAACAGATATCTTACACAGATTATCACATACAGAACCCTTACCCAAAATACATCCCATTTTTCGTTAGGATTAGCTTATCGCCTTCCAGCTTCACAGAGAATCCATGCTTACTTATAAGCGATCCAGAGATCAGATTCTTGCGCATATCTGGTACATGGACGACGTTCGTGAGAACCAGTTCCTGTCCAGAGGTGAGCTTCAGAACAACCTTCCCGTGACCATCAACTGTCGACGAGGCGGAATTTCCCATCAAGAGTTTATCACCACTCTTGTTCTTTGTGTATGTCGAGAACATCTCGCGATCCATACAGATGTGTCTGGTTGCACCACTGTCGAACCACCAAGTCTTTGGATGGCTCTCTGCAACATTGGCCTCAGTGACCACAGCACACATGTCAGCTTCTGTCAAGTTTGCTTGACCTTTCACTGTTTCGATCAGACTCGCAGTCGTTTGATCCACTTTGTCACTGGTTTTCTCCATAGTTCCAGAGTTGTTGTTTGTCATTTCTCTAAGACAATGAGAACATAACTTTCAATTAGTACCGATATATAAACTCAAGAATCGCAATTCTAAGACTGATATCGAACTGAATCGCATTGGTGTCGATCGATACTCCTTGGTATCGATCGATACACACACAAAGTCTATCGATACACCCATATGGTGTCGATCGATGCCCTCAGTGTCGATCGATACACCCTTGGTGATGATCGATGCACGTGAGTTTTGCATAAGATCTATCGATACACCTCGGTGTCGATCGATGATCAGCTTGTATCGATTGATACACCTCGGTGTCGATCGATGCTCAGCTTGTGTCGATCGATGCACCCTGTGTGTCGATCGATGCAAGTGAATTTTTTTTTACACAGGATCGATCGATAAACCACAGTGTCGATCGATGCTCGATGCACATACTGTGTTAATCGAAGCATCTTGGTGTCGATCGATACACATTGAGTGTCGATCCATACACCCTGGGTTCCTATTGATGCTCGATGCACGTACTGTGTCATTCGAAGCAACCTGGTATCGATCGATACACGCTCAGTGTCGATCGAAATACCCTGGGTGTCGATCGATACAAGTGAATTTCACAGGATCGATCATAGCACCAGTGTCGATCGATACCTGTGTCTTATACACAGTATCGATCGACATAGACCAACTTGGTCGATGCAAAGTATCGATCGATACACTGAGGTGCCGACCGATACACTGTTTGCATGGTATCGATCGATACACTTAAGTGTCGACCGATACAATTTAGTCCAATATCGACCGATACCATAGGGTGTCGATCGATACTCACAAGGCCTCGATCTGAATCGAACCTATCAAGAACAGATGTGTGTTCGTTGATTATACCGTTCTTTAATCGCAATTAAAGACGGTTTTTTAGAAGATGTTTAAGCAGATCTGCTTTTACTACACGTTTCAAGTTGCTAAACAGCTGTTTGATTAACGTTTGAGTATCACTAGCAGAAGAACATCTTCTTAAAAAATAGAGAGAGATGAAGATTGCCTCTACTACACGTTTCAATTTGCTAAAAGCTTTTTGACAACGTTTTGAGTATCATCAGCAGTAGAAGAATCGTTTAAAAACCGTTTGAAAACGTTTATTTACTCGTGATTAAAGATCCAATTGAAGTAATAACAAAAATTGGATCTTCTTAGAGTTAAGATTGTAGGACCAAAATTTACACTACAGACAGGAAAGATTTAATCACAGTAATATGTAAATAAACAGTTTAAGGAACAGACGATTTATAAGCGATAAAGCAATACAAGATCTGAGGAGGCGAGATAAATCTCTTTCCTTAACTCTAAGAATCTCCCGTAGTGTGACGGGGTTTTATAGATCCATGAGTCCCAGGATACAACCAAAGTTTAACTGAATCATCAACACCATGATTCATGTCTATCGACCATTATTCTACGATACTCTCGAAATCAAAAACTTACTCTAAGCAGTAGGGAATTGAAGAAACGATTGCTAGAACTTTTAGTAAGTGTTTATTGTGTATCAGAGGATGATTTTTTAGGTGAAAATCGTGTTGTATATATAGGAGAGAGGCTAGGGTTTTTCCATGACAGAAAAGGAATATTTCTAGAATAACCTAGGCGGCTGCGGTTTTTTTTAAGTCGGCCCGCTGGGTATCGATCGATACCAAGGGGTATCGATCGATACCTCAAAAAGTCCACGGGTCCAATCAAGGCCCAAGATGCGAACGTCGCACGTATGGCTTTTCTTCTCTCATGTTGTTCATTTAAGACACAACCATTCCAATATATACACGAGAAAACATTTCTCGGTTAATGAAAACATTTCATTAGAAAGAGCTTAACTCATTTCTTTTCACACTAACATAATTTTATCAAACCCTCAGGCTTTGACAAAAAATTAGTTCCAACAGGAGCAATTGTGTTCAAATCAGTAGCATGAAAAGCAATCTTTGTTGTGACAACTTGCACAAATGGTGAGGTTGGAACTGCTATAAGTGACATTGTATCATTTACCATAACATCAACAAGAGGGAATACTGAAGTAATGGCTCCTAACGGAGCTGAAACAGATGAAATTGGAATATTAGAGACAGCTAGAGAGACATAATCTGAAAGAGCTTCATGTGAAGCAGTAGAATATTCAGCCATATATTTGTAGTATTCTCATCACACTTTATAACAGCATCAGAGTCTATAGTAGGAGCAACAACATCAACAGTATTTGCTGTCACAACATCAACTGAAACAGGAGTTGAACCAACCTGAGCAACAAGATCTGAAACAAGCTGAGAAGAGTTAAAGGATTGACCAGAACGAAGGAGACATCTAGATTTTGTATGACCTAGTTGTCCACATTTTTTTCACTTGGTTGGGAGCCAAGAATACTCTACATCCACCATAGAAATATTGCCTCTTTGATCTTCAGCTGCAATTCTTTCCGGGAACCCTTTTCTAGCTCTACTTTCACCATGAGTTTAGCCTCACCTAATCTAGAGGCTATTTATAAATATTATAATTAATTAAAATGTTTATATCTACTAACAAAAATATCATGTAGATTATTTATATATATAAAAAATTCTGTTTAGCAATATATATATAGTTATCTAGATAAATTATATCTTTATGTGGATTTTTTCATGTTTGGACACAAAAAGTGCTTCTATTC
The DNA here is from genome assembly GCA_030161315.1 of Eutrema japonicum. Classification (NCBI taxonomy): domain Eukaryota; kingdom Viridiplantae; phylum Streptophyta; class Magnoliopsida; order Brassicales; family Brassicaceae; genus Eutrema; species Eutrema japonicum. The sequence goes on from BSQW01000001.1 coordinate 14,390,995, forward strand.
TAATAGTATATATTTCGTAATTAAGTATCAAAATAAAGGTTTTTTCACTTCCTTCATCTAAATTTTCATATAATCTTTGATTGTTATGTCAGATGAATAGCAGAGTAACTGAATAATTGTTAGTGAAAATAACTGAACTATATCAAGTTTCCGTGGAATAATTATAAAACGCTAAAAATCTAGTTTTAGTAGATTGTATATATAGCCTACTAAAAAATATAACTAAAAATAATAAAACATAATTAATCTATTTTTTATTTAACAGAATCACTTTTCAAAAACGTAAAAATGTGATGAATATTATAAATGGTGAAATATAACGGAATCACAATATCAAAACGTGAAAACATGAACAAGTGGTATACCACCATTCATCACCAAGATTGATGTCTTTAAACAAAAACTTTTATTTCAAAAGTTCAAAACTAATTAGTTTTTAATAATGACACTGAAAATTTGATCAAATATCTATTCCAGTAGTTCTTCTCATCTCAGCAACTTTACTTCAATAAAATAAAGAAATCTAGGAATTTTTTTTGAACAGTATGAAAGTATTATCAGAAAAGGGTGTATGTATTTTCTTCCAAATTTGTTAATTTTTGTTTGAATTGTTCAATCTATGGGAAAGAATAAAAAAAGAGAACTCCTTTAGACCAGCAGTGATAAAGCGAAAACGGGATAACAATAACCGAGAGAAAACCGGGGAGGTGAATATAAAAGCTTTACACTGAGAGAAAGAGAGAGAAATTCAGAGTGAGCTCACAAGGTTGGTGAAAGGTAGCTCTCTGCATTTCTCCATGAACTCATCAATTAAATAAATAAAGTTATTCTCTGTGCCTGTAATTTACTTGCTTTTTTTTTTGTCTCTTTCTAAAGATCAAGAACCTTTTTATTGGGCTATATTGGGCCTTTATGTTGGGTTGTATATTCTGCCGTGAACGGCAAGTGTATTGTCTAAGGATTTAGGGTTTCTTAACCTTGCATATATATGTATGTATCGCCGTTTGATATAGGGGCATGACATTCTCTATTTCTACATGGTATCAGAGACAAAAATCCTGAAACCTAAATTCCATTGTTGATTTTTTTTCAGATTCGTTTTTCGAATTGGTGGTGTTTTATTTTTTTAGCTTCGATTTGTGATAATCAAAGCAGTTTCGATTTCTGATAATCATGGCTGGGGATGATGATAACACTAGTTCTGGTGGTGTTCTTGCGCGAACTGGTACTTCTGGTGGTGATACCACAGTGGTGACTCCGTATTCGTTATTCTCTTCGGATAACCCAGGAGCGATGATAACATCTGTTATGTTAACGGGTGAAAATTACAATGAATGGGCATCAGAGATGCTTAATGCTTTGCAAGCAAAGAAGAAGACAGGTTTTATTGATGGTTCAATGAAACGACCAGGGGCGTTGGATGGAAATCTTGAGTCGTGGACCTCTGTGAATTCGATGGTGATAGGTTGGCTTCGAACTTCGATCACACCTCGAGTTCGTTCAACTGTTTCGTTTATCTCCGATGCACATGATCTGTGGGAGAATTTGAAGACACGTTTTTCTGTTGGAAATAAGGTAAGAGTTCATTACCTACGAGCACAAATCGCTTCGTGCCGGCAAGATGGACAACCTGTACTTGATTATTACGGGAGATTGGCAAAGATGTGGGATGAACTCTACATATACAAACCAATTCCGGTTTGTTCGTGCGGTGCTGGAACGAAGTTTGGAAAAGAGCGCGAAGAGGAGAAGGTACATCAATTTGTCATGGGACTTGATGAATCTCGATTCGCCAACGTCATTCATTCCGTCATTGATGCTGATCCTTCTCCTGATTTGGAACAAGTGTATTCGCGTGTTATTCGTGAAGAACAAAGACTTGTGACTCGCCGAGACCAGAATTCAGAGGCTGTTGGTTTCGTTACCCGACGCGAGTCGGATTCCTCTTCGACGATTCAATCTCGTGATTCTAGTGCTGATGCTGCCGGATTCAATACTCGTGTGGAGCCGCGTTTGGAGATTTCCTCAGGCGGTGGTAATCGGAACAGAGATCGTCTTCTCTGTTCTCATTGTGGCAAAACAGGGCATGAAAAAGCCTTCTGTTGGCAGTTGACGGGATTTCCAGAATGGGTGGTTGAGCGCAACAATCGCACCGGTGGCAGAGGAGCAAGCAGAGGTCGTGGTTCAAACATGACCTCTTCTGGTCGTGGTCGTGGTCATGCCGTAGCAGCTCATGCTACTGCTCCAAACGTATCACCGTTCTCTGATTTTACACCGGAACAGTGGCGCGCTATTGGGCTGATGGCACAAGAAAAATCTGGTGGGAATCCTGACAAGCTTTCCGGTAAGAAACATGGTGATGTTGTGATTGATACCGGAGCATCACATCACATGACTGGGAATTTTTCTCTTCTTGTTGATGTTACGGACACAACACCATGCTCTGTTAGTTTTGCTGACGGTAGTAGCACGCTTTCCACAAGCTCGGGCGTGTTACCACTCACCGAACATATATCTCTATATAATGTTTTATATGTTCCAAATTTAAATTGCTCGTTGATCTCGGTGTCGAAGCTTCTAAAGCAAATGAAAAATTGCTTCGCTTTGTTTACTGACACTCTATGTGTTTTACAGGACCGTTTTTCGAGGACCATGATTGGAGCCGGTGAAGAGCGTGACGGGGTTTATTATCTTACTGATGTCGCAACTGCAAGGGTCAACAAAGTCGATGCTTCTTCTGATCATATTCTGTGGCACAAGCGTTTGGGACATCCTGCTTTTTCTGCAATTTCTTCTTTACCCGTTTTTGCTGGTGTTTTGCATTCTGCTAGTCCAAGTCCTTGTGACGTGTGTTTTCGGGCTAAGCAAACAAGAGAAATTTTTTATGATAGTATTAATAAAACAAAGGAATGTTTTGAATTAATACACGTTGATGTTTGGGGTCCATATCGAGTGTCTTCATCTTGTGGTGCTGTTTATTTCTTGACAATAGTGGACGATTTCTCCAGATCAGTTTGGACGTATCTTCTTCTTGAAAAATCTGAAGTGCGGTCTGTTTTGCAGAATTTTTGTGCTTACTCCGAAAAACAATATAGAAAAGCTGTGAAAATGGTGCGAAGCGACAATGGTACTGAATTTATGTGCCTAACATCGTATTTCAAGAGTAACGGAATCGTTCACCAAACATCATGCGTCGGGACACCTCAACAAAATGGTAGGGTAGAGAGAAAACACCGACACATATTAAACGTTGCTCGGTCTCTGCTTTTCCAATCGGGATTACCTGTCAAGTTTTGGGGAGAAGCAATTCTTACGGCGGCTTATGTTATTAATCGCACTCCAACAAAATTGCATCAAGGTCGCTCGCCCTTTGAAGTTTTAACTGGAGAACGACCAGATTATGATAAGCTCAAAGTCTTTGGCTCTTCTTGCTATACTCATTTCAAGGCTCGGGATAAGGATAAATTTGGACCACGTAGTAGACAGTGTGTGTTCGTTGGTTACCCATTTGGGAAGAAAGGGTGGCGTGTTTATGATATTGAGAACGATGAGTTTATAGTTTCTCGAGATGTGATCTTTCAAGAGGACGTGTTCCCATTTCTCTCTATAAAGGTTTCTCCTTCTCCGCTTTTTACGTCTGATGTCGTTCTAGATGAAGATTGGATTATGTATCCCGCGATTGCGGATAAGGGAAGCTTCATCGATTCCGCTGCAATGGTTGATGATGATAATCAGATTTCTGTGGATACTAATGATCAGATTTTTGTGGATGACGGTAATGATTCACATGTGCACGTCTCCTCTCCGATTGAGATTCCACAACCACAGCCCGTGACGGATGAAGTGTCACTTGGCCGAGGACATAGGGAGCGTGTCCCCTCGGTCAAATTGAAGGATTTTCTGGTTTACAATGTCCACAGTAATGATAATAACCCTCACGCTCCCACCGTTTCCACTCATGCGTCTCCGTCTACGGTTCCAGGTAACACACCGTATCCTCTCACTCATTACATTTCGGATGATTTATTCTCACCAGGACATCGAGTTTTTCTAGCAGCCGTCACTGCAGGTGTTGAACCGCGTAATTTTCGAGAGGCTATGAAAGACAAAGTATGGCGAGATGCCACAAATAATGAGGTTGATGCCTTAGAAAAATTACATACTTGGAGTGTAGTCGATTTACCTCCAGGAAAAGAAGCTATCGGGAATCAATGGGTGTTCAAAATCAAATATAAAGCTGATGGCACAATTGAGAGGTATAAGGCTCGTTTGGTTGCTCTTGGCAATCGACAAGTTGAGGGATCAGATTATACAGAAACATTTGCACCTGTTGTCAAAATGTCTACCGTTCGTAATCTGTTGGCTATTGTTTCGGCTAAAGATTAGGAGGTGCATCAAATGGACGTGCATAACGCATTTCTCCACGGTGATCTCGAAGAGGAGGTTTATATGAAGTTACCTGTTGGATTTCGCTCAGCTGAGCCAAATAAAGTATGTCGGCTACACAAATCTTTATACGGACTAAAACAGGCTCCTCGTTGTTGGTTTGCAAAGTTGTCCAAAGCTTTGTTGGATTTTGGCTTTGTGCAATCTTATGCAGATTATTCTCTTTTCACTCTCACTAAAGGCGATATGGAATTGCGAGTTCTAGTCTATGTTGATGACTTGGTTATTTGCGGAAATAACTTGCCGATTCTTACTAGCTTCAAGGAGTATTTAGGGCGTTGTTTTCACATGAAAGATCTCGGCAAGCTAAAGTATTTCTTGGGCTTGGAAGTGGCACGCAGTAACGAAGGTATTTTTCTCTCGCAAAGGAAATATGCGCTTGATGTGGTCACTGAAACAGGTCTTCTTGGATCCAAGCCTGCACCTATTCCAATGGATCAAACTCACCGTCTCGGTCTCGATACTAGTCCTTTTCTAGCGGAACCAGAGAAATATCGGCGTCTTGTTGGTCGCCTCATTTATCTTCTTGTCACTCGGCCAGAGCTTACATATTCTGTCCATGTTCTTTCACAATTCATGCAAACACCACGTGAAGGGCATTGGGATGCAGCCGTGAGAGTGGTTCGGTATCTTAAAGGCACGCTTGGCCAAGGTATTTTGATGAGATCAGATTCGGATCTACGTCTTACAGCCTATTGCGACTCTGATTGGGCTTCTTGTCCGGTGACACGACGCTCGGTAAGCTCATATTTCTTGTTTCTTGGTGGTTCCCCGGTTTCATGGAAAACAAAGAAGCAAGATACTGTCTCTCGTTCTTCCGCAGAATCTGAGTATCGGTCGATGAATGATGCATTATCCGAGATTCAATGGACGCGACAAATTCTCAAGGATCTTGGATTTCTACAAGACAAGGCTACTCGGTTGTTTTGTGATAATCAGTCTGCACTACATATTGCGAAGAATCCCGTTTTTCATGAGCGAACGAAGCACATTGAAGTTGATTGTCATAAAGTTCGCGATGCTATACATGATGGTGTTATCTCTACGGCTCATGTTGGTACGGAAGATCAACTTGCCGATATATTAACCAAAGCACTTGGGCGTGCTCCGTTTGATCGTCTAGTGTCCAAGTTGGGCATTGTTAATCTCCATGCTCCAACTTGAGGGGGAGTATTGGACTATATTGGGCCTTTATGTTGGGTTGTATATTCTGCCGTGAACGGCAAGTGTATTGTCTAAGGATTTAGGGTTTCTTAACCTTGCATATATATGTATGTATCGCCGTTTGATATAGGGGCATGACATTCTCTATTTCTACACTTTTTACACTTTGATTTCCTCTAGTGTTTTAGGTTTTACTTTGTAATTCTTTCTCTGGGTACTTTTATCTGCGAGTGTTTGTCACTTATCTTTCTGGGTTCTTTGTGTTTTGAAGAACAGGAACAACAGTGAAGGCGGATTGTTGGGTTTCGAAGAAGAAATCGGGATAACAAAAAAAAAGGCGTTTGTAACGCGGATTTATGTCGGCTGTGATTTTGTCTCTGTTTCACATCTCGTTTCCGACTCGATCGTCTTCTACCTCGTCTGCTTTGTTCTTTGGTCTGACGGCTGTTCTTAACGCTCTTCGCTTCTGCTCCAAGCAGAGGCTTATTCTGGAGGTTCCATCCATTTCCATGGGCTTAAGACCTAAAAGGTATGGCCTTTCCTCTCTCTCTCTGTGTGTATCTTTTACAGAAAGAATCTAATTGGTTCTGGGTTTTGATCTTGTGCAGGACTTGTTCTGGTGTTGAAGTATTTGGGGGTTTTCACAAAAAGCAAAAATTACCCTTTTTCATAGTTCGCTGAAACAAAGCTTGAGATTTCTTATCGGATTCCAGCAGTTTTGATCAGAGATTTTGAGTGGGTTGTGCTGTTTTCTTGGTGTTTTGATGTGTGAATCAGATATGAAGTCCTGTATGAAACCAGAGAGAGACAATTTGGTGAGAAAAGTCCGTATTGTTGTCTCTGATCCTTATGCTACTGATGATTCCTCTAGCGACGAGTGGATCGAGTTACCTAAACCTCCAAAGGTAAAGCGTATTGTCCATGAGATTAATCTCCCCTCTCAGTTCTCCGAGAGTTGTCTGGATCGTTGCAATGGTGTCAAAACCTCTAGAAAGAAAGCTCCTAGGCAATCTAACAAGCCTGTGGGAGTTAGGCTGAGGCAATCAGGCAAATGGGCTGCTGAGATTAGAAACCCAATCACTAGGACTAAGAAATGGTTGGGTACTTATGAAACTCCTGAAGAAGCTGGGAAGGCTTATGCTGACAAGAAAGTTGAGTATGATGCATTGGACTCTTCTTGTTCTGCTGTTTCCTCATCTGCTTCTGTTCCTTGTGTCAGTGTCGATGATTTGTTAAAAGAAAAGATGTCTAAAAAGAAGGATGTTGCTGCTTCTGGTGATTTGACCAAGGAAGTGCTCTTCGATTTCGACTTTTCCAATCTGGAAATCCCTGATCTGAGCTTCTTAGCAGCAGAAGAGGATTCTATGGTTTCTGGCGCAAAGGGCGTGGAGCTAGACTTTGATTGTTTCCTTATGGATGGAGACTCGTGCCATCTTCTGGATGATTTCTCTTTGCTCGATACTGATTTTAACATTTCGAGGTTTGAAAACAGTGTTCCGAGTGATCTACCTGACTGCGATTTCACAGATGCGGAGCACGAGCTTGGTGATTTGAAGTTTGCCTTCGCCGATCAACTGGCGCCTCCTCTCAATATCGCTTGCCCCTGAAGCTTTGCAGCTTTTATCGTGTTCCAATTATAGTCGTCTCTATTAAAACAAAGAAAAAGCTGTGAAAGCTTAATTTCGTTTTGGAGCTGTTAGCTTCGTTTACAGGAAAATGAAGAATGCAGAAAGTATGATCTTGTGGTTTGATCTCCTTTGGACGTTGGCTTTCACATTATCTCATCTTTCTCAATCTTTATGTTTTATCTGTTTCCTTATGTGTTTGTTCTTCGTTCAGCTCTTTTGTCTCTTCGTATCCTACCTTTTCTTTTGATGTTGTCTGATCAGGAATGAAAATCTAACCACTGAGATTTCGAGATTGAAAAATGAAAACGACTGGTATCTAACGTGGTTGAGATTCTACAACGTAGCAATATAATTAGTCACAAAACACAAATCTTGTACATAACAGCTGGATCGCATTTTGAAGGCGGCTAATGGTGATTATGACTTGTGAGCGAGCAAAATCAAATGGAGGCCCACTCTCCAAAGTGGCCTTCTCCACTACTTCTATGTAAAGAGGCTGACACGTGCTTTTTGTACGGGCAGGTACATGTGTCAAGCACGTGACACTATCAGTCCATCGATGAATGAGTTTAACGATCTCACTACTCAGTCCAAAGAAACTCAACGGAATAAAGAGGCCTTTGGTGTTTGAATCATATTCCAACAGATTCACACATAATTAGCTTGATCACTTTTATTCCCTGTAACGGTTTCAGAGTAGACCCTTGTCTTGGAAACACTTGATGCAGTCATCGAACATCTCATCTAATGGCTTGAAGGACGCAAATCCAAGCTCACGTATCTTTGTTGTGTCCAAGCTATGAGGCATATCTCTCCCTTCTTCACTACCGCACCTGAGACAGTTTTATTTGTGCAAAACGGATATACATCAAAACATGTCTTAAAAAGTCTCAAATTCTAAAGTGGGATATATAGTTACTTGGTCTCATATGGGTATAACGGGTATTTGGTTGTTAGCTTCTCAATGATCTCTGACCAGTGAGCCACTGAACTCGACGAACATATGATTCTTCCTGATGCTTTAGGCTCTTCCATTGCTAAGATTTGTGCAGCAACTACATCGTCTATGTGCACAAACCCTCCCCTGAAATTTGGGTATTCTCCACGAACCCCTAGAGTCAATCAAGATCAGCTCCGAACTCGGAGTTGTGCACACCAAGTTAATGTCAATCTGTGAAAGTGTATAGATTCTCTAACCTTTGACAATGGACAGCAAAATTAGAGGGGAGCTTGTGGGTCTTGGACCGATCGAAAATGCAGGGATCAACACCACTAGGTTTAGCTTCTTCTCGGCTGCGATTATCCAAGCTTCTACGTACATTTTCAGACATTCATCAACCAGACAATGGATTTGGCTAAAAACTAAGCCTAAAACCAGTGCTCCCTCAAATTATCTCCAATATTTCATTTACTCTAATTGACATTGGATTAATCTGAAAAATAAAAGAGATGATTATTTCCATAAAGGTAAAATGTGTGTTGACCAGATTGTTGTCGTCAAGACAAACAGAAACCCGAGAGGCGATGTGGAAGACTCCATCAACACCATAGACTGCCTTATCAAAGCTTCCCTCCACCGTTAGATCGGCTTCGTAAATCTTCAACCTTTCTTTTGCTCCTTTCAACTCCCACAAAAACCTCACCTTCTCTTCATCTTCCCGGAAAAAAAAACACAAAGGAGACGATCATTTTAATAACAAACAAAAACTGTGGGAGCAAACATTGGAATCTTGGTGAGCAAACAAAGTACCTGAGGAGTCTCTAACAGTTGTTCTTACGGAATGACCCAAGTCCAGAAGTGCCTTGACAACGTGAGAGGCTATAAAGCTGGTCCCTCCAGTTACCAAGTACTCTGCCATTTTGTTCGGCTCTTTTCTTCTGATGAGAAACTAGATTATGCGTTTCACAATCCGGGTTAAGTTTTGTTTCTTATTGACTTTTTTAATTGTAATTGTTCAAGTCAAATTTAATATATGGAAGTATATGTTATTATTGTAGTTTTAACTTTTAAATGTAGGTTATAGATGGTTTTTATATCATTTAATTTAAAGTTATGACATGTAATAAGTTATACATATCATTTAATTTAAACTTATGATTGTTATGGATTAGTTTCGAAATGTGTTTCGATTCACGTAAGTTAGTATTTTTTTCTATACTATTATTTATTTCAGGTTAATCGAGCATAGAAAATGCCATATAGGTAAATAATGTATTAATGAAAACTTAGTTTTGTAAATAGAGAAAGAAAATCTTATTTATAATATAAAAAGACTTTTTCAAATGACTTTTCGGACAACAAACAAATCGTCAACTATATTTTTATTCTTCATTTGTCGTTGTCTTTTCTCTGACTTTATATTTAACTAGATGATGTCTTGCCTGATAGGTGGATAAAATATAATATATTTAGATTTGGATTCTAAAATTAATAATTCGTATAATTATATTTTAAATAAATTACCCATAAACAATTATTTTAAATGAATGAGAGAGTTTAAAAACAAATTTCAAATTTTATATAACTTAAAACTAAATATAACTGATAAAACCAACAAAAATTATAACAAAATGTTACTTTCTAATTTAATATATTATGAACCTTCTATATATTTAATAGTTTATATTATTGATTTGTGGTTTCTACTTGAATCTAAATTAAGGGAAATACCTATAGTACCCTCCTTAAATTCTACTAATTCACATGTCATTACTTTTATTTAGTACTTTACTTTTTCTATTTGATTAGTTTCCATTTTCTTTTGAAGATAATTTGTTTTTCTTTTTTTTTTATATTATTTTTTCTATTAAAAAATAACTAAAAATTAGAAAATTTATATTATTACATTAACACATGTCACGATCTTAATTAATAACATATATATTATGATATTGTGAGTAAAAATTATCATATGTGTCACGTTCACGTTGACGGATGGAACTTTATATAATAAGATAATTAGGAGACTAGAAAATAGAAGTCTAATAAAAACTTACATGTTGGCCCAATTATTTCAGTAGGTTTGAAGCTAAATCTTAATTATAGATGGGTTAAAACCAAATATTCAAGTGAATTTAAGAGTCTATAAGCAAATAACATTAGTGTATTGACAAGCCCATACATCCCAACATACCTTAAAGAAGTTATCGCCGGGTGATTACAGTAATTTAACAATTTATCATTAACATAAAATGGAGACAGAGAAAAGAAGTCTTATGGAATCAGAGATGGGTGATTCAAAATAAAAATTATTGCTTCACAAAATTTCGCATATATTTACAGGAAATTGGGAGTCTTAAAACACTTTTATCTTTGCACAGAAACGGATAATATATACACACAATATATGTTTGACAAAGAAAATACATATACAATGGTCATAAATAAAGCTAAAATAACCATGCAGCAGGGTTCCACAAAGTTCTTTTACTGATTAATGTAACCTTTTGAAAGTAATTATTTTTTCTGACAAAAAAAAGAGAATGTAATTACTTTCAAGAGACTAGAAAAGACAGTGAACAAAATAGAGGCATGCCATTTTCTGGGAGGTTCACTAAGTTACTGACAAAGGTGAAAGTTGAAATAACAATCGTCAACATCCCAACCGAAAGCGATCCTTGAGTATGGAGAGATTAACATGTGTAAATGAAAAACATATATAATAAATACTAAACTATCATATAGTTGAGAGTTGGCAAATGGCAACTAATTCCTTTATTAATTCCAAAGTCGATAGACTTTTCTTTCTTAATAAGTGTAATATGTAGTACTGTGCTGTGTACAAATTTATTTATTAAATATGGTTAGTCGCTGGTTGGTCCGACACCCCCAAAGATTTAATTTTGTATTATTATACTCATTACCAGGACCATTGTTTTATTTCAGTATACTCTACATGCGTTTCATACTAAATATATTTCTAGTTAATCCACACCAACTATATAATGGATACGACTATCTCTGATTTTGTTGGAGTTTAACCATATCATTTACACTACTGTTAGAGGAGGATTTAGCACCCTTCGGTTTAATTCGGTTCGAACCGAGTTCGATTCGGTCTACGATGGTTCGTTCAAGAGAAAACGGGCTTGCGAACTGGCGGGCCGAACTCTGACAAAAGCCCAAAAACAAACCGGTTTACCCTCGTTACCGAACTCAACGGCCCAACAACGGCCCAGCTCGGCGCATCAAGATAAACCGACTTCCGAGATAAACGGAATATTCTAAGCATCATGAATTATCTAAGAGAACTGAGAGCAGAGAAATAGCTTCATCAAGCATCGATCTCAAGTTTTTTAGATCTCTTTAATCTCTTCTTATCGAAACTCTATTGTAACGCCGAATTCAATCAATAATACGAATTTCCGATCAAAGTTCTCTGTTTAAAAACCCTTTGTGTGATTTACGAATAACAACTACGATGCTATATAATTCTATTTCTTCGACGTAACACCAATTTAAATCCCAAAACAAAACTTAACACCAAATGATCTTGGGCGGTTTTGGAGATATCTCCATCGGATACAACCATCTATTTTAAAGCCGTAAAACAGTTAAAACATTAATTCTAATTCCAAAATAATTCGATAAAACGATACGTCTAGTTCCAATGTCTACTAACAAATCTTATATACATAAACTCGAGGTTTATTTAGCAGGCACTAATGACTGGCTTATAAGTCTAAATCAGTCATGTGACAAAAATGACGTGAACGAAAATGCTTTAGTGACAAGTTTTTATTTGCTTTTCAAATTTCCAAACTTGAAAAGCAAAAAAAAAAACTCTTCACGTTATAGTATCAGCTCTATTTGCTTCACGTTATATATATATATATATATATATATATATTTTCTGAATATTACTTTATTTCTCTTTTTTGCCACTCCCAAACGGAACAACATTTTGAGCTACAAATCTGCTCACAAGTGAATTTAAAAAGAGAAAACGGAAAAACAATTTTCTCGAACCAACACAACGCAGTGTGAGAGATACAACAACCTGAGACCATAACTAGTAAATGAGATACAAAACATACAATTACTAAAGGAACAACCTGTGAACAGCCTGGAAAAATGAAAAAGATATTTCTTGATTTCGGTTTTGCTCCGTTAAGATATATACTTACTTATCAAAATAGAAATACATGGGTTCTGTTAGAATACATACAATAAGAGGAGTATATGCTTACAAAAAAAAAAAAAAGATACATCAGTTTGGTTAGACTGTTTTGGGATCGGGTTATCTATTTTGTTACTTAAATGTCGGCACAAATTTATAACCGCATTTATTTCGGTTCATTTCACTTTATTATGATAAAATAATGACTTGACTTTTCGGTTTGGGCTAGGCTCGATTATAACAGATAACCAAAATATAAATATTTAATTAATGAGATATATATCTATACATACATATTACTTTTTGAAAATACGTCTTTCATATTAATATTTGATTTAAAAATAAAAGAATTGGTTAGACTCAATTCAAATCGGTTCGTTAAATATGGAGATTACTAAATTAATCGTTTTAGGATTAACTTTCACCTTTTGTAGTTTTAAACAGAATATGACTTTTATGAATTATGGGTCCGATATAACTGAGAGGCTGAGAGCTAACCAAAAATTTCTTTGTACGTACCTCGCTGTGTAACCTTTTGGTTTGAACTTTTATTTCCAACCAAATTGATACCAAAACGACTGACACATCTCATTTTTTTTGTTTTTACTACATATTCTTTTTAGGAAAGATTAAGATTCCAGGATAAATCAGATGGTTAGAAAGGAAAGTGGGTAAACAGACTTTACTCAATCATTTGCTCCATAAATGACGTTTGTCTGGCTAGTGGCTACAACTGGAAAAGTGGATATAAAGAAGAACAACAATAAAATTGGTAAATTTTTTACAAAAACAATAGATTGGTAAATGACATCATAACATGAAAAAAAACAAAATTAAATAGAAATGGGTAGCTAGAGAGAGAGCGTTAAGTGATGTGAGACTTGAGTCCATACATTAACTCCTCTCAACGCTCCGTTTCTCCTTTATATCACAAGCCTTTTCTTCTTTCCTTTTGTCCCTCCAAATCAATCTCATAGGCAAAATCATTTGCTATCATGGCTCCCAAAATGCCGGATTTCTCGAGCACTGTGAAGCACAAATACGTGAAACTCGGTTACCAATACCTCGTAAACCACTTCCTTACCCTCCTTCTGATTCCAATCATAGCATACATCGCCGTCGAGCTTCTCCGAATGGGTCCCGAAGAGCTCATCAATCACTTGAACTCACTCCACTTCGATCTCCTTCATATCCTCTGTTCCTCTTTCCTAATCATATTCGTTTCAACCGTTTACTTCATGTCCAAGCCACGCACCGTCTACCTTGTAGACTACTCTTGCTACAAACCTCCCGCCACGTGCCGTGTCCCGTTCTCTACGTTCATGGAACACTCTCGTCTCAACCTCAAGGACAATCCCAAGAGCGTCGAGTTCCAGATGAGGATCCTCGAACGATCAGGCCTCGGGGAAGAGACTTGTCTTCCTCCAGCTATTCATTACATCCCTCCAATTCCAACCATGGAGTCCGCGAGAAGCGAAGCAGAAACGGTTATCTTCACTGCCATGGACGATCTTTTCAAGAAAACAGGCCTTAAACCGAAAGACATCGACATACTCATTGTTAACTGCTCTCTTTTCTCACCAACGCCTTCTCTCTCCGCAATGGTTATCAACAAGTACAAGCTAAGGAGTAACATCAAAAGCTTTAACCTTTCCGGGATGGGATGCAGCGCCGGTCTTATCTCAGTCGACGTAGCACGTGACTTGTTACAAGTCCACCCTAACTCCAACGCAGTCATAGTTAGCACTGAGATCATTACTCCTAATTACTACCAGGGCAACGAGAGAGCTATGTTGCTCCCAAACTGCCTCTTCCGCATGGGCTCGGCCGCCATTCTCCTCTCTAACCGCAGATCTGACGGGTGGCGAGCTAAATATAAGCTCTGCCACCTCGTCAGGACCCACCGGGGTGCGGAAGACAAGTCGTTCTACTGCGTTTACCAGCAAGAAGATAAGGACGGTCACGTTGGTATCAACTTGTCTAAAGATCTCATGGCCATCGCTGGAGAAGCCTTGAAGTCTAACATCACCACCATAGGTAACTAACAATATACTATTCAAACATGATTCAATCATATATATATATGTGACTTTTTATTTATTTATTATAAATCATTACTCTAAGGGGTGGATTGGTTCAAACGTAATGCCTTTAAAATTCACATTCTTAAAAGTAATATATTTTATTTTTAATAATATATTTTTGTGCAAATACAAATAGAATAAATTTTGCTTAATTAGAATTGTGGGTTCATATGAAATAAATATACAACTTGTTGGACCCCTGACGCGAACACAACATTCGCTGATCCGGACCAAGAACTTTAAATGTAAACGCAAACAAACAATTCTGAACAGTTGTTTAACTATCTAAGAGTTATATATACCTCGAGTAATCTATGATCATGAGATTCTTTTTTAGTTTAACATAGATATTTGATTGAATAGGTCCTTTGGTTCTACCGGCATCGGAGCAGCTTCTCTTCCTCTCATCTCTAATCGGACGTAAAATCTTTAATCCGAAGTGGAAGCCGTACATACCGGATTTCAAGATGGCCTTCGAGCATTTCTGCATCCACGCAGGAGGAAGAGCGGTGATCGACGAGCTGCAGAAGAGTCTGCAGCTGTCGGGAGAGCACGTGGAAGCTTCGAGAATGACGTTGCATAGGTTTGGTAACACGTCTTCGTCTTCGTTGTGGTATGAGCTTAGCTACATCGAGGCTAAAGGGATGATGAAGAGAGGCGATAGGGTTTGGCAGATCGCGTTCGGGAGTGGATTCAAATGTAACTCCGCCGTTTGGAAATGTAACCGTACGATCAAGTCACCAACGGAGGGACCATGGTCGGATTGTATCGACAGATACCCTGTCTTTATCCCTGAAGTTGTCAAGCTATGAACAAGCCTCTCTCTCTGTCTCTCTCTTTCCTAGTGTGGTTAGAATTTTATACACTCTTTCGGTAATTCGTTTTATAATATTGGAAAATAAAAGAGAGAAAAGTGAAAGAGACGATCAAATGTACCATAAATGTTCATACCTGCGTATTACTTACATCTCTACTTTTTCATTGCGAGTATTTTTTTTTTTTTTTTTTTCAAGTTTCTCGTGATGTAATTTGTGATGAATCAAATACTGAAAATTTAAAATTTATTACTTCTTTTAACTTTTTTTTCCCCCTTGAATCTGCTGTCCTGATCTGACGAGTTATTGTTAAGGTTGTGGTGATAAAGGATATAAAAATGAGAAGCGTCTTTGGGTTTGACCGATAAAGGGTTGTGTAGTAAATATGGGTATAATAGGGGGCCATGTGGTCATACAGTTGTCAGAATTGATAGCATACTTAATCCAGTTATGACTCTTTTTTTTTTTTTTTATAACTGGGAAAGGTCCTAGGCCGAAACCCAAATTAATCTCTCCGAGATCCAGACAAACATCCGAATTTTTTGTCTACTTTATTTATGAAGCATCCTTTGATGGCCAAGTGAAATCGAACTCAGAAATTCAGGACTTGCAAGTTAGCACGAGAGCACCATTTGGTTAAACCAGTTTTGACTTTATAAACGGGAATTCTGGTGAGAACCGTAAAGTGAATCGTTTTCTTTAGTTGTACTTTCTCTTCGGTTTATATATCCTTTTTTATATATATAGTAGAAATACGTAACTGGGTACACGAATGCCACGGGTTAAACGAGTTAAATACTAAATATATACGACACATTCAAAATTAAAGCAAAAAGTGGAGAACTTCCAAGTCTCAACCCAATCTTTAGTCTTTCTCGGCTTGAAAGTTGAAACCAACAAATTATAATATATCAAGACGTAAACCATCCATTCAATAATAATAATAATAATAAACCATCCATTTATAACGGAGCCTCGACTAGAAAACAAATATTCAACTTCACCTCAAAAACAAATTTCAATAATCAAGTGAATTAATTAAAGCATTGAGTCATTAAGTGTTGACGGATCCAAAAACTAACTTGAACGTTGGAGTGAGTGGGTGCAAAGATAGTTTTACCGCTTAAACCATCATTTTCCTTCACAGAATTAAATACAAAATTTACAATTTATATGCCTCTCCCTCGGTTTTAGATTCGGCCATGATTGAGTGTGACTCATATTCATTTTATCGAATTTGTTGTTGGATGAGAAAAGTCTGAAATAAAAGGATCATGCGTCCAAATCACGCCATTTTTATGGTGAGTTAGGGTTTTAATTTAGATAGTTTTAAAAAATGGGTTTCATAAAATAAGCTCGATGATAACATCAATCTCTAGCGTGCTAACCTACATAGACAATGGATTGTTACACCTAAGACCATATTATATTTAAAAGTAGTTCATTTTCATAGAAAAACACTACTAAGCGAATTAATAAAAAGTACATAAAAATATAGGTTTGAGATTATCAAATTAGATGTTTCATCACTTCTTTATATTCAGTTAATCAAATTATATGTTTTACTACTCCTTTATATTCAGTTAATCAAATTTAATTTTACTCTCATCACTTGGCGGATCGATCGATCCGTCTAACATTTCGGAACAGACCGAACTGGGCATTGTCATCTTTTTAAAAATATGAATGAAACGTGTGAAAGAGGTAAAAGAAATGCGTTGTCAGTCTCATCATATTTGGATTGGGATGGATAACTGCAATATAATACAGTGCGGTTCTTATAATTTTTGTAATAACTAAGAAACAACAATACGTTGGTTAGTTGTTGACTCTACCCAATGCTATATTTTAGTTTCTTGCTATTTATCAATACCTCTCCATCTCTCATTCTCTTGCCACATCCTTTTTTTTTCCCGATGAATGTTGAATATATTATCAAAGCTTATACTGAATGTAATCCTTTGAAATCTAACGGATACAGAAAAATTAAAGTAATACAAAATTGTTAATGAGACATTTCTATCCGCATGGCTATATCTTTGGTATTACGCCTAAAAACAAATCCACTAAAATCAGAAATCAAATATACCATTCGTAAATGAGTTAAAGATATACTGTTTCGTTATATTACATTAATTGTCTAAACATGCACTTTCAACCATGTGGATCTCCAACGATACTAACAACTCGGGCGACTCTCGCAAATGATGGCTTTAATGAACATGAACCGTAAACCACCACCATCTCTCACTGATGAGTAGTATAGTGACCTTAATGAACATGAACCGTAAGACCGTACATGAATCATCTTACAACTTGTGAAAGTTCTCTTAGTCCAGTGGTTGACCAAATAGGTCATTAATGCTTCTTCTACAATAGGAGGTCCAGGTTTCGATTCCTAAATGACGCAATTTCTGCAGATTAATGGAGGCAAGCTTATAAAGAAATATCCAGCGTGGTGTAAGTGGAGCCGTTCATCGTGATCGCGCGTGGTGCAAGTGGAGTCGTTCATCGTGATTGCGGATCATTGTGGAGCGGGTAGCGTTGTCCGTTATAGAATTGTCTTTGTAGTAGTTCTCATAATTTGTTCAGTCTTAAAAAAAAAGAATCGTCTTATAACAAATCTTAAATTTAGATTTATCCTAGATTTGTGGAGAAAATCAAATTGAAACCGCAAGCAGGCTCTCCTACCATGGATAATTGTATAACTAATAATCATCTTCTTGTAAGGACTAAAATTAACAATTACAATATCAAAAATGGGGTCCATAATTCTCATAAAGAAATCGTACGAGCTTCATGGGATTGAATTATGGGCTTTCTATTATAATATTTAGAACAATATCAGCCCACATATATTTGAGTTTGCACTTTGCAAATAAGCAACACAATAATGCAGATATAGAATAGTGATATTATCTCAAGATAACTGCAATGTTTTTTTTTTATTTTTGTAATAATTTACCATCTATATTATTTATATGATTTAATTAGATAAAAATATTCACTAAGACCATGTTGGCGCATTGATTTTACAAAGTAGATCTAGTTTTTTTTTTTTAATGTATATGCGGGTAACCCGCTATTCCAAAACCTTAAATTCGCACCGCCCCGCATTTTATGACACTCGATCCGCACCCGTCTTACTTTCAAAAAAAAAAAAATCGACGTGCACCCGCCCCACGGCGAGTAAACACTCAAATTGACATCCCTAGATGTAGGCTCTCTCTGAAGAAGAATTTGCCTTCTGCAATATTTCTTTTCATGGATGACTTCCTTGATTCTTACCTGAAGAATCACCCTACGAGATCTTGTGCTAATGTAAGTTCAAATGAAAGTTTTTGTTATGTCTCAATTATCTATTAATCTTATAACTGACAATGGAATTGGAATCTTGAAACAGATTCTAAAAGCTACACATGACACTTGAAATTCATTGGGAATATCCGATAGACTGCCTTATTTTTGTAAGTCCTTTGTTCACAAGGCTTACATGAAAGACATGGTACCAAATGAAGATGTCTTTGCGGAATGGGAATGGGAATGGGATGCTGAAGATGATAACTCATCATTGACTCCTTTTCTACTTTACTTGGCCCACAAGTTCCGTGAGAGCGACACTTGCCGCCAGACCAGTCTTACGGTGTTAAGAAAAAAGAATCGTCTTACAACAAATCTTAAATTTATATTTATCTTAGATTTGTGGAGAGAATCAAACCGAAACCGCAAGCAGGCTTTCCTACCAGGGATAATTGTATGATTAATAATCATCTTCTTGTAAGGTCTAAAATTAACAATTACAATATCAAAAATGGGGTCCATAATTCCCATAAGGAAATCGTACGGGCTTCATGAGATTGAATTATGGGCCTTCTATTATACTTTATAGAACAATACAAGCCCACATATATTTGAGTTTGCACTTTGCAAATAAGCAACTCAATGATGCAAATATAGAATCTAGTGATATTATCTCAACATAACTGCACTGATTCTTTTTATTTATTTTTAATAATTTACCATCTATATTATGTATATGACTTAATTAGATTGAAACATTCACTAGAACCATGTTGGTGCATTGATTGTACAAGGTCAAATCCGCGCATGGTATCAATGTGCATAACCCAACAAAGAAAAACCCTTATCAGACTTTGATTGCATACACAATCATTATGAAAAGGTCATAGTGCTTATGACTGACAAGTCGATTGGAGATCTTATGGTAAGTCAGCCGACTATTTTTCGTTATAGAGATCTAAAAGATATATTGATATGTTGTAAGAATATTGGGAGGAATTTCAACTAAATGGTTCAAAATCACTTTCTAAACATAAATATAAACTCGAATTTGGATCACCAAACGAGTATAGACAAACCCGTGCAACTTTCATAGGGTCTCTGGATCGACACGACCCTCCATGAAAAATTTGTGAGTCTGCTGCAATTAAGGTCAGAAAGCAAATAAAGATGAGCATACAAAGCAATATGTTAAACCCGGTATTTGTTATAGCAGCATGAGGGATGGTCAAAATTCTCGAACCCGAATTGGATTATAAATTAATCCGAATGAAATAGAACAAATGCCGGTTTTAACATATTGCTTTGATTCGTAAATGTCGCTATCTATTATTTTTTTGTTGTTGATGAAATCACATGTACATTTTTTTGTTGATATAATTGACCGAATGACTCTTTTTAAAAAATTGGATGTGCTTTATTAAATTAACCAAAAGCATGACTGCGTTTGCTATAATGACGCATAATATTTTCATATGGGTAACCAATATTTTTCCTACATGTTTAGAATTCTACTTCTTGGTTGTTAATAGGAGTTGTGTTAAGCTATATAGCAAATGTATGTAAATGACGTAGAATCTACTAAAAGCGTGATTGGTATCACGTCTAGATATCGGTTGCGTCATTTCAGCACCATTTCAACGCCCATTATCAATTGTTTTTTTTTATCTTTCACACGTGTACCCATATAATAAGTAACTGTAACTTTATAATTTTTTTTTTAACCATGACATCTTATTGGTTAACAAATATATATTCGAGGAAGATCATATATCCACACACAAAATCTATAATAATATCTTAATTTAGTTTTTTTTCAAAAATTTAACATCAATATTTTTTTTTAATTCTCTATAAATAAATACCAAACCTCAACTCTAAGAGCATCATTATTGGGAGAAACCCATTTGGGGTTCTTAAGTAATATTTAATTATAAATTTGAAGTTAAAAAACTCTATTAAAAAACTTCTGTTTTTGCTGCTTTATTGGTAGAACCCTATTAGGAGTTCTTAAAAGAAAAAATTTAATAATTTTGTTTTATTTTAAATATAGTTTATTTTTTTAATTAAACATAATTGACATAAAAACATAACATTTTAAACATAGATTTTGAAATGAGATCCACATGTGCACTTCCGTTTCTAAAATTATAAACATATTATATTTTATAAAACCAAAATTATATTGCATTTCATGAATTTTAAAACATACAAAATATTGCCGAAACTTCAGGAAGAAAAAGTTTAGAATCTTAAAAAAAAAAATTAATATGTAAAGATTCCAATTCATTAATATGTAAAAAAAGTTTAGAATTTTAAAGTTAAAGTTAAAAAAGTTATAAAAAGGTAAGATTTTTTTTTAAGTTAAAGGTAAAAAAAAGTAAAAAAAAAATCTGACAAAAACAAAAAAATTCGGCTTATTAGGAGTTGACACGTGGCTAAGAACAGTGTAAGAACCCCCATAAGAACCAGTTCTTAAATAAGAGTTTTAAGATTAAACTTACACTGTTCATAATTTTTTTTAATTTTTTTTTGGGTTAAGAACCCCATCAAGAACCCCCAATAATGATGCTCTAATAATCTTCATTCAATTTTTTCTAAGTTACAGCATTTTCATTGGTAATTTTAGTTTCTTTTTTGTTAATTTTTTTTGTTCGTAGACCTGTTCATTGTTAATATAATATTTATAATTCATGCTAACTCCCGTAGAATTATTGTAGTTGGTTTTGTTCATGCATGTAGGATTTTAATTTTATTTTTTTTGTTTGCATGCAGTGATAGAATGGCAAATCAAACACAAGCTTCTCCACAACAATCATCTGTTGAGGTTAAAAAAAAATGCGATAACTTTTTTATTTTTAGTTAGTATTTTAATTTTAAATAAATTAGTTTCAATTTTTTTAATTATAAAGTTTATTTTAAGTCTCCGCTCCGAGCTCCCAACTCTAGTTTCAGTTCCTAATTCTAGCTCCCAGCTCCCGACCCCCGCTCCAGCTCACAGCTTCCGCTCCAGCTGCTGTAAGCTACTCCTTTCTTTTCCACTTTCCCGATCACGCCTTAAGAATAACACGAGTAGTCGAAAGAAAACCAAATTTTACATGATATCAGGCCTTGAAAACAAACGCAGTTAAGAAATTAATTATATTCAAATCGGAAGAAAGAACTTGATGGATTCCAAAGGCAATAGCCAAGTCTGATGATGCGGAACTCTTTTGACGTATGATCTCATGGGATGAAATAATTAAATCCGAGAACAATGTTTTCTCCACCATTGCTCAATGATTTGAATTACGATGAAAAATGGGCAACCAATTCAGATTTGTGGGCTTCTTCTATTAGAATTTGAAAAGTACAGTCCGTTTCCAGAATTCTGTTAACAATTATCGGCCCACATAACTAATATATGTGTGTAAATGGTTTAATTAGATTGAAACATAACTTACCATCTACTTGTGATAGATTCGTTACATGAGGCCAAATTTATATGACGACGAATAATTTGTGGTCATTTGTAAATATGTAGAATGATTGGATAACTGATACCTAGTTTGCTATTTTGTGGCCTATCCAAGGCCACTAGTAGTCATATTCGTTTCCTATGAAGACTTAATTAAATTGCTGTATTTTTTGTGTGTAAATAATCACATATTGGTTATGGACTGGAAAACATTTTTTCAACTATTTCACAATATTTGTTTCGTGGATATGTCGCAGCTAAAGTATATATGGTCACAGAAAATTCATGGCAACGATCGTAGCTAATTTATAGTGTAAATTGTATGGGATGTTATAACCAAAGAGTCGTCGAAAAAAAGAAGAAGTTATAACCAAAGAGTCTTCCAAAAATACCACACATATGTTCAAAGGTACGTGTATGCTTTTATGTTGCAAGATATTTTTCGTCTAATATACTAACTCCAAGTTACTAACCAACTCCGATTTTTATTTTTATTTTGCAACAAGCAGCATTAAATGTAAAATTAACTCTGTAAAGCTAGTGACTAATTTTGATTGTGGTATCTTTAACTAGTTTGTACATACCAAACATGGTTTTTTTTTGCTGTTATCTTTCTTTTTGGGCAGCAAAGGTTTCAAGTTTTTTTTTTTTACTTCATAATCATAATAATTTTTTATATATATAACTTGCAAGTGTTCCAAAGAAGTGTATTTTGTATATTAATATTTTATAAGTGTCTCCTAATGTAATTTTTCGTTTATTTTTTTGTACTTAATATAAACATCCCGAAACCTTTGCTACCAAAAAAGAATGAAATAACAAAAACCACAAAAAAAAAGTCTTCAATAAACAAAGGCGAATAGAGAGAAACAAAAATAACTGAGGAAGGAAAGCGACAAGATGGACCACACATGAAATCCATTGGATAAAGAAGCTGACCAATTAAAACACTATTACAAGGATCATCTTCAGAACTCAACCAATCAAAATCCAGATAAGGCCTCTAGTGGGTCCCAATTGAAGACATAAACACCCAAAAGTACATAAAATTTTTATTACTTAAAAAATCCACTGACAAAAGAGAAGGCACTTCATGCTGGGACATGTCCTCCTCTTAACCTCAGACCCTCACTTCCCCAAATACTATACCCCAATTTTCTAACTTTTTGAAGAGAGCAATAATTTTGAGAAAAGGTTCAATTATTGAAGTTGAACTCGAAATCGACGCCCTCGTGTTCTCTCTTTTGTTCATGTTGGTTTTTCGAGTTTATAAAAAGATGAAATGTTTGGCGAATGCTGTTGGAGCTAAGACGGCGAGGGCCTGCGACAGCTGCGTGAAGAGGCGGGCACGGTGGTACTGCGCCGCCGACGATGCTTTTCTTTGCCAATCTTGCGACAGTTTGGTCCACTCAGCCAACCCTCTCGCTCGCCGGCACGAGAGAGTTCGTTTGAAGTCGGCAAGCCCGGCGGCCTCAAGGCATAGCAACCACAACCACTCAGCTTCTTCTGATCCTCCGCACGAAGCTGCCACGTGGCATCACGGGTTCACTCGTAAAGCCCGGACTCCACGTGGCTCTGGTAAGAAGAGCCATCCGTCGATTTTCCACGACTTGGTGCCGGAGATTAGTGTGGAGGACCAGGCGGATAGCTATGAGCTAGAAGAGCAGCTGATTTGTCAAGTGCCGGTTCTCGATCCAATGGTGGCTGAGCAATTCTTAAACGACGTCGTCGAGCCGAAGATCGAGTTTCCTATGATGAGAAGCGGTGTTATGATCGACGATCAGGAGGACGATCAAGACAACGCCGAGAGTTGTCTAAATGGTTTTTTCCCGACCGACATGGAGCTTGAGGAGTTCGCTGCTGACGTGGAGATTCTACTCGGTCGCGGGTTAGACACCGAGTCTTATGCCATGGAGGAGCTAGGGTTATCTAATCCAGAGATGTTTAAAATCGAAAAAGACGAGATAGAAGAAACGAAATCCATAAACATGGGAATATGCGATGACGATCGGGACGACCGGGATGGGATGGTGCCGTTTGAGCTGAGCTTTGATTACGAGTCACACAAGACATACGAAGAAGAGGTAATAAAGAATGTTGAAAAAAGTAGTGGTGAATGTATTAAGGTGGAGGAAGAAGAGCAGAAGAATGTTCTGATGCTGAGATTAAACTACGACTCAGTGATATCCACTTGGGGAGGCCAAGGTCCACCGTGGACATCAGGAGAGCCACCGGAACTAGACATAGACATCAGCGGCTGGCCAGCTGTTTCCATGGTATGTTATATAAACTCATTCTTTAGAAACCAAAGTTGATCGAGTTTTCTCTCATAGATATATGTTAAATGAGTTGAATGGTCCATGCATTTCTCTTAGTAAGGAGGTCTCTTATAACTTCCCATTGTGTATTAAGGTGGGAAATGGAGGAGAAAGTCATCAAAAGCAGTACGTTGGTGGATGTTTACCTTCAAGTGGGTTTGGGGATGGAGGAAGAGAAGCTAGGGTTTCGAGGTACAGAGAGAAGAGGAGGACGAGATTGTTTTCTAAGAAAATAAGGTACGAGGTTCGTAAACTGAATGCGGAGAAAAGACCTCGAATGAAAGGAAGATTCGTTAAGAGAGCCTCGCTTGCTGTTTCTGCTACCAATTCACCAATAGGTGTCAATTACTGAATATCCATGTTATATCTCACTTTACTTTTTTTTCTTCAAAAAAAAAAAAAAGAAATTAAGTTTTGGTGACTTTTTTTTCTTCAAACAAACTCCACAAAGCTTAATTGTGCTTCGTGGAGTTTGTTTATGTACATAGGAATGACCAATAATGTGACGACTTTCTTGTAATGATAGCACTGATGTATATCTGGTACGTAATAAGAATGTGAAAATGTATTTTGATTGTTAAAATTACTATAGGTTCACCTCTCAAACCGAAATTGAACGAACATAACTTCTCAAAAACCAAAAATTAACTGATTTTTCTTGACACATGTATATCAGCACCGTTTCATTTATATAGAACAAAGGGGATGAAAACTAATTATGATATAAGTGCAAGCAAACCTACCAAATCAAAGTCCATTAAGTACTCATATTTTTAATTATGATATAAAGGTTTTTTTTTTTGCCAAACCTTTGTAACAACAATTAATGTAATTTTAGAATATTTATATATATTTGGGTTATTTTATGACACAAACTTGAGCCGAAGCCAAAAAAGAAAACAAAAGAAAGTGTTTAGACCGGAAACATTTGAGTTTAATTTGGTATAAATTATTCTGGATAAAATATTTTAACCAAACAAAACCAAACCGAACAAATCGTACGTTCACCCACCCTTAAAAAGATTTTAAAATAATAATTAGTTAAAACATTTAAATAAAAAAAAACTTTTAGAACCACAACATTATTTTGAAAGTATCAGATTTACAGAACTGGGATTCAAAATAGAAATAGCGTGACAACCAATTACAAAAGCACTATGAACCAAGTTTTTGTTAAAGGGTCTAATATGAACCAAGTTTTACGTGAATCTTCTTCATTGTCCCTACCAATTTATATATAGCGTGACAACCAATTACAATAAGCACTATGAACCAAGTTTTTGTTAAAGGGTCTAATATGAACCAAGTTTTACGTGAATCTTCATTGTCCCTACCAATTTTATGTAGCATTTTTTTCTGTATTGTCCCAATCCTTTTTTTTTAATTTCTAGCGAAGATGAAACTGGCAACTAACTACCACACAAGCGTAAATTGGACCAACGTAACTATCTATATATAAGCGTTTATACAAAATATCCTCAAAGATCATTATCAACAAGCCATTATTGATTTAAACCTGTGGTACATAAGAAATGTTACTTTTGGTGGCGCTTACAATTTTGGTAAGATGGATGATTTCAAACAATATTTGTTTGGAAGTGCTATAATATGATTATCTAAAACTACTACGTAGAACGGGTTAATAAAGTATGGGTAAGACATTACAGAAACTTTTAAAGTTATGAGAAATCATATCTTTTTGTTTTTGTTGTTATAAATGAGAAAAAGGTCCAATTCATAAAAAGACATTACACAACTAAAAGATTGTAGAAGTCACATCGTAGGATGTTGTTGTGTAGCTGAGAGTTGGGAGCCTAGAGAGGCGTTGCCATTGTAACTTATATCACATTCAACCTTCGATTTGCCGCTTCTCCTATTACAGTTACTGGATAGTAGATAAAAGGTACCTACTTAGAAAAATTATTAATATTTTGTATATTTTATATAAATTTTGGACTGTGGTTCAAATATGAGACTGAAAGTTTGGGTGATTTTGAGTATAATACTGTTTCGTTTATATATTATCGATGTCATTTGTTTAAGATTTATTTGCACCCGTTAACACTTAATTTTGGGGTCTTTAGTTTTTTGTCATTTTCTAATATTTTGAATTTTTTTTAACGACTAAATTACCGTTTTACCCTATTCTTTAGTGCTTGGTGTAAGATATACTGTCGTACACACCATACTTTACAAAAGTGAAATAATCATGAACAGTAAAACAATTGCTAAATCCTAATAGTACTTTAGGAGAGTGCTAAATTTTTTTGAGAATTTCAAATAGCTTTGGCCAAAATAGAAAAATTGTGGGCGATGGGAAGTGATTAAAATATCCCTTTAACATGCTCTAATCTCCAATCCGAAGAGACGATGAACTCAAGAACTACTTGGATATTAAAAAAAATTAGAGAACTCCTTTTCGAAAAATTAAACAAACAAAAAAGATGTGAATCCCGTCTTATTTGGACCAAATCAATAGAGAGATTTGCAAACATTGAAAGGGCAATTGGACCCACCAAATTTAAATTGAAATCTTGGAATTTTGTAATAATTTAATTCATATTAAGAGAAGGGTGGCTCATGGCTGGCTTTTTGAGCTGAAAACTGAAATGACGTGTGTTTGTGGTCCTCTCCTCTCTTCTATTTTCAATACAACCTCAAATAAAAATGAGTAAACTCCAAAACGTGAGGGACCGTCTTTTTGATTAAACCCCGTTTGGCATCTCACCTTTTGCCTACGATATTTTCATGGGGAGCCTTCGATAATATCACTACTATTAGAATATCAATTTCAAGATCTCAGATATTTAATTTCATTATGTCAATTACTTTGTAATTCATAAATATTTTTTTTGTTATCTCTAGATTAAGGAAAGTAGATTGTAAGTGTTTTAGTATATATGATTGGCTTAACAAAAATGGTGGTCCGAGACAAGAAAACAAATGTAGTCATTTGGTTACTTTATAAAAATGAGTTTTAAATTTAAAAATTAAAATTTTATAACTTATTAACTTAAAACTAATTTTGTGACCCATCAAAAACTATAAAAAAGTGGTACAAGACTATTGCCTAGCCTGCCTAACTTCTGGACTTAGTATGAACCTATGATGAATAATACATAAAATTCTCTTCTATTATTTTTTGGTCTCTTAATCATAACATTTTTCTACATATGCAAAATGAGATCATGTATAAACAATCTATACGAATTCAAGCAAATGACACAAAACTTTACCCCCATTCATCCCAAAAAATAACAGAAAATATATGGTGGATAACTGGATTATGTGGGCCTAACAATATATAGAATACTCCGAAAACAAGTAATTGAAGTAGATTTGGGTTTCAGCTTTTGATCCATAAATAAACCAAAGCCCATTTAATTAGTTAACGGACTCACTTCGGCCCTCTTCGTCTTGTGTGTTTAAGTGGAAATATAGCCAAATTTATCAATAACGCTTTTTTTCCTTAAAAGTTTAATAACTATACTAAAAAGATGACGAGGCTTTACAAAAATAATGGAGATTCTATTTGTTTTCCTTTGTGACAGGTAGAAGATTTAGAAAGACAGATCCCATAGTTTTAGATGAATCATTTAAGAAGACAGACGGAGTATGCAAAACCATAAATGAGAAGAGATGAAAGTGATGATTTCACAGCATAATGCATAGGCATGACATGATTTCACAGCATAATGCATAGGCATGACATGATTCTAAGAGATTGAATAGTTTACTTCAAATCATAATGTACTGCAAAGGGTCTTACTCAACTAAACAGAGGATTAATGGGTTTCAGGCCCCGTCCGTAGGGCATGAGAGCTAGACGATGGTCTAGGACCACCACCTTTTTAAGGTTTTTATGGGTTATATATTTAGTTTTAGGTTAATAGTTTATAATGCACAAAATTTGAACTTCATGTTATTATTTAAAATATTATTTTGTAACTAAAAAAACAATTGATTTGTGTCACATAATTATTTATCTAAAGACCATTTAAAAAAAAATGAAACGATTTAGGAAAAAATGCAAAGAAGATTATTTTCCAGAAATAGTGTTTTGTTCCTTCTTCCGATTTGATGTATTTTTCAGAAATGCAAAGAAAAATGTTTTTTAACTGCAAAATTTGTAATTTATAAAGAGCCACATTTTTTATCGTGACTCGGACCACCATTTATGTTGGACCGAGACTGATAGGTTGAAAGTGTTTTTTGCTCATTCGAGTAAGACCTCTTTGCAATACATTTTGATTTCAAATCAACTATGATAAAGATGTAGTTGCCTATCTTCATGCGAGTTGGGGATATATGTTTGTTTGAAGGTAGGCGTGGAGCAGAGCCAAACTACGAAATTCATTGCAAAGCATTCTCCACATATTATTCAAAATAGCCTTTGAAATGAAAGCGTTAGTGTGGAGCCCCATAATTCTTGGTTCATTGTCGTCAAGTAGCGCTTTCAGCGATTCTAATAGAAACCATTTAATTTTGATGAATAATACATAAAATATTTTAATAGAAACCATTTAATTTTGACGGCGCAAACTTTTAAGGTCAAAATTTAATATATTTTTTTTACATGTCAAATTTTAATATTTTGTAAGCAGTTTTGCCACCCAAAAAAAAAAAAATATGTAATTCGTGAAAAAATAAAAATATTAACGTTATTTCTTGTCTATGATTGAAAACCGATATAATTGATACAATTATTTGTACGGTTACTTTGACAACGGGCCCATTCACAAAAGTCACTATCCCGGCCTCCCCACACGCCTACAGCCTAAAGTAGCACACGTATGCTATGGTTCTTCTTCTTTTTTTCGCATGTCCCATGGTTGTTCTATGCTTATCATGTTGTATATGTTTTTATTGCTGTCCTATAGTTTACTGATGCGATGTTCAACACTAGTTGACCTTTTTGGTTACTTACTCATCGAAGACTTTCATTTTTCCCTTATCAGGGCTCTAACTCTTTTTTAACTTCGATAGACGAAAACTTTTCGTTAAATTACGTCAATTCAAGTGGGTCCTTCGTGGTGACCAAAAAGAAAGGTGGGTCCTTAGAGCATGTCCATTGGTGAGGTTCTAAAAATGGGTATCTAAAATTTTTAGAACCTCACCTTTTAGAACCCCAACATTTTGTGTGTTAATTTTTAGAATCTGTATCTAAAAGTTCTAATTTTAGAACCCCTCTCTCTTCTTTTAGAACCTCTCCAATATTTATCAATTATATATCATTATAATTTTTTAGAACTCTTCTATTTAGATCTCCTTGTTGAACATGCTCTTAGTGACGACAACTCTTAATATTATTAGCTGCCCACACTTCAAATAAATGCTTCTTCTTCTCTATCTTTTCTTTTCTTGAAGATGGTTTTTTTGGTGTTGGTCATTCAATTATTTATTCTCTTATTCTCTCTTTTGAATTCTAGTGATTTATTGCTTTAAGCCTCTTGTAGTATATATTTTCTAGTGGTAAACACAATTAAACCAATGTTTCTTAAAAAAAAAAAAAATTCTCTGCGTCATAAGGACTTATTATTATCATCATACATAGCAATCAATGCTTATTCCCCCCCCCCCCCCCCCCCCCACAAATTACATGTGTTTATTTTCCTTATTTATCATTCATAGAACCATCAAGAAAAGGAAATTGTGAAAAAGGAGTCCCGGAGAATTTTTACCTATATCTGATAAACGAGAAAGGAGCAGAGGATCAAAGAAGGAAAAAATATTTTTCCTTCTTATTCCTCTCTACTTTTAATTCATCATTTTTCCTTCTAATTTTCTATGTTTATAATTATATTTTTTCCTTCTTATTCCTCTCTACTTTTAATTCATCATTTTTCCTTCTAATTTTCTATGTTTCTAATTTGATTATAATTTTTTATTAAGAAACTATTCACTAGAAAACTCAAGAGTAGTTGTTATGAACAGAAACAATATAAATAAATATAGAGTATTGATAAATTCTCAAACAATGTTATGTACGCGTATGTTAAAAAACTTAAGATTTTGATGATATTGTGGGAGTTAATTATGACTTAATGTTTCTATGCTAGAAAAACTTGAATATGAATGAACCATATATTCGAATTAAAATGCGAAGGTGTATAGAAAAAATAATATGACATGAATGAATAACTGATATAATATCACAATTAATTAAAAAAAAAAATTTCATAGAAAACGGGCTTAAAATTTGTTGAATGCGGACCTTTACAAACCAAGAGAAACCCTGATGACAAGGACAAAGCATATAAACAAGAGAAAAATATATTTTATTTCCATACATGTTTAGACAAATAAATAACTGATTACTGAATTAATTAACGTTACGGAATTTATCTCATTTACCGAATGTAAATATGTTTTATTAGTAGTATAGGGGAACTTAGCAATACACTTTAATTCCAATGTGAAATAACCAAAATGTCCTCATTTAAGAATTACATACAAGCAAAGTGAGGTAAGAAAAACGAAAAGTTATTTGGGCAAAGGGTTCAAAAGAAGATGGAAGAAAATAAAAGAATCGACGTAATGAACTAACTAGTTGTGAAGAGGATCTGGGGCACTAGGGATCTTTCTATTGGAATCTTCAAAGCGAGTGTTGTTGTTTTTGTTAAGACCAAAAGATCTTCCCTTGAAGTACCTTTGGAAGAGTCGTTGAACATCGTCGTCGTCGTCCTTCTTGTACTTGTAGGCGAGGGTATTTCCGTCTTTTCCGAGCTGGTTGTCTTCTGACAGTTCCCGGACTTGTCCTTCCCGGAAAAGCCAGATCTGGAACAGAGATATGAGTAATATTGCGACGCAGAAAGTCAAAAGAATGTCTCGACAACCCATACAGAAAAGAAAATGAAGATCAAGATCAAGAACAAGAACAAGAACAAGAACAAGAAAGGGAATGTCTCGATGAGGAAACAAGATACGTGAGAGATTTTTTTTGATATGACAAGAAGGTCAGAGATTGTTATATTCCGAAAACTCCATCTCTCTCTCTCAGTGATTTAATGAGGTGGAGCTGGAGCAACCGGAGGGAAGATGACGGGCGTGCTATGTCATTGACTCGTTTGTAATTTAATTGAGTCTCTGTCTCTGTCGTTATCTATGTCTCTGTTTTGTTCTTTTCTTTGTTCATATATATAAAAATGAAATAGCTGTTATGTATAAATATTCAACGAAATATCTATATACGGCGTCTGTAATTACAAGAGAGGCAGTTTTTTTTGTTTTTTTTTGTTTTGTTGACAGTCTAGATACCTAGAGCGGTTCGGAGATCCAAATCGGGGTACCGAGTTTATATATATATATATATATAAGCATATTTTTTGTTTGTTAACAGTACGTATATAATGGGTTTGTTCGTTTGGCAGCCGCAGGAGGCTGCGGCCAGCACCCAAACGTTGTTCGTTTACTAGACGCGGCTTCTTGCGGCCAAACGCAGCGTCCAGTCGCAACGATCTGCGATTGAAATTTCTGGACGCTGGATTTATCCAGCGTTGCGTTGCGACTGCGGCTGCGACTAGAGTGGTAAAAGACTAAAAAACCCCTATTATTACTGTAAATTACAAAAATGCCATTTACCCTAAATCTCGATCTCTTCTCTTCTAAACTCAAGTTTCGGCGTTGAAGTGCGGTTTCTGGGTTTTTGATCTCCCTCTCTCTCTCCGGAAATCTCGATCTCTTCATGCTTCTTCTTACGGGTCAGGATCTACCTCTCTCTCTCTCTCTCCGGAAAATTTCTGGGTTTCTGGGTTTTCTGGGTTTGATAGCTTAGATTCCAGAAAGTTTATGGGTTTTGATTTGAGTTGCCGATTGTATTTGAAGTTTTGTTCTTTTTGGTAAGTTTACCCTTTGGACTATGCGATGCTGAAGCTTATTACACATGGGTCAATGCATTTGCCATCTCATTTGCCATCTCTAGTCTTATTACACACACCACTATCATCTAATTTTAAGTGCTTTTCTGGTTTTATGATGTGTCGTTGGATAAGCATTTGACATGTTTCGTATGGTATTTCCAGTTTATAAACGATTCACTTCATGCCCAGATTCTAAACGAATCTAAGGATCTGCATTTGAGAAAAGTATTAGATCATTTACAACACCAAAACATCTTTACTACTACGATTAACCAGCTTGGATATAGATTCATCAGTGCTACTTATTCATTATCTAGCAATTACTCCCGTGTTGTATTACTTTTGTTTAAGATTTTTTGTATTACTTTTGTTTTGTTATACTTTATGATCTTATGTATTACTTTTATTTTATGTTAGTTAAATGATTTAGTTTAATATGATTATTTTAATTTAGTTTATGATTTTTATCATAAAAATTATAATATTCTAATTATATTTAATTATAAAATTATTAATATGATTGTTATCTAATAAAAAATTATTATAGATGTACAAAATTTAAACTATATTGTTTATCAAAAATATAAATGTATAAAATTCATAAAAAATCATTTGAATTAAGTGAAAAACTATGGTTAATATATTTAAAAAAAAAAAAACTATCGCGAGCGTCAGGCAAACGAACAGACCTGCGGCCAGACGCTGCGTTCAGACGCGCGGCTATCAAACGAACAAACCTGCGACCAGACGCACGACTGCTAAACGAACAACAGCCGCTGCATCTGGTCGCAGCGTCTGGCTGCAGACCGCAGCCGCAGACACCAGCAGCTGCAAAACGAACAGACCCAATATAACATTTTCTCAATTATGTTTTAAGATATACTGATTTGGTTTTCTTGTGACATGCATGTTCCTTCGATATTCTCAGTTTATTCCTCGGTTTGTTAAGAATATGGTCCAAATTTTAAAATATATGATTCGTTGATAAATTAATGGAGTGGTCCAACAACAAATGTATGCAAAGAAAAGATCATAATCATGAGTTGCATTCCCAAGAGAGCTAGGTTCAGTTTCTGTAGCGTTGGGAATTAGATAGATGCAATTTATTTGGCAGACAATTGATACTTCTAGCTACCCGACGGAGAAGTAAAGATGAAAAATGTACAAAACAGAACAAACAAAAAAAAGAAGCTAAAACCTTCGTTTCAGTGTGTCGGTGGTCAAAATTGAAGACGAGAGATATAGATATGGAGGCGAAGTAGCTAGCAACGTTGATTATAATCACGCAAAACTAATTATCTACAGAATTAAAAAAAAAAACACTATGTCTTATAATATGATAGTGTTATAGAGGAGTTTGAAATATAAATTAGTATATGATAGGGTTAAACTTCGTTAAAGTGTAGTCAAACAAATGTTATATATATATATTTCTTGACAAACAGGATATGTTTGGTCAAGGAGTTGATAAATAGAATTTTATCATACTCAAGAATCAATCTTAAATACACATGTCATTGTAGTGTTTTAGGTGTCAATCTAATCTAGGGTCTAGTTCAATGTAACAAGAATACAAGACACTCTTTAATTCAAGCAAACAAAGTGGTTTTGGTTATTAAGCTAGTGAATTATTAATTAAAAGACAAGTGACAAGAGCTAAAGACACTAAACGGTGAATAAAACAATGATAAAAGGCGAATTCAAGGATAATGTAATTGAGATAAGGCAATCCAATGGCTAATTAATGATGTCCAATGCTTAATGAAGACTAATCCCTAGGCAAAAATCACTAATCTTAACTAATCATTTCTCAAGGCATTAATTACTTTGATAATCATTAATTCAAGATCAAATTCTCATTTGTGAATCACTAATTAGCAAGCTTTAAGCCTAAACATTCAAGATCAACCAAATAATCACTCTAGACAACTAATCTCTTAGGCTAGAAATGAATATCTCTTGATTAGTTCATCAAGGCATTTCATCGAACACCTTGTGTGCATGAAATGCCTTATGATCTAGATCCACTTTCTCAAGCTAGATCTAGCCTTAAAACCACTAATCAAGAAGGGAAATCATATAATCTAATCCTAGACATCATTAATCATCCATCAAATCACCTTAAATCTACCAAATCCCCAAATCCTAAAAAACTACTCACTAATCATGAAGAACACACCAAATCTTGTGAAAGAGGTGATGTTAATCATGATTAGAGATTAGGAAGATGAATGATTAGAGAAAGAACACAAGAACTAAACTCAAAATTTCATAAATCAAAAGATCTTTGGAAAAAATCCCAAAAACCCTAAAAAAAAAGGTTTTTGTTCTTAAGAGAAAAAGAGAGAAAAAGCATATAAAAGGAGATAGATCTAAAAATCAGATCTATAAAATATAAAAAGGTGTTTGCTGAGTTGGGTCGGACCCGGGTCAACCCGGGACAAACCGGGTATTGACCCGGCCGAAACTTGGATACGTCTTCAGTGAATCAGTCATAACTTCTGAACCTGACATCCGAATGACTTGAATCCAACTCCTGTAGACAGCTATATCGTCCCTCTACAACTCTTATGAAGACCGTTTAGTTGATTCATACTGGAAGGCCTTCGTTTTGCCGGTTCTTTGGACGGTATCATCTTCTCTCGGCCAGACGGACATACCTTCAGTAAATCCGTCTTATCTCCCTATCCATATGTCCGAATAACCCGATTCAAACTCCTGTGTAAACCTGATTCACTCCTATACAACTTTCAAGAAGGTTGTCAAGGCTGATTCGGATCGGAGCGCCTTCGTCTAGACACATCTTTCCGGCATATTGGATGGACTTTGTATTCCACTTAGGTCCAACTTTCCAAATACGCCCAATTGCCTCCAATTACCTAGAAAATACTCCAAAACATGCAAGAACACACTAGACCTAGTGAAAATGCCCTAATCTCTAAATGAGACCTAAATGCAAGACAATACCATGATTATGCATGTAATCTACACAAAACTATAAATGAAATGCATGCTAAAACATGCAATATATGAGTATATCAATTCCCCCAAACTTAAACCTTTGCTTGTCCTCAAGCAAACAAGAATAAAGAAAGGGACAAGACTTTAAATGGGAGCTCAAATCCAAAAGTGCCATGAAAAGAATTCAACTCAATGTCCAAGTTACTAGCTCTAAGATGCGATCAAACAAGTCTACTCAAAAAGAGCTAGCCATATCCTTCCCTATACGAATCAAATTCAAGCCTTAACCTATACATGCATCAATATCATCCAATCCTTTAACATTCATTATTTGGTTCAAGTGAATCATGCTCATGCAAGGCAAATGAATTCATTTGGCTAGGGTAAAGGTTTTGAGACTAAGTTTATCTCAAATGTATGGGGTTTCACCAATGCAAGGGATCCCTCAATGAATGAACAAGCTTTAGCAAAATGCTAAGAGTAAAAAGCAATTTATGCATACAAGGATAGACTTACATCTACCCAATGCCTAAATCGTCTCTAATCCTAGCATATCTACCCATGAAGTCCTCATCCTAAGCTACCATTTTCTCACTTGGCCTTTTTGCCTTCACGCCCCATACTTGAACTTCTTCTTCCACTTCATCTTTTCTCACTTGGGGAATTTCTTATTCTCAATTGAATCTTGTGGTTTCGTGCTTCTTTTTGTTGTTTCTTTAGCTCTTCTTTCTTTCTTTTTCTTTGCCTTGCCTCATCATTTACCAATTGATGCTTTAGCCAACTTTTGGCTTTTTCCTTTGTTTCTATGAGGCTATAATTATCACTAAGAGCTATTCTTGATAACTTGCACTAACCACATCACAATATTGCATTCTCCTATCACCTTTACTTCCTTCTTTTGAACCCACTTCCTTCTTATCCACAATTCCATTAGTCACACATTTTCGTTCACACCAAACCCAAAACTTTCCTTTCCCACGAGCCTAGCCTAGTCTAGCCTTTGATGTTCGGCTAGATCTACATGCAATCCTATCCTTGTCGCCCTAAACTCAATATTTTTTGCCAAGTTTACTCGAAAAATTAGGCCTCACATACGCACATTAAAGATTTTGGCTTGAAAAGAGGGTAGGTTAAAGGTATGGTGAACCGTTCCAATGATGGGAATCAGCTACTTGGACTAGCAAAAGAGTGGTGAAAAGGATAAGAGAGCCCAAGTATGTATATGGTAACCATGAATTCACTATGCAATGCACAAACATGATAATTTCAATGTCAAAATTATGGTTTTCACTTAGGTAGGATTGAAATCAAATCAAGACTTGCTTTAGCTAAGACCCTAGTAATGAAACGCAAGATCGAAATATGGTTCATCCTTGATTTCAACACGAGATCAAAAGCATCAAACAACAAGCAACGAGGGCATTGAATCAAGCTCTAAATATGATACTTTACAAAGATAAATCTATCATTGCTCCTAATGCTCATGCAAAGCTTCCTAATATGCTATGCATCTAGACTCAATCCTATATGGAATGCATAAAAGTTCAAAAAATTTCAAATTTATTGAAAATACATGATATGCATGAGACTCAATATGCAAAAAAGCAAAATAAGATCACAAGACACAAAGTTAAATAACACAAAGACCCTCTCCCAAACTTAAATTACACAGTCCCTTGTGTAATAGAATCTTAAGAAAGAGTTAAACAATGCATGAAAGAAAGAAAAAGATATGATTCTAAATGCTATTCACAAAGTTTGGAGTATTACCTTGGAAATGAATTGAGGGAACGAGAGTGATCACCTCAATCCTACACAACTTTGTCCTTAAATCCATGACCATTAGACCATCAAGAACCTATTCACACTAAGCAAACCCATCAAAAAGAACAAGAAAACATAAAAAGACATAGAAACGAAAGTATGTACAATGATAAGCTTGGGGTGTCTCCCAAGAGAACTTTGTTTAAAGTCACTAAGCTTGACTTTGGTTACCCTTTTAGGCGGGTGAGAGAGGAGTGTGAGCACTCCAAGGCGGATCTTTGAGCTCGAGCTTGAGCACCTTGCTCATTACCTCTTCAAGACCGGCTTCGCCTTTTGCTTTGAGCTCGGGTGTGAGGATCGCCTTGACCGAGGCAAAAGGTTTGGGCCGTCCCTTGCAACTGATCTTGTACTCAATCACTCCATACTTGTACTTCCAAGGAGTGAGAGTCATGATGGAGGGCTTGTCTAGCACGGACTTTGACCCATCAAGCTTGCTTGGTTCGTTTTTCATCTTAGCCTTGGTCCTTGTTCTCTTCTTTGCAACCTCGCTACTTTTAACCTCAAATTCCATCGTTTTGTGGAAGAGGGATGCTAAACAATCTCCATCCAATGCATGGGCTTCTTCACCATTACCATAACCAAAAGCTCTTTCTCCATAAGATCCCTCCTTCTCAAAACTAGCCTTTGGAGGTGAAACCACCTCCATTGTTGCAAAACTACCCACGCGCTCAACTCTTGGAGCTTCAACCTCATCATCCTTGTGAACCATCAACTCTGTAGCATCGACCTTGGAACCGTAGAGAAGGTTGGAGATCTCATCAATTGCCTTTTCATGCTCATCAATTGTCATCAATACCACGACTTGTTCCTCAACCTAGCAACCATCAATTCTTTATATTTAGAGACTTGGAGGACTTTCTCATTCTCTATTAGAGACTCTTCATTCTCATCAATCAAATGTTCATCCACTTGGCTCCCATTACTTATTCCTTCAAGATTCTCCATGTGTTTACTTGAAAGGGAACATCCTTGAGCATTTTGATGATCTAGATGCATGATCCTAGAAGATAGGGCTCCAACCTTTCGGTGTAGATCATCATAAGAGCAATCAACCTTGTCATGAATCTCGGCCACCATCTTATTCAACTCATTTGCTCTATTAGCTTTCCCGGTTATGAGTTGTTGAAGCATAACTTTCATTTCAAGGTCTTGTTGTATACCCAAATCCACATTATCCTCCTCAAACCGTGTAGTGGCATCAAAATCTCCATCAAAGTGAATGGATTTTAGAGAGGCATTGATGAGCTTGTCTATCAATGTGGATTGCTTGTCCACTCTTTCGTTTAGAGCCTTCATTTCCTTAGTTCTCCTTTGCTCCTCATTATCACTCGTGGTCCTTGTAGCCCGAGCATACTCATCACATAGTTCTCTTCGCTTTGGGCAAAGTTCTCCACTAGTAGCTCTCCTTGTTCCACGGTGAGGTTTGTAAAATGCCCATTGCTAGCCCCATCCAAGGTCCATTTGTGTTCTTGATCAACTCCCAAATAGAAGATGCTAAGGATGGCTTCCTTCTTGAACCCGTGATGGGGACAATCTCGAGTATATCCTTTAAGTCTTCCCCATGCCTTATGAAAGCTTTCATTCATGCTTTGCTTGAAATTCGAGATGTCCCTTCTAGTTTGGACCGTTCTTTGTGTGGAGTAGAACTTGTTGAGAAAAATCTCCTTACAATCATCCCAAGAATTTACCAAGTGAGATGGCAACGTTCTCTCCCATTGGCTTGCTCTTTCTCCAAGAGAAAACGGAAACAAGATGAGCTTGATGCTATCATGGGGCACTCCTCCGGTTCTAAACGTGTCACACAACCTCTCAAAGGAATCCAAGTGATCATAAGGGTTTTCCACCTTTGTCCCCAAGAATCTAGACTCTTGAATCAACATAACAAAGCTTGTCTTGATCTCATATGCCTCGGCTTCGATTGGTGGTGGGTGAATTCCATATCTTGATCCATGGTAACATGGAGTGTCAAAACACCCAACCTTTGGTTTCTCCTTTGGAACTTGGATTGGATTTGATGCCAATTCTTGAGGTTGTGGCATTTCTTGAGGTTGTGCGGCTTGAAGAATGTTAATTTGGTAGTCCATCTCCAACACCTCAGGTGACCTTGTCTCTCCATCACTTTTTCTTTGGACTTGGTACCCTCTTTGATCGTCTGTATCCAATACTTCAAGTGATCTTGTCTTTCCATTGCTCTTTTTTTGATTTGGTACCTTTGAAAGCACAAGAGAACTAAGGAAGACAAGTTAGTGACAATGTACAAGAGAAAATTCATCATCTCGATGAGATGCATGCTCTTAGTGATGTGCATTAACATAATGTAAATAAAAGCTTGATCTCAAAAAGAATCTAAATCCTATTGACTAAACTAGAACCCCAAATTGGCAACGGCGCCAATTGATAAATAGAATTTTATCCTACTCAAGAATCAATCCTAAATACACATGTCATTGTAGTGTTTTAGGTGTCAATCCAATCTAGGGTCTAGTTCAATGCAACAAGAATACAAGACACTCTTTAATTCAAGCAAACAAAGTGGTTTTGGTTATTAAGCTAGTGAACTATTAATTAAAAGACAAGTGACAAGAGGTAAAGACACTAAACGGTGAATAAAACAATGATAAAAGGCGAATTCAAGGATAAGGTAATTGAGATAAGGCAATCCAATGGCTAATTAATGATGTCCAATGCTTAATGAAGACTAATCCCTAGGCAAAAATCACTAATCTTAACTAATCATTTCTCAAGGTATTAATTACTTTGCTAATCACTAATTCAAGATCAAATTCTCATTTGTGAATCACTAATTAGCAAGTTTTAAGCCTAAACATTCAAGATCAACCAAATAATCACTCTAGACAACTAATCTTTTAGGTTAGAAATGAATATCTCTTGATTAGTTCATCAAGGCATTTCATCGAACACCTTGTGTGCATGAAATGCCTTATGATCTAGATCCACTTTCTCAAGCTAGATCTAGCTTTAAAACCACTAATCAAGAAGGGAAATCATATAATCTAATCCTAGACATCATTAATCATCCATCAAATCACCTTAAATTTACCAAATCCTCAAATCCTAAAAAACTACTCACTAATCATGAAGAACACACCAAATCTTGTGAAAGAGGTGATGTTAATCATGATTAGAGATTAGGAAGATGAAGGATTAGAGAAAGAACACAAGAACTAAATTCAAAATTTCATAAATCAAAAGATCTTTGGGAAAAATCCCCAAAATCCTAAAAAGAGAGGTTTTTGTTCTTGAGAGAAAAAGAGAGAAAAAGCATAAAAAGGAGATAGATCTAAAAATCAGATCTATAAAATATAAAAAGGTGTTTGCTGAGTTGGGTCGGACCCGGGTCAACCCGGTACAAACCGGGTATTGACCCGGCAGAAACTTGGATACGTCTTCAGTGAATCAGTCATAACTTCTGAACCTGACATCCGAATGACTTGAATCCAACTCCTGTAGACAGCTATCTCGTCCCTCTACAACTCTTATGAAGACCGTTTGAGTTGATTCATACCTGAAGGCCTTCGTTTTGCCGGTTCTTTGGACGGTATCATCTTCTCTCGGCCAGATGGACATACCTTCAGTAAATCCGTCTTATCTCCCTATCCATATGTCCGAATAACCCGATTCAAACTCCTGTGTAAACCTGATTCACTCCTCTACAACTTTCAAGAAGGTTGTCAAGGCTGATTCGGATCGGAGCGCCCTCGTCTAGACACATCTTTCCGGCGTCTTGGATGGACTTTGTACTCCACTTAGGTCCAACTCTCCAAATACGCCCAATTGCCTCCAATTACCTAGAAAATACTCCAAAATATGCAAGAACACACTAGACCTAGTGAAAATGCCCCAATTTCTAAATGAGACCTAAATGCAAGACAAGACCATGATTATGCATGTAATCTACACAAAACTATAAATGAAATGCATGCTAAAACATGCAATATATGAGTATATCAGGAGTCAATGTGTCACATGGGTATGTCTGATAAGATTTATAAAATAAAAATGTAATATCAAATTCAGTTTGTCTAGTACTATTTGGGTCAGTAACAATAATTCGTTTCAGTAATCAGACCCGTCTTCGCAATTTCATGAGAGCTCACACAACTAAAATGTTATATTTTTCAAAGTAATGAAATGCTAGATTGCATGGAAATTATGTTAGAGATTTGTTTTCCGTTTTGGAAACGAAATCAGTAACTATATTTCCGTTAAAAGAAACCCTTAATTACAAAAAATTATAAAATGCGGTCATTCAGACTTTGGTGGTTAAGATGTTTTTCTTGCTATATCGCTCTTATCAAACTGAGGAATATTTGATGCATGATATATATTATATTCATGTTTTAGCTTGATTTAATAATTAAGAAAGCAGTAAAGTACAAAAACCCAAATTTGTTTCTTTTCAACTTCACTCGCCATTTTGTTCTTGTCGTTGTCTCAAATTTTTATTTTTTCTTACTCTTACGTTTTCCTTCTGATCCCAAACATCATTTTTTGGCTTCCGATGTTATTTCTTATACTACCAGTTTAGGAACTTTACTACTTTTCTTTATATATCTTAAAACTACGTACGTTTGTAATGAAACCTTAATTACTTTATGGGGGTGATGTATACGATTCGAAACAGTACAGTACGTATAATTACAGTTAGTAGTGTGAATGCGGTTAAAATAGTATAGTTGAATTTTAAATACTCTTTCCATTTTCGACATTAGATATGTCCTTTTGAAAAAATATTGTTTTGCAAAAAAAAAAAAAATAACTGATGTGATTGGTGGGTGAGTCGTGTGACGTGTACCACTTTTTGTATAGTTTATTCAGTGAAACTTTAAGAAGATAACGGTAAAATGAGACGTTCAAAGGCTGGTACTACTAGAACAAAACAGAAAAACTACCGCTATCACTTTTCGTTAGAGTATATTATTGTAAAGTATATATATTTTTTAAAAATATTTATAAATAAGAGTAATTCGGAAGATAAATGTAAAAAGAGAAAAAGAAACAAAAACAGAGAAAACAATTCTATTCATTGTCATTACTCATCATAATCAAATTATAGTATATACGTTTTTGTTTTTTTTACATTTCTGGTATAGTGATACACCAAAATTCGATGTTTAAACACATTATTTTCGAGAAACTTAATAGAAGTTTTTACAAAGATTACTTGAGATCGCTTTGTTTCTTCTCTTAATATTACGTATATATATATACCCAATTTCAAAACAATTACATGCGAATATAGCAGGGAAGAAGAAAACAATCTATATATGAAGTCTTCAATCATGGCACTCTAAGCTTGGCCATATGAACAATAAATTATTTGAAATTCCAGTGAGAAAAGATGTTTACAAGCCTAAGACAAAAAATTGGAAGTTGACAAACAAACAAAAACGTTTAATTGCAATTTCATGCATGAAGAGTATATATGGAAATACACAAAGTAAGATTTGGTTTGGGTAAACATGCACACTCAGTTTTATGAGATTATATATATCAACTCTTCATTTTCATTGGAAAATCTGTAGTACTTTATAAGTTTTATCGGTGGCTATAATAAAAGTACGGGTTCGTATTCCATGTGAATGCAAGGTCACCAGAACACAATGATGGAGGTTACCCAAAGGCTTTTATCTGTATCATTAGATTTGACAACGTTCATCAAGTGCGATACATCAGTATCTGCAAAGTGACTTGTGGCTACAAGTTACCCAATTTCTAGATTTCTTCTAAAAAGTCGTCCATTTGGGGTTTTCTTCAATCAAATGTAAAATTTATTCAACCAAAAAAACTGTTGTTACAATGAATGCGTCTTTATATTTGAAACGGCTAAACATTTACAAGCAGAAATTAGATGATGGAAATATCAAGCTCGTTACATCGTAGGTGTAATCACCCATGTTTCGAAGAGAGTTGATTCGATTTCGCACATTCTTGCCAATGAATTTGATGATAAGGTTGAGTGGTGCTTCTCCATGCTTGCGCTTATTCCTTTCGTGCCAGAGATGATAGATGGTCGACTAAAACACGTACCGGAAGAGGAAGAGTGTATGTCAATCGAGAATAGGGCTGGTTAGAAGCATGATATTATTTGTTCTTCTCGTTTCTTCTTTGTTTTGTTTCTTTGCAAGGCCGGTCTAATGTTTCTGGGGACCATATCTAAGATGAGAAAAATTGTTTCTCTCTCGTATGTTTTTTGATTAGTGTAAAAAAACAAAAAAAAGGCAAACTATAAATTTGAGCCCCGAAGCCATGGTTACTTTTGAGCTCTGTCTATGGACCGGTCCGACCGAACATGTTTTTTTTTGGGTCGGGTTTGGGTTTGATTTGCTTTGGATTATTAATTTGGTTAGATTAGGTTTAGGTTAGGTTTAGGTTGTAAACCGATA
Source organism: Eutrema japonicum (assembly GCA_030161315.1). Lineage (NCBI taxonomy): Eukaryota > Viridiplantae > Streptophyta > Magnoliopsida > Brassicales > Brassicaceae > Eutrema > Eutrema japonicum. The sequence goes on from BSQW01000001.1 coordinate 14,434,378, forward strand.
AACCTAATATTTATGGGTAAATAAATTTCAAACTTTGATTTCGCGGGGAAATATGTTTCAAAATTTCAAATAATGAGAAAATAACACTATGACTTAATTTTGTGTACATGTGATATTATATGAAAGTTTCTATGGAAAAATATATCGGCAACCTTTTTTTTTGGGGTTATTTATGGTATTTTTGTTTTTGAAGTCAAAATCACACCATTTTCCCTTTTTTATCAACCATGCGAAAAAAGGAATGACTCGACCAAGTTGGCACTTTAGTGCATACAACTGAAAAAAGAAAATTTATAAAATGCTAGTTAAGGACCAAAGTATCAGCATGACCATTCTGACAACGTGGAATATTAGAAACTCTAGAAAAAGGGAAAAAGAGGCCGAAGCTATATTTTCAACCGGAAAAATTTATAACCCGTTTATTGTTATTGTTAATTGTTTGCCATATAGGCAAAATTTAAAATCTAAAGCCGTGTTAGAACGGTTTGGCTCGGTTTCTAAGAACCAAGATTCATTTCGGGCAAATATATAAGTTTCTTTTTTGTTTGGGTCAGGCTTCGGCAGAAATATTTTTTTTTTTTTTTGTATGTTAATGAGGGAAAATCCTGAGCCTTTCGAGCCTGGACTAATAAATCTGAGTTGCCGATGCACGCTTATAATATGCTAAGCAGAGCATTGGTGGCCAAAGGAAATTTAACCCAAAGGACAAAGCACATACCCATACTAGCCAATTTGACTACTATCACTGGGATACGACCACTTGGTTAAGCAAAGATAAGTTATTTTGACTTTTTAAATTTACAACCGATTCATTAGGGTATATATATATTAAAAAAATCGATCCAAAAATACCATAAATAGACTTAGTTCGGTTTATTGAGTTTTATTTTCTTATACCATCGGAAACTCCAAAACTTATACTAAACCAAGAAAAAACTAAAACAAACTTACTTTTCTTTACAGAAAAAAATCCTCAAATTAAGGATATTTTTCTATAAAAAAAAAATCATGATCTTAAGACTTACTTTAAAAAGAAATCATACCAAATCAAAACAACTAATTTTGATTAAAATATGGTTCTTATATACTAAAACCGAAAAAATCAATAACCGAGCCGATTATTGAAAAACCCTGAATCCCAAAAACACTTCAAACTTGTCTTATGTTATCTAAAGGAGGAAGCTGAGTGGAAGTATTCAAATTCCAAAGATCATCGTCCCACACAACATCCTCGAACAAAACTCCATAGTTTTTCTCAACAAACTCCACGTCCCAATATGAAGGCAACCAAACGGTGCTCCACGTCATCAGCTCGTCGGCCAAAACATCTTCGGCATTGAGCCTCATCCCCCACAATTCCTCCTCCTCCTCCACGGCCGCAGCCGCAGCCACCGTTGCTGCAGCAGCCAATGCATCCACTTGCTCCACCACCACCACCACCTCCATTTTCCTCTCCCCCTCCTCCTCTTCCTTCAGTTTCTGTTTCTTTCTCTCCCTCTTCATGTAAATGATCAATGCATGTATGAGTGCAGGTAGAGAACGGATATTTAAAGGAGGGATCGAAAGAGGAAAATAAGTTTTCAGAAGAGAATGTGTCAGAAGAGACATGGGTTTAGGACATGGAAGCTAGAGAGAGAGAGACTATAGTTGCTTAACCACACACCATCTGTCTGTTCCTTTGGCCCTACGTGTCTTCCATTACTTTTTGCTTACAAATATCTTTGAGAGTGCTTCACCAGAATAATTTTTTTTAATGTGTTGAAAAAAACAAAATGCCGCCCAGAAGAAATTGAAATCCCCGCACGTACTAATTGTTCTATTTTTCCATTTTATTTTTCTTCTTATGTTGTTCCTTCCTTATGAAGTGATAGAAACAAAAAAAGAGAAATTGGTTCGATTTTGTTTTTTACTTTAAAAAGGTGGGAAAATGATATTAAAAATAGTGGAATTCCCACCTGGACCGGAAATAGAACCAACCGTTCATGAGAAAGAGACAAAAGTGTGAATTTTGGAAAGGACGAGTTGAGATTGTGTGTATACGAAGGGGCAAGTCATCAGTGGACCTTTCTCACGCACACGACCATGACGATGTGAATCAACTATTATATTCTTCTTCTTTTTTTTCTTCTTCATTTTGTTTTGGAATACATAAATGGTTCCAAATTAGCACATTTATCCTAATGGCAGGTGAAAAAATAATAGAATATTTACATTTATTGTCACTTAATCAAAACATAATTTGTGTTTTAATATTTTCCAAATTCTAAAAAATTAAATAACACTTTCTCTATTGAAAAGATAATTTTGTTCCTACTTATTATTGGTCCGTATACTATACATCGTTGATTCGTGTAATCAGGACCGGCCCGGAGGTACATGTTGCCTAAAGCAAAAAAAAAAATTTTGCGCCCAAAACTTTATACAAAAAAAAAAAAAAAAAATTTGCCACCTCAAAATCTTGCGCCTAAAGCTGGTGCTTCTTCTGCTTTAGTCCAGGACCGGCCCTACGTGCAATACTGTACATGGATACGACTGGAAAATCAACGCGTGAACAGTACACAATGTGTTACTTATTTTTCCAATTTTTGTAAAATACTAATACACAAACAATGTTTTCACAAAATGAACGTACACGCAAAAATCCCCCCATAAATAACAGGGCTTTCACGATAATTGACTGATGCAATAGTATATATTGAAAGGTTTGGTGGCAACGGAACGAATATACAAACTAACCAAACTACTTGGTTAGGTTTAGATATTTACGGTTTGATAACATGGTTTTAGGATTATTTAAACAGAAATGTTTGATAACATGGTTAGGACTGAGGGCGGTTTGGAAGTTGCCCTCTCTTAGGCCCTCTCAACGCCTTCCGCAACACATCGTTTGCAACTCCGCGTTAACGGCGAGAATTTTCCCGGAAAAGAACTCAATTTCTCTTGGTACGGAGAAAAGAGAAACAGAGAGAAAGTCTTCCCTTTTTGTTCAGTCTTCGTATTTTTACAAGTGTCCATGAAGTCATGTGTATTTGCAAAATATACAAGTGTAATTCCAAGTTTCAGTTTTTCTTTTCCAAATTTTATGATTTGAAATATGACACGCTATTTCTTCACATAACACATTTTTTGGAGAAGATCCACACTCTTTGTTAAAATCATATGTGAAAACGACATTTCCTTAATTACGATTTTACCATCTATTTTTTTCTGTATTTTTTACCCAAAATTATGTCATCTACCTAAATAATTCTTACAAAATTTAGTTATTGGATGAGTTGGTAATGTACCAAACTTTTTTACCGGCGGTGGTCCAATTTTTTCGATAGCCAATCTCTACTAAAACTATCATTTAGTGTATATTCCCATTTAATAATGCGACCATTACAACTTTTGAACATACTTGGCCTAAAGCAAATGTTCTAGTGGCCTTATGTAAGGACTAAAGGTGGTAATAGTGTCATAATAATATATTGATTAATCTAAATGCGGTTAGCTCAACAGTTAAAATGATGTTGTTATGATACCCGGAATTGACTCCTAGATACTACAATTGAGAAATGATGATTTATACACTAGCCACAAGTACATATTGTTAAAGCTGGTCTCAAATATAGCGAGATTATGGACCCAAAGAACCATGATATCTTTGTTATTAAAAAAAAAAAAGATAATACATAGATTTTCTTCATAGTGTTTTTTGTTTTTAATGTTAAAATTGTAAGACCTGCCAAAAAAGCCTACAAACACAAAAGCTTATTAAACGGCTAAGTGAGAATTTTGTCTTGTTATGAATTCTGAAGTCTAAAAATAGTTTACTAAATATATAGTATACATGGCTTAGTAAACGGGCTAAGTGATCCTTTCTTTGTGCATTTCCCAGTGTTTCTGACAATGCTTGTCGACAATGACCCAGTCCTGGTGCTTCTCTACTGCTCTTTACCAGAATCATTAACCAATATAGATAGGGGTGTCAATTAGGGCCAAAGCCCGAGGCCCGGCCGGCCCGGCTCGGTCATGAAAAACAGCGGGCTCGGACCTAAAAATAAAAGCCCAAAAAAATTGGTTCTTTCGGGTTAAGCCCGATCGGGCTAGTGTGTTTTTCGGGTTTAGCCTGATCGGGCTCGGGCTAGCCCGAAAAGCCCCAAACTATTTGATTACGTATGTCTTATTAAATTTGGGTTCGCTTATCATATGATTTCAAAACGTATGAAAAACGTACCAGAAGAAGGAAAGTCTAAATTGACTCTATACTTAGAAGACGATATGTTGGAACTGACTTTTTATGAAAACATGGATGTTTTATAATGGTAGAAGTGTCAGTCACAACATTATGGTGAGTTAGCTCGTATGACATGTGATGTTCTAAGCATTCCGATAACTACAGTGGCATCATTGATGTTGGTGCGCATGTCTTAGATAAATATAGAAATCGTCTTTTACCAAAAAACGTTGAAGCACTAATTTGTACATGCACTTGGTTGGATGAGTTTACATTTCATGATCCATGTACCATTATCATTCATCTATATTTACTTCATATTTTTAAAAACTTTATCTATAGACTTTCAATGACATTTCTATATGATTTATACCTCTAAATACTTAATATTATTTTACTTTTTTTTTATCTGTAGCTTTTGATGAAGATTTAGAAGACGATGAAAGAGATTCTAATCTGAACTTTACTACCTAGATTTGAAGTGTTTTGATTTTATGTTTTATTTAGTAATACAATTTATTTGAATTTTATTTGTTTTTTAGTCAAACTTTTTCTTTTAAATTTAATTGGATTTGATATAATACATTTAAATTTAGATTTATTTTGATAAATATTTTGTTTTAATTATTTTTCAATTGACAATTGTGATTTTTTGTGTTTGTAAAAAAAAAGCCCGAAAAGCCCTAGAGCCCTATCTGGACCGGGCTTTAGAATATAGATCCGATTTTTTTTCGGACCGGACTCAAATATATGCAGGCTTTACTGGTTTCGGGCCTGGCCGGGCCAGCCCGATTGACATTCCTAAATATAGAGTAACTAAACAAAAAAGTGACATCGCTGATGACCCTTCTGACTCACACTGTCAATCCACCATCTATAGTCTAAAACAACTAGAGAATCTCTCGAAATTAGCTTTTTGATGCGACAAATTTTTCCCACTCTTTTGTAAAGGTATATCTTTCAAGAATTGAGTTATACCTATGTTCAAAGTTCCACATACGTTTATGTGTATATCCTGGATTGACAAAACAAGGTCTTCATTGGGGAACACTTCATCAACTTCATCAATTATAGATTTAAATCCAACTATAATATTCATGGGGAACACTTCAGTCTTTGGATTATAGTTGGATTTAAATCTATAATTGAATGAAGATTATAATCTAGATAAATATATTTTTTTTGGCTAAAAAAAAACAGGAAACACTTCAGTCTTTGGATTATATAGTTGGATTTAAATCTATCATATAATTTTCTTTTTATAGAAAAAAAAAGTAACCTCAAATCCCATTCTAACCTAAATTCGAGCCGGCTACAAGAGTCCAACGCCTCTATAAATAATGCATAAAGAGAAGGCAACGCTGCAACAAGGAAAATAAACCTTAAAAGCACATCTGGTATTCTTGGTAATGGAGGATTGGGAATTCGAAGAACTAATAATGCCTTGTCCACTCGACACCAACGATCAATTATTCTTTAACTTTGAAATCGATATTGGAAGAGGATATGCAAGTCTGGTTGGATGAGAGCCCCACTGATATCCGAGTTAGACCGGCAAGTAAGTTTGCGGTTGACTCTTTGTCAAGGAAAGCATACAAGAAGACGATGTCCAGTTCCGACATGTGCACAATTTGTTTGGATGAGTTTAAGATGGGAGAAAGAGTTGTGACCTTACCCTGTGGACACGAGTTTGATAATAGCTGTATCCTCGAGTAGTTTGCCACAAATCATGTTTGTCCATTGTGCCGTTTCGAGATGCCATACAAACTACTACTAACGAACCCTAGAATTAGTTTCAATTTCTTTCAAGGGTTTTCAGTCGTTGGCTTCTTTATTTTTTTTTGCTATGAATGTAAATATTATCGTTCTGGTATTACAAAATGTGTTAACAAATTGTTCAACATAAAATAATTGATCCCATGACAAAAAAAATAAAAAAACATGGAAGCAAATTCAATCGGTACAAATTTCGACACCGTAGCAATGAAGCAATTGGTATCAAACCAGTAGCTATAAAAAGCTTGAAAACTCGAGGTTAAATGGAATTGAGATATGATCGATAGGAGAAAAGCACCAAGAATTACTGAAGAAACATCCATTATGCAGATTAGAAGTTGTTTCATCCGGCAGCCCGAAGAAAGAATTATTCCTCAGAGGAGGCCCAAACCATGACATCCTCAGCCAAGCTTCGACGCTCAACCGTTAAATCTTGATCCAACACTTAAAAGGGACCTAGAAACGCTACTCGCTCAAGCCAAGATCCTCCTGATGTCGGCGAGCAGAACCAAGCGACAACAAGCTCACATAGCCTTACTACCTCCTCCAAAACGCAAGATAAACAAGACACAAACCAAACATATAGTCTTTGGCTTCTTAATACTATATGTTTCTATAAAGTTGATTTATCATTCAAAACGTTTCTTCTTATTAATGGTTTTGTATATTTTAAGAGGTAAGACAAGGTAGATGAGCAATATTTAATTCTGAGGTAGAGAAACCGTACTCAGTTGGTAGAGAGAGACTTCAAAGCCAACTCATTGTTGGTAGAGAGAGACTTCAAAGCCAACTCATTGGCACAAGTAATCGAAGTCTCTCTCTACCAACTGTGCACCGTTTCTCTACCTCAGCATTAAATATTGCTCATCTACAACTGTGATTCCTCATTTTTTTTGTTTCCGACGCCTCATGTGGGTTAATGAGTATGTTTAGTGCTGTATTGGACTACGTTGATTACCCTTCTGACTAATTCAAGAGTGCTAAGATTATTCATATCTCGATCGTAAAACACAGATCTAGAACATATAAGCGATCCATCTATCTAAGTTGAGTAAATGAAAAGAGCAAAGCGGTCTAAAGGAGGCCAGAGAGAGAAGCTGGCGGCTGAATATTTCTAGGATGGCACAAGTACAATGCATAAAAAACAAAAAACAAACTTAGTCTCCTAGGCACTGGAAACTTGATTTCTTCTTCTTTTTCAACCAAGCCATAGCTAGTTCTGCCAAAGAAATATATTTACTAGATCCATATTATAGATTTCTTACATCTAGATGCCACTCAAATACCTCTTTAAACAAACACACATACCACAACACAGCTATTATCAGAAGATGCAAGCAAGACCTCCATATCTTCAACACCGTTTAATTAATTCTCTCTGTACAGAAGCATTAGAAGCGTGTCTGTTTCCTCCCTTACTGCGTGAGTCAATTTCTTGTCACGTGATACCTCGAGGTACCTTTTGCAACAGGTAACATTACCTCGTTCAGACCTCAGAAAACAGGGATATACTAAACAAGCTGTAGACGAACTACATTAAGTTTGAGGACTTCCCTTCTGCTGCTACTGTGGGCGCAGCCCGATAAGAGACATTAACTAGTTGGGCAGCAGCACGAGCAGCTGTTGTTGCACGATCAGCGCTAGCTAGAGCAGCCCGAGCTCTCTCCATTACATCAGTCTGATCCCGTCTAGTATCAAGAGGCGCTTGAGAAGCTGAAGTCAGCTTAGATGGTGACATGTTTTTGCTCACTGAATTTTGAGCTTGAAGCTGCTCGAGTCTCTGTGTAACCTCTGCAGGCAGAATTTCAGCTTCCCTGGAAACCAAAGACTGAGTGTAGCCTTGTTGGGATGGTCGAGATTCAGAGAGACCATCTTGACGATGCATTTTCTTAGCTCCACCCTACAAATGACATTAGAACGAAACTATCAACTTTATAAAGGTAACTCATTTGGTTTGCAACATATTCATTTGGTTTAAAACATTTCCAAGACATTTTCAAAATCGTTGAAGCCCATGCAAGAGTAAAACCTTTATATTGAACCAAACTCGGCATTCACATTCAGTAACCGCTAGGCGTGGGAAGATCATCAATTTATTGATATGCCCTATTAAATATCTACCAGACAATCGTAATGATCTATGATGGACGCGTATAGAAATGTTTTGTCAAGTAGTTCTTAAAATTGGAGTTGTGGTTTTCAATTCAATGTCATAGCTGAGTTGTATCAAATTTCACATCTGATTTAGGAGACCAAACAATGTGAATGTTACAGACTAGCTTTCCCTTATATTGATAAATCCGGGTTCAGAGAATGGTACCAGTAGGTCTTCATGGCTCTTCAAGAACTCTGCTTCTGTGGCAGAAGAATCCCAGTTCAAATTATACTCCTTTGCAATTTCCTTCAAAATTTTGAGCCTTGCCTCTCCCGATGGGCTGGCAGGAGAAAGCTTTTCAATGATCTACCCAAAAAAAAGTAAAACAATCCAGCTAGTCAAGCACTTCATTCAAGACTGCATTTCTCTCGATATGTATACATAAAACATGAATAAAAAAAAAAACTAGCCCCCAAGTAGTATACTAACTGTACGGTTGACACCAGAATCGGGACGGAGCTCAGAAGAAACCATGATAAATTCTTTTCCATATTTTGTACCAAACAGATTCTTAATTTGAAGAAGATCAGGCACTTCTGAGCACCTTGGAGCTGCAAAGATGATGCTAGCAATAGCTTCTCTCAACTCTCTCGGACATTCCCTATTCGATTGAAATCCAAAAGACACACATAGAACATATAGATGATCACATCAAATCCGCGTTCGTAAACTCGATCACAGATGAAATCCGAAAGACTCACTTTTGACTTTCAAGAATTGGGACACGGGCAAGTACAAACTCGCAGAATAGCTCCAAAATCTCATAGGCTGCCCATAAATTCATTTCTCTGATCACATGCTCCACCTAATTTCATACAAGAACATAGGATCTGATTTTCGATTGTAAGAAATAAGATACACAGTTGGAATGAGAATGATGAAATGGGTCAAAAAGGAATGACCCTGATTCGAGCGATGGGTTCCTGTCCAGCTTGTAAGAACTGGGCAATCTCCTTCTTCATATGTTTGAGCTGCATATCTCTCTTGTTTTGCAGCAATTTCATCCGAGCAATCGCCAAGTTCAAGCATGTCTTGCTGCCAAAATTAAGCAGACGAAAAGTAATTGCTTAAACTTTTGTGAAGAATCAAATAAAAAAGAGTCTAATTCGATGAAGAAAAGAGAAATTGATGCCATCCATTAACAAAATTTTGAAGAACCCTAGCTTCAAAAACCCAAATCCTAAAACGAGAAAACGTATAAGGAAACAGCGAAAGAGCAGAATTTGAGGCGGGAAAGTGGGAAAGGGAGCGAAGAAGAAGAAGGAGAAACCATTTCGCGCCAAAGACTCCACGGTTGAAGAGTTGGTTTAACAGCGACATCGGATCGGATCGGATCGGATCGGATCAGATCGGAACGGAGCGGAGGAAGCCACCGGTTGCTGAATTCTTTCAATGGCGCAGGTTGGTGATTGATTCGATCATCGATTTGGGAAAAGCAAAACGAACATAGTGAAAATAGTTCTCTGCTTCGCGGAACACGCTACCTGCATAAAGCTACCCATTAATAAGCGCGCGTGAAAACGAGAGTGGAAAATAATTTTAATCGCTTAAACATACTACCAAGAAAATTCTCAAAAAAAAAATCATGAACTGATCATTCAAATCACGAATTATCGCATAAACAGTGTATTGATATTTTATTTAAATATCTAACTTTTGTTGACTAAACCAAATTAGACACGTTCTGAAATTTTTTGAAATTGTTATTCTTTTAAGTGCTCCACATACACTTTCAAGGAACTGTTACAAACTTAACTCTATAGGTTTTGATGATTAAGCCAACCATAACATTATACCTTTACTGAAGGAGGAAACACCGAACAATGCTAAAACATCATTAATCAAGCATCTAACTATGATTCCATTAAGAGCTATCATTAATCTAATGATAGATTCTACCCACGTACAATACATAATTAAGATAGCAAAAATTAATATAAGCAAGCACAAAAATGTATAGAATCGGGTAAAAGTTGAGAGGATTTTCTCAGAATCTAAAGTCGTGTTTGTAAGACATATCATAGCCCATGCAGATTTTCTAAAATGCATTTTCTTAGCAGAAAAAGGGAGATTTTGAAAATGTCAATTGATTTTTATGTGTGTGTCAACTATCAATTAAAATTTAATTGCATCAATAGTATATTTTGAGATGCATCAATAGTATATTTTGAGAAATATAAACATTTTATAGTAGTGATAATCAACTTTTAACACATATCATCATACATTGGCTATAAAATTGCCAGATATCTCAGTTTTAATAGTAGCATAAAAACAATTCTATTAGAAATTAAAATTGAATGAAATCAATAGTGAGAAGTTGAAAAATATTGATAGATGCCAGGGTTCAATGAATTAAGCATATCGTAATTTAAAAAAAAAAAAAAACACACAACATGTCAAATTCAATTAATGCATCTGATATATTTTAGTAACGAAGAGAAACGGAAAAAAAAAAAAAATTAACACTGCATTAATTGTATGTAAATATTATAATGTTCTTATTCATCAATTTATGATACCACTTTTTAAAAGTACCACTGTTTGTTGTATTCGTTATAAAACCTTATACAACTTTTAAAAATATGATTTATAAATCTTTATAAATTTGAATTTTTATAAGCAACTTTTATAAACGTTTATAAAAGTGGTATTGGTATTTTTAAAAATTAACAAAATTTTGGTACTTTTGAAAAAGGTATCACAAAGGTATTTTAATAAATTCCCTTTAAAAACATTAATGAGAGATTTTATAATAAGTGAATTTAGTAAATATTAATGGTTAATAAATTAGCAACCAATAATTCAAAATTAGTTCTCTCTCCACATTGTTTCAAAAACCGAACGAAAATACCACTCGATCCAACACAAGGAAGAATTGAGGCGAGCAGTGAATTGTTAATAGATAACTATTGAGTTAACATAATAATTAATATATTATCACGATAAATTTATGTTTATCACGTTAACCCAATTATCATATAGTAAATTCACGTGTTAACAATAATATCTGATACGTATAATGTGCTAACAATACTATCCAATATTTATAACGAGCTAGCATAGTAAATATCCGGATAATAATTGTGAATAACATAAAAACGTTTGTGATTTTTAGTGGATAACTATTTAATTTAAAATGCTAATTAATATATTATCGCAATAAGTTTATATTTATCTTTTTAACCCAATTATCATATAGTATGTTAACATGTTAACAATAATTTCCAACGATTGTAACATGTTAACAATAATATCTATATTTATAACGTGCTAATATATTAAATATCATGATAATATTTGTGGATAACTTCATTAATACAAATATTCACCAATCACCACCCTCCACTATTGTTGCCTGACACCGTCGTCGTCACCACCACCTTCGTCGGCGCTGACACTGTTACCGACACTATCACCGTTCTCCACTAACGTCATCAACATCATTGTCACCACCAGATTCACCATCGCTGTTACCGTCACCATCAACACCACCGTTTACGATACCATCGTTGTCACGAACACCACCTCCATCTTCATTATCTTCCATTACCGAGAATAAGTAAAAAGAAGAGGAAGAAGAAATAGAAAGAAGAAGGGAAGAAGAAGCTGAATGTGATAAAGAGAGAGAAATATGTTAGTTCGGGATATAATTGTATTTTTACATACGAATAGTGTCGATAAACAGTGTATATTACTAATTTTCAGATTATCTGTTGCTAGTTAGTGGTATTATTTTTTTATAATTTAACATAAAAATTCTTAATTAACCTACACTAAAAATATTAATATTATATTAAAGATTCTCTGGAATGGAAGCAAAATTTTGTGATGAGATACTTCAAAGATATCTCAACAATGAAAATGCTCTTAGACCATCTCCAATGGTAGAACCCCTCATGGGGTTCTTACCAATATTTTAATTATAAATTTTAAGAACCTCTTTCTAAGAACCCAAAAAAAGTTCTTAAATAAGAACTTTAAGAACCTTTTTTTTCAAAGTTAAGAACCTCTCTAATATTTATCATTATTTGTCATTATAAAATTTTAAGAACCTCTCCTCTAAGAACCCCCATTGGAGATGCTCTTAGACCATCTTAGACTTCAATATTATCTCGAGTCTCCCACTTTTTTGTTCAGTTTAGTTTTATAGAGAAAGAGTTTTGATATCTATGTTTAAAAAAAAAAAAATATGCCTGGAATCAGGTTCTCATCACCATTCTCTCGTTCTCCCCTCCTTACTTTCACTACCATTTTCCAACGACAACGATCAGTCACCATGTGCATGGACCATTCAGGGCATAACAATCTCAAGGACAAAGTGGTCCTCATCACAGGAACCACCGGCACTGGTAAGTCACGCCTCTCCGTCGACCTCGCCACCCGTTTTTCAGCTGAGATCATCAACTCGGACAAAATGTAAATCTACAAGGGATTGGATATTGCAACAAATCTTATCCCAGTCCATGAGCAAGGCGGAGTACCTCACCATCTTTTGGGTGAGTTTCACCCAGAAGACAGAGAAGTTACCCCTACAGAGTTCCGCTCTTTGGCGACATTGTACATCTCTAAAGTGGTTTCCAGACGGAAACTCCCGATTGTAGTCGGCGGATCCAACTCTTTCAATCACACCCTGAAAATGATCCATTCTCACCCGAATCTAGTCTTTCCTCGATCTGCTCCGAGCTGAGGTACAAATGTTGCATCCTCTGTGTGCATGTTTCAGAGCCGATTCTGTTCCAACACATGTCCAACCGGGTCGACCTGATGATTGAGTTGGGATTGTTTGAGCAGCTCGCCGCTTTCTACGACCCTGTAGTAGATTCAGGGCCACGAATGGGGGTTCGGAAGACGATAGGGGTAGAGGAGTTCGACATGTACTTTAGAGTGTACCCGAGGGAGGGAAACAAGGAAATGTGGAACTCGGCAAGAAAAGAGGCGTACGAGGAGGCAGTGAAGAAGATGAAAGAGAGGACGTGTAGGCTGGTGAACAAGCAGAAAGAAAAGATCATGAAGCTGATAAGAGGTGGTTGGGAGGTTAAGAGGCTTGACGCCACCGCTGCAATTATGGCTGAGCTGTATCAGGGAGAAGGAAAAAGTAAGAGAGATATCTGGGAGAAGTACGTTGTGGAGGAAAGCGTCAAGATTGTGAGGCGCTTCTTGTTGGATGGGTAGGTTTTATTTTTCCAGTTAAACAACAAGTAATTCTTTTTTTGCTAAAATTATAACAAGTAATGTTTTGTTTTTGGGTAACAATAAGTATGTTATGTTTGTAAATTGTAATCATGTTCTGTTGTGCTCCTCTTCTTCCTCTTGGATCTCTGCATTTTGCATGAGCATCACCATAATTTATGCTTTTAGTGGCGATAGTTTATAACATATATAGTGTGCAACGAGTTCCCAAGTTAGAATGCGGTATCATCACTGTTTGGGGTAAAATATGCGATTCGTTCAACAAACCTATGGAACACTCAGTAACGTTCGATCACTTGTGTGTAAGTTTGAAGAAATAATGAACATTTAAAGTTACTGACATTTAATTTGGAAAAAAAAAAACTTAAAATGACACTTCATTTGAAATAAAAGAAATATTAAGTTTTGTAATAGTGGATTGTCTAGAGAACAATGAATAATATAAATAATAAAAACACTACAAAATAAAAATGATCATAAAATCAAATAAATTTAAAATTTTCCATAGAAACTTGGAAAAAATAAACAAAAAAAAATCTAAAACATCGTATAATAAAATGAAATGGAGAGAATCTCAGATACAAACATATCTAACTAACAACGACCGTAATAATCATAACCATATATATTTTAACTATTTAAACGTATACCAAATGGTGAAAATTAGGGTTAACAAAATGAGAACCGTAACCAATGGTTATAAACATCTTAAGTAACTATAAACTTTGGTCAGACTTATTTAATTGTGAGACTGAAACGTACGTAAATCACATCACATGTGGCATTATGCTGACTCATGCATTAAACTTGTGCTCTTATCTTTCTGCCTCCGCACTTCCTCGAAAGCCTCCGCCGCCACCTTTCTCCTACGTGTTCTGGATTCTATAACCACATACAGATACAGTACATATATTTATCCTCTAGTTATCTGCCACGTCATCTCTTCCTCTCTCTGTTAAATAGCCAAAAATCTCTTCTCTTCTTCAACTCATTAAACTTTTCAAAAAACCAAACCCAAGGGAACAAAAAAAACCTATATTTCGGTGATGGAGGTCCCGGTTATTAACAGAATAAGCGATTTTGACGTGGGGATAAACGACCCGTCGTTTTTATCTCGAGCTTTTGCCGTCTCCGGCGTCGGAAAGTTACATCACGCTTATAGTTTCTGGAAATGGGGCGCTTTCTTGCTAATTGCGTTTTTTGCTTCATTCATCACCACCTTAGTTACTAGAATCAAAACCTTAGTCCTTAGATTAAGAAATGTAGACGTGTCTCTACCTTCCTCAACTCTTCTCTATGATTACGATAGCGATTCCGATTCCTCTTGCTCGTCAGACTCTTCAGACGATGAAGAAGACGAAGACGATGAAGATGACTCGATCAATGGCGATTCACGCGTTAAAAGATCTGGTTATTACCAGGACAATGACGAGAAGGGTATAAATGGAAATATCCCCTGGATGCGGCGGTGCAGTGGTAGCTTCGGGGACATGTTGTCCTGGCCAGATCTTGGTGGGCTTGCCTCAAGCGGAGTCGTGAAGCTATGGGACCATCTCGATATCGACAGAGAAAGAGGTCACCTTAATGTCTTCGGAGAATGCAGAGCGTCTTCCTCGTTGTCGCCGGCGGTTTTATTAGCGGCGGAGACGAAAGGATACGACGCCGTGGAAGTGAGTGCGTGGGATGCACGCACCGGCTTTGTGATGCCGGCGTTGCTCGCGGAATGGACGCAGCCGGGGAGGTTACCAGGGAAGATCGTAAAGGTCAATGCCGGTGACGTGGACAAGATATACGTCGGGGATGACGTCAACGGGGAGATCACGGTGGGAGACATGAGGATGTTTAACGGTGGTGCGTTGACGGAATCAGACGTTGTTACAATGTTGAGATGTAGACGCCGTCATTGAGGCTGGCGGAATTGGCGTTGGGGAGATTTATTAATTAATTACACAATTTTTTTATTTTTTTTATTGTAAATATTTTTGTGTGTCTTGTAATTTTATGTTTCTTTTTCTGGACGACAAGGGAATGTTAATAGTTTATTTTCTTGCCTCATTAGAAACCACGGAAATATATAAAAGAACTCATAAGAAAGAAGAAAAAAATGGAGCATGCTCAAAAATAACTCGGAAGATTGAAACGTGTGTTTTTGGCGTGAGAGAATTGACTTTTATCCCATCCTTTTGTTTTCGTAATTTGAGTTTTGGAAGTCACCTTTGCAAATCCACGTGGTTCTGAGATAATCAGATTTCACGCAATCAAAAATTATAGGCTAGTCGTTACTTGAATACACAATATAAAAAAATAATACAAAAATGTATAACCCAAAATTTGTAAATTCTATTGTTTGTTATTCGGCAGAGAAAAACATTTGTGGTTTGGTGGTCAAACGGACATGAGTCAGCAGAATCCTTCCATCAAGATACACGATCACGTATATATCAAAATGGACATGTTCACCTTCAATTCATATAATATATTGTAGTATACGGACATGTTCACCTTCAATTCAAATGTCCAGGACTTATTTTTTGTTTTAATATTTTTTAAAAAAAATTAGGGCCTAATTTTTATTTGTTGCAGACAAGGCACCAAAAATTGAAAGGACCCTCCAAATTCAATATCCCAAAATTGACTTATTCGGACCAATCATAGAACCGACAAGTGGGTGCGTAATGAATCATGATCACATACTATAGGATTTAGAATATCTTTTTTTTTAATAGAATATCTCTTCTCGTTGTTTTTCTTCTTCTTCTAATGGTAGATGCAAATTAGTTCAAAGATTAGTCGTCGAGTTTGAAATATTTGCACAGGTAATGTTCATTTTCAATAATGATTTAAACATAAAACCGCCTAGGTTCATCATCAGTGAAATGATTTAAATATACATGTCGGAAATGATATATTCTTGTATCTATAACTCGATACAATTAAATTAGTTCAAACATGAATATGCAGTAGCCCTCGTGTCTTCCTTATTCTACACAGAACGTGTTTCATTAACTATAAATATTTCTTAAACTTACTATTTTATTTGCAAGTTGCTCGCCATCTCTATCTTAATAATTTTTTCATGATCTTATTTGGTGTCTAGCGAGACATCATTATCAAATTTATTTTTAATTAATCTTATGATCATTTACTATGACTTTTATGCATTATGGAGTATACTAAAACCGGATTATGAATATTTAAAGGAAACTAGAATCTTTAGATCTTTATTGAGCAAACAAAACCCAAAGGTCTCTGGCTCAGTGGTTCTAACCTTATAATAATGGAACACTGAAGACTCAAGATGAGGCAAAGACAAAAGATAATCGTTGTGTGGTCAAATCTTGAACATGCAAGGTAAACGCATTTCTATTGAATTGAAAGTTTCCAATTCCACCAGAGTCTCCGGTCAAAATAAATCTCATACGTTATTTTTGTTTTTCCAATAAAGCAGCAAAGCTTCAACGACTATTGCACAATTTTTAAAGCTGCCCTCACAAATCTTCGCCTTCTTCTCTTGTAGTGAACCAAATCCGTAGACTCTTCTTCCTCTATAGCTCTGTCTGAATTCCCAAAAAAGTCAACTTTTCTGTCGCAATACCATAACAAGGAAGGACCATACGCAAAAAAAAAAAGGGTGGGGGGACACTTATATGAACCTCTTCAAAAATATATGATATCTTGTAGATCTGGATATCGAGAAACACAAGAGTCTGTAATCAGAACACCAATGAAGACTATCTTCTTCTTCCTCCTCTTTCTCATGGCAGAATCCAGGAGCTCGAACCGGACAGAGTGCCCAAGATTCACCTGCGGAAACCTCGACTTTAACTTCCCTTTCTTTAACACAGACATGCCGTCTCGATGCGGTCTGTTCATGATGAATTGCAGTGATCACGAGACTCCAGAGATACAGCTTGAGAAAAAAGGGAAATGGTATAAAGTCAAGAGTGTCTCTCAAGCCTACACCATAACCATCACCGACCCAAGGCTTAACCAAAGCTTGGAAACAGGATCCTGCAGTGACTTGTCAAGCTTCTCTCTCCCAGATTTGCCATGGCTCACCATGGCCACTTTGTACAAATGCAACAACAGTAGGAATAGGAAGAATGGTTTCACTTATGCGAATTGCGGAGGAGGAGGAGGAAGCAGCTTGTACTACTCAGATTTGGGAGATGGTGATGAAACAGGGTGTTCAGCTGTCAAGGCTCCAGAGAGCTGGGTGGATCCAAGAAACAAGAACCATTCTGAAGTAAATGCTACCTTCTCTCTCCATATAAACCTGCCTCGAGGCTGCCGTCACTGCCATCGCCAAGGCGGAGAATGTACGATGCCCAATATTGACAAGTTTCGCTGCGTTGGAGCAACCAAAGGTATGAACACAATGAACCATGAATGATGAGTGAAACATTTGGAGGTGACAATAATTCAATTTCCCTCTTCTTTGTTGCAGATAAAAAAAACTACCAAGAAGAGAAGTTAAAGCTAGGATTAGGTAAAAAGAGAGATATGCTCTGTTTTGCTCCTTTAGTTTCATCTTTCTCCATGAAATACCCAAATTTGAATCAGTTTTCTCTCTAAATTTTCCAGGAATCGGAGGATCTCTCATCTTGATAATCATCTTGGTGGCACTCTTTATCATCATCCATAGGGTTTTCAGAAGGAAAACTGGTTCAGATCTCATCTCTAGAGACAACTCGAAATCTGACGTCGAATATAGCCATGTCTTCTTTAAGATACCAATCTTCTCATATAAAGAACTTCAAGAAGCCACAAACAATTTCAGTAAAGACAGGTTAATAGGAGATGGAGGCTTTGGCACTGTGTACTATGGTAAGATGATCAGTGCACTAGCAATTATGGAAAAAAATGAGATCTCTCTGTTAAGCTATGTTTTCTTACCTTTTGATCTCAGGAAAAGTGCGTGACGGGCGAGAAGTCGCAGTGAAGCGTCTCTATGAACACAATTACAGAAGACTTGAGCAATTCATGAACGAGATAGAAATCCTCACACGTCTCCATCATAAGAATCTAGTCTCCCTCTACGGATGCACTTCACGCCGCAGCCAAGAGCTTCTCCTTGTCTACGAGTTTGTTCCACACGGCACAGTCGCAGATCATATTTATGGTGAAAACCCAACAAACCAAGGTTTTTTAACGTGGTCAATGCGCATGAGCATCGCCATAGAAACAGCTAGTGCTTTGTCTTACCTTCACGCTTCAGATATCATACACCACGATGTCAAGACTACAAACATTCTCCTCGATGGGAATTTTGGAGTTAAAGTTGCGGATTTCGGGCTATCGAGGTTGCTCCCGAGTGATGTAACTCATGTTTCAACTGCTCCTCAGGGTACTCCGGGATATGTGGATCCTGAGTATCATAGGTGCTATCATCTAACGGACAAGAGTGATGTATACAGCTTTGGAGTGGTTCTTGTTGAGCTGATTTCGTCCAAGCCTGCTGTTGATATAAGCAGATGCAAGAGTGAGATCAATCTATCAAGCTTAGCTATAAACAAGATACAGAACCACGCGACCCACGAGCTGATTGATCAGAGTCTTGGATACGGAACGAATGAAGGAGTTAGAAAAATGACTACAATGGTGGCAGAGTTGGCTTTTCAGTGCTTGCAGCAAGACAGTACAATGAGACCGACAATGGAACAAGTTGTGCAAGAGCTAAAGGGAATCCAGAGTGAGGAGCAAAAATGTCAATACAACAATTACAAAGAAGAGACAATAACTCCGCATCCTTCGCCACCGGATTGGGGAGAGGCTTCGCTAATAGAGAATATGAAATTCCCACGTTCACCGATCTCTGTGACTGACCAATGGACCAGTAAATCAACCACACCAAATACCAGTGCCTACGACTGCTAAGACCCCATCAGGTATTGGTTCTTTCTCATTTGTGTCAATGGAAAGATGTAAGGTGAGGCACAGAGTTGTAAAGCTGTAGGTACGGAGATAATGCACATAGTGACATAGCTTGCACTACCAATCACCAATTTTCAATGTCTAATTTTATTTATCATACTCAACATATGTAACTGTATGTAATATTGACTCAAAGGTACTAAACAAAACAAAAAACAAAAAAAATTGACTCAAAGGGTTTGCTCGACTAAGATTACTCATACATTCATATCTCCGCTATGATCTCAATAGTATCTACTGGTTTCAGGCCTATCTATCTTGTTAATCACTGGGTCTAATACCAGAAACTAATTTGCATACATCATTGGTATAAAGGCAAGATTCCAAAGGCTGCCAAGACAGATGGCTTCCTTCAACAAGTGTTAAAAGCTTAACCCGGAGAAGAAGATTCTATTACCTTGTGGTAGGTGAAACGCCAATATTGAGAAAGGAAATAAATCCTCTTCCTTTAAAGCAGCCTCCACTAAGGTCCACAAAATTCCATCCAAAGCATCTAATTTTGAAATACTGAAATCACATTCTATTAACCCCACAACCTGCAATTTGAACACACAGTGTGAGACGGAGAGGGACCTCAACTATAAGAGTCTGAGAAGACCTAAACGTATGTGATCTTAATCTATTCGCTGATCATCAAAAAGGCCAAAAAGTATGTATTGATAGGTTACACATTTGTTAGAACGACAAGTAAAAAGGTTACAACTTGATCACCGCAAGGGGAAAAAATCACTTAATTGGAACATGGCTTTAGAAGAAAAGAAAATCTATGAAGCATGTCTCGAGTCTGGAAAGGGGATAGGGGAAAGTGTTGATCTTATTTGCTTCCGAGAGGGATAGGGGAAGTGTTGATCTTATTTGATTGAGTTTGTGATTCTCTCAAACCCGAATCGTTCTCTTCTTCTTTTCCTCCTCCTCGTCGACTAACTAAACTCTTTCTTTCTTCTTCTCTTTTGTGATCGTCCGTCTCTGGTGGCACAACTTGTCGGAAAAATCTAAGCATCATCTCATAGGTTGTAAATGTAATAACTGCTGATGGAGTTGTCCTCAGTAGATTAGTGGCACATCCACGGTACATTCCAGGAATCCCTTCGCTTCTAAACACCTTCTTGATGCAATCAACGACTCCCGAATACTTAGTCTCAGCATTTCTCATTTGCCCTTGTTCTTGAAGCTTGGCTCTAATAACCTGTGCATGTAACATAAGCCCATTTTAGTGTCGGATCAGTTAGTTATGAGCCTAAGAGTGAGGTAGATAGAGGAAGAGGAGAGAGACCTCGTGTGGGTAAGTCAAAACAGAGGCAAGTACTTTCGCGACTGAAGAGGCAATAGCAACATTCCCATGACTCAGATTCTCGACGGATGTATTATCTGAGAACTTCAACTAGCTATGATCAGAAACTAGTTGGGATTTGGGAAATCATGTTTAGTGGAGAAATCATGTATTACCCATGTTTGCCATGTATTGCTTAATCTTTTCATAAGCTGGAAACTGTATCGCGACATGGCTTATTCCCGCCAAAGAAGGCAAAATGCCACTGTTCCAACACAGGAAAATATAACCGATATATCTTAAGTTTAACATAAGCATGAAATGTCACAAGAAAAAGCTGTTCAAAATCACTGAATTTTCAGTTTCATGTAAGATACTGACCTGTACAGCCCTCGCAATCCTTCTTCATGACAAATCCTACTAAAAGCAGACATTACGCTTTTGTAAGGTACCACATCCGGCCGAATTCCTTGCGTCTGAGAAAATTGGAAGAGAAGACACAAAATGAAAACAAAAATCCAGAATGTATAGTAATGCTGAAACCAAAGAAAGAGGAAAAAACTCACCATTAATCTTGTCTTTACAACCCAAAGTGGATTAGTTGCAATAGATGTGGCGGCTCCAGCACCAGCAGCAGCTACCATGTTGGCCCCAATACTAAGCTTGCCATCTATGAGGAAAACATTAACAGTTGAAAGATATAAAAAAAGACTTTGGTCAGAAAACGAATTAAGCAATCACTGGACTGCATTAGTTGAGAAGAGATATCTGACACACAAGCAAAAACAAAACACAAAAAGAATTGTAATTTGCAAACTATGAGAACCAACCATTTGACTGCAGGACATCCTTGAGCTTCCCATAGACTGAGAAGTAGACCTGCGCGTGATACCAGAATATCAATTACAAGGAAAGACATAACAGATCTCTTGAAGAAACAAAGCTCGGCAGAGAAAAGTGGTGCTTACAGCCCAATTCGGAAGGAGAGCTATGATGGTTGGTGAAAGCCCTCGATACATTCCCCTAAAACCTTCATTCTTTACTATATTCTGTAGACTTGTAATGATCACACTACCTGATATTTCAACAGATGTAGCTTGTTAGCCACCTATAGGCACATAGCTCCAGAGAGAGTGTGTGTCTTGATCAAATATGCAACAACTTCATAGCATCACATAAGATCTACAGCTACATCTACCACCAGTGACATTCTTAAGCAAATTAAGCTCAGCTAATTTGTAGCAAGTACCTCTTTTTCCCGAGGTTGGAGTTTCCGGGAGACCAAGAACCTGTAACCTTGTTTTGATCACATCTAATGGGCAAACGAAAGTCGCCGCGATTGCCCCTGGAAAGTTTCCCAAAATCAAATCAACCAACAAGAACCCAACCCACCAACGCGACTCGAGAGAAGAAATCGAGAATAATCAAACTGACCTGCGGTAGCTCCGGCGCCGGCGTTGCAAGCGGCCTCTCTAATGCTCCGGTAATCCAAGGACGAGCTCCCGTGTTCAATCATCTCCGCAGGATTGATTAAACCCAAAAATTAATCTCTCGAGGGTGAAAAAATTCCAAAGGAATCTATCTCAAAATTGAATACGAGATCCACCCATTGATAAGTTCGCTCGCGTGATTCGAAGATTATATACAGTTCCCGTCGTTCTTGACATTGACCCGACCCGGAGAAAATTGAAATTGTCGAGGAGGAACGTGTGGGATGGTTAAGGAAGAGACTTTGCGCGTCTCTTAAACAGGTCGCGTACGACCAAGTCTAGCCACAAAGAAAGGGTCGATTTTTTCTTGTAGCCTTGAAAAAATAAATCTGATAGATTGATTCCGCAGAAGAAAAAAGTGTTCACAGATGGTTTGAGATGACGTCACGCATCAACAACAACACAGTCCAAGAAGAAAGTTGAACACTTTACGCCTCTGCTAAATTTGTTGTTGTTACCGAGAAGAATTTTCACTCTTCCTTGTTTATACCGTAAACAAAAAAATAAAAACTGGATTAACTAAAAAATAATATGGTAGGCTTTTGATTCATATAAAATCAATTATGGGAGGCTTAAACTTGTGAAACTCTATTAAAGGTAATAGGAATTAAAATGCAACAAAAAAGTAATAGAATAGCAATTTCAATCCTTGTAAACAGAATAAAGTGTAAATTTTTCATCTCATTTTTTATCAGGGGATCACCAAAATATCATCTCAAATTGATGCTAGATATCTTTGATGTTTTGGGATATGAAAGTGTGATGAATTTAGTTTGGATTGATAGATTTGAATCACTTCCAACGTATAGTCCAAATTCTATCTTTGTTATTTTGCTATTATAATTTTGTATCTTTGGTTCATTGTTCTTCTTCTTACTTATAAGTAATTTGAGTTACTTTCTCTTCTTTGTTACCCTTCTTAGTTATACAACAACATTCGTTTATCATCGGATCCAGAGGTTACATTATATTTTATCATTTGACTTATTCTGATGTTGCAATCAACTTCTGTTTCAAAATGACAACGAGGAGTCTAGAGCACACAGCCTAACACAAAAACGAAAGCTTTTTGCCAAACAGGTTAGTACTTAATACTTCTTCTAAATCTTCATCTATTCTAATGATTTTATTAGGATGCTAAAATAATTGTTCTCGATTCTTTTTTCGCTTTCAGTTTTTATTTGAAATTTGAATCTTAATGGCTAACTATGTCTCTCTTCTTCTAAATTTGTATGTTGTTTTTGCTTGATGTCTTTCTTAGCCAAAAAGATAACTCAACTACAAAAATACTCTCTCTGTTTTTTTTTATAACTAGTTTTGTCTAAAATCACAAACTATTAAGAAACTCATTTTTTATTAAAAAATATTATTTAATATATAAATTAAAAATAATTCAATCAATCATAAAAAAAATTGCATAATATTATTGACTACACAGTATTCGATAAAAATAAAAATTGCATAGAAATATGAAAACAACTTATATTATATTGTGAAACAAAACAAAATCTCTAAAACTACTTCTAAAAACGCAGGGAGAATAAGAGAACCATTATTGCTAGAATGAAAATTGAAAATCAAAGAATGGTCAACACTGAAGTTAATATAAAACGGTCAACCCTGTGAATTTTTAAAAGCTTCACACTTTCGGATTCAGATTCTGCAGAAATGGGCAATCTCAATCTGGCGGTGGTCATCAAGAACCCTAGAGACGATGCCGAGTTCCTGCTCGAGAAGCAAAACCATCCGGCGGAATTTGGGGATGAAGCGTACGACTCCTTCGTCGATTCCGATCTTTGGGACTTGCCATCGACAGATTTACCGATCCTAGAAGGCGGAATCAGGTCTGGGTTTGCTGTCTCTATAGTTGAATCATGCTCGGAGGAGTTCGATTTGAAGAATTTCGACGTAGAATCCACCCTGAATCGGGTAAGTTTCGGGAAATTGCTCACTCCTCTTTCTCGCGTTTCTCATTTGTTTCTGCGGAATTAATGCTTTCCGAGTAAATGCAGCTGTTGGTGAGTTTAGGGTTTGATTGTAGCGATGTAGGAGAGTGGAGATTCGTCAGGTATGTAGAGGAGCCTGAGTTTGGACCTGACTCCTGCGTCAGTACTTGTTTTCTCGCCGGGAAGCTGTTGGATACAGATCGAAGTTTTCAAGGTTGCCCTTTTCTCCGATAGTATACAGTCTTTGTGTTTTGGTTCAAGGACTAATTTGTGTGTTTCTCTAGTTTCCAAATTTTCCACAGCTTATGGAAATAGCTTTACTCGATTCTAACATAGACCAGGGAACTAGAAACTGAAAAAGTAAACTCACTCGTTTATTGTCTTATAGTGCAGACAACCACAAGTGGATGTCCATGGAAGCATGCTTTGGCTGTCTTACAGATGTAAAACCGGGCAGTGATCGTGTTGGACCATTAGTACTACTCGGACTTGGGGTTGATTCCATGAAGCAGAAATTGTCACCTTCTCTGCCTGTCCAGGTCTGTTGTTGCCAGACTAGCTATATTTGTCTTCTTCATCGTACTTCATCAAAGTGGTTTCATCTTATTAGAATCCTACTTACATGTCTTTTTCTTATCTCAGGAGTATCCACCTGGTGTTATGGTTGTGCCAATGCGTAGCAGGACATTGAAACCTTTCAAGACAACAAATTTGGTTGTATTTGCTCCAGAAAATGGTTCAGGGGACCATCAAGGGACCGATTTCGTAGCTTATGGAGATGCGTTGATAGTGGATCCTGGGTGCCTCTACAAACTCCACGTTGAGGTTTGTCACTAGCTATGTATAGTTTTCACTCTTCGTACTATATCCTTTATCTCTCTGCAGAATGGTACAAACAAAAAATCTTCTCACCATCTTCAAAGATTTGGTGTTCATAACTGCATTGCTTTGCCTTGACCAGCTCAAGAAAATCGTTGATGCTTTACCTAGAAAGCTAATTGTTTTCGTTACGCATCACCATCGTGATCACATTGATGGTGGGACTGGGGATTTGTTGTTTGCTTCTGGTGGTCTTCTTCCCACTCTCTTGAAAATCTGACGCATATTTCTTTATGCCTATGATCTTCTTCTTCATCTGTGTTTCAGGTCTTTCTGCTATACAAGAAAGCAATCCTGATGCTATTCTAGTGGCACATGTCAAAACTAGGCATCGCATTGGTATCATTTTTAAATATTTTTTTCCATTCTTGAAATCCTAACTTCTTATGTTTGAATACTGTGTGGTTTCAGATGGTTGGTCTGGTAACTATACCCCAGTTTCTGGAGGAGAAAACATCTATGTCAATGGTCAGAGACTGACCGTCATCTTTGCTCCGGTACCTATCCAGCTACTTTAAACCCTTGGATAATTCTCAGATTTGCAGCTCTGGTGGAAAGTATACTTTTTTAAAACTCTTAACCAAGAAAAATACTCCCAGGGACACACAGATGGCCATATGGCACTACTTCATATCTCCACTCGTTCTCTGATTGTTGGTGATCACTGTGTTGGGTAAGACAGGCAACTTCAGTAGATCTCTGTTGCTATAGGCCAATTCAAGTCAGTGAAAATAGAGTGACTCAATAAATGCTAATCCACCAATTTTGTTGTTTCAGTCAAGGAAGTGCTTTCTTGGACATCAGGTCAGGTGGGAACATGACGGTAAGTCTTAAGTAGCCTTAGAGGCTTGGTAGTATGCTCACGCTGTTTTCTGTTTTGAGTAATTCAATTCAAAACTTAGGGTGAGAGGTGAAGGTTGACCTGTAATAGATTGAGATGTTTTCTAGTAGCGTTTTGTTTCCAAATTTGCTCCTCAAATTTTAATTTTTTTCTTTGCAGGAATACTTTCAATCGACATATAAATTCCTGGAGCTTTCTCCACATGTGGTGATTCCCATGCACGGAAGGGTCAATTTGTGGCCGAAACACATGCTGTGTGGATATCTCAAGTATGAATAAGAATATATGCTGATTGTGGAAAAATCTAATTTTTGAAAACCTGTTGATTGTCTATCAGTTGATCGGATAGAATAGAGGAAACCTACTAAGATATTGATACACAAATATAAAGGAATTCTGATGGGAGGAGTGATCTTGTTTTCCAGGAATCGGAGAAGCAGAGAAGAATCCATCTTAAAGGCCGCTGAGGATGGAGCTCAGACGTTGTTTGACATAGTTTATAATGTGTACTCAAGTGTGGATCGCAGTTTCTGGTTTGCTGCAGCGTCAAACGTAAGGCTGCATATCGACAATCTGGCTGTAGAAAACAAATTACCAGAGGTAATAGTCTTCTTTAATCCAAATAGAAATGCATACAAAAATGTGCATCCTTGGGAAAAAATGTCTAAAAAGAAAAGACAACCTCACTAGTAGGGTTTGAACTGTGCTTCTTACATTGATTTGATCCAGGGATTCTCAATCCAGAAGTTCAAAGCAAGTTGCGGATTTCGTTTTGTGGTACGGTGGACAGCGGGTTATATCAGCAGCCGGATTCCATTCAAGATGAATAAGCCAGGTTTAATAATGTCACTGATAGCTGCAGGAGCTGGATATTTTCTTCTGTACGTAGCCAAAAAGAAAAACAAGATTGAATCTTAATGAAACCCAGTGATTACACTTCATTTATCACAAGGAAATGGAAAGTTGACTTTAAACTGCTTTCTCTCTAATCGTTAGAATTCTAAACTGACGTTTAGATAAATATGGAAACTTTTCAATTTCTTTTTAATTAAATATTTGTTTTCGTTGACATTTTTACGAGTCTTACATGATCCCAAGTGATTTGAGATTTGTTTCTCCAGCTTAGTATAGACTTTGATGATACAATCATTTGTCTTAAAAGAGACCGATCCTTTGAGAAAAGCGATTATAACTCATCGACGGCATAACATAAAGAACTGAGGTAAAAAAATGCAAATACGTTTGTAGTTAAGTTTAAGTTTCGAATTCATGTAAAATTTAAATGTTATAATATTTTTATCTGATGTTACTAAATAGTACTCCAATATACTTTTTAAGATTGGGTACATATATGTTGGGACATGTATATCAATTCAAGTTATGGCATATATTCATTTCTTTAAAAATTTAGAAGCAATTAATTGTTTAGTTTGATTAACCAAATTTGATAAAATTGACCTAGTAAAAGTGGATTACACCAGATTATGAAATGGGTTAAGATAAACGGTCACGATGAGATATAAAGAAAACAATCCGGCGGCTATTAAGTCATCACTCACTTAAAATGGGAAAATGTAATAAACCCCCGAGCACATGCGCATTTTAGCGAACTCTCTCTTACATTTCCGAAACTACCCTCCGATCCACCATTGATTTTACCAAAAAAAAAAAAAAACTCTTCGGCATATATATAAACAAGCTTTGGCCTTTCCCTGGCGGTATCGTTAACAAAAAACCAAGCCGAGATAACAAAACAAACAAAATAAAACAGCACCGCCGGTGAAATTTTCCGTCGATCTCCGGAAGATCGATTTTCTCGAGAAAATTATCTTAGTTTTGCGGGAAGAGAAGAGATTGATTCGGTTTGGGTTCGTGGATCGATTTAGAGAAGAAGAAGAAGAGTGCTGCATCGATCAATGGTATTGCGCGGTGAGATGACGACGACGACGACGAGACCTGAGCGATCGAAGACTCTCCATAATTTCACGCTCCCAAACTTGAAGTGGGGGAGTCAGCGACATCTCAAGTGCATGAAGATCGACTCTATGAGCAGCGGGAGCGGAAGCGGCGATCACCGACTACGACGCCGATCTCCGCCTCTGAAATTCGCCGGCTCCTCTGTTTCGATCCCGTTTCGATTCGGCGAGGCTGAACATCGGAGCAGCAATAGCCAACATCACCGGTTCAAATCGGCGGAAAACGGCGGCGAGGAGGAAGGGATCGAGGAGTTCAGGGTGAAGATTATGTCGGATCTGAAGACGGTGAGGGATAAGATCACACAATCGATGTTTAGGAAAGAGGCTATCGAGGAGCAAGACGAACAACGGAAAACCGACGAGTCCGGCCAAGAGAAAGAGAGGGAGATTTCTCCGGTGAAGCCATGGAATCTAAGAAAAAGGAGAGCAGCGTGCAAGGAACCGATTTCTGGGAACAACAGCTTGAATCAAATAAAAAACGGATTTGCTGCAATTGAGGAGAGGGAAGTGAATCACGATCCGACGAGGGTGAAGGAAAAGGGCGGAGTCGTCGAAGCGGAGACGGCGAAGGAGATGATACGGCCCAAGTTCTCCGTGAAGCTGTCGAAGAAGGAAATCGAAGAGGATTTCATGGCGGTTCTAGGTCACCGACCACCGCGCCGGCCGAAGAAGCGGCACAGGACCGTTCAGAAGAAACTCGATGTGAGTATTTTGAAATTTGATGGAAAATTCGTTAGATTTTCCTTGATCGATCTGATCTGACTGAAATCTACTTTCTTTTTCGGCCATGGTTACAGAACTTGTTTCCTGGGTTTTATCTGAGTGAAGTGACGCTTGACGCATACAAGGTCCCAGAGGAAACCAAGGTATAATCATCATCATCACGGATTTTGTTTATCTTTTGAAAGCATCAGCCTTTTTGTAATTGAAAAGTTGTGCTTTTTACAGAATATGCAGAGATGATGATTCAGTTGCCGTTGAAGTTTCAAAGAATTGTCAATATTTTGAATTGGGTCAAGTCTTGAAGCTCTTTCCTGCTCTGCTAATTATTCTTTCTTCCTTCCCAAATTGTTCTGAATAAACTGTACAAAAAGCTATGGAGGAAGTGTAGGTTCCGGTTGATTAATACATAATAATGTTCCATTTCATATATAATAAAAAAAAAGAAGCTTTTTTCTTTCTGTTCTTTCAGAATGATCACACTCCAAATCTCGACCAAGAAACAATAGCTTTAAGCGTTCTCTTTAGATCTCAGCTTTGTCAACAAAAAGGCCTGTCTTTTTGTGTGTTTCCCCCCGTTTCATCTACTTCTGCGGTAGACTGCAGTTGCAGATCGAGAAACAGCTTAATGTGTGAAACACAGATCGTTAAACTTGTGTCCTTTGAGATTGACTCTGTGCAAGGAGTTTTCTTTCGCTGCAATGTAACTTTTGATTCCTAGGAAAAGCTGAGATTTTGTGTGGGGGATAAACTTTTTCCCGCGTCGGCTTCGTTTCCGCTTTTCCGGAGTTTTTGAGTCCTTTGACTCGTTCTTACCCGGTTAACTGCTTCCCGGTTTGGTTTAACCAGATATTCTCTGGTTAATCAATCGCCGTGCTTGACTTGACTCTTCGAAGGTGGACTCTGGTCGCCTCCACCTAGTTATACAATCTGAAACTCCGATCTGTTAATAATTGTGGGCTTTTAGAGAGAAATAAACTGAGTTGTGGGTATTATTTATCTTAAATCTACTAGTATTGATACATTTACCCATCTCCCGCTACTTTTTACACTAACATAGTTTGCGATTTTTTCCCCCTTTTTATTTGATTTTTGGATAGAAGTTACTTTTCTTTGGCTAGAGAGAAACCAAAGAGTAGCCTGAACTCTTAGCTCTTAATCTGGTTGAAATAGAATGATAAGGAGTAACGTTGAGAGCTTCGAAGGAGAAAAGTATGTTTAGGAAGATTTTGGGTATTGTCAAGGGGATTGGTTTCCTTGGAAAGCAAGTTATGATTAGGGTTTATATAGCGATTCGTTAGATGGAATGCAACGATCTCATCAGCCCTTTCTTTAATTCTCCTCAGCTGCAAGAATAATGAATATGGCATGTCTTGGTCGAGAATCTGATCAAACATCAATGGCCATAAGCTCCCTCTCACACAAACACAAACTATATGCCTTCTTCCTATCATTCAAGAACCAAAGGAATCAAGAAGCTTGAAGTGGAAGCAAAGCAAAAGAGGAGAAGAATGAAGATTCCAAAGTCTGCTTTTACTGGATTGGCTTACGAATAGAGAAAATAACAATGAGACAGTCAGGCCATTGCTCTTATTGTGTCTTGCTGGTCAATGAACCATCAAGGAAGACAAACTGTACAAGAGGGAGACGTGTTCTTCGGACTCAACAGAGATGGAATTATCTAGAGGCTAGAGCTGGAGTCAACATCAGATTCTACCTAAGTTTCTTCAGATTTGATTTAAAATGTAGCTACAGAGAGAGTTCGTCAAGTGTCTAATGACGACAAAAAAATTGTAAGAATGACGTCTAAATGAATTGTTAAATATGAAGCCTCGCCTACCAGAAGTTACCACAAGAACACTCGCCATTCCGGAAATGATGAAACCTCTTCCTGTCTCTCAAGATAATGTCTCGCTGCACCACCCGCGACAAGAACCTGAAGAAATTATGACAATCTCCACAAGTCCTCAAGTTCTTGAAAACCCTAATAGCTGTTCCCCGAGGAAGTTTCATTAGCCCAAATGCAACCGCAAGCTTTTCAGTATGCGTAGTTAACATATCTTCCTTGTGACCATCAGACTCTATGTCGTGCAACACAAAACTCGTGTCTGGCACATACCCGAATCTCCTCATCTCTTCACCCAACTCTTGAAGATAGTTGTAAACAGCTTGTGCCTCTGGATTCGACGTATCATCCACCAGAAATGTATGCACTTGTGCCCCCACTTCAACCCAACTACAAGCCAGTTCCTTTTTTACCCCGCGATCCCGCATTAGTTTACGTACCCTTGCCACCTCCTCCCACTGGCCAGTAGCTGCGTACATGTTCGATAAGAGCATGTATGTCCCATCGTGTTCTGGTATGAGCTCAAAGAGTTTGTCAGCAGCGATGATCCCTAGTTCCATGTTTCCATAGACTCTGCAAGCCGAAAGAAGAGCTTCCCAGATTTGAGCAGTAGGTTCAAATGGTAACGATTTGATTACACTTTCCGCTTCGGAGAATCTCCCAGATCGACAGAGCAAATCGATCAGCCTTGCGTAATGATCTGCACCTGGAGGTATACCGTAAACCGTTTCCATCGATTCAAAATATTTCCGTCCCTGTTCCACTAAACCTGCGTGGCTACAGGCTGTCAAAACTGTAAGAAACGTAATCCGATCAGGTCTTATCCCTTCCTTCAACATCTCCTCATACACATCCACTGCTTCAGTACCATGCCCATGCTGTCCCAATGCAGCAATCAAAGCATTCCAAGAAACAGAATCCTGACAAGGCATAGTTAGAAACACCTGTCGAGCTTCCTCCACAACCCCGCATTTCGCATACATTGTAATGAGGGCATTTCCGGCAGAGAGGCTTGAGTCAAACCCTATTTTAACCAATTGAGCATGGAACTGTTGTCCGTTGCCATAAGCTCCCAGGACAGCACAGGATTTGATTGCCCCGGAGAAGGCGTAATCGCAAGGTTCGAAACCTTCTTTCCTCATACAAGAAAACAGCCTCAAACCTTCTTCTCCAAACCCGTTATCGGCTAACCCCGATATCATTATCATCCAGGTCAGGATATTCTTCTCTTTCATCTCTTTGAAAAGCAACTTCGCCTCACCTATGTGCCCAGAACTAACATACCCTGATAACAAAGCGTTCCAAGAAACCAGGTCTTTTGCCGGCATTTGATCAAAAATGACCCTTGCCTCATCAAATTTACCGCATTTGTAATATAATGAGACCAGAGAATTGTCAAGATGAAACGAGAAATTCTCCCTTCTTAAAACATAAGCATGAAATTGCTTTCCCAGCTGAAGCAATCTAGCAGTGGCACACGCCCTTATAACGCTGGGATATGTAAACTCGTCAAGCTCAATTCCAGATGAAACCATCCTTCTAACCATCTCCAACGCCTCCTGATACAACCCACGATGAACATAGCCAGAAATCATAGCATTATAAGCAACCACCTTCATATTCTCGTCCATCACTTCGAGCAACTCTTTCCCTGAATCAAACCAGCCATTCTTTACATAACCCGTAATCATAGTCGTCCACGACCTCTCATCTTTCTCAGGGATCTCATCAAACACTTTTCTAGCTGAATGTAACAGAGACGATGAAGCAGACAAAGGCGAAGAAGCGCATTTCGAATACAGAGACACCAGAGCGTTCAAAACTGAAGTGATATAACCAGCGTCGGATTTCAGAGCTGCAGCATGAAATTGCATACAATCTTTCTCCTCTTCCACAACAAGCGCCAAACCCGCGAGAACACTAGCGAAAGTGAAGTTGTCGGGTTTGAATCCTTCGCGCTTCATCTCACAAAACATGTTAATAGCAGAGTAGCCGTCGTGATTGTGCGTGAAGCCAGTGATCATGGCGTTGTACATTACAGTATCTCGCATACTCAGAGGAGTTTCCTTGAAAACGCATCGAGCGAGGGTGACGTCCCCTGAAGCACAGTAGCCGGAGACCATGGTGGTTCTGGCGATTTTATCTGGTTCGGAGGTTTCGTCGAACAGTTGGCGTGCATAATGGAGCTCTGACGATTTACAGTAAACATCAATCAAACGGTTGAGGATGTGGGCACGTGGCTGGAAACCGAAAGTAATGATGTTGGCATGGACGGCTCGCGCGAGTTGCAGAGACGTTCGTCGGAGCGGCAAACAGAGGCGGAGATTCGCGGCGTAGCGGTTGGCGATGGCCCGGACAAGGTCTGGATTCGGTTGCATTTCATGTTTGGTGGCCCGGTTCGATTTTTTTCCATATTAACGTTCGGGTCCAACTTCGGGTTCGGGTCGGGTGTTTTGGATTCTTCGGGTTTCAGGTTTAGGTTTAGAGGATCCGTTCGGGTATTTTGAACCATTGGACTGGGTTCGGTTCGAGTTCGGTTATAACCAAATTAACTATGATTTCGAGTAAGTTCGGGTAAGTTCAGATAAGTTCAGATAAGTTCGGGTATTTTTATCCATACTATTATCAAAACCCGAAATACACGTAAACAAGTCTCCATAATTCAACAAAACAAGTCCATAAATTGGTCGGGTTCAGTTTCGGGTTTGGGTACGGTTAAAACGTCCAACCTTAGATATAACACAATGGTTAATTGGCTACTTCGGGTAATTTGGGTTTGTAGTTCAGGTTTCGGTTCGGTTCGGGTAATACCCGAAATCCGAAATACTTAAACCATAAGACCCATTCGGATATATTTCTAGTTCGGATCGGGTTCGGGTTCGGGGTTTTTGGGATATTATTAGCCCATCTTCGGTTAGAAGTAGACCCAAGAGTCAATCACTCCGGTTTAGAAATCTGATCAAAGTAAAACCGGAGAAGAAAGCAACGTCTCGTCTGGATTATCACCTCTTATACCATTATGAGATTCAAATTAATCATCACTACCATCACTTAATCTCAATAGCACTTTATCCTAAATAAAACGACGAAAATATCCCTGAGTTTTTTTAAATGAAATATCGACCCCATAGTATAGCATCAGTCCTTGGTCGCGTGCATGCGGATGACGCACGTGAAACTCGCAACCATTAAGCTACCATATTTTTCGTTGTCCCTTTATCGATTTAATTCTATTTAACCGCTTATAACCTTAATCTTTATTAAGATTAAGGCTAAAATTGACATTTTAACATAGAATGAGATTTGAAATTAAATGTTTATGGATAGTGGTATTATAGAGGAAGACCACTATCCATTAAGACCCGTCTCGTCTACACCATTAAACCCTAGAGGTCGTCTCGTTTCCTTTTACTTTGTCAGTTTCGGCGCCATGGCTCCCAAAGACGAAAACTCCGAGAAATCTGTGAAGCTCTTCCTCAGCATTGGTTTGGACGAGAAAACCGCCAGCACTACCGTCAATAACCCCAAGGTCACCACCAATCTCACCGCCGTTATCCACGAGGTGTCCTCTCTACTCTCTCCTCTCTCCTCTTCCTTCTTCTTCCCTCGCTACTGAAGTTTCGGATCTTATTGTATTCCGATGAAATTGGATTGAAGAGAACTAAGTTTTCGTTTTCCTTTTAGAAAGTCTTGATCTCTGTTTTTTGTGTTGACCAAATCCAATATTTTTTCAATTCGAAATTCTTAGTTTGATGGTTTGGACTTCTTTGCATGTATGTATGTGCTTTAATGTGATCTCTTACCTGCTCAATTAGATTATCAAAGCTTTGCTATTTATGAGGTTTGTCTTGTGTACAGGCTGGTGTCACTGATGGGTGCGATCGAACTACTGGGAATCTGTTGTACACGGTGAGATATATTCTGATTAATCTAATCTCAATCTTCAGAAAGTTTGTTTTTCTCTTTTTTTTTTTATTATGAAACCAAAATTTCCTTGAAGTTTTGCCAATGCTTAAAGAAACTTATTGAGGTTGTATTCTCCTGGCAATTATGTGCAACAGGTTGCTACTAAGTACCATTCAAATGCTCTTTTGCATCGTCCTACATTGTTCAAGTACATTGTCTCCTCTAAGGTCAGAACTTCCCTTTCGTGGGTTGATTCTGTTTTGTTGATGGAAAACTGGCGAATGTTGTTTTCATTCTCTCTGTATAATGAACCTGCAGATCAAAACTCCAGCCCAATTGGATGCTGCAGTATTGTTTTTTGACAATACCGCGCCTGAGGACTTCAAGCTAAATGAATTTGAGGAAGCATGTGGTGTTGGTAGGAGCTTTTGTGTATGCGATTATGAGCCTGGATTATATTTGTTCCTTAATGCTAGCATGTCTAGGGTTTCTGTTTTTCTTAATTAACATGATGCTTGGAGGTTATATATTGCTGGTGTTTTCCATGGATTTGGAGGTGAGATCTTCATTATCGTTTTGGAACAGGGATTGAAGTTTCCCAGAAAGATATTGAGAAAACAGTTAAAGAAATCTTTGAAGAGAATAAGAAGACAATATTGGAGCAGCGTTACCGAACAAATGGTTAGTGTGTGCTCTTAACCTCATCGTCTAAAGCTTTCAGTTTTTTCGAGGCATATCCTACTGTGTCTCTCTTTCTCTATATATTTTCACATAGCCAGCTTATTTTGTTTCTTGGTTGAACGTGATGTATTTATGTGGTATAGTGGGTCAATTACTTGGACATGTCCGGAAAAGTTTGCCATGGGCAGATCCTAAGATTGTAAAGGTGAGTAACAGTTTTAGCACACTATCTTCTTTGCTAGTCACAAACGAAATTTTAGTTTTCTTATCCATTCTTATGTCTGCAATAGGACGTCATAGACGAAAAAATGTATGAACTGCTTGGTGAGAGAACTGCTGCTGATAATGAAAAACCTACAAAAAAGAAGGAAAAGAAAGAGAAACCTGCCAAAGCCGAGGTAATTGGATTTTTTTGTAATCTGTTTTCTTATTGTGTATGTTGTGACATTAATTCTTCATTTCTGTGGCATCTGTAGGAAAAGAAAACTGCTGTGGAAGCTACCCCAGAGCCATCTGAAGAGGAGCTTAATCCATATTCTATATTCCCTCAGCCAGAGCAAAATTTGATGGTACTCGCACTGCTTTTTGTTTGTTTCTGATAGTTTTCTATTATTGAGATTTTCAAGTCCACGTTCTATACTTTTGAATCATCTTCCATTGATAATCGTTCTTCTGGGTGCTGATTAGGTGATAGCAAGAGTAGAATAGATTTGATCTGTATGGCTTGCGCGTGTTTGTTCTGGTGATCAGGAACAAACTTCTTATACAATGTTGAAAACAACATCACTAGCTCTTGCGAAACTGGAAAGTTGGGAAAAATATAGCTTTTGAAGCAAATGGATTATGCCAATATGTTTGAAGCGATATTCTTGTTTTTTCATGGGTGAATTCATAGCTAGCATTGCCATGTAACATATGCTCATAGGGACTCGTTGGCAGCAATGTTGATGTAATCATGTAAGTTACCATTAATATATATTCTCAGGTTCATACAGAAGTGTTTTTCAGCGATGGCTCAGTGCTCAAATGTAGCAATAAGAGGGAATTTCTTGATAAGCATCTCAAGATGACTGGAGGGAAAGTTTATACTCGGTTCCCCCCTGAACCAAATGGTTATCTACATATTGGGCATGCTAAGGTAAAATTCACATAAAATGTGGTCGTCAGGTACTTTGCATGATGGTGTATGATTGATAAGACCTACCTTTTTTGATCATTTACAATGTTTGTTCTTTCAGGCTATGTTTGTCGATTTTGGTCTTGCAAAGGAGCGAGGGGGATGCTGTTACCTAAGGTAAGAATAATTATTTGCTTTTACGTCTCTATAGCAATCTTTGTTTCTTCCGGATTCTTTTAAACATTTGATTTTTCAGATATGATGATACCAATCCCGAAGC
Organism: Eutrema japonicum; assembly: GCA_030161315.1. Lineage (NCBI taxonomy): Eukaryota > Viridiplantae > Streptophyta > Magnoliopsida > Brassicales > Brassicaceae > Eutrema > Eutrema japonicum. The sequence goes on from BSQW01000001.1 coordinate 14,470,607, forward strand.
AGAAAAGAAAGAGTACATTGATCACATTGAAGAAATTGTTAACTGGATGGGCTGGAAACCCTTCAAGGTATTCTTACTTATAAGTATGAATAAACTTTTTTTTTATTATTATTGTTGTGTTTATATTTATCTAATTATATCCACTGTTTTCTTGTAGATTACGTACACCAGTGATTATTTCCAAGAATTGTATGATCTGGCAGTCGAGTTGATTCGGAGAGGTCATGCTTATGTTGATCATCAGGTTGAATCAATTTAAACCTTCTAATATATGGATTCCTGTTGCCTTTTCCAATCAATTGTCATGCGTTAGTTCTAAGCTGCACTGCAACTTACTCCACGCATAGAACTCATTCTCTCTGAAATATTGTTTTGCAATTTTCAGACTGCTGAAGAGATAAAAGAGTACAGGGAGAAGAAAATGAATAGCCCCTGGAGAGACAGGCCTATTGAAGATTCTCTAAAACTCTTTGACGAAATGAGACGAGGAATGATTGAGGAAGGGAAGGCAACGTTAAGAATGAAGCAGGATATGCAAAATGATAATGTTAATATGTATGATCTTATTGCCTATCGTATAAAGGCAAGTGAAACAAAACTCATCTCTGGATGCATAGAAGAATATGTTCTCCCCATTCTTTGAGTATCTGATTTGGCTGTATGCTTTGCAGTTCACACCTCATCCTCATGCTGGTGACAAATGGTGCATCTATCCGAGCTACGATTATGCCCACTGCACCGTTGATTCTTTCGAGAATATAACACACTCGGTTTGTTCCTTACTAGGTCTTTTGGCTTTTTGCAGCACTAAATGATGCATTCGTGACCCATTATTTTCTTCCAATGTTATAAAAGCCTATTCTGTATTGTTCTACTGTCTATTCAGTTGTTCTAACTTTTTCATGTTTATCTCCATAAAATGTAGCTCTGTACTCTTGAATTTGAAACCCGGCGTGCTTCGTATTACTGGTTATTACATTCCCTGGGTCTCTACATGCCGTATGTGTGGGAATATTCACGGTTGAATGTCACAAACACTGTAATGTCCAAGCGTAAGGTTGGTAAAATACTTAACTTGCTAGTGAACAACTTTGAACATTTTCTGCAGATAATCATATGTTGGTTGTATTATTGTTTTTCTTTCTTTTCCTGCAGTTGAATTACATTGTGACAAACAAGCATGTTGATGGTTGGGATGATCCACGTCTTTTAACACTTGCTGGTTTGAGACGGAGGGGTGTGACTCCTACTGCGATCAATGCTTTTGTACGAGGAATGGGAATTACCAGAAGGTTTGCTATTTATATATATCACAAGTCCATCATTAGATTTGGCCTATCTTAATCATATTCATTAAATCTGCTGCCTATTGTTGTATATTGAAGTGATGGTAGCATGATACATGTGAGTCGTCTTGAGCATCATATCAGAGAAGAGTTGAATAAAACGGCTCCCCGGACTATGGTGGTGCTTGATCCTCTTAAGGTGGTCATCACCAATTTGGAATCAGACAAGGTTATGGAGCTTGATGCCAAAAGGTGGCCTGATGCCCAGAACGATGATCCCTCTGCATTCTACAAGGTGAACTGTGTTTCAAATATACTAGTTTTCTACACAGAATAAAACATTTTTCTGTTTTCCTGATCTTTCTTTTAGGGGGGGGGGGTGGGGTTGTTGATATAGGTTCCGTTCTCTAGAGTTGTATACATCGAGCAATCTGACTTCCGAATGAAGGATTCAAAAGATTACTATGGGCTCGCCCCTGGTAAATCAGTCTTGCTAAGGTATAGAAACGGACACTTACTGTATCATCATTACTGTATACTACTTTGGCTTTTGGATATGATTCATCTGTGACCAAAATGTGCTTCCTTCTGTTTGCAGATACGCTTTCCCAATCAAGTGCACCAACGTTGTCTTTGCTGATGACAATGAAACCATTCGTGAGATTCATGCGGAGTATGACCCTGAGAAAAAGACAAAGCCAAAGGTTCTTTCCTTTAACCATCATTATAATTTCTGCAATTCTGGTGGCTCTTATTAATCGGTCCCTTTTTTCTGCAGGGGGTTCTACACTGGGTTGCTGAATTTTCCCCAGGAAAAGAGCCCATAAAGGTTGAAGTCCGGTTATTTGAGAAACTCTTCAACTCCGAGGTATTTATTATTCTCTAGCTTTTGTTGTAGTTACAAAGATCTTCCCTTAGCTAAATTGTATTTAATCATGACAGAACCCGGCTGAACTCAATGACGATTGGCTCACTGACATTAATCCAAACTCCAAAGTGGTGCTTTCGGATGCCTATGCTACATCAATCCTTAAAGATGCTGCGGTCGGGGACAGATTCCAATTCGAGAGGCTAGGTATTTTCTGTTTCATGATCATAAAAATTGATTGCTATTCTTGATGAGCAACAAGTTGTATTTCGTATTATTTTTAATCTTTAAAGCAACACTGATACAAGTTTTCAACCATAACTTGTGATGCATTAGGTTATTTTGCGGTGGACAAGGACTCTGAGCCAGGAAAGCTTGTGTTTAACCGGACGGTCACACTCAGAGACAGCTATGGGAAAGGTGGGAAGTAAATCACTCCACACTTATGTTGGTCAAAACATTTTATAACAGTAAATTGAAAAAAACTTTGGTTGATACGCACATGGTGCAACAGTAAGGATTTGGTTTCTTGAGCATGTTTCTAAGTGAATGGTCAAAGAATGTTTGATTAGTTCTCATCTTTCAAACAAAGAAAAGAAAGGTTTTACTTTCAGATAACAGATGTCGATAGTACTAGCGCAAAAAGATGCTGAAAGCTCTCTGCCATATGGAACATAGAGTGTTTAGTATCTTTACGCATGTGGTTTTGATTTACTGAAAATCGAAAAAGCTCTGCTTTGATGGGATTTGTGATAATAGGTTTCAACGTGCGCTGCTTCTCCTTCTCCTGCACGTCATTCAAATTCCATTGTCCTCTTGACGACATTAAAAGCGCTTGAAATTGGTTCTGATACTCCTATGGAACCACAATTTACCTGCATACAGAGAATAAAAAAAGTTGTAAAAGAAGAAGATGGAATATTAAGGATTAAGGAACACGATGCTTTTACGATAAGGACAACTTTGGGATAGGAGAGGTATGCAGTAAAGTTGTTTTTAATTCTGGTATCAACTATGTCCACTTGTGAAGGCCATTATAATGTATGTACACGAATTAACATGTTGTATACCCGAGTCTCAAACGGTCAAAAACCTAAAAAAAAAAAAAAAAAGAAAAGATATATATATATATATCTATAATATTATTTAAAGTTTTTTTTATAAATTATTACATAAAATACCATTACAAATAACAAAAAATAATTGAAATAAGAAACAATATAATAGTCTTTTAAAATTATTGATTAGAATATAAAAAGTATATATTTTGCATTAAAAAGATTATTTATTATTTAATTTCTTAATTATTTTTAATATTATATATTTAAAAATAATAATTAATTCATATATATTCAAAGAAAAAAATCTATTCAAAATTTTGCTATATTTTTCATTATAATTTATTTGAATATGTATCAAAACAAAAGTTAAAAAATATTTTACTAATTTTATAAAAAGTTAGACACAACAAAACTATTTTTTTAAAAAAATCTAATATGTACCGTTAAATTACTCTAGTTTTTGTAAACTAACCACAAAAACTAGAGTAATTTAACGGTACATATTAGATTTATGTTTTCAATATTATAAGTTATTATGGGTTAGCCCGAATAATATTTTAGTTCACTGTAAAAGAATTAAATAGATAAATTATTACAAATTGACACTTTATCTATAATCATTAGTTAGTTATATTGTAAAATACAAATAAAAATATTTTTCTTAAATTTCAAAACAATTTCTTTAAAAATAATTATTTTGCACTATAATTAGCGTAAGTTAAATCGTAGTATATTACAATGGCCTACACAAACTATATTTTTTTTTTCTTAAACTGAAAATTCACATCGATTAAACGGCGTTAGTCAACCTCTTAAATTTATGCATAACTATAATAAACTAGTCAAAACTTAAACTACGAAAATATCTTATTACAGCAACGTTTTTCATTTTACCTTCTTTTTTTTTCCCTTAAAACAATCATGTGTTCGTCCGATTAAATCAAAATTATAGCTAGATTATATGAAAGTCCGAGGTTCCGTGATTATGGGTTTTTTTTACTCGAGGTGTGATTGAGTGATCTGATGCCAAAAAATCACTGTTTCATGAACTACACAGCTTATAATATATTCGAACTGCTTATTCTTATGTTGATAATTACAAGTTCAACATCGTTCGTTGGTCAATAAGTTTGACTGATTACTATTCCAACAAAAACATACGACTCTCCGACAACAACCATGAACAACTTTGACCATATAACAGTTTATGGCCAATGTTTCTACAATTTCCATCTTTGTTGGATTCCCCGGAATATACGGTAGTGATTTTGCAGTAGACTTAAATACTACAATGGGTCAAGACGAAGATATTAATTAAATTTCATGGGATAAAATATTGACACAAAGTAAACAGCTGTCTAGATAGGTTTTTGTAACACGTTTTTTATACATATAGATAGCACAATCACACACACAGAAAATATAGAAAAAAAAACGTAACTCCTATTTATCTGATATACAAATGAATGTGATCCATAGAAAACTTGAATTATTGGAGATGAGAAGGAGACAAAGCATGCAAAGACTTTCATCTCCAAAAAAAGTAATGAAATAAATGTGTGTACTATTGCCTTCCTGACCTCTGAAAAATGGTTTAAAAGTTTATCGCAACTATTTTATGCCTTTTTTTCAAATCATTCTACAGTCTCCATGAACTGACCTCCAAAAAAAATAAATGCTTTTGAAACTTTTTATTTGGAAGTAATGAAGAGGAACTTATCTGATAAAATGTAAATATTAATAAAATATAATATATGATAATTATCTAAATAATTAAGATATTTGGAATTATTTAGATAATTATCATATATTGTATTTGATTAATATTTACATTTTAATGTTTATCTTTTAGAAATTTCTAGAGTTTTAGGATTTATTATAAATAAGCTGTTTAGGCTTCAATTTGTATTTAGTTGTTATTGAATAAAGAGATTTTTAAAAAGTTTTGTCAAGCCCTGTGAAGAGGATTCACAAACCCTAAGAGCTTTTGTTAAAGCCCTGAGAGGAGGACTCTAAAACCCTAGCTTCCGCTCCATCATTTGGTATCAGAGCCAGTTTCTATGGATATAACTAGATCCGTTGATTCTAAGAATACCCGGAAACTAGAGTTTGTGAATACTCTTCACAATGGTTTATCAAAACCTCTTTAAAACCTCTTTATTAATCAAATCATCAACTGAATACAATAGAAGGCCTAAACGGCTTATTTATAATAAATCATAAAACCCTAAAACTATAAAATCTAGAATAATCTTAATTAATTAAATAAAATATAATAATGAAGATATTTGGAAATATTCCAAATATCTCGCTGCATCAGTCTCGCCAGCCAAAAAATATTCGTCCTCGAATCTTCAATTCTTCGCTGCATCAGGTTCCGTCGGCCAAGAAAGATTCGCCCTCGAATCTTCAACAACATTCTTAACATCATATAGATTTTCTTAAATCCATTAATTTGGATATGCACAAGATCTCGCACGTATTCTGTCAGAAAATCTTTCCACCCGGATTTTGCACGAACCCAATACTGCAGAGCTTTTCCATAAATCTGATTCTGCACAATTTTCGCACGAAACGGATTCTGCAGAGTTTTCCAGAAACCTGATTCTGCACAATTTTTGCACGAACCGGATTCTGCACGAAATCGGCATCAGAGTCAATCTGATTGCACACGGATTTTGCACGCCTCAGATTTTCTTCAAAGACAAAATCGATAACGAGGACATCGTCTTCATAGGTGTCGTAGATCGGATCGCCATAGATCTTTTTGTAGATCTCATGGTATTCTCTCTCGACAAAAGGACTTTCGTCCTCGGAAGTATAGATGCTGTCACTCACCATGACATCCAGAATCGGTCTTTGATTAAGAAATCAAAGAACGCAGCTCTGATACCAAATGATGAAGCGGAAGCTTCTATGGATAGAACTAGATCCGTTGATTCTAAGAATACCCGGAAACTAGGGTTTGTGAATACTCTTCACAGTGGTTTATCAAAACCTCTTTAAAATCTCTTTATTAATCAAATCATCAACTGAATACAATAGAATACCTAAACGGCTTATTTATAATAAATCTTAAAACCCTAAAACTATAAAATCTAGAATAATCTTAATTAATTAAATAAAATATAATAATAAAGATATTTAGAAATATTCCAAATATCTCGCTGTATCACTTAGGATTATCAATCGGTGGTGGACAAGCTTAAACTCCTCTTAAATGTAAATGGCTAAATGCAATGAACTTAATTATATGTATCATATCAAATTGAAAAAGAGGGGCAAAATTTTTTTTTTGAAAGAGTAGTCTAATTCTATTCCCAATTAACAAATCGAGTGGTTTTCTGTAACACAACTCTTTTTTTTTTGGTTTTCTTCTGCTTTTGTATGTTAAATTTTAAACTAGTCAACTGTACAGATTTACAGAAGGTCGTCCATTGTTTTTGGTTGAGGCATACAAAATAGAAGGAGGTAAATTAAGTAATTATAATCGAGTTGCAAATGTCTTTGGTTCGAATCTATAATGCAACATTTACATGGTTCTTAGTGCCCAAAGATTATAATAAGTTTTATATATTATCTTACATTCAAATGTTTTCTTGAAGACGATGTTTTTTTTTCTTTTCTTTAACCGTATCTCTTTTCTTTTATTACCTTCCCAAAGGGATATTATTTTGAGCTTTTGCTTACAAGATATAGTCAGAGCCGGCCCTGGGAGGAAGCTAAAAAAGCACCAACTTCCGGCCGACAGTAATAAATAAAATTTTCGGCCATATTTTATAAGAAGTTCATTTGGTGTATTGATGTGGGTGTTGTTATGCAATCTACGTATCACAAGTTCAAACCATAAGAATGGTTTTTTTTTTTTTTACCTTTTTTTAACGAATATAATCAAACGGCCAATTTTTTTGATATCGCTTCCGGTCTTTAAAAACTTAGGGCCGGCACTGGATATAGCACATAGAGAATACAATATTGAGCAATAAGAGAGGTTACTAATGTTAAGTTGGTCATATCCCTTATATATTATTTAAGATCCATTCCAATTTTTGATGTGGGATAATATTCTCTAATACGCCCATTCGAGGTGATGGCTCTTTGCCTATCAATCTCGATATGTTCGGACATAGATCGATAGACCAACTTTGAGCTGGGTTGATAATGGATTGGGTTGAACAGTATGGATCGGGCTCGATACCATGTTAAGTTACATGAACTTCCAACTCAAAACAAATTGGCAATGAATGGATTAGCACATGTCACTTATATATTACCTAAGATCCTTTTTAACTTTCGATGTGAGATAATATTTTCTAATAATTAAGAATATATTAAATCGCGTGAGAGCATCATAGTAAAAGAGGATACCAATTGACCAACAGTAGTAGGTTATATTGTTTCCCCAAATATTGAGCAATAAGGGGATATTGTTTTCATGAAGACGATGTTGACAAAAAGAAACTATTATTTAGAGCACAAAATTAATCGTATAATTATTTAAAACTATATAATCATATATAATGCCAAATGTACAGTCTTTCCGTCTGTTGGAGGTGGACCTAGCACCCCCAATTAGTTAGTCCCATCTTAGAAAATACTCCTCTTCAGTTCGGTCGCCGACCTGGAAGCCCCGCGCTCGTACTTGTCCGGAACTCCCGAGCTCCCTAGGACGCACCTCGGGTCCGTGCTGACACTTCGCCAAAACAGGAATGACAAAAGGGAAAAGGACACGTGGGAGTTGGTCGAACAGTGTGCTATCCGAATAGAGATACGGCTTCGACCCGACGCCTCACCAACTTTGCGGATTTGACAAAGGAGAGAAAGACACGTGGAAGAGAGTTGGCCAAACAGTGTACTACTCTGCAGAGGTAGGGCGCCGAGCTCATCATGACCTCTCTCCCCGAAGGACGGAACACGCCTCCTAGGCCACCTTACCCGCAAATCAGGCTGGAGACGCCACGTGGCCCCGGAATCCCGGGGAGCAGGAAGTCAACTCCCAGTATTTATACCCTTCGTTGAGCATTAAGAAGAGGACGCTGGGATTTTTTTGTACTTGGCCTACCACAAATAGACCCGAGCTCTCTCTTTCGTTTGTAGCAAAGTAGCACATTTAGAACGCCGAACTGGATTTCCGTCGAAACCAGTTCGTAAATCTAAATTGCTCGCTCCCTTCCATTATCAATAAAAGAATACGGTCCACGACCTGTTCATCATTGCACCCGACCTGCCTTATACCGTGGTTAACTCGTTCTAATTAACGAAAATCTCGCCTCTCTCTCCCTAATCAATCTCTTAAACATTATTAGTGGTCCCCGGGATCAACACCGTCGACTTACTACCACGCACACATCTAATTTTCTGAAGACAATTCATCAATTATTTTCTAGAACTTTCACTATTTCCCGTCATTTTCTTGGATTTAACATTGTATATGTATAAATCTTAGATTTTGGATTTTTAAGTTTGAGTTCCGTTCTGGAGATGTACGGGCCTACGAGTTAGGAATCGATGATTAAAAAAAAAAAAGGAGGTGTGATTAGATTTGTTCTCCTTTAGAAGATCTAATCTCACGAAAGTGAGAGCTATTTAATATTCAAAGATTAGGCTTTTCTTTAGGGAGACGAGCACGATTCTTTCAGCTGTCACTTCCTCATAAATAGTCAAAAGTCAAATTGCTCGAACTAATTCTTCTACGTAAAACACTTACGTATAGATAATTAACACCTTATTTCAATTAATTCAGAATTTAACTATAAGCCGTCTCAAAGCAAACAAATAATAACAGAATACTTAGAAACTCCTTTGTTGTTGTAAGAATATCCATATGATCATGGGCTCCACAACCTAATATAAGTGTGCGTACTCCTTAAACTGCCAAATATCATCCATGTTCCACATTGGATCTTGTGTCACATCCTCCTCGTAACTCGAATCTGCTATGTGACAATCGTGCAATGGTAAAATGTCTGAATTGCCCATGGTGGCCACCATGTACTCCTCCTCTATGCAAGGGAAAGAGCTACTATAATCTTCACTCACACACTGACTACTACTCCCTCGTGATCCATCCAAGTACATTGAAGAGCCTGAGGTCTCAAGATCAGAAAAATCCATTAACTGTGAAATTTTCTTGAGATCATGAGACAGGTTAGTGGAACAATCCATATTGTTGAAACCCGGTTCTTGAGAGAAATCGTTTTCTCGTAAAACGGGTCCAAGTAAATCAGGAGGAGGAGCTTTAGTGTTGGTGTCCGAGTTATCTTTCATCTTGTGGATCAATCTTGGAACCCAGAAGCTACGCACAACTTCCAAGAACTTGTCGCTGCTGGAATCGATGTTGAGCTGGCGTGCTTGTTTCTGAACTCTAGTTCTCCAGTAGTTTTTGATCTCGTTGTCTGTTCTTCCCGGTAAAGACAGCGCAATTTTTGACCACCTAAGAAACAACATGTTACATGTTAGATTATAGTCATACTACTTATGTTTTTTTATATAAAATGTCTTAGTTGTATTCTTCTTTTTTTTCAAACAATAATTAGGTTTATTTGTTTTTTTACTGTTTGTATTATACAGCTTTTAAAAAAATTATTGATTTTTTTATAGTTAGATATTAAATGCTGTTTTTTTTACATAGAAAAGGTAAAATAATAGATAATTTATGTAATTTCTTAATCTTCCAATTTGGAAAGTAAAGAATGAATAAATAAGAGTAACGTACCTACATGGCCGGATCTGGGCAAAGCCCAATGAAACATTTGTCTTGACCCCCATTTTTAACAGGTCCCCATAGAATATATCAATAAAAAAAAATTATAAAACTAAAAAACAAAACCCTTGATCACGTTTTTTTTTTTTTTAAAAAGATCATGCTTCCATTTTTTTTTTTAAAAGACTACGCTTCCGTTTTTTTTTTCTCTCCGACTCTTACATTTGAAATTTTTTTTTGTATGAAATGAATTAGTAACCCCCATTTTTGTTTTTTTTTCAAGTCCCTAAATTTTTAGATCCGGCCCTGCGTACCTATTACCCCATTTAGAGTGGAGCTCGAGGATTAAGAGTTGTTCTTGAGGAGTGAGATTCCCTCGCTTTATGTCAGGTTTAAGATAATTCAACCATCGCAATCTGCAACTTTTTCCTTTTCTCTTTAGCCCTGTTTTTTTATTTACAAGAAAGATATCAAATTTTCAATTCAAACTTGATTAGTGATTATAATATGAAGTGATGGTATTTAATACAATTGATATTAGACCAAATAATAAACCATGTAATACAATTTCGCCTATAGTGCCGTGCACATCATATATATTACATTTTGTTGGAAAACAAGAAAACGTAAAAGAAAAGGAATATTACCAGAAGATTTAGCGAGCAGATTCCATCGGCCTTCACCGTTATTGGCAATGTAATTGGTGAGAAGAGTGTCTTCCTCAAGCGTCCAAGGCCCTTTTCTATGCTCTGCGCCATCTTCATTTCCATCACAGCTCTTCTTCAATATATTTGGCATTTTTGTTCCCTTTTTTATAAATTTTTTATCAGGTCCTAAGCTTTATGAGAGAGAGAGAGAGAGACTTTTGAGAGAGAGAGACTTTTGTGAGAGAGAGACTTTTGTGATTTGAGAAGTGGAAGTGAATTCAATGGTTGTGGGGAATTTATAGACTCGTGATATATTGGATAATGTTCGTACTTTCTTTTACACATAGATGCCACACACCGAAGTTGATCAACCATGAAGAATTTTAAAATCATTGATTTTTCAACCACTAGATAGATTACTTAAGTGTTGGCGCATTTGAGAATGTTAAATATCAGCATCCAATTTAATAGTTACATTTTACGGTTATAAATTTCTCAATGTGATTAGTCAAGACAGGGACGACGACGAGTAGAATAGAGACTAGTCACTAGTCAGTAAATCAAGCCTTGAAACTTGTTTTCGGGGTCTACGTTTGTGTTACATCAATATTTATTTCAATACTTGTTATGAGGACAATATGTTCAGCTATAAATAAAATTACAATACTTTAGTGTCAAATACTTTTACATTATTTTTTCCAGATCAAAAGTAAAAACGAAGTAAAAGAAAAGGCTTGGCGACAAACAAAAAAACAAAGAACAGGCTTTGCAACTTGTAAAGGGTTCAAGTATTTAAGTTCGACGTATGTAAAATCAATCAAATCTTGGCATCAGAGGAACTCTATGCGAAGTCACCATGTCGGATTAAGATACTCTAAAGAAACACGTGTCATTCTTGGAACTATTCCTTCTCAAATTCTGGATAATTCGTTTACCAAATAAACAAAAAATAATAATATAAAGAACTCAATAACACAGCCTCTGTTTCAAGATATATAAGTTTAGTGGGGCAGAACAAAAGTGAAAAGATATAAACACATGGAATGAAGAAAGGAACAACAAGGGTGCATGGAGGAGAAATACAATTTTTGATTTTCAGATTTAGAAAGTTAGTAGTGGTAAATCGTTCCCATCAGTTTCTTTTTCTGGAAAACCACATTGGTTGTGAATTAAATGATAGATTTAAAGTTGGAATTATGATGGTGATATAATGCCGACCCATTTTTGTATTTATCCCACTTGATCCGATAATGACACTTTCATACAACTAAGTTTAACAAACAGTGAAAAAAATTCTAATTTGATTATGAATTAGTAAATAACTGATTGTGGTTCAAGAAGTGCTTAACTTTATGAGTATTGTTTCAAGTTTTATGAATTAGTAAATAACTGATTGTGTTTCAAGAAAACACATAAAGTTAAACTTGAACCACTCTTGAAACAATACTCATAAAGTCAAGCGTTTAAGGTGTGTTATTAACCTATTAACTAATTCTAATTTATTAGTATTGTTTAAGGTGTGTTATTAACCTATTATCTTATTGTTGAGAAATCACATAAAGCATAATCAAGAAGCGCTTCTTGAACCAGTCTTGAAGTTTTATTTTGTCAAGAGTGGTTCAAGAAGCGCTTTACTCTAACTTTGCTTCCTTCAGATGTTTACAAACCAATTTTCAATAGTCGTCCAAGAACTCAGAAAATACACTTAGTTCGGTTTCTAATTAAACATTGTTCAACTGTTAAAATGAATGAAAGAAAATTCATCCAAGTACCAAGAAAAGGAAAATTAACAGAATGCTAGTTCCTTACACCATGAAGGAAGAAGGCTCCATAGTAGCTTTACGCGCAGGAAAAGACCAATAACATACACCAAGCTACAATGTAGAAAGAGTTGAACTAAATGTAAATCCGCGAGTTGAACTAGCAGATTCCATCGCGGGAAACTAAAAGTCCCCAAAACAATTGGACAGACGACGGTTACTTAGCCGCTGATGATACCGGAGAAATAAGATGCTTGTTTGGCACGGCTTGATTTTTAGGTTTAAATATTTGATATTGTGAAAAGCTAGAGGTTACATAGAACTTCATTTTGATAAATCCCAAATTCCATTATCAAACACCCCTAGGGGATTGATACAAATAAAATAGAAAGAAGAAGAAAAATCAAGCTGAAACAACAACAACGAAAAGCACAAAACAAAAACACAGATAAATTGTAACTTCAACGTTAAGTTAAAAGAAAAGAAGATTATATCATAAAATAAAATTTGATTGGTTTATCCAATTCCTAAACCCTACACTCGACCACGTGCTGCATTTTTTTTTTTTTTGCTAATAGTTAATTTGTATATTCCATAATGTTGATACATAGCACATGTGCTTTACAGTGCCTGATCCGACATTACTACTACATACTAATACTAGAAACTATAATCTTCTTTACAAAACACCATTAAACACTTTGAAGAAAGATAGCAGAAGTGGAGTTACTCCCTAGAAACATTTGTGGAGAGATCTGTGAACATTGCGTTATCCGAAACCAAGTGGTAAGAAATATATATATCACCCTGTTGAGCGGTTGTAAGTGAGAGTGAAGAAGTTTCCCGATCCAAACCGATCAGATTTGTTCTTATGACTTGATCAATGTCTCGAATTAGTGACGTGAAGGGGCGAGATTCGTTCCGATGAGGTCACACGTTCCTTTGTTTCCATAGCCGCTTGTAAGTAGAGTTTGCATACTATGGATATCATGCGATTCGTAGAAGATGTGTGAGCCCATCTGATCAATATCGTCAAATCTGGAAGGAGGAGACAATTGGGCATTGCTTATGAAAAAGTGCCAAAAAACATGTGGCTTTTGTTGGAACTAATTTTTTGTCAAAGCCTGAGGGTTTGATAAAATTATGTTAGTGTGAAAAGAAATGAGTTAAGCTCTTTCTAATGAAATGTTTTCATTAACCGAGAAATGTTTTCTCGTGTATATATGTTGGAATGGTTGTGTCTTAAATGAACAACATGAGAGAAGAAAAGCCATACGTGCGACGTTCGCATCTTGGGCCTTGATTGGGCCCGTGGACTTTTTGAGGTATCGATCGATACCCCTTGGTATCGATCGATACCCAGCGGGCCGACTTAAAAAAACGCAGCCGCCTAGGTTATTCTAGAAATATTCCTTTTCTGTCATGGAAAAACCCTAGCCTCTCTCCTATATATACAACACGATTTTCACCTAAAAAATCATCCTCTGACACACAATAAACACTTTCTAAAAGTTCTAGCAATCGTTTCTTCAATTCCCTACTGCTTAGAGTAAGTTTTTAATTTCGAGAGTATCGTAGAATAATGGTCGATAGATATGAATCATGGTGTTGATGATTCAGTTAAACTTTGGTTGTATCCTGGGACTCATGGATCTATAAAACCCCGTCACACTACGGGAGATTCTTAGAGTTAAGGAAAGAGATTTATCTCGCCTCCTCAGATCTTGTATTGCTTTATCGTATATAAATCGTCTGTTCCTTAAACTGTTTATTTACATATTACTGTGATTAAATCTTTCCTGTCTGTAGTGTAAATTTTGGTCCTACAATCTTAACTCTAAGAAGATCCAATTTTTGTTATTACTTCAATTGGATCTTTAATCACGAGTAAATAAACGTTTTCAAACGGTTTTTAAACGATTCTTCTATTGCTGATGATACTCAAACGTTGTCAAAAAGCTTTTAGCAAATTGAAACGTGTAGTAGAGGCAATCTTCATCTCTCTCTATTTTTTAAGAAGATGTTCTTCTGCTAGTGATACTCAAACGTTAATCAAACAGCTGTTTAGCAACTTGAAACGTGTAGTAGAAGCAGATCTGCTTAAACATCTTCTAAAAAACCGTCTTTAATTGCGATTAAAGAACGGTATAATCAACGAACACACATCTGTTCTTGATAGGTTCGATTCAGATCGAGGCCTTGTGAGTATCGATCGACACCCTATGGTATCGGTCGATATTGGACTAAATTGTATCGGTCGACACTTAAGTGTATCGATCGATACCATGCAAACAGTGTATCGGTCGGTACCTCAGTGTATCGATCGATACTTTGCATCGACCAAGTTGGTATATGTCGATCGATACTGTGTATAAGACACAGGTATCGATCGACACTGGTGCTATGATCGATCCTGTGAAATTCACTTGTATCGATCGACACCCAGGGTATATCAATCGACACTAAGCGTGTATCAATCGATACCAGGTTGCTTCGAATGACACAGTATGTGCATCGAGCTTCAATCGGAACCCAGGGTGTATCGATCGACACTCAATGTGTATCGATCGACACCAAGATGCTTCGATTAACACAGTATGTGCATCGAGCATCGATCGACACCTACGGTGCATCGATCGACACCATACGGGTGCATCAATAGACATTGAATGTGTATCGATCGATACCAAGGAGTATCGATCGACACCAATGCGATTTAGTTCGATATTAGAATTGCGATTCTTAAAGTTTATATATCAATACTAATTAAAAGTTGTTTCTTTTGTCTTAACAGAATGACAATTGTTGTGGAAAACAACTCTGGATTGGTGGAGAAAACCAGTGAGAAGGTTGAATCGACTGCAAGTCAGATCGAGACGGTCAAAGTTCCATCTGGGAATCACGTCGCTCCTCCAACCAAATTTGATGGGACAGCATTCAAGATGTGGAAAAGGAAGATGTTTTTCTATCTGACAACATTGAATCTGCAGAAATACACCAGTGAGGTGAAACCTGTTCTCCCAGAAGATAACACTGATCCACGTGCGCTTGCGAGTGTCCACGCCTGGGAACATGCTGACTTCTTGTGCAAATGCTATATTCAGAATAGCCTTTCGGACTCTCTGTTTGGGGTGTACGAAAATGCTGAGACATCTAAGGTTCTGTGGGATTCCTTAGACAAGAAGTACCGCATTGAAGATTCTGGTACTCAGAAATTCACTGTGGCGAAGTTCGAGCAGTACAAGATGGTGGATTCAAGACCACTAATGGAACAAGTCGATGAGGTGCAGAGGCTCCTACACGATATCTTTGCTGAGGGAATGCGGTTGTGTGAAACCTATCAAGGTTGCTGCATCATTGAGAAGCTACCTCCTGGTTGGACGGACTTCAAGAACTACCTCAGGCTGAAGAAAAAGAAGATGAGCCTTGAAGATCTGATTGTTAAGCTCCGCGTAGAGTCTACGAATCGGGAACAACAGATCAATGTAGGTGTGAAAATTCGCGAACACAATGCGAACATGGTTGAACACCAAAACCCCAATCAAGGCAAGTGGCAGAACAAAGGTCGCCTTAACAAAGGCAAAGGGAAGATGCCACCAAAGAACTTCCAAAAGTTCAAGAACAAGAGTGGTCAGAATGGCCAGACTTCTCAAAGGTTCTTAGGATTGTGTAACTTCTGTGGGAAGCAAGGACACAAATCCGTCGATTGTCGTAGCAAGAAGGCTCAAGCCAACTTGACAGAAGCTGACATGTGTGCTGTGGTCACTGAGGCCAATGTTGCTGAAAGCCATCCAAAGACTTGGTGGTTCGATACTGGTGCAACCAGACACATCTGTATGGATCGAGAGATGTTCTCCACATACACAAAGACCAAGAATGGTGAAAAACTCTTAATAGGTAATTCAGCCTCGTCGACAATTGATGGTCACGGGAAGGTTGTTCTGAAGCTCACCTCTGGACAGGAACTAGTTCTCACGAACGTCGTACATGTACCAGATATGCGCAAGAATCTGATCTCTGGATCGCTCATAAGTAAGCATGGATTCTCTGTGAAGCTGGAAGGTGATAAGCTGATCCTAACGAAGAATGGGATGTATTTGGGTAAGGGTTTTGTTTGGGATAATCTGTTTAAGATGTCTGTTGAGGCAGTAATCCGAAAGGATAATGTAACCGAGGCTTCCACCTCAAAGAACCCTAAGATTAATGATAAGAAACCAATTGCTTATCTCGCTGAGTCTTTTAATATTTGGCATGAACGATTAGGACATGTTAATTTCAAGTCTATGAGTAGATTAATGAACATGAACATGATTCCTAAATGCAAATTAAGCAAAGACAAATGTGAGGTTTGTGTCCAAGCCAAACTCACTAAAACGCCATCACCCAGCGTTCAAAGAACAACAGAACCTCTAGGTTTAATTCACACAGATTTATGTGATTTGAAATATATTCAAACCAGAGGAGGCAAGAAATATTTCGTGACTTTCATAGATGATTGCACGAGATATTGTTACATCTTTCTACTGCGAAGTAAAGATGAAGCCTTGGACAAATTTAAAGAATACAAGCTGGAAGTTGAAAACCAACTCGGCAAGACCATAAAAAAGGTCAGAAGTGATAGGGGTGGTGAATATAGTGAACCATTTGATGCATTCTGTAGAGCACATGGCATTATTCATCAAACAACTGCTCCCTACTCACCGGAATCCAATGGAGTTGCTGAAAGAAAAAACAGAACTCTCAAGGAAATGATGAATGCAATGTTGCAGGAATCTGGGTTAGCCCAGAACATGTGGGGGGAAGCTCTGCTTACCTCTAATTATATCCTGAACAAAATTCCACACAAAGTCACAGGAAAAACTCCTTATGAACTTTGGAAAGGTAATGTACCTTCGTATGTATACCTGAAAGTGTGGGGGTGCCTGGCAAAAGTTGCAGTACCACTTCCGAAAAAGGTCACCATCGGACCTAAAACGGTAGATTGCATTTTCATCGGATACGCGCACAATAGTAGTGCCTATCGATTTCTGGTACATAAATCAGATATACCAGACATTCATGTAAACACAATAATGGAGTCCAGGAATGCATACTTCTTCGAAAATGTGTTTCCATGTAAGGATAGAGGAAATCCTAAACGAACTCGTGACGAACGAGATGCTAGCAATGAGGCAAGCACTTCAGGCACTTCTACAGAAGTAGAAGAAGCTGAACCGAGACGAAGCAAGAGAGCTCGTAAGGAGAAGACATTTGGCTCTGAGTTCATAATGGCATTCCTAGCGGAAAGTGGTCCAAGAACTTTCATGGAAGCGATGTCTACACCTGATGCACCTTTCTGGAGGGAGGCATCTAACAGTGAAATCAACTCAATTATGCAAAATCATACTTATGAGTTGGTAGACCTACCTCAAGGTTGTAAACCTCTGGGTTGTAAATGGGTCTTCACCACTAAGCTAAAAATCGATGGCTCTATAGACAAATATAAGGCCAGGCTTGTGGTACAAGGATTTCGTCAAAAGGAAGGATTGGACTTCTTTGACACTTATTCTCCAGTGACGAGAATTACTTCGATTCGCATGTTGATTGGAATCGCAGCTTTAAGAAACCTTGAAATACATCAGATGGATGTTAAAACTGCTTTTCTAAACGGAGATTTAGAGGAAGAGATCTATATGAATCAACCTGAGGGTTATGTTGCTCCCGGACAAGAGAAGAAAGTCTGTAGACTTGTCAAATCGCTATATGGACTCAAGCAAGCTCCGAAACAATGGCATGAAAAATTCGACAGTGTAATGATGTCAAATGGCTTTCACATCAATGAATGTGATAAGTGCATCTATATCAAAAGTACTTCACAAGGTTATGTGTTGTTGTGTTTGTACGTAGATGACATGCTAATCATGGGAAGCAACAAAGATATAATCATTCAAACAAAGAACATGCTAAGTGGAAAGTTTGATATGAAAGACATGGGATTAGCTGATGTAATTCTAGGGATTAAGATTATTCGAAATTCAAAAGGAATAATTATGTCTCAAGATCATTACGCTACAAAAATCCTAGAGAGGTTTAAGACCTACTCCAATGGGACTGCAAAAACTCCACTTGATCCTCATCTTCACTTGACAAAGAATTCAGGTGAAGCAGAGTTACAAGTGGAGTATGCAAGAGTCATCGGGAGTCTAATGTACTTAACGAATTGTACTAGACCCGATTTAGCACACTCGGTAAACGTACTAAGTCGTTACACGAGCAATCCAGGTCATACCCATTGGAGAGCCATAACTAGGGTATTAAATTATCTAAGATACACCAAAAGTTATGGGCTGCACTTTGGTAAAGAACCAGCAGTGCTGGAAGGGTACAGTGATGCCAATTGGATTTCAGATTCAAGAAACTCCAAATCCACGAGTGGATATGTCTTTACTCTTGCTGGTGCAGCAATATCCTGGAAATCTTCCAAACAAACACTCCTGGCCAGATAAACCATGGAGTCAGAGTTTGTAGCTTTAGACAAAGCTGCTGAGGAAGCAGAATGGCTTCGAAACTTTTTGGAAGATATCCCAATGTGGGAGAAACCAGTGCCAGCATTACGTGTACACTGTGATAGTCAGTCGGCTATCTCTCGGGCACTGAGTAATCTATATAATGGCAAGTCTCGTCATATAAGAAGACGACATAAGACCATTAGACAATTGATCTCAACTGGTGTAATAACGATAGATTACATCAAGTCGGCTGATAACCTAGCGGATCCGTTTACCAAAGGTTTGCCGCGAGATCAAATTGTAAAATCATCAAAAGGAATGGGTTTAAAGCCTATAGAAAAAGATGATGTTTGACAGATACCCCACCTATGTGACTGGAGATCCCAAGATCTAGGTTCAAAGGGAAACAAAATTAAACTGATTCGAATTGAGCACTGTGAGACTATGTCTCTGCCCAGTTCCTAGGATGATATAACAGTGCTACCTGTGGATAGTAAGGATAAGCGTTGGCTTTTAATGATTGCATAGCTATGTAGATAGTGGAGTGTGATAGGACACTTCTG
Source organism: Eutrema japonicum (assembly GCA_030161315.1). Taxonomy (NCBI): domain Eukaryota; kingdom Viridiplantae; phylum Streptophyta; class Magnoliopsida; order Brassicales; family Brassicaceae; genus Eutrema; species Eutrema japonicum. Next base: position 14,489,983 of record BSQW01000001.1, read on the forward strand.
AAAAACAAGCTAATAAAAGATCACCTAGTGAAGTGTGAAATGGGGCCGTTTCTAGGAGAATGAAAGAGAAGGCTATATTCTCCAAATTCACTCACGAATACCAGGAATGTTCAAGGCCAAAATGAACACAATAGAGAACAAAGTTCTACGAGAAGATGTCTCTGTGCGATACATGTTGTCTAAGTTTACATAAAAATCCGGGCGGTTCAAGACATCATGTTCACCTCCTGGCCGAGTAAACTCGACAGATATTAAAAATGTTTGGTTCAAAGCTGGAAAATGCTACCTCTCAGATACAGTTACATTTTCGTATACTCTCGAAAGTCTGTCTACGTCTAGATGAGTCTAGTCAAGTATGTCTAGTAAAGTCTAGTCTGTACAATTTTCATATGTTCTAGAGTCATTTCTATTCATGTGGGGGATTGTTGGAACTAATTTTTTGTCAAAGCCTGAGGGTTTGATAAAATTATGTTAGTGTGAAAAGAAATGAGTTAAGCTCTTTCTAATGAAATGTTTTCATTAACCGAGAAATGTTTTCTCGTGTATATATGTTGGAATGGTTGTGTCTTAAATGAACAACATGAGAGAAGAAAAGCCATACGTGCGACGTTCGCATCTTGGGCCTTGATTGGGCCCGTGGACTTTTTGAGGTATCGATCGATACCCAGCGGGCCGACTTAAAAAAACGCAGCCGCCTAGGTTATTCTAGAAATATTCCTTTTCTGTCATGGAAAAACCCTAGCCTCTCTCCTATATATACAACACGATTTTCACCTAAAAAATCATCCTCTGACACACAATAAACACTTTCTAAAAGTTCTAGCAATCGTTTCTTCAATTCCCTACTGCTTAGAGTAAGTTTTTAATTTCGAGAGTATCGTAGAATAATGGTCGATAGATATGAATCATGGTGTTGATGATTCAGTTAAACTTTGGTTGTATCCTGGGACTCATGGATCTATAAAACCCCGTCACACTACGGGAGATTCTTAGAGTTAAGGAAAGAGATTTATCTCGCCTCCTCAGATCTTGTATTGCTTTATCGTATATAAATCGTCTGTTCCTTAAACTGTTTATTTACATATTACTGTGATTAAATCTTTCCTGTCTGTAGTGTAAATTTTGGTCCTACAGCTTTTATATATTCTCGTCCGCATTTTCGCAAAGCAATCAAGTAGAAGGAACCTGAAGACTCCAAGAATACATCCTATCCATCGTAGGGAGCATGTCCCGAATCGTTACCCAAACCATGAAGGAAAATTTGGGAATCACCCTAAAGAACCAAACTGCTGCCTTTATTAAAGCCAACTTCTTCTTCTGTCTCTTCATCTCTCTAAGTAATGCTGGCGGTCTCTTCTTCTTGTAATCTCAGTTTTGTTCTTTGTTTTTTTGTTCTTTTTTTTGCCAAGGATCAATGTCCATAGGTAGATATTGTACTGTCTACTCTTTCATTTCAATGAATATTTACATTCTTAGCAAAAAAAAAAATGCTGGCGGTCTCAGTCTCTTGACTACAAAAGATATATAAGCTGACACAAAGTAAACGATAGTTTGCATATTCCCATTGCTCAGATTCAACTTTTTTTGAAGCCTAAGAGAGTAAGAGTTCAAGCCGGTAGCTGAATGATGACATCTCCTTGAATAGTAAGCATCAGGGAAGAAGAAAAAAAAAAGAAGTAAATTACCACGGTTTGGTTTGGTTCAGATTTTGTTTTTTTTACTCGTTTGGTTCTTTTTTTTTTTTTTTTTTTTCGTCGTCGGTTCAGTTTTTGTGTTTCAGACTGAATTTGGATCGGTCCAATCATAGTTAAAGATTATCGGATATGGAGTAATACTAATATTTTGTTGGAAAAAGTCAAATTTCTTGAATTCAAATAATCAAACAGCTTAAAAGCCGACTGGTAGAAGGTCAAAACTTCAATAATTATCTGCTTAAAATCATAAGAGAAGATCCTGCGAATAAAAGAGTAGAATCTATAAACTGGTACATAAAAATTGCATTTTTTCTTATTTTAATTTAATATTGTTGATTTTAAAAATAAAGATAGTTAAGTAATTTTTTTTTTTAAACTTGTATATATTTTTGTGATAATTTTTGCAAGTTGGTGAGCTTTATGAAAAATTTTAGATGAAAATTATCGGTTAACAACAACATATATTACCGATTTGTTGAAATTTATCACTGAACTTGAAAAAAAAAAAACATGTTTAGCATGAAAGTTTTAAAGAATTAAGCATATAATTTTTGAAAGTCAATGTCCATTTAATAAATTTGCATAAAATTTTCTCTTTTCTTGGCAAAAAAATATTAGGCAAGCAAATTATTAAAGAATTCGATCTTTGTATGCCCACTACTAACCCTAATTAGCATAACTGATAGTAGAACAATATCATTATGTAATAGAACTAGCTAATATGTTGTTGAAGTTATATGCTTTATTAAATTCTTTGTAATTGGTAAAAGCAATCAGTAATTAGATAACAAATTACCAAAATAGACATAACTATACTTTTTTCTTCATGAAAATAATTTAATAAAATGAAAGTTAATGTGATCAACCCATCTTCAAGCTTTCCTCGCCATAAAATTTCTAAACATGTTTTAAATGTTGTAACAAAAAAAATATATGGAATATGTATTTCACAGAATTAAATTATACAAATTAATTTTGTGTGTTCGACATATAATCTGTTTTTTTTTAATAAATTATAAAAATTATTATGAAAAAATAATAAACGATGCAATAGTATAAGATTCATCATAACCACATCAATACACAGAGCATGATGAAGCAACAGTTTAAAAAGCACATGTAGGAAAGATCAATATACACTGCAATTTGCAGGCGATTAAACACTATTCTACAAACAGAATATATCAAAACTTCAAACACTTACATTAACAAAGAAACAAAAAACTTGCTTTGAACTTGATTTTTTTGAAGAAATTGCCGACGGTTTTTAAGTTTCTCGCAAACGCAGGATTCTTTTTATTTATATCAAACTTGTACGTGTTATAATTATGTTTAGAGAGAATATTATGATGTTATTTTAAGGAAATTTAATTGAATATATATAAGAGTATATTTGCCATTTTAAATTGATAAAGTAAAATGTTTTTTCAAAAACTTCATAATGAAGCATTAATATGGAGCAAATTGTTGAAGCCGCTAATGCTCTCCTACATACTTTAGTGATTGGATACTATAAGGTTTTAAGTATAGCTAAATAACTTATCAATCAAGGCCTAAGTTTTGGGATATCTAATTTGTGTCTATATTTAGGAAGACATATTTCTCAACAAAACATTAACTTTTTCCGCATTTAAAAGGCTATTACGGTAATGTAAAATGAAAATAGGAAAAACGAAACCCAAATTAATGTGAAAGCGAGATTTCCCCAACGTAGAACAATTAGTAATTGGATAGTTACCTCATTATTGATGTAAGAAAATGGAAAGTGGTGAAGCCAATCTTAACGATTGGGATGGGCTTGGATTTTTCTGCCTCCTCACAATATCCTATCGATGTCATGCCATCAAAGTCAAATTTCGTAATTTCTACTATTAAAACATTAATTAACAATTTAATCGTGACAAAAAAAAAATTTTTGGATGTAGCTAAGCATTACAAATTTTTCTTTAAAACCCAATTTTTAGATGTGTTATTTTTGATTTGCAACCAGCCGAATTTACTGTCTATATGTAACTCGACCGCCTAGACCACAATTATTTTCGGGTGGCGATTTAAGATGTGTTATTTTTGTTTTGCAATCATATGTCTACAAGTTATATAGTTTTAAATGTTAAAAATACATGGAAAACAAAATTTTAGTGTAGCAAAACAGACGTGAGAACGTATGTTCGTCGAACCATGCTGCTACTCGAGGAAGATAAATTAGGGGTTTGGGGATTTAACACATGACTTGTTAAGATATTAAAACCAAGTTTAACCAATATGCTACTTGAACATATTTTAGAACTAAACAAATATAATAGCTATATTCAGAGTTGGCCTTGAGTCCAAGCAAGAGCAACTCCATCTTTGCGACCCTTGTTTTCATAAAAAAAATTCGGCCTAATTTAAATTTCGAAAAGTACCTTTAGTTTAGCAGTAAAATTATAAAAAAAAATTTTTCAGAAAGTCATAAGTTCTAAATTTAATATGGTAAAACAGCCTAAATTGTTTTTTACCCTACGGCATTCTAAAACTCAGGACCGACTCTAACTATATTTATTGATATGTTTTGTATAAATGCTTACCATGTAAGCAGTTAAGTTGAATCGCTAGTTTAATCGCTATTCTATCGTCTGACTAACGCTTGTCCATTTTTAAAAACAGTAGCTATGGTTAGCGACATCCGAAACAACTAAACAAGATAGAATCTATAAAACTTATATCAAATGAAGGACTTCAAACAAAAACATTATGCTCGACATGGTTCCAAGTCTCGTATAACATTCTCATTTGCTCTCTCATCAATTTTATCGTATCGCGTTTCTGTGCCTTTAATTGGTTCTATTTATGTTCAAGAGTTTTCATATTCATCTTTCTATGATTCTATCTTTTTTAACTTTAAAACTTATGTTGGATGTATACCAATCTTATTATTTTACAATATACATAGTCTAAGAGAGTTACCGAAAAATTAAGTATTTTCGGTAACCAATCGAGTTAGCCGTTTAGTGGCAAGTCGTCGTACGTAAGTTTTGTCTGCCTAATGATGCAAAAACTTGTGATGATCACTCATTGATCATTAATGCAATTTCTTCTATTTCATTTTGGCACCATACTTGTTACATTAAAAGGGATTCTCAAAAGGTCCCGGCAGGTTAGATATATCTAACATTGAACATGGGTTTCACAAAATCTACTGCACAGTGGTTAATGGAAACCTAGCTACAAGTGTCTCTTTGGTCTCACACGCTTCTTTCTCATTCTCACAAGTCACACAATACAGGAGCAAACTAACCATATTATTTTTAAAAATTAAATACATTATTGATCCCATCTTACAAATATCTATCTATAAAAACAATCACAACTCAATAGCAAGTTTTATAACTAACTGTCTTAGAGAAAGAAAAAAAAAACAATTAAAGCTCACAATCAAAAGATCATATTTTAGTTTGTAGTGTCTCTAATGGCATGGTTTGAGCCATATAACTATAACATTGGTCTTAACCCTTTGTTAGCACAAATTAACCAAAAACCAGAGCTAACAAATTTGGACTCGCATGTTTCTACTCCTCCTTCCAGTTTCATGCTTTTCTCCAATGGAGCTTTACTTGATGCACACCACAATGATTCTCACTTCTCCCCAAATTTAGTGCACTGTGAATAACTCTCTTCTTCTTCTTCTTTTTTTCCTTAGAAATTCCTCCATATTCATATATTTGTTCTTAAACTTGATGAAGCTATAAATGGCAGGTGATTTGGGAAGAAAAGGCAAAAAAGAAGAGAGTGGGTCAAAGAGAAGAAGAAAGAGATCGGAGGAGGAAGAATTCATGAATGAAGATGATATTCAGAAGCCAAGAGATGTAGTTCATGTCCGAGCTAAGAGGGGTCAAGCTACTGATAGCCACAGTTTGGCTGAAAGGGTAATTCACCAAACATTTTAATCTCAAACAAAATTCTAAATGGGAAAACTTAATTATTTGAACAAAATTGGAGTGTTTTTGGAATGTTTTTGGAATGTATAAAGGTACGAAGAGAGAAGATAAATGAAAAGCTGAAATGCTTACAAGACCTTGTTCCCGGCTGCTACAAGGTGACTGAGTTTTCCACAAAAGCCCTAATTTTTGTTTAATTAAAAAAAAATCAACAAAAATCTAAATCAAACCCATTAATTCTGGAGAAATTCTACAAAATACCAATTTATGGTGTTGTTTTATTTTAATTTTCTATATACTTAAAGGGAAAATGTGTGATAAATTTTTATAAACTTCACCTATCTTGATGATATTTTTGAAGTTAATTATCTCATTATTCTTCTAGCTAGGGATTAAAACATGTTTATGCTATATATCGTCGAACTTGTGAATTACGTAACAAAAGAGGATACAAATAATTGAGTTCACGGTCCATTTTCAAATACGGAACACCAGAATTCAAATTATAGAGGTTGTGGCAGCGTCACGTATGTAAATGAATAGATTGTTGTAACTATAACAAAGAAATTGTCTCATAATAAATAAATAAATTAATCAAAATGGGTTTATATATATATATTCTTTTACCCAAATTCGAACATGATACATGCAGACAATGGGAATGGCAGTGATGCTTGAAGTCATCATAAATTATGTTCGATCACTGCAAAATCAAATCGAGGTTAGGCCAAATATATAATTAATCCATTTCACTCTACAAAAAAATCCATTAACTTTTATAATAACCCAATGATAATATATTCAATAATTACATGGTCTTCTGCTATGGCCTCGTGGCTGCAGTTTTTGTCCATGAAACTCTCAGCGGCCAGTGCGTACTACGACCTTAATTCTTTGGATATTGAGCCAACGGATATGTTTCAGGTAATTATCACATATGACATGATTAGATTATATATATATTTTTTCATGGATTTGTATTAATAATAATTGTTATAACAGGGAGGGAATATGTATAGTGCAGAAGAGATGGAAATGATTTTAAGAGAAAGTGTTGGAACACAGCCTCCTAATTTCAGTTCAATATTTCCCTTTGGTTCATAAGAAAATTATCAGAGAAATTATTCTCTTTTCCTATAATTAAATTATATAAATAAGGACTTGCCATATCAGTAATTAGTATACGTTTATTATAAATGTATGACCTTATGAAGCTTATACATACATATATGTACCTTCAAAATCATTATAAGAGTAAAGTTATGTGACAAAAAAAAAACTCTGTTTAAGATGAGATATGATTTTGATATTACAAGGGAAGGCACAACAAAAAGACTTTTCCTTCAAACACATACTCACACACTTTCAACTTGCAACTATTTTGTTATGTCACTGAAGGCAACTCTGGTTCAAAGCATCCGCGATATGCTTCATCGATGGGCGTTTCTCGGGGATAATACTAACGCAGGCCATTGCAATCTTCAGCACGGCGATGACCTCTTCTTCAATCTCTGTGTCCTCAGGCACCAAATACGGATCCAAAATGTCTGACATCTCTTTTTTCTCATCGATACACATCTGTATCCACTTCACTATCTCCATTTCCGATTTACCAACAAAAACAATCGGTAATCTTCCCGTTATCATCTCTAGCAAGATAACCCCGAATGAGTATACATCCCATTTCTGTGATGGCTTCACTGTTGCTTTCTTGGCTTCAGGAGCCTGATAAAACGAGCTCAAGTTTGTGGATGAACCAATCGATGAGGCGCTCTTGTTGGATGGTCGGTCGATTGTGGTTGATTCTAATGTTCCAGCGATGCTAGAGAGGTGCATGAGTCCGAAATCCGAGATATGAGGCTCCATATCCTGTCCCAGCAGTATATTGCTGAGTTTCAGAGATCCATGAACATACTTTTTGGGGCTAAACTCGTGAAGATACACCAACCCTCTCGCGATTCCCCTCATTATCTTTAACCTAACTTCCCAAGACAGCGGCTTGAATGACACCATACCAGGATTTCCTAACAATCGACAAAATGAAAAAATCGAGTTTCAACACAGAGAAACGATCAGAGAGTATTATCATAGAGGTGTATATTTTTAAGTACCGTGGAGTGCATTGGCAAGACTTCCGTTAGCAATGTAGTCGTAGATGAGAAGCTTCTCCTCCACTGACCAATAATAAGCTTTAAGATTAACGATATTTGGATGCCTTAGCTTCCCGATTGCTTCGACTTCTGTCTGAAACTCCTTGCATCTTTGGGATCCTCCTTCTCCCAATCTCCTAACAGCGACGGTTAGACCATCTTTGAGGACAACTTTATACACAATCCCATTCCCGCCTTTTCCAAGAACGAAAGCTGAAGCCTTAAGCAGCTCATCTAAATCCAAAGCCATATGTTTATCCAACAGAACAAGATCATGTTGTGGCTCCAGATTTTCCGAAGAAGGACTCTCTGATCCGTCTTTTCCGAAACAGAAAGAACCTCTCTTTTCTTTCCCTTCTTTCTCCAACACATAGCCTTCCTCATCCACGCTATTACGACGCGAGCAAAGCTTCAAGTAGCAACAAGAGAAGAGAAATCCAACAATGCAGATTCCAATCACATCACAGACCACAATTGCTACAACAGCAGATTTACTTAGACCTCCTCCTTCACTCTTATCGTGGTTTTCGGGTACAAAAGGGTGAGATGTTGGAGAATTTTCTGTATTTGGCAAACAAGGATCCTTCAATGGAGGTCCACACAGCCTCGGATTCCCCAAGAACGCAGTTGGTCCTCTGTTAACCAGAGCACCGGTTTGTGGGATTGGTCCACTCAAATTGTTGTGAGCTAGATCGACATAGACTTTCTCAGGCAAACTCCCCAAGCTCGCTGGGATCGAGCCGCTGAACGAATTATGAGACAAATCAAGAGTTCCTTGCAATCTAGTCAAATTACCCAAATCATCAGGAATGAGACCATTGAGATTGTTGTAAGAAAGGTCAAGCTTCTGTAAAGAGCCCAAGGCGTGACCAAATCCACTAGGGACAGAACCAGTGAGATTATTCTGGCTCAAATCGAAGCTCCTAAGCCTCTTACACCGCAGAATCGATTCCGGGATCGACCCATTTAGAGAATTATGCGAAAAATCCAAAATTTGCAGGAACTTTAGGTCGCCAATCTCGTTTGGGATCGACCCAGATAAGGAATTTCCATAAAGAACCAAACTTTGAAGCCGTTGGGCATGAAAGAGCTCAACGGGTAAGCTCCCACTAAGCTCATTGCTCCTCAAATTTAAATGGCGGAGATTAGAGAGTAAACCCAGAGAGGAAGGAAGATGGCCTACAAGTTTCTTCTTTGGGATGCTAAGAGAGACAACAACCTTCTGATCATCACAAGTGACTCCGTTCCAAGAACAAGGGTTTTGATTCTCGGAGTTCCAGTTGCTTAAAGACCCATCTGGATCTCTGGAAATTGACCGCTTGAGAGTCAAAAGAGCATAGCCTTCGTCGTTCAGAGCATTCAATTCGCCATTGAAGTTCCAGAGAAGAAGAACCAAGAACAACAGCGATCCCACCGACATTTCCGAGGAATCAGAAGAAGAAGAAAATAGCCGAATTTGGACAAGAAATTACTTTTCAGAGGGAGAAATGAAGGAGAGAAGAGTTAGAAGAGATTGATCGAGAGATTGGAGAGAGAGAAGTGAGAGTGTGAAAGCATGGAGAAGGAGAGTGGAGAGACGTTGAAAAGAAGATTCGGCTTCCTCACTTTAGACCTTTGGACTTTGGTTTCTATCTCATTTTTATGACATTTTTTATTTATAATAAAAATTGTGTGTTCCCTTTACAATGATGGGGAAAACAAAACCTGAGAATAATGATGCCAAATGTACAAAAGAAAAGGTCTTGCGGAGAGATTCATGCACTTTCTTTCTCATAACGAAAATGCACCTACTTGTGCCAATTAGATTTGTTCGTGATGGTTTTATGAGTTCAAGGATAAAATTGTCTATGTCTTAAGAGTAAAGTTATCCATCTTAATTCATAATTAATATAGTGTAGAGAGAACCGTATGTCGTAGAATCTTGTGAGTGAGTAATTTTTTATAGCGCAGACTAATTTTTTTAAAAGAAATTGTTTTGAAATTTAAGAAAATTGCTTTCATCTGAATTTTACAATATGACTAACTAATGATTATAGATAAAACTGTCAATTGTAATACTTTGTCTATCTAACCCGTTTTGCAGTGAACTAAAACATTATTCGGGCTAACCCGCAAGAACTTATAATCTTGAAAACATAACTCTAATATGCACCGTTAAATGACTCTAATTTTTGTGGTTAGTCTACGAATTCTTTAGAAAAAATAGCTTTCTTGTGTCTAACTTTTTATAAAATTAGTAAAATATTTTTCAATTTTTGTTTTGATATATATTCAAATAAAATATAATAAATTATAGTGAAAAATATAACAAGATTTTGAATATATTTTTTTCTTTGAATATATATAAATTGATTATTATTTTAAAATATATAGTATTAAAAATAATTAAAAAATTAAATAATAAATAACTTTTTTAATGCAAAATATATAATTTCCATATTCTAATCAATAATTTTAAAAGAATATTATATCCTTTCATATTTCAATTATTATTTTTTGTTATTTGTATGGCAATTCATGTAATAACTTACAAAACAAAGTTCATTTATAAAAATGTCTTCTTAAATAATATTATAGAGTTTGTTCTCATAATTTGTAATAGGATAATAAATCATATGACAAAAAAAAACTGAAACATATGGTTTTGGTAAATAAGATTTTCATATCTTTCTTATTTTTACATTCCCGAAATGAATGAACTAATTAAATAATGAGCCAAAAATATCAAATTTTGAAGATTATAACGAATTAAAAGGTATATAAGCTAACTAGTTCTGATTTTTTTCCATCTTTCAGCATTTTAACCCATTACTTGTTAATATCTTATTATATAAAGTTAGATCCCTCGATCGACGTGAACTTGACACGTAGGATAATTATCAATCACGAGACTGTACCATTTGTCACGGTTATTAATTTAGATCTTGACATGTGTCAATTTAATTAAAAAGGTAAAAATGAATTAAAGTAAATATTAAAAAAGGTTAAACTAAAAAAGGCAATATTACAAAAAAGAGAAAACAAGAATAAGTAAAGAAAACTTATTTAAAAAAGAAAAAACAAGAATAAATATGGAAAACTTATAATAAAAAAAGTGACAAAAGAAAACTTAAAAGGTTATAATTTACAACCACAACCAAAAAATTAAACTAAAAAAATGCAATATTACAAAAAGAGAAAACAAGAATAAGTAAAGAAAACTTATTTAAAAAAATGGAAAAACAAGAATAACTAAAAAAACTTATAATAAAGGAAAGTGACAAACGAAAACTTAAAAGGTTATAATTTACAACCACAACCAAAATTTAAAAGGAAAAATTATAAATATACTCTAAACTTAAAAGGAAAATTATTAATATACGACCAAACTTAAAAGTTTATAATCCTTTCCATTATGACAAAATAAAACTTTAAAAATGAAAATTATAAATATATATATATATATATATATATATATATATCTATATATATAAAGGAGAATGATTCAAAGTTAGTAACTCGCAAGATCGCGACACGTGTCGAGTTAATCAATTAGATTTTGACACGTGTCGAGTTAATATAAAAGTTTTTTTTAGATTAAGGAAAGTTAACTTAAAATTAAAAAGTAGAGTTTAATTTAAAAAAAAAACTTAATTCTAAAAGTAAAGTTAGCACCAAAAAAAAAAAAAGACTTAATCCTAAATGTAAAGTTAGCATAAAAAAAGAAAATAAAAATTGTTTTTAGATTAAGGAAATTTATTTATTAAGGAAATTTAACTTAAAATTAAAAGTTAGAGTTTAATTTAAGAAAAAAGAAGAAAAAAACTTAATCATAAAAGTAAAGTTAGCAGAAAACAAAAATAGAACATAGACTTAATCCTAAATGTAAAGTTACCAGAAAAAAAGGAAAATAAAAATTGATTTTAGATTACAGAAATTTATCTATAAGGAAATTATAAGGAAATTTATCTTAAAATTAAAAGCCAGATTTTAATTTAAGAAAAAGGAAAAAAAAATAGACTTAATCTTAAAAATAAAGTTAGAAAAACAAAAAAAATATCTTTAGAAAAAAAGGGAGTATCCATCCTAAAAGTAAACTTAGCCCCAAAAAGAAAGGAAAAGAAAAAAATAGAACATAGACTTAATCTTAAATGTAAAGTTAGCAGAAAAAAAGAAAATATAAATTGGTTTTAGATTAAAGAAATTTATCTATAAAACTAAATTTAAAAAAATGAGATAAACATTTTTCTATTTTGATTAAAGAAATTTAAAAAAAAAGAATACAATCATATAAGGAAAAGGATTTATAATTTCTTACCTCTATATAACCAATTTGATAGTTTCTCAATTTTATAACCCAAAAATTATTGAGAAGAGAGATACAGAAACCAAACGCAAAACAAATTACTAAAAGGTAATCTTTTGTGTAATTTTACAAGTCTCTATATGTTAATAGCAACGCACGGGTCCATATTATGTTGTACACCATATCTAGGCAAATATCTTAGAGGTAATGTATAATATTAGTTTTTTATTTTTATTTTTTAGATTACTATACTGAAAAATATGATGTACGTTATTGTTTCTCAATATTTTGTAGTCTATATCTTAACATACATACATATATAGGTGGTGTATAAAACAAAAATAATTCGGGTACGTTATTGGTGTATATAAAAAAAAATTATGTTGTTCGTTAATGCAATTTTTTAATTTTTTGTCAGGAATATCAAGAGAGAAACAATGAATACTGAAATTCTAAATAACAATAGGGACTATTTAACATTAGATAGCTTAAACAGAAAGCGCTATTATCGTCGTACCGTAGTTCATCTAATCAGAAAGTGGAAGGCAAGAAATTTGAAAAAAAACAATGAGCTCAAAGGAATGAATTTACTCTAACTTGACGAGAATGTCAATATATTTGTAATTTTTTTAACAAATATATTATCCTAATTTTATTAACTTATTATCTAACTTTAATCTAAATTATTTTTGAATACAGAAAAATACTATTATAATTCAATATAATTAACTCCTTTTGTTTGTCGGCATTTACTGGAACTAAATTCTATATGAATCGTGATTTTGATTATGTTATTGAGTTTCGAGAAATGTATTTTCTTAACTTTTATTGGTTTCAAATTTATTAATTCACTAAAAAAATTAAAATCGATTAATAAAAAAAACTTAAAAATTTTGAGAAGTCAATGTTAACTTTTTTATCTTAAAATATATAGTTACTAAAAAAATAAAATTAAAAAGTTAAAAATTAAATTTATCTTAAAACGTAAATATAATATAAAAAAAGAAAAAACATTTCTTAGTTTTTCCATTTAGATTAAGAAAATTAATTTTAAAAGGAAAAAAAATATAATTTCTCAACTTTATATAAACCACAATTTGGTACTGTGTCAATTACACACCAAAAAATTAAATGTCCAATAATCTTATCCAAAACTATTTACTGCATCTCTTCACCAAATTTTTCTTTCAATGTATATATTTATTTCATCATAAACTTTGTTGATAAATTTATGTATTATATATTTTCACGGGTGATTTAATTTTGATTTTCATTTTGTCGTCTTTAATTTTTTTTAACGGGTTATAAAATATTAAATTACAAACCCGTGTATATGCGGGTACTTATCTAGTATATATATATAAAGAAGAATTATTCAAAGTTAGTAACTTGCAAGATCGCGACACATGTCGAGTTAATCCATTAGATTTTGACATGTGTAAAAAATTATCAATTAGATTTTGACACATAATATATATATATAAGAGAATTATTCAAAGTTAGTAATTCGCAAGATCGCGACACGTGTCGAGTTAATCTATTAGATTTTGACACGTGTACAAAAAATTACTAATTAGATTTTGATACATAATATTAACAATAAAGAAAAAAATGTAATCTAGATTTAATCATAAAAGTAAATGTAGTAAATAAAGGAAAATTAAAATTATTTTTAGATTAAAAAAAATTATCTTTAGTTTTTAACACATAATATTAACAATAAATAAAAAATATATAATTTAGACTTAGTCTTAAAAATAAAGTTAGCAAAAAAAGAAAATAAAAGTTGTTTTTAGATTAATAAAATTTATCTTAAAGTTTTTTTTAAAATTATTTTTATAATAAACCTATAAAACAATAGATTGACATCATAAAAAGAAAAGTAAACAAAGAAAACTTAAACCAAAAATTATCTTAAAAGCTAAATTTAAAAAAGAATAAAAGTTAAAGTTAAAAAAAAAGAGATAAAAAGGAATACAATACTATAAGAAAAATGAATTCTAATTCCTCACCTCTATATAGGCAATTTGATATTTGTTTTTCAATTTTACAACCAAAAAAACTTTCACTCACATATTTCGTCCATAAACGACATCCTCTTCGTTATCTAAACTAGATGTAATATTCTGTGTAATCGAAATTATGATTACACAGCTAAATTATGTTGTACGTTATCGAAATTATGTTAGAGAGACATGTCAAGTGAATTGATCAGATTTTGAAACATGTTTAATAAATTTTCAATTATATTTTGATAGATTTTTAATAATTTTCTAATTATATTTTAGCACATAATATTAACAATAAAAATAATATTTATAATCAATTGAAAATCTTAAAAGATAAAAGAAAAATTAGTAGTTATGTTAAATTAAGAAAATTACAAAATATATATAAATAAAAGCCAAATTTTTTTAAATAAAAAAAACCATATTTCCGATTAGAATAAGGAAATTAAACAGTATATAACAATCCTAAAAAAAAAATGAATAAAAGCCAAAAAATTTAAAAAGGAAAAATTTTATTTCAATTTAGAATAAAGAAATCTTATTATATAAATATGAATGTTTCAATGTTGTTAACTTACCTGATCGCGACACATGTCAAGTCAAAGTTGTAACAAAATAAAATCGATTAATAAAAAAACTTAAAAATTTTTAAAATTTAATAACCGATTCATAATTGGTAATTTTACAAAAAAATAATTTAAAAAATTATCTTAAGACGCAAAATTAAAATAAAAATGGAAAAAAAATCTTAGTTTTTCTATTTAGATTTAAGAAATTAATCCTAAAAGGAAAAAAATTCTAATTTCTCACATCTATATAAACCTCTAATTTTCATTTAGTTTTTACATCGTTTCTAAATTTATATATTATATATTTTCATGGGTGATCTATGGTTGTTTTCTATTTTTCGTTTTTAGTTTTTTTTTTCACAGGTTATAAAAAACTACTCTCTCTGTTTTTTATTAATAGATTTTTTAAACTTTTCACACATATTAAGAAAACACATTAAAATTTGATTATAAATGCATTATTTTTTGTGATTAACAATTTTCCATAACTCTAAAACAAAAGTAATTCAATAAATTTAATTTTTTTTTTGAAGTTTACAATCATTAACTAATAAAAAATGCATAAAAAACTTTAAAAATCTATCTTTTTGAAATAACTTTTTTTTTCTAAAACATCTACTAATAATAAAAAACAGAGGGAGTAATAAATAGTTTCACACAAAATCTAAGTAATTATATAGAGTACTAGACATATATTCCTTAACGGTTCAGTCGAAGTAGAGAGGAGTAAGCTGAAGTACTAAAGTAAAGTCTCTAATTAATTAAACCCCTACTTCTACTTTATGTTGTATGGAAAATAATAGAGTGATTAGTACGGCTCCATGATTATCCCACATTCTCTGCATAACTATAAAGGGAACACCTTTATGAACTATGATGTCCCTCTTTGTATTTTTCCAGCCGTTAACACACACATAATGTTCTCAAAGTAATCCATTCACAGAAAAGTGTGAATCATAATGTCTATAGTTGTGTCTAGCTAACGTATATCACAACTAATGATATGTTTAAAGGCTAAATTTTAAAATTAGTTGAATCTGTATTTAATGTGTGTGTGTGAATGTGTAGATGAAAATGACTTAATTCAAGTTAGAAAACGTAACAAACATAATCTTAAATATATTTTTTTGTTAAATATAATCTTTAATATATGCAGATGTTTTTAACAATAGATTAAATTAAAGAAAGATCTTTCACATTAAAAACAAAAAACCGAGATAAAAAGTCATAGTTATGGTGATGAATTACATGAAATAATGGATGCTGATTCTAAATAATTAGCCCTTTTAAAATTTTTAGCAATAGATATTATAAAGTGATTTCAATTATTAACTGTTTTTTTTCAAACAATCAATCACATTAATGACACCAGAAAAGTCATTACAATTCCAATCGGATTGAACAAAAAGTGTTGCTGAAAGAGACATCATTCTCTATATACATTGAACAGACATGCCTGGACCTGTGTTATAATGCTTTGCTTTCTTATCATATCAATCATCGATACCCAAGGCCGGTTTTGGACAGAGCGAGTTAAAGCATGGATTTAGAATCCCCGTTTTTTTTAATAAAAATTAAGGTTTCTATTTTTTTTTTTTTTGGTAAAAAAAAAACATATTTGCCAATATATAACGAAGGTCTCCATTTTTTTTTTGGCTTGGAGCCTCTCAATTTCAGGACCGGCCATGTCCATACCACCAACAATTGTATGATATCTTATTATATAAAGTTGTATCTCTCGACGTGAGTGTGACACGTAGGATAATTATTAATCATGAGATCGTGACATTTGTCACGGTTATTAATTTAGATCTTGACATGTGTCAATTTAATTAAAAAATTAAAAATGAATTAAAGTAAATATTAAAAAAATGTTAAACTAAAAAAAAGACAGTGGTTAAACTAAAAAAAAGAAAAAAAACAATCTATATAAAAAGAAAAACTTAAAATCTTAATATAACCACAAAATGAAACATTAAAAAAAGGAAAAAAGTACATAAAAAAGAAGCATAAAAAAGAAACTAATAAGTACGACAATAAAAAAAAAAGGAAACTAGGAAAAAAAAGAACCACGAAAGTAAACATAAAAAAAAAGAAAAAATAACATAAAAAAGGAAACATAAAATGAAACTAATAATAAAACCACAAAAAACATGAAACTAGCAAAAACAGGAAACTTAAAAAAAAAAAATATATATATATATAAAAGAGAATGTTTCAAAGTTAGTAACTCGCAAGATCGTGACAAGTGTCGAGTTAATCGATCAGATTTTGACACGTGATTAATAAATTTCCAACTATATTATGATAGGTGTTTGGTAAATTTCCAATTATATTTTAACACATAATAATAGCTATAAAATAAAATTTATAATCGAATCCTAATCTTTAAAAGAAAAAGGAAAAAAAAAATTATAATCGACTCATAATCCTCAAAGTAAAAGGAAAAGAAAATATTAGTTATGTTTAGATTAAGAAAATTAAACAAAAATTATGAATAAAAACAAATGTTTTTTTAAAAAAAGGAAAACCTATATTACATATTAGAATAAGAAAATTAAAATATACATAACAATCCTAAAAAGAAAAAGAAAAAGGCCAAAAAAAATTAAAAAGAAAAAACCATATTTCAATTTAGGATAAGGAAATTTAGAACCGATTCATAATCCTCAAAGTAAATGGAAAATAAAAATAGTAGTTATGTTTAGATTAAAGAAATTAAACAAAAATTATAAATAAAAGCAAATGTTTTTTAAAAAAAAAGGAAAACCTATATTACATAATAGAATAAAAAAATTAAACTATACATAACAATCCTAAAAAGAAAAAGGATAAAGGCCAAAAAAAAATTAAATAGGAATAACCATGTTTCGGTTCAAAATAAGGAAATCTTATTATATAAATCTTAATGTTTCCAAATTGTAAAATCACCTCATCGCGAAACGTGTCAAGTCAAAGTTGGAAAAATTTCAAATCGATTAATAAAAAAAAAATCATAAAGGTAAATCAAACAATGATCAATTAATAACTTATTCATAATCTTAAAAGGTAAAGTTACTAAAAAATTTTAAAAATAAATTTATCCTAAAAGGCAAAATAAATAGGAAAAAAGAAAAAAAATCTTAAGTTTTTCCATTTAGATTAAAGAAATTAATCCTAAAAATAATATAATTCTAATTTTTTACCTCTATATAAATCACAATTTAATAGTATGTCAATTACACACCAAATAATTAAAAGTCTAATAATCGTATCCAAATCAATTTACGGCATTTGCTTCACCAAATAATTTTCTTAAGTTATATATTTATTTCATCGGAAATTTCATTTTTTAAATTTATTTATTATATATTTTCACGGGTGATCTAATTTTATTTTCTATTTTTTTCGTTTTTAATTTTTATCCACGAATTATAAAATATTAAATTACAAACCCGTATATATGCGGGTACTTATCTAGTAATATATATGTGAACATAAATATATTCAATCCTTTGTTGATTATATTGCACAAAAGAATACTATAAGAACGTATCATGTTTAAAATATCATTTGAGTAGCATTTGTTTATCAGTAAAAACACTTTATAGTAACCAAATAGTAATCAACGTTGAGTTGGTCTAGTGGCTAAGGAGGAGTGAGTATGTGTCTTTCCTACCAGTTTTGGGTTTGATTCCCGTTAGGAAGAGTCTCCTCCAAAAGAGTGATTTTAACATAGTTTGAGCCCCGTTCTAGAGATATACAGACCTTCGGACCCAGAAACTCGGCAATTCAAAAAAAAAAAAACACTTTATAGTAAAAGAGATGGATGTATGGAGCAGCAAAATACGAGTAAAATAGAGAAAGACAATCATAGGGTCCGACTTTAGCACGTGCGGAATTAGGAGCGTGTGTTGGGGGAAATTAGCCGTTGTCGTGGAGCGCCTAGAACATCAATAGCATAATTACCACACTACGCGTTCCATAAAATCCATACGCATCAACAATTTTTTTTTTTGGGGTCTAAATATTAAAATTTATACCATTTTCCCATTTTACAATGTTTGTCACGATCAATGCAATGTTTATACCATACGCAACAACATGGTCTCACTTGCCACGATTAATGCTCTATAAATATATTTTTTCTTTCATACTTTTGAAGTAATTTAGAGATGTTATATAGCTAATGTTCTGTAAGTGATCCTAGTTGCGAGTTCCATTGTGTATAATTCCTCATACCATCAAATTCTCTTTTACCATCAATTTTCAAAACATTTAACCTTTAATTTAACCAAATCATCTTTGAAACTTGAAAGTGTGAGCTTTCTTTAAAAGTGTTATGAAGTGAAGAGAATGGAAGTCTGCAGTCATACTAGAACAACAATAAAGATGTTGGAACAAGAAGACTGTAGAGTTAGAACATTCAACATAAAATTTTTAATGATGTGACAAGAGTTGTTGAGGTGGACTCGTACGGACCAGTAATCTAACATAGGAATTTCCTTGATGTCTCATATAAATAAGAAATAAAAAGGTTTAGGGAATATTATTCGTTTTAGATATGAAAGTTAGAGATAAATTTTCAAACAAAACTCGTAAAGAACATTTAGAGCAGATCGGTGAGAGAAACATAGAAATTGTATTAATTGTAATTCTAGTATTTAAAGTAGTTATAAATTGATTACAAGCTAAAGGTTTGTCTTAAAATATGTGTAAATCCAAGTAAAAGTGTTGTAAATATATTTTTAATAAAGAAAAACTAGGTGCACGGGAGTTTAGAAAAATCCTTATCGATCCCATCTGTTTTTTCAATCTTAAAGAATAACGGTCAGTGATTCATTAAAGATTTGCAGACCAATGGAACGTTTGCTATAAATCTAGTCTAATAAAGATTTAATTTTCATAAGACATCAAAGTTCCATAAGTCACCAAACCACCAGATCGAATGCTATAAATCTTGTGAGCATTTGTTTTCTTGCTTCTAATCGTTTTATGAAGGTCAGATTTGAGATCTAAATCATAACAAGAGATACGAGTCGCAGCTCATCATTATTATCCGTAGATCCAAATCGATCGAGCAGCTTTCTAGTTGATTGACAAAGAAAACAAATTCGAGAAAGTTTCTTAAACCGGAATTACCTCTCACGGGCGAAGAGTACTCTAAACTCTCTTACCAACTCGGATGGTTTACTGTAAACCATTCAAATATCAAAACCAACACCACTAGATTAGATCTTTATATGAAAAATTGAAAATATTTTAATAATTGCAATAAACGCAGAGAAATCCTGATGCGGTCGAGTGAAATTCTGACTAATATGAGTCCAAGGGCCTCGTCTCGTGACTCGTAAGGTCTTAATGTCGTATTCTGTGTGTACATTTCCTGTACTCCAAAATCTCTAGTTTATCTGATGAACCTTATCACTTAAGTTATTCAAACGCACACGTTACATTTCTTGGTTATCTATGAACCTTAGATATATGTCAAACTTTCATACGTATTCTCTTTTCAGTTTCTTTTAAATTCAAATATAAATGTAGCAGTTTCGAACTCTTTGATTATAGAAAATAACTAAACAAGCGGAGCGCAATCGGTTCTGTTTTTCATGTTTGAATCGATTTCACTAGTAGAAATATCTCGTATAGCCACGGTGCATTCCATGACTAAATCGTGGCTATAGCATCGTGACTAATTTTTTTCGTGACTATACGAGAAAAAGCCACGATTTAGCCACACAAAAAATTGGTCACGATGCTATAGCCACGGCATTTTCGTAGCTAAATCGTGACTATACGAGATATTTCTACTAGTGTTTTTAACTCTTTTTTCCACAATCTTTTTTCTAACAATATGCATTATAGTATTGAGATATTTGCATATATTTGCATATAATATCATTTATTTCAATTTTCATTAGCAAATTAGCACTTTTTCAAAATACTATAAATAGTTGTCATTTTTTGTGTGAAAAGACGATTTTATCCATGTTATTGCTGCATCGTGTACCGTACACGCCGTAGTGCATATGGGCAAAATTGAGTTGAACAGTAAAATAAATATTTCTCCCTCCGTTTCACAAATAGTATCGTTTTAGAATTATTTTTTTGTTTCAAAAAGACTGTCATTTTATATTTTCAATGCAATTTTTTCAACAAATTCTCTACATTAGTTTTTACCCAAAGCTAATAATCTTTCTATTTAAATCATTTTAAATTAATTATGAGTATATTAATAAAATTTTAAAGTATCTTAATATGTGTGAAATGTGTCAAAGTGGTACTCTTTGTGAAACAGAAGAAATATATTTTACTAAAGTTTTAAAAAATGCTAATTTGATAATGAATATTGAAATAAATGACATCGTGTGCAAAAACCCCTTTAGTATTCTACCATATCTGAATACGATTAGTATAATACAACAACAATATTATTACAAATCCCTAGATTACATGTCTTGCTCTAATTTCGTTTGGAAATTTATATCCGAAAGTTTAGCTAGTTCATAAATAGTCAAACAAAACTTTATATTTGCTAATAAATATGATATCGTTAATTTAAACTTCAAGAAAGAAACTAACAATAGAGTCCAAAAAAAAAACGAATTAGAGGAAAAATATAAAAATCAAGCTATTAATAGAATTGGTAACGTAACTTGGGATGAAGGTAAGCTTTTGTGCGGCAAACATTGTTGTTGCTCTTCAGGCGCAATTACGTCTCTATCCTCCTCTCTCTATAAGTACCCTCTAGAAGTGTCTGCATAAAACTCAAAATCTCAACCACTTAATCAATAAAAGCTTCACTTAAAATCTATCAGAAGAATGAACAACAATGAAGAATTTGTGCGGCTATGGTCTGCGATAGTGAACTCGCTGGCTAATTCGGAGGCTCATAGTGAGCTGCGCATGACGACCAGCAGAGAAGAAGATACAGAGAAGATAGGGCGAAAGAGGAAGGCTGAGTCTAGGAGAGAAATAAAGAAGAATCGGGTTAAGAGACAGAGAGTGTGTACATATTCAGACAAATCTCATAAGGTAAAACAAAATTGCTGTGTATTTATTTGTTGTGATGCTTGTTCCCCAAGAAACTCTTCATTTACTCTTTCCTTCTTTAATTTGAAAACGTAGAAGAAACAGTGGGAAGTCATAAGAAGCAAACTAGAAGGACTGAAGCAACTAATAACACCCAATAGCCCAGAGGTACCCAACTTCTGCCTCATAAATTGATTTTTTTTTTATTGGTGGAAATGTTTAGTTTTCTTAAATGTTTTTTCTTTCTTTTTTCGTATGATTTAGCAGTCGGATAGCATCTGCATCCTTGATAGTGTTATCGACTACGTGAGAAGGTTTCAGCTTGCAGTTTTTCTTACAGGTAAAAAAATCTCTATGCATATGGCAATCCTCATTCTAATTCGTTCATTCAAGATTATCTTTCTGGTTTTTTTTTAATTTCTCTTCATTTGCAGTATTAAGAAACTCCATATGAATAGTGTGACCGGAGACTGTCTACGAAGTTCGGACGCTGGTGCCGCGCGTTTAGTATAACTTATGAGTTTTTGTTTGTTTGTTTGTTTGTTTTTGTTTTTTGTGTGTTAAAAACTTAAGAGTTTCTGTTAAATTCTTTTCATTCTCTCAGATGTTCTGTCTTCTTTGGTTGTAAATTACAATAAAACTGTTTTGTATGTTTTTGGTTAAATGTTAAGGCCAACATATCTTTAAATTGTGTTCAGAAGTTAATACATGATCTTGCAAAAGTTGTAATATTTTTAAAAACCCATTTAAAACTTTTTGTGATATTTTTCTATACAAGTTGTAATATTTCTTGAAAATAAATGTAAAAACAAATATTTCAGAGATGTCGCATATCTTTGACAAGATTTTTTTGTTAAAAACTAAATAATTTATTTAAAATTTGACAAGATTTTTTTTGTTAAAAACTAAATAATTTGTTTTTAATCGATTTTTTTTTTGACGTATTCATTTCTTTTTTCTAAAAATAAAATAATTTGTTTTTTTTCAAATTTGCAATCTTTATATAAGGGAGAAGTAAAACTACTAACTAACCTTGTTTTTTTCACCCGAAAATCTATCAAAACTGAGCCGAGAAGAATAAGGGGGAAAAAATATTTAAAAAAGCAGAAATATGAGACTATTATTATCTAAAACAAAATATCATGCTGAAAAAGCAGCATATTACACTATTATTTGATTGGTAATATCTTCAAGTATATCCAGTTTTGTGATGCCGAATACTTCTAGTACTAATGTGCGATTTTGTTCTCTCTGTTTGATAATATAATCGAGCCTTAAAAGTGCATGTAACAATGCAAGTCTGCATCTTTGTTTAAAAAAACATAATTTTACAATAAATTGCTAAAATAAATAAATATATACACGAAAAATTGAATTCGATATTCCAAAATAGTTAAAATTTTATCTTCTTGATAGTGGTGGTGGTGGAAAAAAATAAAATACAAGCTAGAAAGATAGAAAAAAAGAATAATAAAAGCAAAATAAAAAGCAGTAATCCAATATATATGGAGAGTCTTCTCTCAGATAATAGATATTTATCATTTAAAAAATATATAACTAAATTCAATTTAACAAAATAATAATAATAATGAAAATAAACATTTGTTCGGACAAGTAAACCAAATTTTATGAAGATTAGTGATTGAAAATAGCTTTTCATCTTGATATACTTCTAAATGATTCAATAATTTATTTATAACTAAAAACAAAAATTTACAAGAAACATATCAGAAAATAATAATTCACTGTATAATGTTAAAACATTTGGGAGTGGTTAATTAAACTACGCGATCGCACACTTTTATATTCTGTAAATTTGGAGATAGTTAGTTATGTTCGTTATAAAACTTCACTTCTCTCGAATCAGACATTATGCAACAATGTATGATGCTTCAAGTGGTGGCTCATGGCATATATCTTCAGGACGCAGTCCAATCTCATCTCTTTTTATTTCCTCTAACGAACCTGATTTATTAAACTCTAGGGAATGATCAATTTTTTTAGTTTGTAGACATAAGTAAGTAAATAAGCAATCTAACATTTACCTCCTCGACTGTAACTTTTTCCTCTTCGATAACAGTTGGTGGATTCCAATCATCCTCTATTTCTTGGCATTTGGTAGTATAGTTTTCACAGTTGATTAGTTACGTAAATGAGAAATAACAAATTCGGGATCATTTGTTATGTATAGTTTTCACAGTTGATTAGTTACGCAAATGAGAAATAACTGTTATGTAACTTTGTTAACAAATTCGGGATCATTTGTTTTTTTTGACGTGCTTTTAGCTGGAAACTTTTAAACTTGATTTTTTTGCCAATGCAATTCACGAACATTTCTTGAAATTCGTCTCCCCAAATTACCCTTTTCTATATCTAACTCTCATTTATCTTTCGGAAAAAAAGTAAAAACAAAAATGCCATTATTTATTATTATTATTCGTTTTTTTTATCAAACGACCATTATTCCTTTAAATCGTGATTAGCAGCTTTAAGCCACAAGAAAATTAGTGGGGTCGGAAAGTTAGCTGGTTGGTCTAACCGCTCTTCGGAACAATGGCTTAGGCCGCGATAGCTATCTATCCTGGTTCAACGATCTTGATTTGCCCCTCTCTTCTAGTCAAATGTGACTGGCCCTCTACCATTCCACCCTAAGACCCCAAAAACATGAAAATTTCCTCTTTTATAAGATAACGTAACAAAAGAAAACTTATGTACAAAGATTTATTTTTGTTTACTTTTGACCACTAACCAAAAAACTTGCACAAAAAAATCCAGCTATCTTTATTGTGGGAAATAACATTAAATAATATAATAAGATATATATAATTTTGTGTCAAAGAAGGCCAATTCAAACCAAAGTTTGTATAAAAAAAAATTTGGAGTCAAATTCGAACGCACTACAAAAAACATGGTGTTTTCCGACGGAGGTAATTCCGTCAGTAATTTCCAACGGAGTTTGGACGAAATTAACATTCGTCGGAATTCCGTCGGGATTTCCGACGGATTAGTGTAATTTTGCAAATCCGTTGGAAATTTCCGACGGATATTATCACCCTTTCGAAAAACAAATATTTGTTAAGTAACATTCGTGGGAAATCCGTCGGAAATTTCCCATGGAATAGTGTAATTTCGCAAATCCGTGGGAAATTGATGAGAAATTTCCGATGGATTTCCCACGGATGTTATCACCCTTTCGAAAAACCAAAAAAAATTGTTAAGTAATATCCAACGGAAATTTCCCACGGATTTCCCACGGATAGTGTAATTTCGCAAATCCGTGGAAAATTTCCGACCGATGTTATCACCCTTTCAAAAAACCAAAAAAAAAATGTTATGTAACATCCGTCGGAAATCCGTGGGAAATTTTTCGACAGATTTCCGACGAATGACCAAAATTGTGGTTTAGGGTATAGGGTATAGGGTTTAGATTTTTTTTTTTTGTAAAAATTGTAGAGAAACAATTGTATGATGTATATACAATAGCTTCAACTTGTCGAATTTCAAAATAAATATGTGTTATAGATTTTATAGAATTTGATGGAAGTGTTAGTATAAGTTAGAGTATAAGGTATAGAAGATGTTATGTGAAATGTTTAAGTTTTATGCTGTAAAAATAATAAACTCATAGAAAGTTTTTAACATTTATGAACTAACAATTTTTTTTGAATGAAACATGTAGATTATGGATAGTTAAATCATATCACATAATCTTAAACCCTAAACCCCAAATATACCATAAATTCGTGGAAAGTTTCTGACGGATTTCCGACGGATCTGGGTCCTTCGATACGTGTCGGTTGACGGCCCATTAGAAGCACATGTGATATATCATGGTTTTTACCCTATTTAGGCCATGATATAAGTCCTTTTATAGAGTCTTTTCTTGTGTTTTGGAGTCTTTTAGAGTCTTTCACAGGTTATAGCACGTCTGGAGCTTAATTGGAATTATTGGAGCTTTTCTGGAGCATTCTGGAGCGAGACTGAAGTCTGATGACTAAGAGCCCGATCTGAGCACCGAGCATCGATCGATACCCCCTGGTATCGATCGACACTCATCGAGATTTCATGGGCCGCGACTAATTATGAAGTCTTGGAGAATTGCAAAAGCACCCAGAAGACTTTGATAATTACAAGAAGGCCCCAAATCGTGATTTAGGTTATAAATAGGATTTTACAGCCATTGTTTAGGCTATGCTTTTATTTTCTGTGTTTGATTTTACTTTGGTTTTAGAGAGACAAGTCTGAATCTCCCTTCGTCCGAGATCAGATCTCTAAACCCTTCTTTCTATTCTATTGATGATTTATTCAAACATGTTGATTGTTTCATTCTCCATGTCTGAGTAGATCCACCTTAGGTTTAGGGTTTTCTCATAAGGGTTTTCTTTGAATGCTAGGTTAAATATCTTTTAGGATTCACCATCTGAATTATAGTTCTTCGCTTAGGTTGTGTTCATATCTTGTTCTAGATTAGCTACCTAGAATATAAATCTTAGGATAATTGATTAGGTACGAGAGTGCAATTAATTACCTGATAGAACCTAGGTGAGCAAATTGATTATTCGCAAAGAGATTTGGTTTAATTGATTTGTGAACATATCAAACCTGTTGTTAAAGCTGATTTAGACTTTAGGATTCGCAAAGAGATTTGGAATTCCTAGGATTTAGATTTAGATAGTTTTCGCAACGAGAGTTGGTTAGCTATATTTTAGTGATTTGAGTTCAAGAACTGCGCTAAATCTGAATCCTGTTAGTTAGTTAGTCTGCATTCACTGATTTCCTGAGAAAAACCCTGAGCCTATATTTCCCAATTGATTTACATCTCGTTTAATTTATGCACTGTTTTTAATTACATCTATCTGGCTTAGCGTAATTCGACACTTCATAATTTATTGTGTGATCTCTGTGAGTCTTTGTGGTTCGACCCCTACACTTACTACAACAACTGCTTTAGTATCTTAGGGTATTAAATTGAGCATATCAATTTTGGCGCCGTTGCCGGGGACTCAATTTCGCCATTAGATTTTAGTTTAGAATTTCGACTAAGTTCGTCGGTATCGATCGATACTCACTAGTATCGGTCGATACTCCGGCGACTTCTTTTTTGGTATCGATCGACACCACTTGGTATCGATCGATACTCAACGTATTTTTCTGGTTACTTACGTGCTTTGCCTAGTGTTTTCCTTGCAGGTGTATGCCTGTTCGTGAAACCAGGAGCAACAAGAGCACTCAGCTAGTTGGACTATCACTGGAACAGCTAGCGCTTGTGGAACGCACAAACAGAAAGACCAAGCAAACATCAGGGATGAACAACCCAGTGGTTTTAAGAGCTGATGAAGCTGGAATTCTGAGAGACCAAGAGGGTCATGTGTGTAATGAGAGAGGGCAACGACTTGATGAAGCTGGAAACATCGTTGTCCCTGCTCCTGTTATTGAGATTGTTGTGCCAGCTGGGCGCGGCAACGTTGGCAATGCTGCAGGTGTTCGAGCTCAGACAATTGGTGAGTACAACAGGCCAGAGCAGTTTTTCGCCAATCGGTCAGCGATTCGTCCTCCTGCTTATGAGAGGAATGACTTCGAGCTGAAACCTGCTTACTACACTCTAGTAGGACAGCATCTCTTCCATGGTCTTCCTCATGAACATCCAATGGACCATGTAGAGAAATTCGAGGACTTGGTCACTAGCATCAAGAGCAATGGAGTGTCCTACGACTATCTCTTCTGCAAGCTCTTCCCCTACTCTCTGGGTGGAGAAGCTACTTACTGGCTGAGGCAGCTATCTCCTGGATCGCTAACTAATTGGGAGGACACCAAGAGAGCCTTCCTGATTAACTTCTATGATGACGGGCGATCTGAAGATCTGAGAAATAAGATATCCACTTTTTCTCAAGGACCTACTGAGGCGTTCAAGGCTGCTTGGACAAGATTCAGATCGTATCAGAGAGATTGTCCACATCATGGATACTCTGATGTGCAGCTGCTGGGTATCTTCTTCAGAGGAGTAGATTGGAGATATCAGATGGGTCTGGACTCTTCGAGCAATGGTAATTTCAACACCAGATATCCTGAGGATGCTATTGTGTTGATTGAGAACTTTGCATCTAGTAGTAGCACCAAGAGCGCAGACTTCGAGCGCAAGAAGCTGGCTGGTAACATGGATGGGTCACAGATCGCTGAAGTGAAAGCTCAGCTGGATTCTATGCACAGTCTTCTGCTGGGAAGGACAACAAAGGCCGTCCACTTTGCTACTGAGAATGAGGTGGAAGATGTTAACTACATAGGTGGTTCTGGTTTTCAGGGTCAGCGATTCGGATACAACTCCAATCGAAACTTCACCAACAATGCTCAGCAAGGAGGGTACCAATCCCCACCACCCAAAGCTCCTGAGAGTAAGATTGAGGCTATGCTTGAACACCTGGTTCAAGGGCAGGAGAAGATGACAGCCACCTTCAATGGTAAGATGGACACCATGTACACCGATTTGAGTGGAAGGATCGAGGCACTAAATACAAGTCACAGGATGCTGGAAACTCAAGTAGCTCAGACTGCAGCAAATTCCAAGGGAAAATCGGTTCATGCACACGTCAATGCGATCTCCTCAAGTGCTGAGAATTACGAAGAGGATTCTGAAATCGCCAGAGCATCGATCGATACCCCCAGGTGTCGATCGATGCCGGTTATAATTCTGAAACGGGACACTTCCAAAACCCGTGTATCGATCGATACCCCACTGGTATCGGTCGATACCAAGGCAATTTCTGAGGAGACACATGATATTTCGACCAAGGAGCCTCAAGTAGCAGCAGCACGGTTCAATATCGCCCAATTTTGGGAAGACTATGAAACGAAGTGTCAGGCAGCGATAGCTAAGGAACGAGCTGAGAAAAGAGCTCGCAAGCCCAAGAAGGAGAATCCTGTACCTAAACACCTCAGAGATCCCATCTCTCCAAAGCAGCTGCGTGGCTTTGAGAAGATGGTAAGAAGGATTTCCCCTGATTCAACCTTTGAAGAAGCCCTAGAGTGCCGTCCTCTGCTAAGTCACTTCAAGGATTGCAGAGAAACTGAGGAAGAGATTAAGGCACTCTTCATTAAGGCTAGAGGTCCACCTCCACTGAGACAGTTGACCCCAAGGGAGGATCCAGGGAAATTTGTAGTTCCATGCTCTATCTCTGGAGTTGAGTTCAAAGAGTCTCTTGTCGACTCAGGGGCTAGTGTCAATGTCATCTCAAGGGCAATTGCAGAGCGGTTAGGAGCTGATATTCGATCACCAGAGGCATCTATCACATTCGCGAACAACTCCACCTCGCTTCCACACGGTACTATCCATGGTTTGCTGGTCAAAGTAGGAGACTGTCTAGTTCCTACTAATTTTCAGGTTGTAGAGATGGGTGCAATATCTCGTATGCCTATCCTTTTGGGACGACCGTTCATGGCTACTGCAGGCGCGATCATAGACACACCTAATAAGAGAATCTCTTTCTCTTACATTGACAGAGGGGTCTATTATGGTGTCATTCCCCCTAGGAGTGCTCCCACACATGTGTCTAGCATCGAGGTTGTCACAGGAGAGTCGCTAGCGATTGATATTTTGGAAGAGCCTCCTGATGAGCCTACTGTCGCAGATGTTCCAGGTGAACCGCCCAGCACCCCCAAAGAAGTTGCCAAGAAAACTAAGACAACAAAAAAGAAGGCCAAGAGCAACAAAGTTGAGAATCCCCATGTCACTTTGATACCTCATAAGTGTAATGGAGATTCGATTGAGTACAAGGTCAAATGCAAAGGAGCCTTGAAGCCATTCTCTAAGGCAAGAGTCCTTCTTACTTCTGAGCTTAAAGAGAAAGGGCAGGAGTTTGTGGACAGCATGCTAAGCAGAACTTTGAAGCTAGTAATGTCAAGTGATGGAGCCTGTTTTGGTGCAAGCTCTCACTCTTATCCAGCCTGAAGGGCGTTACAGTCAAGCTATTGACGTTAAACGAGCGCTTGGTGGGAGGCAACCCACTGGTGAGTCTGTTTTTGATTCGTTTTTATTTTTATTTTCGTTTGTTTTGAGTCAGGATGAACAAGGAGCAACTCGAAATCGCCTAAGCATCGATCGATACCCCTATGGTATCGATCGACACCAATCGCGGATGAAAATTCACAAAGTCGATCTAAGCATGGTATCGATCGATACCATGCCGTGTGTCGATCGACACTGACTGTTCCAGAATGGTAATTTCTTGTTTCTCTTCGTTCTATCCTTTTTCTTTGTTTCTTTCACTGACTCTAGGCTAGATAACACTGAGGACAGTGTTGTTCAAGTCTGGGGGAGGTGTCTGCTGACATTGTTTTCGTTTTTCTTAGAGTCAGTCGTTTTATCGAGTCAAAACTGTTTTATTGAGTCAAAATTTGTTGGAGATGATGATCCTGTGCTTGAACCTATTGATTTGATTTTGTTTTTGAGTGCACAGTGTTACAGGATCAGTTCTAGATCGACTAATGAAAAATCCAAAGGCTGACCAGTTGACTAGAAAACATCCATGTCTCCAGCAGAGTTCTTCTGAAGCCTGAGCCAAATTTTTGCACTTCATCAATGTGGTTAGTATTCATAGAGCTTGATTCATCATTCATATCTGATAAAGGAACCCGTGTGTTTAGAATTATGGTATCTCTCTCCCCTGAAATAAGTTGATAGATTAAGAGCATAAAAGATTGAAATGATTTTCTTCTGAGTAGAGGGTTAGGAAAATTTCCAGCGATCCCATTATTCTACTTAAGAGGGGATGATCACACAAAGGATTGGAAGCGAGGCTAGGATTTTCCTATGATGCCATTATTCGCCTACATCCTTTGATACATAGAGAGGGAAGAACCGGGGATTTGGTGGCAAACACCATCAATACTCGCGTCTCCTACCTTGATATGTATATGCTAAGCTGAAAATAAAAAATAATAATAAGGATATAATAAGAAATAAGTCTGGAGGAGAGAAATTGATACAAAAGAAGTGTGAAAAGGGTGGTTCCTTTGTCAAGATATTGTCTGGTAAAGAGTCTAGAAGGGTCTTAAAAATTAGCTGCAGAGATGAAACTGGCGATGAGGGCTTTACTTGAATAATGCTGTGGGATTTTGTGTGGAGTCTGGAAAAGCTGCAAATGTCTACGGAGAAGTACATGGTGGTTAGATCGAAAGCTGATCAGGTGACATTTGGGTACTTGGGAAAAGGGTCTTTTCGATGGTTCAGGAACAGGTGAGTCTCTACGTTTTCAAACCTCCTTTTCTGGTTTAGTCTTCTATTTGCTTGAGGGCAAGCAAAAGGCTAAGTCTGGGGGAGTTGATATATCATGGTTTTTACCCTATTTAGGCCATGATATAAGTCCTTTTATAGAGTCTTTTCTTGTGTTTTGGAGTCTTTTAGAGTCTTTCACAGGTTATAGCACGTCTGGAGCTTAATTGGAATTATTGGAGCTTTTCTGGAGCATTCTGGAGCGAGACTGAAGTCTGATGACTAAGAGCCCGATCTGAGCACCGAGCATCGATCGATACCCCCTGGTATCGATCGACACTCATCGAGATTTCATGGGCCGCGACTAATTATGAAGTCTTGGAGAATTGCAAAAGCACCCAGAAGACTTTGATAATTACAAGAAGGCCCCAAATCGTGATTTAGGTTATAAATAGGATTTTACAGCCATTGTTTAGGCTATGCTTTTATTTTCTGTGTTTGATTTTACTTTGGTTTTAGAGAGACAAGTCTGAATCTCCCTTCGTCCGAGATCAGATCTCTAAACCCTTCTTTCTATTCTATTGATGATTTATTCAAACATGTTGATTGTTTCATTCTCCATGTCTGAGTAGATCCACCTTAGGTTTAGGGTTTTCTCATAAGGGTTTTCTTTGAATGCTAGGTTAAATATCTTTTAGGATTCACCATCTGAATTATAGTTCTTCGCTTAGGTTGTGTTCATATCTTGTTCTAGATTAGCTACCTAGAATATAAATCTTAGGATAATTGATTAGGTACGAGAGTGCAATTAATTACCTGATAGAACCTAGGTGAGCAAATTGATTATTCGCAAAGAGATTTGGTTTAATTGATTTGTGAACATATCAAACCTGTTGTTAAAGCTGATTTAGACTTTAGGATTCGCAAAGAGATTTGGAATTCCTAGGATTTAGATTTAGATAGTTTTCGCAACGAGAGTTGGTTAGCTATATTTTAGTGATTTGAGTTCAAGAACTGCGCTAAATCTGAATCATGTTAGTTAGTTAGTCTGCATTCACTGATTTCCTGAGAAAAACCCTGAGCCTATATTTCCCAATTGATTTACATCTCGTTTAATTTATGCACTGTTTTTAATTACATCTATCTGGCTTAGCGTAATTCGACACTTCATAATTTATTGTGTGATCTCTGTGAGTCTTTGTGGTTCGACCCCTACACTTACTACAACAACTGCTTTAGTATCTTAGGGTATTAAATTGAGCATATCAACATGCAGGGTATATTCCCATATCCGTCGGAAATCCGTCGGAAATTTCTCACGGATTTCCCACGGAATTTAGTTTTTTCGAGACCGCGGGAAGATTGACCGCCTAAATGAAATTTTTTGGGAATCCGACGGATTTCCGACGGATCCATCTGTCGGAAATCGATATATATCCTAGATCCGAGATGGTTCTTCTCATTTCTCTCTTATCTCTCTCTCTCTTCCGATCGATTCTCTCAACTCTCTCTCCATCTACTTCCGATTTCTTCTCAACTCCCTCTCATCTATCTCTAATAATCATAAATGTAAACCCAACTCTTCATTTCTAATGGATCCAAACATGCAAGACTCTCAAATCCCTTTTGTATATTAAATTTCATTGTTATGTATATTTGTTTTTTGAGTATAGGATGGTATTTAGTGTAAATTTAGGTTTTAGGTGGTTAGAAAATAGGATTGGAATGAGATTGGTTGTTGTTAGGTTTGTTAAATGTGTTTTTGTGAGATGAAAAACGGTTTAACAATTTTTTTTTTTTTTTAAAAAAACGTTTTTATAACTTTTGAACTCCTAAAACCGTTTAAAAAAATATTTGAAATTTAGAAACGTTATTTTGGGAATTATCTACCAATTCAAAACGTTTTTTCTCATTTTTTTAAGATTATAAACATTTTTAACATTATCTAGCTATTAAAAACATTCTAATAATTTTAAAAATTATGAAAGTTTTAGAATTTTTTAAAAAAAATTTGAAAATTTTAGAATTTTAATGAAAATTTTGAATATTTTAAAACATTTGAAAATTTTGAAAATTTTGAATTTTTATGAATTTTTTGAATTTGTTTTGAAAATTTTGAAATTTTTATGATTTTTTTGAATATTTGGAAATATTTGGATTTTAAAAAAAATTTGGATTTTTGAATTTTTTTGAATTTTCGTAAGTTTTAGAAAAAAAATGAATTTTTTTTTGAAAATTTTGGAATTTTACAATTCAATATACTAACGTTATTATATTTTTCTTTTAGGAATAATGAGAACTCTCTCCGTTTGGGCTCCAATTGACGCAATCGTTCTCGGGGTACGCCTCGTAACGATATGCTTCGTAGTACAAGGACGAAATTAAAAGGCCATGACGTGAAGGTTGAGGAGTTGGAGTACGCACACAACTCAACCCGGGAAGAGCTCACAGATATGAAGAAGATCATGAAGAACGTCTTCCCATCTTTTTCCAAAATAAATTTTTTATGTTTTTTGTTTTTTGTTTTATTTTATCACATTTTATGTTTTATGAATTTTGTTTTTTAATAAATTTATTAATTAAGAATTTTTTATATTTATAATTGATTTTCATTGATTAATTAGATTATTATTTAATATATTTAAAAATTTTGAATTAATAAAATTAATTTATTAAATAAAATTAAAAAACAAAATTATTTAGTTCCGTCGGAAATCGTTCGTCGGAAATACATCTGTCGGAAATCCGTCGAAAATACATTCGTCGGAAATCCGTAGAAAATACATCCGTCGGTAATTTCCGAAGGAAATCAATTTCCGACGAGCTGGAATCGACGGCTAAAATCTTTCGGAAAATCGTTTTTCCGTCGGAAAACGCATGTTTTCTTGTAGTGGCGACTAGATCAAGAGTGAACTGGTACAAAGGGGTGTGGTTTTCTCAAGCTACTCCTAAATATTTGTTTATGGTTTGGTTAGCGTTTCACAACAGATTAACTATCGGAGATAGGGTCAAGAATTGGAGTGTGAATGCTAATACTAGATGCGTATTTTGCGATGATCCGATAGAGACAAGAGATCATCTATTTTTCTCTTGTCCTTATACGAGGAAAGTTTGGTAGAGTTTGGTAAAAAGATTACTGAAGAACCAATTTGTTTGCGAGTAGGGGAATGTTAGCAATTTGCTCATTCTAGATTTTTCTCCGGGTAATGATTCGAATGGCATCTTACTCCTTACTAAACGGATCATAGTTATCTTGGTATAAAAATATCGACCACCTAAGACTTTTTAGGCTTTTGTTTCATTTTTTTCGTTTATATATATATATATATTTTTATTTTTTTTCGAAAAGGGAAACGCCTTTAGAACGGAAGTCTTAGCGAGGACTAAAATTACCAATAATGAGAGATTTCCAAGGAAACTCTTAAGCCTGAATTATTGTTGATACCTCCTTAATAGAATCCACCCAATCTTTTGTCTTCTCGAGTGACTGAAAATTGTGTCGTTTCTCCATTTTCAGCGTTTTTGCACATATATGCACATAGGACAACCAGAGAAAACTGCATGAGGTTCGAAAATGATGGTTAAGGTTTGGGAGTATGGTACCAACTAAAGATAAACTGGCCATCTAGGACAACAAAGAACGGTAAAAGGAAACGATGTCATGGATGTCTGATTCGTTGTCTCGCCTACAACATTTGATAAGAAAATTAAATTCCGGTTAAGTTCAAATAGAGTGACTTAGTATATCCTGTTAGAAAGAATTTCTATAGGTCGAAATCTTCTGGGAATGTCGCATTGCAAGTACTCTAGTTACCGCATAGTTTAGAACCAAACCACAAAAGAACTGGCACGAGAAGATAGTGTAGAAGCACACAAGTTGAAATCATCATAAGTTTTGTTTCAATGTTGATGAAAAATACTTAATAAAATTGAAAAATATCACATTAAAATTTTAAAATTAAAGCGAAAAATAAGATAGATAGTTTCTACCGTTTAACTCTTTTCTCGTCTAAAATTTTTAAAAAACAACAGCATGTTTAACCAATTAATTATACATTTGAAGCGTTTTATAAACGCGGGATTGTTTATCAAAACGCCAACGCGGCTAAATCTCTTCTTCTCCCCGTTGTGTGCAACAAGAAGTTTCTACTGTGATTTCAAGAATCGATCGACTCTTTTGGTTTTCTCTCCGCCATGGAAAGAGAGAGAGCGAAGCTTGCACATGACAGCATAGGAATCTCTTCGAGTCGCAATGAAAGCAGAGGAATCTCTAACAGCGACGCAATCGTCGAAACAACATCATCGTCGCTTAGGGTTACGAAACGGAAGAAGAAGATTTCAGATGACCGGTCAGATCTTGTTCCGATAGATCTCGTAATGGAGATACTCAAACGATCACCGGTCAAAACCCTAGCAAGGTTCCTGTGCGTGTCGAAGCTCTGGAAATCCATCATCCGCAGCCGATGTTTCAAGAAGTTGTACGTCGCCGAGTCGTCTTCTTCGAATCGACCGGGTAGTCTCATCTTCGCCTTAAGGCGTGACAAAGATTGTGGCAGAGATTGCTTCTATTACTCGTCGCTTCAAACCCAGAATCCAGGTGAAGCTACTTACCATGTGTGTCATCCTACGAATATGTTCACAATCAATTCTTCATCTGTCCACGGTTTGATTTGCTATGGACCTCCTTCTAAAGTCTTGGTATATAACCCTAGTATGAGACGATCCATTACTTTGCCCGAGATCGATTCTCAGAGGATACGTTTGCACCATTTCTTGGGTTACGATCCCATCGATGGTGATTACAAGTTGCTGTGTATGACAACCGGAAAGTTTGGTGTAGCTCGAGAACTTCAGGTTTTGACATTGGAGAAGGGGGATTCTTGGAGGATGATTGAGAATTCTCCTCCTTCTCACTCTCCTGATTCTCCTCAGATATGTATAGATGTGGTTTTATACTATGGAGCTTATATCGACGATCGTAAAGATCGTGGAGTCATTAGTTTCGATGTTCGAGCCGAGAAATTCGATCTTATCAAAGTACCAAAAGGGATAGGAACGAAGTTTACAAGGATGACAAGATTCAATGGGAAGCTTGCCCTCATGTACACCGGGTTTCGTAGAATCCAATTGTGGGTATTAGAGGATGCTGCCAAACATGAATGGTGCAATGAGAGTTTCCCTTTTCCTAGATTAACCGCCTATAGGGCTTCGTTTGAAGCATTTTGTGTCATTGATGAGACAGGCGAGTTTGTTTTGGCACCACGGGGATTTCGGCAGGCATCGCCGTATTATGTTGTGTATTATGATCCCAAGAAGAAAAGCGTGAGAAAAGTCGACATTGAAGGAATCACAGAACAGGGACCTCGACTTTGGGTTAGATGGAAGTGGCGTACAATGTCTATCTTCCCTGGTCAGGTTGAGAATCTCATGTTTCTCTAAGAGTGTGATAAGTGTCCCACATCGGGGAGGATAGGATCCTCCCCGATGTGGGACACTTATCAGAGTGCTTGCAGACAATCTTTTCACTGCAATGTTTGTCTATTTTGATTGTAGTTGAGTTTCATCTAGTTACGTTGGGAGGTTTCATGATCAGTTTGTTATATCTTTAGTCTTGGTTTTTAGTGTTCTCTTTGGTTTTGAACTTGTGGCATTACTGGTCTCATCTTCCTTAAATTTAGAGGTCTACTGTAATTCTCTTTCTCATGATTCGCATATTTCTTAAATGTCCCATCCCATTTTATAGAGATTAAGATTTGGACAGATACAATATTTAGAAACCTAAAAATAAAGAGCTCCACATAGTTCTTAGAGAGGTGAATATCAAAGGAGAGGACAGGTTCAAATCGAGTTGGTTAGATTTGTGTAGGAAATGCATTCTCAACTTATGGACAAAGTTGAGAGTTCTCAAAGAAGGGTTTTGTGTGCTCGGTGATGGTGGAAACGCCTTGGGTTGAGGAAGATAAGAAGGAGGCAATGGTGGCATTGTGGTTTTGGGAAGAGGTGAGAATGTTGTTGTAACCGGTGGCAATGGTGGCTGAGTCGCTGGTGCTGATTTGAGAAGATGGCGACGAGATGAGAGACCGGTGAAAAGGCTTGTGAATGTCAGTGCAATGACAAGTGATGATAATGATAACGAGTGAGCCATTTTGGGGATTTAGCCATATAGGGTTTTGGTTGTTACTACTATAGAGAGTTGTGATTATGAAGGAGTTTGTGTGTATATTTTATAGATTTAACTAGGGGTTTGAGGTTTAATGAGAAGTAGTTGAGGGCAAGTTAAGAGTTTAATTTATTGTTAATTAGCGCAACTTACTAACACTTATAAGCCTTTGGTCCCAAAAAACTTACTAACAGCTACTTGTTTTACAAGAAAGATAGGTCACTAGATGATGAGAAGCAACGGTCAAAAAATATATATATTACGTAATGATGAGAAAAAAGGAACCATCTCACTCGAACATATATATTTCCTTTTTAAATAATTTGTTTTTGGTCGTTACAGATGTTTCCTTTTTTGTTTGGTATTGACTCTCTATTTTCCTTAATTGGATTCGAAGATGAATAACTAAAACCTTACAAATAAAACCTTTAACCCTCTCCACATTATTTCTCACAATCACTCGATTATATTAGCAAAAGCAGAAAACAACAACAAATTGAAGAGTTTATTTTTTTTGGTTCCACTGAATTTTCAATTGAATTTGCTATATCAATGTGATTGATTTTACTATTCATGGAATTGTGATTTTATGTTTGATCGACGAAGAAGAAGAACAACAAAAAAAAAGAGATTGTTTTGGTAGGTGTTTTTTAATTCGGTTTAGATGGTTTGGTTTCAGGTAAATCGATATCCATGTGTAAATAATTAAGTTTTGAACTTAATTCGGTGGGGAAATACGTTTTTAATTTTCATTTCGTGGGAATC
Source organism: Eutrema japonicum (assembly GCA_030161315.1). Taxonomy (NCBI): domain Eukaryota; kingdom Viridiplantae; phylum Streptophyta; class Magnoliopsida; order Brassicales; family Brassicaceae; genus Eutrema; species Eutrema japonicum. The sequence goes on from BSQW01000001.1 coordinate 14,527,748, forward strand.
TAGTACGAGATCTTAACTTTGTATAGAAATAGTGTTATATGATAGTTTCAAATGGGAAATAGGTCGTAAGCCTAACTTAAAAACTTCTTATATTTTGAAAATTATGTTAGAAATCAACTAAAAGAGTTTTAAATAACAACAAATTTAATTCAATTCAATTTATTTGAATAAGCAGTAGTTTGATATTGCCTTAGGAAAATCACCAATCCAACAATAACCCATGATTTTTAATAACTTCAAATACCTTAATCTACACGTTAGTGGCGCATGCGCAATGGTAGTTGAACCTGGGTTAAGACTCGCACATGTTAGACACTTCCATTCCTGATGTGAACAAACTCGCTGCGCATGGGCCACTTGACTGGTTGGGCTTTGGCCTAGACAACTAACAAACGATGAGCCTGCCTGAAACTTTTGATCAAAGGCTCGTGAGATTTTTTTTTTTTATTATTTATAATAATTAGGATGTGATCCTAACTTTTATCATCCGACTAATTCTTTTTAAGGTGAATATAGCTGTTGAGTAGTCAAATCATCAAATAATTATATGAATCTAAATCATGACACCATTTTGATTCGTCAATGCCCCGATTGGTAAGAACTTTGGTTATAGATTGTAGTTGTAGGCGTTTGGTTGTAGAGATTTTGACTGTTAAAGTTATAACTCATACTTTAAAAAATTATAAAAATCTGATTGATAACAAAAACACAGAAATAAAATAATAGAATACGAAAACTAATAACCCATACATATAATAACATGGGCAATTAACATATTCATAAATCTACATCCAATAATTAACCCACCCAATTATTTATTTAACAGATTTATCAAAATCCAAATTTCACGTCACGATACAAACGACAGCAAATCCAAAAGAGACCGACTCACGTCAGGTGTTACAAAAAAAAAAAAAAGATAATTCCCAAACTCAAACGGATTTGGGAAGTACCTTGACGTGAAAGAAAACTCCATTCAGGTCCCGTTTTCCTTATTTCCCGGCAACGGAACAAACCCAGAAGAATATTCCGTCGCCGGAGACAATGCGTAACCACTCACTGGACGAGTAGTACATAGTAGATTACCGGTAACATTAATCGCTGCATCGGCCACACTAGTGGTACATAGTAGATTACCGGTAACATTAATCGCTGCTGCTGTTGCAAAGGCTCTTGAACAATTGGCCGTGATTGATCTTCAATCTCTACTTTCTCTGTTTCTTTCTCTGAAACTCCTCCTGCAGCATCTGCGGCGGTGTTTTCCGGCGAAAACAAAGAAGCGGTGGTATTATGAGCCTCGTCCTTTATCCGATTCTCCTCCGCGGTTGCATTGATCTTGCCGTGATCTACACGTTTCGCCGTCGGACCATTATTTGGCGGGAAAATCGGGATGGGGAGAACGGAAGACGAAGAGGTGAAAGATATTTTCTGGATGGGCGATTCGAGACCAAGCAACTGGTTAACCGACACGCAATGCTGAGTTGACTCGGGGTGATTTAACGGGAAGAGGAAGAGACGGATACGCCGGAAACTTGAGGAATCATACTCGGCGATCATGTTCTGTAGATCATCGTTGTTGTCGACGGTGATGAGAGAGTCGAGGTCGCAGCCGGGGAGCCTGTACTTGAGGGAGAAGGAGCGGCCGGAGAGAAGCTTCCTGGAGAGAAGCTCGAAGAAGGCCGGAAAGGAGATGCCACGTGGAACGGCGACGATGCGAGTCTCGCCGCCTATGTATTGCAAGGGTTTTGCCGGAGGGAGGGGCATTATCCGGCCACCGTAGCTACATAGCAAACGGAGCATCGGATTTAACGACGGAGCTTGCGGTTCCATGACGGCGGGAGAAGTAATTAACAAGAATTATGAAACAGAGATTCACAACAATATCAAAGTAGTTTGTCTGCAAATTGATTACTCGCGTGGTTTCTAGGTTTGAATTTGACGGAGCAAAAAAGTGTGTAGAAATCGATGGGACACAAGTATAGTAGAACGTAGAAGAGTTTCAACAATAGATTTGCAATTGTTAAGACGCTTTAGGGTTTCCACTTTCCTATATCAATTTGAATTATATTTTTTTAGACGATATATCCTATCTCCCGGTTTGGTTTGGAGTTAAATATATTAAGTTTATCTTTTTTTTTTTTTTTTTTTTTTTAATAATGGTTTAAATTAAGCTTCATTGGTTAGAATGGGGCTCTGGGTTTTAGTGGTGTACAATTTTGGCTGTACTAATTTTTTTCTTTTCGATTGTGCTGTAGTTACGTATGAGTTTTGGATCGTGACTATTTTATAATGAAAACGTATTTGATTGCTATTTGTTATATATTCAGATAACCGTCTTTTTAATATTTAACTATTTGACATTAATCATAACTATTATTTAATCATTCACTTTGATTTAACTGTTTTTTTTGTTTTTTTTTGTTATGAATATAAATATTTCATTAAAAATAAAAACGTTATGCTTTTACAAAATTGTAAAACCCATCTAAATGGTATTGGTCCCATGGTAAAAAAAGAATAAAAAAACATGAAAACATAAGTAATTTTGAAACATCAGTGCATGCACAAACGGTGGCTAAATGCAGTGATCTACCGAGAAAAAGCCAAAGACGGAGAAACCGCTAGAAATAATTGGGTAGATGCTAGCTTTGTGTAACGGAAGAACTTTCAAAGACAGTCCGGCCGAAAACAGACTCGCCACTCTAAGAAGCTTTCAAAAACCAACGATCAAATAACCGTCCTCATCGTCAGTTAATCAAGGTCTATCCAGACTACTACGAGAACAAGCAGGAACTATACACACTAGAGGAGTCTTGAAGTGGTCACTCACTCTTCCAAGATCCTATTCCGATGTCGGCAAAAGCACAACCAAACACGACTCAACAGCCTTACTAACTCCTCTAAGAACAAAGCTAACAAATCGCAAAATCTTCTTCGTCACTTCTCAATCGATGCTTTACCTCCCAATCTTCACCTTTAGTAAGAAGACTCCTAGAGATCCATGAACCGAGAACAAAGCTAACAAATGAGCAACCCCCAGAAGACCGCTCCAAACTCCAGTCGAAAAAACAAAACCGTTCTAAACATAAGACCACACAACCACGAAAATCAAAAGACAAAGATCCAAATCCAGGTTGCTACGGCTTGCAAGCTGAGATCCGGAAAAATGACTCAGAGATCCACCGATTTAGATAACTGGGGACATGTAAAGATGAATGGAAAGATGTATTCGATTTAGAAGGGTTTCTATCATATTGAAATAAAGCTGTAGGTAATGTGAATTTGGGTGTAATAAGAAAACATGGTGAAGGAAGTTATCGTTAATAATTATAAATAGGAGATGTCAAGAGTTGTGAGGTACATATGCCAATAGAGGAACCACCTTGGGTAAAGGCACAATAAACTGCTTCTTGTAACCAAGAATCAAATCTTTCAAAATACATTCAGTCTCTATATTCACACGGCGTTGGTCTCGAATCAAAGCCGTCGCTGCTTGTTTCTCCACCGCAAAAGGAGCGGAATAGGAGCACTGTCCGTGAAGACTCTTCGACCGTCTCTTGTTGTGTACTCATATTTCCACTGTGGTCCTACAAGCCACGCCATTGCAGTTCCGCCAAGCAAGCCACCAATCTGAATTGACCAGAGATGTTATCAGACCACTACTGATCCGAGAAAAATCAGACTGGTTAATATTTAATACATTTGAAGCAATTACTTACATGTCCCCAGTTATCTATGCCTCTGGACACTAGACCCAATGTCTGCCTAGTCAAAGCTTGTTAGAAGTTAATTGAAAGAGAGATAATACAAATTTCTTGAATGTTTTGTAATGCAATTTTTTCTGTTGTGTTACTTACCATGTTTAGGGCAATAACTTGAGCTATCTGCATCAGATCTTCATTGCCACCTCGGACCATCTTTTTGTGTCTTATAACAAATACAGCAACCGATCCAACCTACAAAATCAATTAACAATCTTTCATTTGTATGAAACAAGTCTGAAAGAAAGGCTTATGGTTCCACGGGACTTACCAACCCGAAAATTGCCCCCGAAGCACCAACTGATGGCGCTTTGTTGAACCAGTAGCTCATTGCTGAACCTAGAACTCTTAAGATGGGTTCTGTGAGTCAGGAAACTCGAAACAGAGAAATATAAGCATCCACATCAAAAGAAAATCTATGAGCCATCAATTACTTGCGATTGCGGATGTCAAGTAAACGGCAAGAAATCTCTTTGGGCCACCTAAACTCTCAGCAGTTGGTCCAATAGAATTCAAAGAATAGCAATTTATCTAAAAACAAAGGGGATACAGTTTTAGCCATACAGACAAATATGAAGTAAGTAGCGTTGATTAGAAACAACAAGGCTGAATGGTTGGTTAGAAACAGAACCATGAGATGCATCGGATTCGCATGAAGAACAGAAGACGTAGCCAGTCTCCATAGCTGACCTTTATCGATTAAGCTGTTTACCTGCGTTCATCCACATATTAATTTGCAGCAGTAACCAAACGGTATCACATTCAATTAAGTCTCTGTATACGTTACCTTGGCTCCCCATGTCAGCACTTTCCCACTGGATGCAACTTGTGCAATATACATTCTGGCATCATTTACACAAGATGAAACACATTAAGCCTTTTAACTCATAAACATCAAGCTTGATTAAAGCATTCCTCTAATAATGCAACATATCAGACCAAAAGACATGATCTTTTTTATCTGTCATAGAGAATTAAACACGTACATTACGTTAATGGCAAGGAGGACATTGGTCCATCTCCGTCCATTAAGTGTATTTCTCATGGAGGTCTCCTGGTTTGATGATGATCCTTCCACACCTCTAGGGTCTATCCTACTCTCTCTTCCATTAAAGAAACATATGGATGACGAAGAAGATGGAGACAATCGGATATCAACTCTAGACTGGAGAAAATTAGCCCCATTGAATAGAATGACTCTTTGATATCTAGAGAACTCCATTCGTGCAGCATCAGAAAATTGCTGCAGTTTCTGTAAAGCAGAGCATAGTTAAGTGTACATTTTCTAGAACAGAAAGGCACAATTTTTTTAGCTTTGCTTGTAGAAATCAAGTTTTAAGCTTTTTGTGTCTAATCAATCACGAGGACTGTGATCGTCGTTTACTCAACAAGAAGCACCAGAAGAAGAATGTTTAATCCTTTTATTCCAGAAAATCTAAACAAGTCCCCAAATTTCGGAGAAAACAAGTATAAAAGAGTATCTGAACCTGAATGGAAGAGCGAAGATGGAAGCCAAGGCGGAGGTGACGGCGAACATGGTGGCAGGCGTGTACGGATGCGGCAGTTGCGAAACCTCGAAACGCCGTAGATCCAGATTCCGGCGGCCAGAGATTGTGTTGAGATAGCGACAATGATACCATCTCCTTCGCGTTTCTTAATTTCGAACTACGGACCTTTGCTTTTGACCCTTTTGGTTTCTCTTGAATATTTTGTTTTTTTTCGATTTCTTTCGTCTTACTCCGAAGGAGAAAAGAAAAAAATATTAACACACAGTTTCATAAAAGTTTACGCTTATTACAGAGAAAGAAAATCATCTCAAATTAGTGTAGTCTTAAGAATATCTCAATATGACATAGGCTAGTGAAGATCGTCCATTGAATGTTCAATTGATTCTTAGAATAGATAAGAGGTTAATAGTAGACGTCTGACTCTCACAGTAACAACTGAGTATTGAGACAATTTGATTTTGCCCAAAAAAAAAAAAACCAAAAGCATAGATAAGGAGGATTAGCTTGAATGTTGATGGAGAAGTGAGATGATGAGTGTTTCTTCTTATTCACAAGCGAGCTTCGTGTCAAAGCTGCTTAAGCATATGGCAAACGCTTGAAACGCCGACAATGGATACCTATAATCCATTGTGAACATATCTTTCCCCACTTTACCAAACTGGAGAATCACTTTGTCTTGCTCTGGGTGAGGCGGTGCAGCCGCTGCTCCTCCGCCTGTCCCTTGCGTTGGCGGCTGCCTTGCCGCCACGAGCTGGAAATTCTTAACCGACGCAACCGTGACACGCCCACGGAAATTCAAACACCAGCATTGCAACTGCTCGTGCCACCTCGGCTGCTTGTTCTTTAAAATCAACGGTCTGAAACTCGTCTCTTCTTGGTCGTCCTCGCAGGATACTCCGATTTCGGAGAATCTAGAGCTGCTGAAATCGAGGGAGCGGTGGTCGAGTGATGATTTGGAGAATGAGATGTTGCTGCGGAATGAGTCGTCGAAAGAGCGCGCTGGCGGCGGGAGGAGTTTCTCAGGTTGGTTAGGGACCGACCCGCCCGGTTCGAGCGATGAAGTTGGGATGGAGTTCATGATGCAGTGCATTCTCCGTGGCCCACGTGTGCCCAACACGTTGAGCTCGTAGGTGATCTGAGCAATGTTGTAGCTGCCGGATGGGACTTTAGGAGAAACTCTTCTCGAGTGAAATCTGCTTCGGCTTGTTCGATCAGTGATAAGTGCGCTCGAAGATGTGTTTGGTGGTGGTTGTGTGTCGTATACCAAGAACTTTGTCCCAAGAAAGTTTGATCTGATGGAAAGAAACCTCAATGAGTACTAAGAGATCAAGAATTCAAAACGAACCGATAAAACCGCAATTTCTTTGAAAAACCGGACTGGACACTAAGAGATCAAGAATTCAAAACGAACCTGAGCTTTCCGAGGTAAGAGTTGCTGGATCTTGAGATGTTATCAGCATCCATGGAGATAATGTACTCAGTCCGAGTAGTCCTACGAGTTCTTTTGGCCGAAAGAAGAAATTTCCCATTCTCTACGAGTAGAGCTGAAAAAACATAATGCAACTAGAATTTAGCCATAAACTAAGTAAATAAAAAAACAAGCAGCTAAGTCCTAAGAAAACTTACCAGGACTTAAACAAAGAAAAAGGTGAAATGTTAGCTTTGATTTATCCCTTTTGATGAAACACTGAATCATTGCATCACGCGGCCCTGGCTGAAAATTTTTACAAGAGTAAACAAAAACTTCTTCATCAGTTGTTTATACCCAACAACATCTAATTTACAGGACACAAAAGAGAAGTTGTTTGAGGAGCGAACCTGTTTGAGGGAGACTGGAAAAGTGATCTTCCCACAGATTTCAGGACATACGACGATCTCTTGGCACATAGCTCTCCAAGACCGACAAACAGAAGCACAAGACACGACATGTTTTCTTGCAGGCCAATTACTCTCGCTCTCTTCTAATCTTTTAATTACATCGAAGAGTAGCTCCGGAGGAAGATTAGCCCATCTGCTTGTCTGAACTATCACAGGTGACAAGAGATCACGGGAAGACGAATACTCACGGAAGGAAGATCCCTGAGATTTCCCTTTGTGGAGACTCGAGAGCCTGAAATCGAAACTCCTCCTCGACAAGCTCCCAAACCCATCTCTCAAATCTTGAACAATGCTCCTAAACGACATTTCTGTTTGTTCTCCAAAGGATTTTGTTCAACAAGATCAACCCTTTTTTTACAACCAGAAATGCCCAAATTCAACAAAGAGCTTCCACACTGAGATGAGAGATTCCACTCACTGTCCATAAGAAAAAGGGTCATTCAGCATGGCAATTCTGAGTCACCTTCTTAATAAGTAAGAAATAAAAGTAAAAGAGCCAAAAAAAAAAAAAAAGTGGAGGCTAAAAGAGAAAGAAGAGTTGGCTAAAGCTTAGGAAAGAAAAGATATACAAGCATCGCATGCCCAATAAAGAAACTAGGTCATGTCCCCAATATAGCTTTTAATCAATCAGAAACCTTTTCTTTATGACAATAATTCTAATCCAAGAGAATCTGATATTAATTCACCAAATGCCCCCAAAAAATTGAGATCATAGAACTGTTATCAGGAGTCAATTTGATACTGAAGCAATTAAGTGGGACATATTAACTGGAGCTACTGTAATTGGTAATAAAAGATTCGTATGTAACATCAAATTGAGGATATGAAACGGTTTCCACAATAATCAGGTCATCATATTCAATCTGGAAACTTTATAAAACTTACTCATCTGATTTACTTCCTATAAAGTCAAAATTTTAGTTAATTTCAGATGAAACTGATACTGGGTTGTTTATTACAAGAAATTCAATACCAAAAACCTGGGATTTCGAGTTAGAACATATAATCTCAGTGCATAAAACATCGAAAGACAGAACAAGAAGGGTAAAGTATGAACCTTTCAGACAAGCAGAGGTAGAAACCCAGAAGCTTTAAATCACATCAATCTTCAAAGACAAATCCACCTAACCTAAGCTTTCTCCGACCAAACCCAGAAACTCAGAAAAGCTAGAACAGAATCTGGGTCTGCTTCAAAACTCGAATCCTCCGGAAATTACGGGTAAACAGAGAAAATAAGAAACAAGATCACAAGGATTTAAGCAGATCCGTAGGAGCCTAAATCTAAAACAAAAGAGCCCATAAAGTCAAAGAACAACAAAAACCAGAAAAAGATAAAGTCGTCTTCTGCTTTTTTCCTCTCTGCTTTTTTTTTTCCGGTACTCAGGAGCTTTTCTTGATTTTTTTTCTTTAATAGTTCACGAGCCAGCAAGAAAATAATTAAGAATAAAAGTTAAGTTTATTAAAATGATACTTCCCCAAATGCTTCTTCTCTGGATTTTATCATCGAATTTATATGACAATATTTTGATATTTGTCTTCTCAAGAGAGAGAGAGAGTTGTAATAAGTGGACATTGTGAAGCATTATTGTCCACTAGGCCGCATGACCTACGCCTCGCATCAAGCTAAGACCCAACGATAATTTTGACTTTCTTCCTCCCTTTTTTTTCTAAAACCTTTTTAACCAAATTCTTACTGAAAGAGATTTAACACCGTTCAACTTGGAGTCTTATCACTGAATCCAAATCATTGTAAAAGGACGTAAATAAATATTTGTTAAGAGTTATTATCTTATCACATACTCTTTTAGTTTCATAAACACTATCGTTTTAAAGTTTTATTTTTATTTTACAAAAAAATGTTATTTTATGTTTTCAATAAATAATTTTAAATAAAAATCTTGTTTTAATCTTATTGTTTTAGTGTATTAATTAGAGATAGAAAAATTGTTTAGTGTGTATTAATAAAATGTAATATAGAATTTTTAATAATTTTTTAATATGTGTTAAATATGTCAAAATAACATTATTTGTAAAACAGATGAATTAATTTGAAAGATGAGGAAATTTGTGATTAAAAGAGACACTAATTTATTTATTTTAAAACGACTTAAGATATTTTATTAAATTTCCTTTTGAAATGTCTTTTTTCGAAAAGCTTAGTTGAGTTCTTAAAACCATTTTTTGGGGGACAAGCATTGTTTAATCTTATATAAAACTATGTACTAAGAGACTAATTTGGCATATTCACACTCTAGAGTTTTCCCAAACTTGAATCATAAACTGGTTTATCGATACTAGATCATTTTCCGATAACCAGCTTACATATTTCTTTTTCAATAGTTTCTAAACTAAACCTTATTAATCTATATAATTCTTCATGAGACTTTCCATTGTCCGAAACTGTTTCTCGATTCTCAACTCGATCATAATTTCTAATACTGATCAAAACCAAATTACGGTATAATCTCAACTCTTAAACATACTTAGTTTAAAGTCAATCTTTGAGTTATGAGTATTAAATTTTGGATGGTTGGTAACGGCCCATTTTTTTGTATAGGGTTCCTTTTCCAACCGATGTTACTCAGATCATTTATGTGTTAGGCGTCTTTAAGTTATATATGGTTCATTTTGTATCTTTTGTGATTTACATATCGTTCGCACGCATGTGTAAGCAATCTACTTAAAAAAGCATGAAAAAAAAAAAAAGTTTATGATGAGGCGGAACGACTTGCACGAATCATTTAAAACAAAACTTTCATCAAACCAATTCATATTTCCATATAATACATCATGATGATATGAATCGACCAAAAGTGGATCGGCCAGGGAGCCCTTATGCCAAATTGTTCTTAGATCACTGAATCCTATCGAATCTCCGCAACAGTACCTTTGGATTGGCCATGAAGACTTTAACATTCGGATTGACTTGAAAGACTCCAACGCAACCGATCCAAGCAAAGCGTCCAAGAATGATCTTCAAGATTGGGTTGCCTTGATATCCTTCTGCTTACCAATTTTACTCTAAATCGAGCCAAAAATTACAAATCTGATCTGCTTTCTCTAGGTTGATTTAGTTTGTCCGCATATATCAAACTAGATCGAAGTGAATTATTATTTAAGGCATTTTACTATCCTCAAAACCTAAGCTGGTTTAGTCTAAGTTAATTGTCAAATAAAAAACCTTATGTTAAACACTTAGATGAAAAAAATACATTTTTATTTGATGCAATAGTGAAGATTTCAGTTACTACTCTTAATCGCAATGTCTACTCATGGTCGTCTAAAACTATTGGTAATTCATATTCAAGTCTTTACTAAACGTACATTAAATATGTTAAAATAGTTTTTTTTTACAGAATATAGGCCCTAATTTATGTATATAAATATATAGTTCAAATTTTCCTTTTAAAAATTGTATTTGGCATATGTTACATTGATCTATTCGCATGTGCTAGAAACGACTTTGTGTCAGCTCTTTCATTTATGTTTCTTATGTTAATCTCTATTTGTTATATCTTCTTTCCAAAACTATGTTATTATTTTCTTTTCAAAACTTGATGCATGCATTTTTTTTCCTCCTTTCTTCTTCCAAGTATCTTAGAGCACTTTCATCGAGAGTTTCTCACATGTGTATCTCAAATTGTTAAAAAAAATATTATATTTAATTTGATGGGTATCTCAAATAGTTGAAAATTTCACCCAAAACTTTCTCATTTGTGTTCTAAGAGACACTTCCCTTACAAAACTGCTTTCAGTGTTCCTAATTTCACCAAAATTTACGGTAACTAAGATCAAGCTCGACCTAAACTTCATATGAATTTTTTTAATAACCGGAGTAGATCCAAAAGTGTAACTCATATTAGTCTCTGAAACCTAGTCCTGGACATAATAACCGAACCGAATGAAACCGAACCAAACCGAACCGAAATTAATGGTTCGGTTAGGTTATGGTTACTTCACAATAACTGAATGGTTATTTTTTTGATATTCATTGGTTACGATAACCGAATAGTTATGATAACCGAATGGTTATTAATCGATAACCAATGAGTATCTATAGATATCAAAAAAAAAAAAATTATGCTTATTTTCCCTAATTAACCGAAATAACCGAAATATACGAACCAAAATAACCAAAACTAACCGAAATTTAACCAAAATAACCGAACCATTTCGAAATGTAACCGAGATAACCAAAATATTTTGAAATTTAACCGAAACTTAACCGAAATAACCGAAACTAACCAAAAATATTTGAAATTTAACCGAAAATAACCGAAACCATTCGGTTAACCGAAAATAACCGAAAGATTTCGGTTACCAAGCGGTTATTAATTTTGATAACCATACCGAACCGAATGGTAACCGAACCGAAACCGAACCAAAAACTGTTACTAACCGAATAGATAGTAAAAGACATAACCGAACGTAACCGAAAACCGAAATAACCGAACCGAACCGAACGGAATAACCATATGCCCATCCCTACTGAAACCTATAGGCTATAGATAGTTGGATATTTTTGCTACTTAAAACGTATAAAGTATCCATGGGAACAATAGTAATTTGCGTAGATGGTATGCACATAGCAAATCTTCCACGCATTCGAATAAACAACTGAGTCACCCGCAACGTGATATCAAATGCTAAGAAAAAAAAAGTTTAAGTCGTTTGGCAATACATGCAACATTTGTAGGCCTTTTTGTTGGAGTAATACTGTAAAATTGAAAATGGGCCACGAGCATGTACTGCTTGCCCTACCTAGAGCTGTATCCATGAAGAAAGAGAAGACAAAGACAAGACGTGATACCAACATGGGTTTTAAGTTATACGAGCAAACTGACTAGTGACTACATTTTAGTTAGACCGGCCGGCTGATTCGGTTCTCGAGACATTTTATAGTTAATACTTAATACAACTCGACACTAGCATTTAATCGAACATTGTAGTTGTTTTATTGATTATATAGTTTTTTTTTAATAACTGAGGTAAATCTTAGACTGATCTCTTTGCCACTTTAAACGTCTATATTGATTAAATAGAGTTTCGACAGCAGATATCCGTAATTGGTGGGGTCGAAGGACAAATCTTTCATCACTTGTATTTCACTTAACCATGGACTATACCAATTGGTTTATTGGTTACAATTTTTTTTATTTTTTGGTGTGTAACTGAACAATATTACATAGTATGTTTTAGAGAGATACGATTATAACTTATAAGAATAAGATTACAAGATACTTATATCTATATGGATCTCACTTCTTGAAAAGAAAGTTTAAGCACCAGTCTCACTTGCCCTTTTACCACCTGCAATTACAAAGTACATCAATATAATATCAGTTCCAAATACCCTTTTGGTTTCATTCAGTTACAAAACCAAAACAATATATCAACTTATGATCCGATTCGAGTAGACAAACACGGTATTAAGTTACATACAACCTTAACCAACTGGTACAGAGCCACAAAGGTATCATGAACCGGTCCGGTAGGTATCCGGTTTCATTATTCTGATAGAGGGTTTAAATATTTTATCTCGGCCACACTTTTTGGCGCATTTGCGTTCGCATCGGATCGTCTCTTTAGCTGGAAAAGACATAATATTAAAAGAGATTCATGTAAATGGAAGGTATGGGGAGACTAAGAAGTTTTTTTTTTTTTTTTTTGATAATCTAGGCTGTCCGGTCGACATCCTACTAGAGAGATGGGGACTGGCTACCACATGTCAAACCAGTAAGACTTCATGCCTTCCGACTATTGCCTAGAGTGAGTTGGCCCAACTGACAAAGCCTCCTCACGGGTTTTTAACTGGGCCGAAGCCCAGTGCCAGCTTCCACACACGTTTGTGACCTTGTTTCGAGCATCTGCGCTAGGGGAGAATCGAACTCGGGTGGGAGTGTACCCTTTACCTAACCGTCCTCCTCCGACCGACCACTCGACCACGCCCGTGTGGGCTAGGAAAATATTTTTAATATTTTCCCTACCAAGGGACTCGAACCTAGGGCCTCCCACTCACAATGGCAAGGAGACTAAGAAGTTAGAAGAGTGTAACTCACTGCTGGGCTTGACGCAGCCGGTGGAGCAACTGTCGTAGCAGTCTATGGAGCCTACTTGAGCCTCCGCCACCATATCCAAGGTAGAAGATAAAGCCACCAGAATCAGAAGAGCCACTATTATCGTCACTTGCGTCTTCATCGTTTTCTATCTTCTCTGGTTTTCTTCTCTCTTTTGTTAGATCTTCTTTGTTTTCGTTTTTGTGGGTATTATAGAAACGTCTCCGTTACCAGGCTTGGCCGCTAGTACATGCAAACGTGTCACGATTCTCTCCTTAGTATTATATGTCCTTTTCATTGTTTTACAGCAAAATTATCTACTGCTTTATTATTCCATGATAGTTACATCAACCTACAAACAATTGATACACCCACGAAGAATAGACAAACAATCCTATATAAGAAAAAAAACACTTACGGAATAGTAGACGAGTCATGTTCCACAAGATGACATAAATTGACATTTGATTTTGTTTTTGTTTTTTTATATTATTTTTACATAAACTGATATACACACTGTTTAAATATCCTAGGTTGCCGCTTGCCGACACAAAAAAAAATATCTTAGGTTTAGAAGGCATAAAAATTTGTTTAGTAACTAAAGTAGATCATAGGCTAAACTAATTTCCAAGACATATATAAAAAACCTAATATTCTTTCCATTAAAAACGTTTATACATGGCCAAATGAAGGACCAACATTTTTACCCAAAAAAAAAATGAAGGACCAATAGTGGAGGTCCGTAATTGATGAGATTCGAACCCTGATAGGACAAATCTTTCATCAACTACAACCACTTTATTACATAATATATTTTAGAGTGATACGACTGTAAGAACAAGATTACAACATAGTTAATTATATCTATATGGATCTTATTGAATATAAAGTTTAAGCCCCAGTCTCACTTGCCCTTTTGCCACCTTCAATTACAAAGCACATCAACATTATTAATTAGTACCAACTTCCAAATCCCTTTTGGTTTCCTTTGACCAACTCATCCCACAACTTATGATCCGATTCTAATGGACAAACACAGTAATTTAGTCATCGATAGAAAATCCCAGTTCGTTGCGTGGTAGATCAGACCGCATCATACAACCTTAATTAACTGACTGGTTAGGGGGTGCTTCCAATTGGACAAATGTATCATGGACTAGTCCCATAGGGCTGCTATAGGATTAAGTATTTTATCTCGGCCGCACTTTTTGGCGCATCGGCGTTCGCATTTGGACGTCTTTTTCGCTGGAAAAGAGAGAATATTAAAAGAGGCTTATATAAAATGGAAGGTATTTCTAGCTCCAAAAAGAGGGTTTCTGTCTCCTCAGGCGTCGCAGATTCTACTTCAGATCTGGAGGATGATTCAGCTACCTCTGAGGCAGAAACATCTGAGTGCAACACGGAAGAAAAGTCATCCTCTTCTGAGGAAGGAAGTTTTACTCCTGTTATCTCCAAAAGAAACAAGAAGATGCAGAATCAATTGGGAAATAAAAGAGTTCAGGTGCTAAAGAATAGCACATGGAGAATCCAAGGTGCAGTTAACCGGAGCAAATGCGCCAAAACCCACTAATCTTTATGATAGATTGTTTTTGCTGGAACATAAGAGGTTTTAACAAGTCAGTTAGGCGAAGAAGTTTTAGGCTTAGTAAAGCCCTTTTGGTAGTCTAATCGAGACACGGGTGAAGGCTCATCGATCTCAAAAATTTATTCAATCCACTTTTCCGGATTGGAATGTTGCTACTAACTATGAGAGTACAGAGTTGGGAAGAATTTGGCTTGTTTGGGACCCCTCTGTTTCGGTTTCGGTTCTGTGCAAGTCCAGGCATATGATCAGTTGTGTTGTTAAGCTACCGCACATGGATCAAGACTTTGTGGTTTCTTTTGTTTATGCGGTGAATTGCAGGTATGGCAGAAGAGAGTTATGGAGTGAGTTGACTCTGATGGCCAATAACCCGATTGTTAATAGCAAACCTTGGCTTACTCTAGGTGATTTTAACCAATCACTTAATCCAGATGATGCTTCAGCTGGCAGCTCTAGAATCACTGGTGGTATGGGAGAGTTCAGAGAATGTTTGAGGAATGTTGAGCTCTCGGATCTGAGCTATAAGGGGAATCATTATACTTGGTGGAACAAGCAGGATTCCAATCCGATTACAAAAAAGATTGACAGAGTTCTTGTCAATGATGCTTGGTTAACCACTTTCCCTCTCTCTTATAGTGAATTCAAAGAGCCTGAGTTCTCGGATCACTGCCCTAGCTGCGTTTTCTTGGGATCTATGCGACAAGGAAGGAGGAAACCATTCAAATTTGTAAACTTTCTGCTCCAATACAAGAACCTCTGTGGTACTATTGTGGCTGCGTGGGATGAGCTGCATATTCAAGGAACGGCAATGTTCATCCTCTCAAGGAAACTAAAACTTCTTAAGTGCATAATACGGAGTTTCCACAAGGATAATTATTATGGCCTGGAGAAACGGATTCTTGAGGCAGCAAAGGTATTGTCTGATTGTCAGCAAAATTTTCTTCATAACCCCTCCTCTCACCTCGCAGCTATGGAGAAAGAAGCTCATTCCAAGTGGCTGGAGCTTGCTCTCGCAGAAGAGAGATTTATATGTCAGAGATCTCGGGTCAGTTGGATTGCAAATGGAGACTGCAATTCCCCTTTCTTTCACAGAATGGTGGCTGAGAGAAGAGCCAATAACCAAATTCACTATCTCCTTGACTCAGCAGAAAACAGAATTGAAAACCAAGAGGACATTGCTGCTCACTGCGTTGAATTTTATTCAGGTCTTCTAGGAGGTGCGGTTTCAACTACTTCTTTAGAGGACCAAGAGCTTATTCACTCTCTGTCTTCCTTTAAGTGTGATGAAGCAATGAAGAGTCTTTTGGCTGCCGAGGTAACTCCTGAGGAAATCAAAGCAGAGGTCTTTGCCCTCCCGAGTAATAAGGCCCTGGGACCTTGTGGTTATAATTCTGAGTTTCTTAAGGCTTCTTGGAGCTTCATTGGCAACGAGGTAACTGAAGCAGTTCTGGAATTTTTCTCCTCTGGTCAGATTTTGAAACAATGGAATGCAACAGCAATCACTTTAATCCCGAAAAAGTGAATGCTGATAGGATTTCAGATTTCGGGCCAATCTCATTATGCAATGTGCTCTACAAAATAATCTCTAAAATCCTGGCTAGGAGATTAAAGAATATCCTGCCGCATATGATATCTCCTTCCCAGTCGGCTTTTGTGAAGGGTAGGCTGTTGATTGAAAACGTTCTCCTTGCGACTGAGCTTGTTCAAAGGTCTAACCAGAAGAATATTTCCAAGAGAGGAGTTCTGAAAGTGGATCTGAGAAAAGCATTTGATTCCCTTAAATGGGATTTCATCATTGAAGCCCTTAAAGCTGTGGATATGCCAAGCATCTATGTAAATTGGATCCAGCAATGTCTATCCACTACAACTTCTCAATCAACGTCAATGGAGACCTTTGCGGTTTTTTCAAATGTACTAAAGGTTTAAGACAGGGAGACCCTCTTTCCCCCTATCTGTTTGTGATCGCCATGGAAATTTTTAGTAAGCTGCTGGAGTCCAAGTACAGGGAAGGTAGCATCGGTTTGCATCCCAAAGCAAAGGATCCTTTCATATCTCATCTTGCCTTTGCAGATGACGTTATGATCTTCTTTGATGGTTCAAAAAGCTCATTGGAAGGAATTACCGACACATTGGACGTATTTCATAGGCTCGCAGGGCTGGAAATGAATAGAGACAAGTATAGGATTTACTGTGGGGGCTTGAATGAAGAGGAAACGACAGTCATTGCTGAGTTTGAATTCACTATGGGATCTTTTCCTTTCAGATATCTTGGTCTACCTCTGATGCACATGAAGCTACGCAAATCATAGTACTCTCCTTTAGTTGACTCCATTGCAGCTCGTTTTAACCATTGGGCTACAAAAACGATGTCTTTTGCCGGTCGTCTTCAACTCATATCCTCTGTTATCTACAATACGGTGAACTTTTGGATGTCAGCCTTCATGCTTCCTAAAAGTTGCATCAAAGACATTGAAGGTATGTGCAACCACTTCCTTTGGTCTGGGGATATTTCTAAGAAGGGAGGCGTTAAAGTGGCGTGGAAAACAGTGTGTTTGCCTAAGGAAGAAGGAAGTTTAGGCTTGCGGAATTTCAGTATGTGGAACAAAACCCTAAACTTGAAATTGGTGTGGCTTTTGTTTTCGAAATCTGACTCTCTTTGGGTAGCTTGGTTGAGAAAGCATCGGCTAAATCATAACAATTTCTGGACCTGCAAGCCTGCGGCCAATACTTCTTGGATTTGGAAATCTATGCTTTCGGTTAGATCTTTGGCCAAAAGATTCATCATATGCTTTGTGGCTGATGGTTCCTCTGCTACGTTCTGGTATGACCATTGGCTTGATGTTGGTCTACTTATTGACCTTGTCGGACATAATGGCCCCCAAATCCTTGGCATCCACTACTCAAGCACTGTTGTTAATGTGTATTCTCCCTCTGAATGGAGACTGCCTCCTTCAAGAACTCGAAATCCATCTCTTGCTTTGCTGCGAGGTAAGCTTCTTCAAACTCCTCTGCCATCCGCTAATGCAGGCCCAGATTCTTTCTCCTGGTTCATTAATGGCTCTACAACTACTGGTTTCTCTTCCTCACTCACGTGGGAAGCTCTGAGGCCGAGGGAACAAATTTGTACTTGGACTAAAGTTGTTTGGCATAAGGGTTTCATCCCGAAACATGCTTTCACCTTTTGGGTTTCTCATCAAGATAGACTGCCGGTCCGCACTCGACTTGTTTTTTGGGGATTAGACTCCCCCACTCTCTGTTGCGTTTGCAACCAGCATGCTAAAACAAGGGATCACCTTTTTCTGCATTGTAGCTTTAGCGCTCAAATCTGGACATCCCTGCTCAAACGTCTTGGCCAGACTCCGTGCTCGTTTGTGGACTGGTCTGATCTGATGTCTTGGTTGACAGTTCCTTCCCAGAAACCTGCAGAAACGCTTCGTCGCCTCTCAGCTCAAGCTGCCATCTTCTATATGTGGAAAGAGCGCAATTCTCGTCTCCATAACGGTACTACTCTCACCCACCAAGTGATTTTCAAGCAACTAGAGAGGTGCATCAAAGACATCATTCTTGCTCGCCTTCACCGCAAGCACTTCAAGAATCTCTTGGCACTCTGGTTCTCTTTTGAGTAATATCTTTTAGTGATTTCGATGTTCTTCACCCTGTTTCGACTAGGCTTTTTTATTCTTTTTTTGGGTCTCTTGAAACTTTATAGCTTCGCCAAGCTGTTGTAACAGAAATTGTTCCTTTGGTATATATATTAACATTTTATCAAAAAAAAAAATGGAAGGTATGAGAAATTGAAAAAAGAGTACTCACCATCGCGCTGGACGTAGCCCGTTATGCAACCGTCGTAGCAGTCTCCGGGGCCTAATTCTTGGGCCTCCGCCACCATATCCAAGTTGGAAGATAAAGCCCCCAGAATCAGAAGAGCCGCCACTAGTCACTTGCGTTTTCATCATTGTCTCTTTGATTATCTTTCTCTTTTCTTGGATCCTTCTTTAATTTTTTTAAAATTACTTTATTCACCTTCTTTCCCGCCAAAAGGGGCATCATTTAGAAATACAATGAGATTTTAGCACAAAGATGAATCTAAGATTACAAACAAGACAACTTTTGAAACGAGTGTGAAGCAGAATATAAGTCACCTGAAGAACCTGAAAGTAACATGAAGAACTAACAAGGAGAAGAGTAGTGAAGTCACCTCTGGATGAATTTGAACCAAGTATAAATAAAAGACTCTGAGACTTGAGAAGATGGCATAATGTGTTTTGTTTCTTCTCGATCCAAGCCCAAAAGTTTTGATCTAATAAGAAGCTGGATTTCTTTGACAATTACCTGAGAAGCTTTTGATGACGATGTATGCAAGCGGGAGTTCCGTTCTTTCCACAGAAAATAAACAACCGCTTGAAAAATCAGATTTCAAATGAACTTAAGCTTCCCATTTCTTGACGACGATCTCACCCAGTCAACAATATCATCGAAGGCTGATGGAGGAGAAATATCATGATGAGTAAAGAAAGAGTTCCATACCTCATGAGAATAAGAACAATCAAAGAAGAGGTGATGCTTGTTTTCAACTGATGATCCACAAAGAAGACAGCCCGCTGGAACATTGAGACCCCAAGATCTCAAGCGATCTCTCGTTGGTAACCTGTTCCTAATCACCACCCAAAGCATGAATGCATGCTTAGGAATCCTCACTTTGCACCAAACAGATTTAAACCAATTCACTCTTGGTGGAGAAGGATGAAGGAAATTCCAGGTCTTTGTTGTTGAAAAAATTTCTGGGGGTCTGTTCAAAGTATTCCTCCAAAGAAATATATCATCCTGTTGAGATAAGGAAGCTGGCAGATGCACAGGTAAACACGCTCTGAGTAAGGCTAAAATTGGATGGCGACCCCGAGTTAGCATCCAAGAACCCTCTGCACAGGCTTGAGAAACCCTAGACATAATTGATATACCAGAAACACTTGGTCCATTAGGTCCGGTAATATCAATAAGAGGTCCCAAATTGGTCCAATCATCATGCCAAAAATAAGCCAAATTTCCAGAGTGAACTTGACACGAAAGAAATGGCCTAGCTAGATTCCGAAGCTTCATTAGGCGACGCCAAACCCAACAACCCGAATGTTGAAAATCAGTTGACCAAAAAAGTCTTCCCCTTACTATCATCTTTTCAATCCAAGCCACCCACAAGGATCCGTTTGCAGCAAACAAAAGCCATATAAGCTTCAACCCAAAAACTTGGTTCGAATCCTCTATTTTTCGCAGCCCCAAACCACCTGATTCTTTTGGAGTACACACAGATTGCCAAGAAACTTTCGCTCCACGAGCCGAATTAGGGGCACCGCTCCAAAGGAAAGCGTTGCAGATCTTTTCAAGAGCTTCAATACAAAGTTTTGGAAGTGGAAACACCGCTGCCCAAAAGTTAATAATGCTATATAAGACAGATTGGATGAGTTGTAACCGTACGGCAAACGAAAGATGTCTGACTGTCCATGAAGAAATCCTAGCCAAAATCTTATCAATAAGCGGCTGATAATCATGCGGACGCATTTTGTGAGGCATCAAGGGAAGGCCTAGATACCTTACCGGTAAAGACCCTTGCACCAACCCGTATCTCAAAGCCAAATCTCGGATAAAATCCAAATTATTCCCATCGATGAACAAACAAGTTTTCCTTAAGCTTAGAGCCAAACCAGACATCTTTTCAAAGGAAGATAAGATTCTCAATATCCCTGCCAAAGACCGTTCAGAACCCTCAAAGAAAACCAGAACATCGTCGGCAAAGCTAAGGTGCGTGATGAGCGGCTTAATACACAAAGGATGAGGCTTAAAAGTATCAACTCTTACTCCCTTATCCAACAACTTAGAGAGGATGTCCATCGCCAACACGAATAAGGATGAAGAAATTGGGTCACCTTGGCGCAAGCCTTTCTTTCCCGGAAAGAAACCTACCAATTCTCCATTCAAAGCAACTGAGTAATACGGAGTAGTGATGCATACCTTAATCCATGTAATGAAAATCGTTGGCAATTGAAACGCTTCTAAAATATTCAAAACAAAAGACCAATCCACAATGTCATAGGCTTTCGAGATATCTATTTGTAAGCAACCTCTAGTATATGGGCCATGCTTATGAAAGTCACTTACCAACTCCGAGGCTAGCAATACATTTTCACAAAGCAACCTTCCTTTCACAAACCCAACTTGGTTTCTTTGAACTGATATAGGAGTAATGCACTTGAGCCTAGATGCCAAAATACGAGAAATAATCTTGTAAACCGTATTACACAAGGAGATAGGCCTGAACTCAGAAAGTCTTGAAGCTCCTTTTACTTTCGGGATCAAGGATATCACTGTGGCGTTCACTTGTCTAAGCATGAAGGGATTTACGAAGAAATCCTTTACAGCCTGAACCAAATCATTTCCTACTAAATCCCAAGAAGAGATAAAAAACTCCACTGTGAACCCATCCGGTCCAGGTGCCTTGTTTTTTGGTAAGGAAAACACTGCTGACCTAATCTCCTCATCAGTAGGAATTGTTGAAATCTGATTAGGTAAGGAAGAGTCACATCTGAAAGGATGCAGATTCTGAATTTGACTCACTGAAAAGGTTCTTACATTCGAATTTGCAGTCCCCAGAAGATCAGCATAAAACTGAGAAACCATAGACTTGAGCAATTGAGGATCACTAACCTTATTATCCAAATCATCTCGAAGGAAATGAATTATGTTCCGAGACAGGTTTGCTTTCACAGAATTATGGTAAAATCTCGTATTAGCATCTCCTTCAGAACACCATCGAACTCGCGATTTCTGTCTGAAAAAAGTTTCCTCTACCGTGGCCAAGAAAAGCCAAGAAGATCTAGCGGCAGCCTCTTCTTCAAACAAAACCTGAGATGGGACAAGGAGAACTTGACTCTGAATGTCCGCAAGCTTCTCAAAAGCTTCCTTGGTTCGAGCCGATATATTACTGAAACTTCTTCTGTTAATACTCTTACAACAAAGCTTTGCTGCTCGCAATCTCTGATAAAGAGAATGCATTGGGCCTGCCGAGAACACTGGAGACTGCCAAGCCTCATGGATTAACCTATTATAATCAGGATGCGTAGTAAAAAACAGGAAAAAATTGAAACGAGATTTCCTTCTTTCCTCTGTATTAGTCAAAGAAACAAGACAAGGAGAGTGATCAGAACTTCCTGGAATATCGAACATTGCAGTTGAATTCGGGAACGAGTCTTGCCAAGTCTCATTTATCAACGCACGATCAAGCTTACTCCAAGTGAAGTGGCAGCCCCTCATGGATAAGTCGAACAATTCACTAGAATTTAGACACTCTCTGAAATCCTCCATTCATTGTAATGAAAAGGCAACTGGTGACAAAGAAAAAGTCTCTGAAGTGGTCAGCACCTGATTAAAATCACCCATCAATATCCAAGGAGACTGTCGTAACAGTGAAGAGGAAGCCAAGTCTTTTATCAAATTCCATAAAGGAAGCCTCTCCACGCTTCTATTCCTCCCATACACAAATGCTACAGAAAATGATTGGTTTGTTGTTGGGTTGAAAACACCACACAACATCAACTGAGGAGTCTTCAGATACAAAACCACAGATAGGAATGGCTTCCACACCACTACTATATGGCCATTATCTGCTTCGTCCGAATAGTTTGCTTCATAATTCCAGCCTGGAAGAGTCTGGTTCATAAGGACTGCTAAGTTATCTTGCTTCACACGCGTTTCCAAAAAACCTCCCATTAGAGGACGATTTGTGGTAATCCACCTTTTAACAGATAATTGTCTTGTATCGCCGTTAAGGCCCCTGACGTTCCAACAAAAACACTTCATAAAGAAGACAAAAAGGGGGCATTGCAAAGCACTAAGCTTTCAAAATATAGACAGATCGCGGGTGCGATTGTCCACTTGAAACTTGAGAATTAACTGGAGATGACTTGGAAGACTCAGCGGAAGAGTTCCCTTCAACAGGAGCAGAAGAAGATAACAAGAGCAAAGCTTGACGTTGTTTTCTTCTTGCTTTCCTTCTAGTCTCAGCCGTAACAAAAGGAGGTGCCTCAACTTCTAGAGCAGCAATGCGATTCCTAATAATTTGCTGAGCTGATTTGATAAGTTCCTCTTCATCAGCAAACTGAGAAGTCGTTACTGAAGGAGCTGAAGACTGACCAGCATAACCAACTTGTGAGTTGAGAGGAGGATTTGATCTTCGAGCTACTCTGAGCCATCCACCTGAGCTGCTAACTTCACTAGAAGCCCGAGGAATTAAAGGAAGGCTGATAGAACGTGGCAAACCTGAAGGAGAACTAGCCTTTGGGGAAGGAGGAACTCCTCCTGCTGCCTCAATAGAACCCGCCACAAGCTGAACTTTAGCGGTGGTTACAGCAACAGAAGCTTCCCCTACACTGCTTAATTCTTTCCCTTTTCCAACTGACCTGCCACCGGTCACCACAACTGGTGTAATTGCATCTGGACATCTAAGCTCAAGGTGTCCAAACTCACCACACAATCCACACTTGGGAGGGAGCTTCGGGAATTCTGCAGAAACCAGAACTGAGTTTCCAAGTTTATCTGTTACCCGAACTTGAATAGGCTGCTTCTTTGCTAACTCCACAACCACTTTTAATTTGAATATGCCATTGGTATAAGGGTTGAGCTTTGGATATTCTGAGTGAACAGGAATACCCACTCGAGAAGCGATAGTACTAAAACCAATGAACGACCAGAGTTCTGGTGGGATGTTGCGAAACAAAACCCAAATCGGGGCATGAACCAACTTCATTGGCGCTAGATGAATGGAAGGAGACCATAAAGAGACTGTGAAAGAGCAGTTTCCTGAGTGCCAAAACCCAATATCTAAAACCCATTGTCGAGTGACAGCGCAAGGAATGAAAATTAGGCATACTCCAGGTGAATGATACTTGACTGAAATTCTTCCTTGTTTTCCCCAAATCGGGTTCAAATCAGTGAAGATTTTCGCCGGAGACGGTGGATTCCCGTGAAAATGTGCTACCAAATAACCTTTCCATATCTGAGAGGAACCCAAAAGCACTGAATCTAGAGCTTGAACTTGAGGAATGCCATTATCAGTAAGGACCGGCGATGAAATTTTGGAAAGGTTCTGAAAGGAAGACTTAAACTTCGAAACCCAAAGACCTGGAGCATCCTTAGGTCCTTTAACTTTGTCAGAATTCGGACTAAATGGAGAGCCAGAGGAAGTTGAAAAATTATTTATCAATTCCGGATGAAGAAAGCTGCCACCAGATGTCTCCATGGATCTAGAAACCAGATCTGGAATAGGATGGAGGAAAAAAAGATCTGGAGGAAGAGGAGGAGAGCTCGAGACCATGGTTGAAATGAGAGATGAACCCGAAAGAGGATCTGAAGGAGGAAGAGCCATGAGTGACGGAGAGACAGATACTTCTCGACAACTGCAGAAGGCGGCAGAAGGCGGAGAGGAGAGAAGGGAGAAGACATAGATTCTCGTCGGTGGCGTGTGGCCAAGCCGACGGCGGCGCAGCGAAGAGGAAACCTAAGTCACCATTGTTGACGCTTTAGCCTCTGTAAGCAAAATTATCTTGACGTGATGATTTTTTACCAAAGGTTTGTTTCTTGTTTTCCTATTGTTTGATATCCTCAGATTGCTAGCTAATGCCTAAGACCTGGGTGGTGAGATGCAAACACTCTACCTGAGTCTACTTATCTAACCGCACCTCCAAGTTCTCATCTCTTTGTCCTTCTTTAATTTGATTTTGTTTTTGTGGGTATTTATAGAAATGTGCTCGTTCCCAGGTTTGACCGCTAGTGCATGTACACGCGTCATGATTCTCTCCTATCCTTATTTACAGCAAAATTGAATCGCATTTGCTATTAAGAAGAGAAGAGAAGACGCGGTAAGCTAGCCGGTTTCACTGGTCTACCCTATATCGGGTCTGACTAAGAGAGTCGAGAGAAGACAATATATGACTGAGTTAGCGCTTAAACGGTACATGTCACTTATCCTAGAGCCGAGCATGGCTAATACGAGAAGATAAGACGTGAGGTAGCCGCTTCTTAGCGCGTTGATACTAGCATGGCAAATTGGCTAACTGATTAGGTCGTAGTTACACCGGCTGGTCCGGTTTCCAAGACATTTTACAGTTAATACAACCCGGCTCGGCACTAGTAAACGTTGTAGCTGTAATTTTTTATTAGTAATAGATTGGCTATCGGTTACAATAACAGCATAAAACAATACAGAGTATTTTATGCTTCTGCAGATACAATTATTTTTGTTTTTTTGGTGGGGGAGAGAAACAGAGATACAATTACAAAACGAAGATTACAACATTTAATTAAATCTAAATCGAATTTAGTGAATATAAAAGTTTAAGCACCAGTCTCTCTTTCCCTTTTAGCATCTGCAATTACACACCCAAAAAAAAAAAAAACATCAGTTCCCAAGTTCTAACTCATCTCACAACGTATGATCCAGTCGTTTAAAGTTTGATAGATCAGAAATTCCGGTCAGTTCTATGCATGACAGATGACACATTCTACAACCTTAACCGACCGGTTAGGGGTTGCTACGAAATCAGACAAAATCTATCACAAACCGGTCTGGTAAGGATCCGGTTTCATTAATTTACCTGGGCCGCACCGAATAGAGCACTTGCGATCGCATCGGGCCGTCTTTCTCGCTGGAAAAAAAAAAGATTAAAACTTTAAAAGAGATTTCTTTTTTACATAACCAGAGATCCCGAACCAAAAACTAATCTCCAAAGTTTTTTAAGAAAGAAGAGAGAGAGAGAGAGTACTCACAGTCGCGCTGGACGCAGGCGGTGGAACAACCGTCGTAGCAGTCTCCAGGGCCTAACTGAGCCTCCGCCACCATATCCAAGTTGGAAGATAAAGCCACCAGAATCAGAAGTGCGGCCACTATAGTCACTTGCTGCTTCTTCATCATTCTCTCTTTGATTTTGTTTTTTTGTTCCTTCTCTCTCTCTGCAAATGTGAGCTTTTGTGGGTATTTATAGAAATGTCGCCGTTGCCAGGTTTGACCGGTAGTACATCATGTACACGTGTCATGATTCCTCTCCCTAACGTTATCTATCCCTTTAATATTACTGCAAAATTGTCTAAAGCTTTCTCTTTTCTTCCTCTACATTAGATCGAGGCTGTACCAATGCCAATTAGACAAACCATCTCCAAAAAGATTCGGAGGTTTTAAGATTGTACGTATATAAAATAATAATTAAATATTAGAAATTTTTAAAAGAGGAGAAGGGGTATTTGAAGTTGATTATTTCAAAACTTCTTTCTCTTCTTTTAAGAACTACTCTCTCTTCTTTTAAGCGTAATTTTATTTTTTATAATTTTTAAAAAATTTATATACTAATTTTAAAAACTCTATTGTTAGAGATGCTCTTAATAGACTAACTATTGGTTCTGCCATTAAGTATACCAACACAACTACACATGTCAGTTTTGTTGGGGTTCTCAAGATCAATTTTAAAATTTTTGTTTTTTTTCAGCTAAAAAATTATAAAAACATATATTTGGGGGTTAAAAAAAAAAATTTGGACCAGCCAAATAAAAAATAAAATAAAACCAAAATCAATGTTTTATCTATCATGACTCAAAACTGGCCCTGCAACTACATTAGATCAAATCTAAGTGAAAACCTACCATACATGATACGTCACACAGAAAGCATATAGCTAGACAATTAGGACTTTATTTTTCATAAACATTTGGGACATTGGAACAAGACTCCGATAAAAAAATAAAGCAAATTTGGTTTTTTTTATACGGTAGATACAAACCGCATTTGTGAAAAACTAATCACTACCCCCCAAAAAAACATGAAATGTAATGTTGCGGAGGCACTAGTTATCACAATCTTTTACGACGAAAACACGCAACTTAGATAATGAGACAAAATTAAGCTGTTAATTGTGTTATAATATTGAAGTCACGGTGAAAAATGAAAGAGGTTGTCCAATTTCTCCATCTAGTAGTCCATACTCTTAAGGCTAAACACCAATTCAGGCAATCACATAGACTTTATTGGGTGATGATTGATTCACGGGGCATCTCTATTATTTACTGCTGAGAGATTTCTCAGGTCAACTTCTTTGATATTCTTATTTGTTTCATTGTGGTCCGATGTCGTAGAGACGCTCTTTGCTTCTTTCATTTTACACCATACCACGAGGTATACTCCTCCCACCATTATTATTGCACCAATTATACTGTAAGTTTCGCAAAAATAAAGAGCGAATGAGATTCACGTATTACATATAGCATACACACAAAAAAACTTTAGTTTGATACAACACATGCACGAGTTTGGTGTACCTTCCCAAATGAAGCGTTTCCTCTAAAGCAAATGATCCGACTAGGGCTACGATCACCAGCCTTACGGGGCTAAACACCGTAGCATATAACGGTCCTTTTGTTTCGACGCACCACGCAACAAGAGGCATGACCATTCCTGAAACCACTACTCCCTACACACATCGCGGACAAGATAATTAAAAACGTGTATATTAAACACATACATACATATATATATATATATATATATATCAGACGCATGTCTAAATGATCCATAACCATTGGATAGATTGTCGTTTTACCGAATAAACGGTAGTAAGGAGGCTAATGTTCCATCCTAATCGCCATTGCTTCCAGTTACGTTCCGAACAGAGAGCAACAACCATGCACACCAAGCTTCCCATCCCATTCATCATACTTGTGTTCCAATACAGTCCTCCAAGTTCCTTGCCTACTTTTGCCTGTTAATAAAACATGTTTAGTTGTACATATATCCATATATAAATGTCCATGAGGTACGTAATATGATCAATTTCTATTCAAACTTGGAACGCATGCAAACATTCATTTATTACTTTTAATTAATGTTTGAAGGAAAAATCAAAACTAGTGTGTGTTTTTTTTTGGGTTACCAGCACAAACGATAACATCTCAAATAATCGAAGTATCGAACCCTTAATCCAAAATGAAATGCAATCAGATCAATACTTTTAAAAACTAAACTAGCCGAGGCATGGGCGGATCTAGGAAATTTTTTAGTATAAGGGCACATATTTTGTTTTCTCTTATAAATTTGATTATAATAAATTTTGTAATGCCGAAAATTTAAAGTCGAAAATTCAGTTTAAAAAATAACAGAGATTTCAAGTAAAACCGAAATGATATATTAATATGAAAGGACAATTAATAGAGGACTCGACCAAAACAGCTAAATAAACTTATTTAATTGCTTGTACAATAATAATTTGATAAAATCAGCATGAGTCACTTGCCACAGTAGATCCGTCCTTGAGCCGAGAGATGGTATATATGGAGGAGAAAAATTAAAAGTAGCACTTGCCTGGAATAGTAACCAAAGTGAGAAGGAAACGTTACTGGCAAAAACCATAAGAACCCCTGGGATTGAGATGTGGTGGTTCGAAGTGGCTCGACCATTTGATTGATGAGTATTCGAGCTTTTAAGTAAGTGAACGTGTGTTGACCAGATATGAATCTCAACACCTTTATAGAATACAAACACGAGGACCCCACCGGCACCAAGCAGCGTCCCCACCAGCTTAGCCCTCCCTTCATTCGATCCCAGCCGTAGAGTTTCCATCCTGTGAATCCAACGGATGGATGTTTAGTAAGAATTAAAATTAAGATTTATAGCCTTTTAAGTTCTTGTCAGCTGGAATTTTTGTTTCATATATAGATTGATGGTTTGTAGTTTTTTTTTTTTGTGGAGAAAATTGATGGTTTGTAGTTTTCATACAAGTTTACATTATATTTCTATATATATAGTATATATCCATACGTTATATTTCTATATATAGTATATATATAGAAATATATATATATATATATATATATATATATATATATATATATCCATACATAGTAATAAACGTGTAATTTTCAGCAATAATAAATAAATTAACGGGCTATATGCTTGATCATTTGAATGTTTTTTTTTGTTTGAACATTTTCGTAAACATAATAATTTTGAATGCTTTATTAATATGCCTAAGAACAAATAAATCAATATATGTAATATTTATTACCTTTAATTATTGAGTTTGTCTTTCATATATGGAATTTCAAATTTATAGGAACCTCTAGAACTAAAGATACTAATGTTATATACAAACATTGAGAACGCCTTTCTTCATAAAACGAAAAAAAAAACTTTATATCACATACTCGTGCAACCATATGAATAGATCATACTATTTCAAGAAATAATAAATGGTTTAGAGAACCCTTGTTACAAAAAAAAACGGTTTAGAGATTAATGTGCCTTACCTAAAAACCAATGACAATACCAAGGTGATCAACGGACCAAGGATACTGGCTGCAGTCGAAAATGTAGCTGATGTAAGCGCCAGACCCGGCAAATAGAGGATATTTGGTATCGCCGCTCTGTAAAGTAGCCAAAAACATGAACGGCATAATCCATGAAAGCCATGTAACAACAATTTCATGTGTGTTCTAGCTAGGTTCAAATGATATTATTGTATTAGTGCTGAGTACCCGAGCAGCCCCGATAGAAATGCTAGTAAGAGCAGCCTCCATGAAAATTCTGGCCGCTTCTTCCTGATCACGCGGAATCCAAAACAAAACATTGAATTAAAATAGAGTATGACATTTGACTATTTATTGAATATGAACACACACAAATGACTTAGTGAAGTGAATATATTGGATGCCGAATTAATATGTGTTTTTTTCTTCTTTATTTGTATTTTGTCCCAACATGTGTTTAAGATCCGGCTTTCGCATAGACAAGGTTATATCAACAAAATGTACACAAATAACTATAAAAATGTATGAACAAACAAAGGAAACCTTTGGAAGATGAGGGCGAGGGGAAGCACGGAAAGAGTAGCGAAGGCGAGACAATAAGCCACAAGGACTCTGAGATTTGCACCATCATCGGCTGTTAGCTTAAACAAAACGAACATTCCTGCGAACATAAACTGAACCACCAGCATTGCAATTATAGCCTTCACTTCCTCCCACATTTCTCCAATTCGACCCACAATTTCTATATTTAAGTTGGAAACCCACTCAAACCATTAACTATCCTTTAATTTGCTCATGAGCCCTTGATCAGCTTTATTTATATAGCCAAAGTGTTTACTTCTTTATTTCTACCCCTATACTTTTTTCATTGTGCTCCACTTCAATTTTCGATATCATGAATAAAATATGAAGTGATGTAAGAAGATGCGAAATTCAAGTAAATGTTTATGGAAACGGGTGACTAAAGTCACAAGGATTGAACCTTCTAATTGAGTGTGTAGAAAAACAGAGATTATGTATGAAAACTAGGATTTAACCCGCGTTAATTATAGTGTGCAGTAATTGTTTTTAAAGAAATTGTTTTGAAGTTTAAGAAAAACTATTTTTATTTGAATTTTATAATATATATAATTTATGATTATAAATAGAGTTGTCAAACGGAATAATTTATTTATTTAACCCTTTTTGTAGTTGATTAAAATATTATTCGGATTAATCCGTAAAATCTATAATCTTGAAAACATAACTCTAATATGCACGTTTAATGATTCTAGCTAGTTTTGTGGTTAGTTCACTAATTCTTATAAAAATCAATTTTCTTGTTTCTAATTTTTATAAAAGTAGTAAACTATTTTTCAATTTTTATTTTGATATATATTCAAATAAAATATAATAGATTATAGTGAAAAATATAGAAAGATTTCGAATATTTTTTTTGTTTGAATATATATGGACTGGTTATTATTTAAAACTATATAATATTAAAAATAATTAAAAAACTAAATAGTAAATATCTTTTTTAATGATATATAAATTATTTTAATATTCTCGTTAAATACAATTATATTATTTTTATTTTAATTATTTTTTTATTTGTAATGACATAATATGTAATAACTTATAAAACAAATTTTTTTGTTATAAGTATTTTTTAAATAATATTATAAAGATACGAAGTGAAGAGGTTATACAAAAAGAAAAGAAAGCTTATGATCGTTCTAAACTTCTAATGAATGACCTTTACGATATCTCAAGATTGCGCTGCACCATTTGCAAAAGCATCTTTTTTTTCTTTTTTTTTTAAATAGGCAAAAGCATCTTTCTCTAATGCTAACGCTAATGCGTATTACTATTTTAGCCAAAATCACAATGGCCAAAATCACAATGCAGCAACATGTTTGGTGGGGTGGTTCCACTTGATAGAAGAGTTTTATTGTTGGTGTAAATTAGGAATCGAATTTTTTTAAATGCAGAGTTATCAAATCATTTTATTTGGTGAGTTGAAATGGTGCTATGTCTAGATTCATTAAGAAAATTCGAGAATAGACTACTCGGCGATATCACTCTATGGAAATTAGTCTGATTCTTTTCATAAGCCTATGATCCCATGTAAAAAAAAAGCAACATGATCGGTGGTGTATCGATTAATATCTTCAGAACATAATTGTAAATATAAACAAGATCTAAATAAAAGCAACATCTTGGGTTGATGTTTTTTTTTGACTAAATCTTGGGTTGATGTTGACACGTGCTAAGCATGCCCATACACACACCAACTCCAAAAGAGAGAAAAAGGCTCTTAATGGCTCTTAATTACGTCATTAAGAACCTGCATCGGTTACTTTTGAGGATGTCTTAAAAAGAGTCTCATGAATAAAATAATAAAAACAATTAAAAAAGCAGAGGAAAAAAAAATGAGGCTGTCTCATATGAGAATCCCAACAAAAAAATATGAGACTTTTCTGAGATGTGTCGGTTTTTTATTGGTCAAAATTTGTTTTTTTCTTCTAAATTTAATTATTTAATATTTTTATTGTGTTCACACTATATTTTTATTGCATTCACACCATATTTTATTTTGTTGAGACACTCCACTGTTGCAGATGCTCTAAAGTACACTTAGTAAAAGATCCAAATTTAAAAGTTTTGGGTTTGGATTCTCTTCCATTCTTCCACTCTCTTTCATGTGATATGCATAATGTTTTTTAGATGATAAATCCAATGGATGATTTATCTGAGCACGTATTAAGATGACAGGTTTATAATCAGGCGATACCATTATACAAGGGAGAATCTAGCAATATATTTGATTGAAGGCATAATAGGAGCAATAAAAGGAATTTGTATTCAATTTCTTCGATCGTTCAAAATTTACTTAACAAAATTACAATTTTTTAAAAAAATAATGGGGACAAGTGCACCCATACCTCTCTTACTAGATTCGCCCCTGCCATTATACAAATGAAAAGCAACTATGCATTTACATACATTACATATTATAAGATTGAAAAAAATAAATCTATTCATACTAACTTACCCAAATTAACGATGAAATTACACATTGCTTCAAACAAATATGATATTTTAGCCATGGCCCATACTTCAGGCTAGACCTAACTTGAATCATCTAAATCCAATCACTTAGGTTCATTATAGCCATGGCCCATACGGTATGGTCATCGTCTTAACCCTTAACGGGCCTTAAAGCCCTTAAAAGGATAAGCGCGTCAAATCTAACGCCCAGGAGAGGCGCGTGGGGCTATATCTTCCACTACACGTGACGTCAGAAGAGAGAAATTTTTAATCTGGAACAGCCAAGTCGCTTCTAATCCCTGCATTTCGTAATTTCCCGGATTTCTCTCTTCCGGCGTTATCTTCCGTCGCCGGTCTCGTAACCCTAGATTTTGCTTCGTTCCCTCAATTCTCCAGTTGAAGTTTCAGCGGCGTGGTTATATTCATCCGGTAGGGGACGCAATCGCCATTGATTTCGTTGTCCTTTGTCTCCATTCTCTTGCGTATTTTATGGCGATCTCGGTCGTGCTTGTATATCAAGATGATAAATGGATTTTGAGTTTACAGATTTTGCGATTTTGGCGTTAAAAATACTTCGCGAGTCGGTGAAGTTTGATTACTTTCCGTTGGGGGAGTATGGGTTTTCGGTTTGGGTTAGGTTATTCGATTTAGATTTGGTTCCTGAGCTGCTGAAGATTTAATTTGAGAATTGTTTAATAGCTTGGAAATAGAATATTTCAGGATACATATGGCCATTTTTTTTTTTCTGGGAAGAAAAAACGATTTGGGTTACACAGCTTCGTGTAGTTTATTTGCCTGTGTATATATTATAATTGTTCTGGATCTGAGATGTGTCAAAGCAGTTTTGCTCCATGTGAATCAAGGATTCTTGAACATGACGATGGTTTCCTTCTTATTTGTTTATTAATTGATTCACTGCCATGTCGCGTGAATGTTCGGTGAAGCACGTTGCTTTTAGGGTGTCATCATGTAACGTGTTGGCACATCTTCCATCTTTTTTTACTTTATGTGATCCTCTTCATTTCTATTGATCAGACACGACTTGGTCTCTCCACTCTATGCATTGATAGTCCATCTGTTTTTGCAGCAGGTAGGAGTTAATTGATTTGGATACAAATTGTAGCTGTTTTGGCCTTTGATGCTCTTATTTGTTATTTGGAATCTAGTTATTGTGTTGTCTAGGTAAGTCTTTCGTATGGATGTAAATTTCGTGGTCTTTCAGTGTCTTGGTTATGAATCACTTTCTATTGACTATTTAGTTATGGTTTTCTTAGCTTTTCGACAGTTATAATTGTGAAATGTCTGTTCTTGATAGACATCTCTTGCTTTTCTTTCGTGAACTCTTTTGCTAAGCGTGTGGGTACTTGTTCTTGTTCAGGTGTGTTTTTATAAGAAAATGGCCAAAGCTAGAAGGGCGAGACGCAGGATTTCTGCTCGACGGATCAGAGCAAAGCATACAAATACATCTTCAAAGCGAGTTGTAGGGAGGAGCGTGTTTGCAAACAACTGTCCAAAGGTGGTGGAGAAGAATGACTGGGCGGATGCGGTATGTTCGGTTTGCATGGAGTGTCCCCACAATGCTGTTCTTCTCCTCTGTTCATCTCATGACAAGGGTTTGCCGTCCTTATATGTGTGGAACTAGCTTCCGGTATTCCAATTGCTTAGATCAATACAAGAAGGCGTCGCTAAACTAATGCCATCACATCAGCAGCCGATCAATAGTAAGTCTGAGCTGGCCAATCTAAAATGCCCACTTTGTAGGGGGCAGGTCAAAGGTTGGACAATTGTGCAGCCTGCAAGAGACGATCTGAATCTAAAGAGGAGGAGCTGTATGCAGGAAATTGCTCTTTTGCTGGAACCTTTAAAGAACTGAGGAAACACATGAAAATGGACCACCCTTGTGCTCAGCCGCGTGAAGTGGATCCTGATGTGGAGCAGAAATGGAGAAGGTTCGAGACTGAGCAGGACCGTAACGATGTGATCAGCACAATCAGATCGACAATGCCTGGTGCAACGGTATTTGGGATTACGTGATAGAGAGAGGTGCATACGGTTCAGACTCAGATTCAGATTCAGATGAGGGTGGTGATGATGGTGATAATGGTGATGTCAATGATGTGCAGAGAGAGGAAGCAGGCAGAATCAGTGCTGGGATAGGTAGGAACCTAGTGAACGTGTTCCTTCTGTTGCAGGCTTTTGGGGCATCAGGAAACAACAACACAAGGCGCTCTGATTCCACTGCTCCTGCATCTGACACATCCCATGATCTAGCATCGGATGCAAATGACTTAGTGATCAACCAGAGCGATGTGGAATCCTCTGGACAGGAAGAGGATGGGGCAATGTCATCGGCCATCCGGATCAGGAGCCAAAGAAGGATTCTCATGGGAAGAGCAGTTAGTAGGAGACGTAGAGTAGAGAAGCTAACCAGAACTCAGACCATCCTAGATGATACAATATTATAAAGGAAAATCTCTATTGGGTTGTGTAGAAGGTACAAAATTTAGTTTTCAGAAGATGAAAGACAAAAAAAGGTATGTGACCTGTGAAAACACTCTTCATTGTTTTTTTTTTTTTTTTATAAATAAAGAATGTATTCTCAAGTAATATTATGGGTTGCAATTTATGTTGTTGTTTATATTTAGTTATGTATCCTTCTGAATTAAGTAGGAAGGCCTTAAAGACCAATCTCTGTCTTCATGGATGTTTTTTTACTGTTTGTTTGTCTGTAAATTTTATGTTCCCTTATGCAATGAAAACGCTAGGCTTTGTGTCCCTGCTTAATGAAAAAGAGCTTCTTTCACTAATAGCGTTTTTGGTATGATTCTGTATTTCTCCGTATATTTTGGAGTAAAGATTACGTATTTCCAAGATACTTGTAACCTTTTTTTTTAAAAAAAAGGTTATATATTCGATTAAAATCTTCTGACAACAAACAGTTTACGGTGACAATTAAAAACAAAAGTGTTTTCGCTAACAGACTAAACCAAGTTTATCTATCTATCAAAAGTCCAAAAGTACCCCTCGAACGACAACAAACTTCGGCCCAGATTTCTGAAAACGGGCCGGATCTGGTCGACCTTGGCCGAATCCGGGTCGGGTTAACTTAGGGATCCGAATTATAATAAATGACGAGTTAAAGCAGAGAAGGGAACGAGGGTTTCAGCTTTGTGAAGAAAAGTGAAAGGAGCAAAGCCGTTTACTTTGGTTCCTCTCACTTACAACTTCGTTCATCTGAAACCCTAGATATGCCTAAATCAAAGCGAGACAGACCAGGTCAGAACTCTTCTTTCCTTCACTCTTTTATGGTTCTATTGTCTGAAACTATTGCATCTTCGTTACTGAGCTAGGAAGCTGTGAGTTTTGTAGCCGCCGCCAAGGGTTTAGGGTTTCTAAGTTTTTTAGAGGAACCCTTTTGAAGAAAACCTAAATCGTTGCTTAGGTTTTGCTGTTGTTGTTGCTGCAGTTACTTTGTCCAAGACGAAGAAGAAAGGAAGGGAGCACAAAGAGTGTATTGTGAATGGAATCAGAGAGGCTGTCGAGAAGTATACTTCTGTCTATGTTTTCTCTTTTGAAAACATGAGAAATATCAAATTCAAAGAGTTTAGACAGCAGTTTAGGCACAACGGAAGGTCAGTTTCTTTGTTTTTGTAATCATTAATAGATTGGTGCTACTTGAATGTGATTGAGAGAGAGAGAGAGAGAGAGAGAGAGTTATCGTAACGTTAGCATTTTCTGAGCCTTTGTTTTCAGTTTGGTGATATCATTTGGTTCTTATTCGTCCAGGTTCTTCCTCGGTTCGAACAAAGTGATGCAGGTTGCTCTCGGTCGCTCGGCTTCTGATGAAATCCGTCCTGGTATCTTCAAAGCATCCAAGGTTGTGTACTCTGCTTTTTACAATGGTTTTTTTATTTGGCCATTTTCTTTTGTCAGTTACATTTACACATGTTGTGTGGATGTTGTTTCAGCTGCTTCGTGGTGATGCTGGACTTGTTGTTACTGACATGCCAAAGGAAGAGGTTGAAAGGTAAGCCCTCTTTTTTTCCCTGTTTTGCTTTGGTTGAAAACGATACTGAGGGGCTTTGAGTTGTATCCATGTCTCTTTGTTGTATCTGTTCACAAAGCTTCTTCTGGTTACATTGCAGCTTATTTAAAGCTTATGAGGATTCTGACTTTTCAAGGACCGGAAGCACTGCAGTAGAAACGGTTTGTGAAATAGAACTTGTACCATCTTTGTATATCGATGTTTCGAGATAAGCAAAGACTGTGATCAGGCTCTGCATCTTTTTGTTTTCGAAACATTTCTTTCCCTTTATCATAATTGCTGAGCAATTCTGTTTCGATACAATTGAATTGATCAGGTTGAACTGAAGGAAGGTCCTCTAGAACAGTTCACACATGAGATGGAACCCTTTCTTAGGAAGCAGGGAATGCCTGTTCGACTAAACAAAGGTTGGTTGTTTCACCATTTTAGTTTTTATCTCTCTTTCTTCCACAACTTTAAAAGAAATTTTGATCCAAATAGTTGTTTCTTTTGCTGATTTATTATGTAGGTACGGTAGAGTTACTCTCCGACTTTGTAGTTTGCGAAGAAGGAAAACCTCTTTCGCCAGAATCTTCCCGCATTTTGGTAATTAGAACTCTGCATTGCAAAAGCCTTTCCTTTTTGTTTGTTTTATGAGGATTGGGAAATTTGCTTATACTTGGTTATATAATAACTGCAGCGGCTGTTGGGAATCAAGTTGGCTACTTTCAAACTGAACTTAGTCTGCAGATGGAGCCCTAGTGACTTCGAGCTTTACCAAGAAGGTTTGGATATCTCAGACGTCGAAACCTCTTGAAAAGCCAAGATTTTGACTACTCTTTTCAGTTTCTGAATGCCCCGTTATTCACCTGGACTATGCTGGTTTGCACTTGGATGGTTTATGTCAAAAGTTTTGTTGCTTTACATGTTTGTAGAATATCAAACTTTCTTTTCGAGTCTCCTATTCTAGGATTCTTGACTGAAACACATATCTATCTTAATATTTTAGCTTATTTTTCCTGTTATATCAGTCACATTATCGAATTGCTGACGAAAAAATTGCAAACTTTTAAAAATAATTCAAACTTGAAAACTACGATTCATTAATTGAGGTTGCTTTAAATGTGTTATATATAGCCCAAGGCTTCATTCTTCCTTAAATCCTAATTCAAAGATGATCATCTCACTAAATCCTACGTCTACAACAATGGCAATATCTCTTCTATTCCTTTGTTCATGACATTATTTTGAGTGGATCGCTACCAACGTCTACTATTGGAGAGAGGCTCCCCAAGACGTGTATTTTGCGAACCAAGTGTTATGGACCATAAGAGTCTGATTATGAAGTAAAGTCCGTGAATCCAAACAAAGAATATTCTCATAGATATTCTATTGTGATAATGATTATGAAGATTTACATTATTTGGTCTTATCAGTATGACAATGTTAAACACTATATATATGTGTCTTATAATCTGGTATCAGAACAACTCAATAATATATTCTATTCTATAATATTTGACATGGTATCAGAGCCCGAACTATTATCGATCCGATCCAAAGGTAGTCCATCAATCAATGCCCGAACATACCGAGATTGATAAGCAAAAAGTCATCATCTCAAGGGGGCGTATTAGGGAATATTATCTCACATCAGAAGTTGTAAGGGATCTAAGTAATATATAAGAGACATTGGCCAATCCACTCATTGCCAATTGGTTTTGAGTTGGAAGCCTTCGATCCTAGTGGAAAGCTTCCGCGTTCTAAGTTTTAAACTTTCATGATGTAGTCGGTGTCTCTCGGCGTTGAAGACAGTTGTGAAGGTGTTAATGATGAAGATGACGTTGCTCGTGTGGTTACACAGTTTTTATTATTTCCATTTTTTCTTAAGTTGGGAGTTTGATTTTCTTAATTAGGTTAGTGGTACGGGTGTTTTTTTAATTTTTTTTTAAAGGTTTTATTTTGCTTTTCTTTATATTTGGTCTTGGTTTTAAATAATGTTTTCTTAAAATTATATACTTTGTTTTCACGGCAACATTATTGGGAGATCGACATGAGAATTAGGTTTGAGGGATTTGGTTTTCACGGGTGATTTTTTTATAGATTTTGAGATTAATTCTTAATTTTAGAATTTCTCAAAGTTTTTTTAATTTCTCTTATTACGGGGGAGTTTTATTTTTCTTTTATTATTATTAGGGATTTCTATTTGAACGCTCATGTTTTTAGGTCATTTTTTAGTCTGGTTTATGGATTGTCCGAGACAATGACGATTATTTGTGGAGTTGCAGAAGTTTGCGCCCACGAGATGTTATTATTCCCTTTTTTTTTTCAAGACCAAAGACGAGCTAAAATTTTATTCCTATTTTAAAGATTAAAGCTTATACCTGGAGGAGTCTGTTGACATGTTTTGTCCGTCCTCGAAATGTCCACGACATAGGTGTTCCGCTTTGTGATTGCAGATTTTGCGTTTCGCGTACCACCTTTATCGTGCGGAGGAGTATTGGAGATATCTTGGGGAGCAAGACGTGTATATTGCGAACCAAGTGTTGTGGGCCATAAGAGCCCGATTATGAAGTGAAGCCTGTGAACCCAAACGATCTATTGTGATAAGGATTAGAAAGATTTACATTATTTGGTGTTATCAATATGATAATGTTAAACACTATATATATGTGTCTTATAATCTGGTATCAGAACAACTCAATAATATATTCTATTCTATAATATTTGACATCTACCTTGAAGATATTCTCATCACCATCGACAACAACAAATTCATCAATCAAACGATTCCATCTTTCCCATAACGGTTTTCTCTCCTTTTTTCTTGAAAAGAATCATCAAAATTTTAATGATCGACGAAGACTGATATGGAACGATTCAGATTTTATAGAGCGATTGAAGATATCCAAAAGGTTCTGAGACACCATTGCCTCAAAGTATTTGGGAGGTGGATGCTGTTGAGCGGACTTGATTCCAACCGAAGATGTTGGTAACTGGTAAGAGATGGAGAGACGATCGTAGGAAATACGGATCGTAGGAACGGAATATGGAAGTTTATGTCGGAACTTTATTTTAATTTTTTTTTCGTAGGAAACCTGTCGAAACTTTCTGACGGATTTCCCACGGTTATTAATTTCCGAAAATCTAGAACCGACGGTTTTTAAATCTTTCAGAAAACTGTTGGTAACACCTATTTTCGAATGATTTCTGACGGATTTTTCCGTAAAAATAAATTGTTTTCTTGTAGTGCGATATCTTTAGCATAATAAATAAATAAATTGTAGGCTTTATACATTTTTTAGAATCAATTAGTTAACATTTATTGAAGAAAAAAAACACCTAAATACAGTCAACAGCGGAAAAAATAATTTGAACTGATAGATTTATGTGTGATAATCATAAAATACCAAAAAGTTAGTGACGTTTAATTTTTCCTATTTTTTCAACACATTCATAATTTATAACTGAATTACTTTAGAATTCTTGGCTATCTAGTCACTTTTTAAAATTTTTATAAAGTTTTTACCATTTTCTTAATTTAATTAGGAAACTAACACTTTTTATACTGTATACAGATTGACTTTCCAGTCGTATCCATGTATAGTATCGCGTGAATTAACTGTGTACAGTACGCAAACCAATAGAAAACATGACAAAATCGTCATTTGACAGAAGAAGATAAAAAAAATAATAAATATGGGTGCAATTAACTTAATTACTTTTAGAAAACTTGAAAACGTAAAATATAGTGAATGGTAATAAAATAGTAAAATCACGTTTCAAGTGGTACACTATTCATTACTTGTTTTTTAATCTGGCATCATAAATGTTTTGGCTACTACTACGTCTTTGGGCCATGTATTGGGTTTACGGACTTGCCAGTCCAATATAGAAATGTCGAAAGACGAAGAGTTCGGTTCTTTAGAGTAAGCTTCTTTTTTATACTCCGTAAAAAAGATTGTAAAATTGTGGAGATCACAAGGTGACATGAGATGAGAGTGTGTGGGGACTTTAAAGGAAAGAGTAATAAAAGTGAAAAAAAGTGAGAGATCATGGAAGTGAGGGAAGGGTCAGGTGAGAGAGACTGAAGCCTGACTGCTAACCACCATTTCAATCTTTTGGCACTGAAATTCATGTAGTTTCTTTTCTTCTAAAGGAAACGACAACCACCTCTGCTCTGAAACACAGCATTTACTCCATCTCTCTCCCTGTGTGTTTACATCATTGCATCTCTCTCTTTCTCTCTCTCCCTTTGACACTGATTTTGACTTTTTTCATCATGGGTGGGCATCTTTGAATTTGTTCCTCTTCATTTTATATAACACATGGTTCCTCATATTTATAATTTTACCAAGAAATATCTATATATACATACTTGTGTTGGTTGCAATATAGTTTTTGATACACTATATATTAATTTAACCAAATGAGACAGCGTTGTGTTACAATAAAACTAAAAAAATAAATGAATAAAGCCATTTAAAAGCTCACAATTTTTGAAGGTATCAACATGTGATAGAATCCTTTTTTCAAGCGCCATACAATGTTTTTTTTTGTTAACATTTTTATTTGTAAATCTTATTCTAAAAGAACAGGTTATAGTTATATATATATATATATATATATATATATATATATATATATATATATATATATATATATAATTATGCAAAATAAGTTAAGATGGATTGGCCAAGTAAAATGAGACATTTGGAATAATACCACTTTTCAAAATTCAAGTTTGATTTTCTTACGGAAGCAATCGTTTTTCTTATCACATTAGTTGACGTAAAACCTAATTTTTTTTGGGAGATTTGGTTTAATATTCCAAAAAATTATATATTTTGAAAACTAACATCTGTTTTAAAAAGTTTGAAAACTAACATTTTTACATTTAAAACTATCAAAATACTCTAGATACATCAAACATATAAATTGTTTTTAAAATTTATCTTATTAATTTTGATTAATATAAAAATACAGAGTGTAGATTCTTCTATAGATTATATTGAAAGGAAATGAGCAGTTGTGATTCACCACCACTTTAAACATAATCGATGTTATTGTATCTTCTGGTATATCCACTAACACGATTATTGGCACAAGCATGTTTTACATGCAAAATATATATACATTAACATCGATATAAAAGACCCTCATTTGAAGTTGAGAGGGTTTAAGCCCAAACTTTGGCATGAAGATTGCAAGAAGATCATGCGTAAAGCTAAGAGAATCAACCAAAACTCTAACTGTTTGTTCTATGATATCCAAGAAAAACTTGTAGATTGATTTAATACATAGATTATAATTAAGAAATTGATAATATATATATTATTCTGAAAATTAAGAATCCAAAATAAATATTTTGTTGTATTTATAAATTCTCAAAATTTATGTTGGTATAATTATCTTTTTACCTAATAAAAAGTTAGTTTTCCAATGTTTTAAAACATGGGTTAGTTTTCAAAATATTTAAATTTTTTGGAATATTATATCAAATTTCTTCATCTTTTTCTGTAATTAGTGTATGAACCTTTATTTGCCAAAAAATCTATCTCTAGAAGTAGCTAAGTTTTTGTTTTTTAAACTCCAAAAGTAGCTAAATATCGTGGCAAATCAAGTAACTTGTATCAATAAAAAATCATGCAAAAAAAAAAACCAAAAATGATTTATTATGTAAAAAAGGTTTCTTAAAAAATGTAATTTTAGGCATTATGTAAAAAAAAAAACCGGTTTACTTATTATGTTAAAAAAAAACCAAAAAATTATTTAATGCAAAAAACGTTCCAAAAAGAAAAAAAAATCATGCAAAGATTCATCTCAATTACGTAATTTTATCATAATAATGTGTTATGCATATCGCTTTCCATTTTCTTGTCATCTTGACTCCTCTTTATACATAACATTATAGTATATTAACTGTATCAAACACGATATAGAAAATTAAATCTCTATAAAAATAATAATTAAATCTCTTATTTTTTACATATTTTAATTTGTCGATCTTTAGATCTGTTATTTTATTCATTTGACTTGATGGACAGGCTCGCTCCACGTTTCTTTACACATGTTTTTATTTTATTTTGTAATTGGAAGCAATAAGCTAAGAGCCTAAGACATGTTTTTTTTTCTTTCCCCTTCTGGCTTTTCTAAATACCTTTGCTTCTTCTAGTGTAAAAGACAATTCGTTTTGTTGATGAACATTTTTAAACATTGAATTTTTTTTTTTTTTTCAAATTTTCAAATGGCATCTTAGAAGATTCCGTCTTTATGTGAGAGAGATGATTTCTTGTTTGGTCGGATTGAGACTAAGCTACAACTACGAGAATGTAACGACGGGAAAGAGAAAGAGGCGACTCGTGATCATATTTTTACTAGGTGGACATCAATCATTTCTACCTGAGAATCTATGAACAAATTTTGACCTCTTATCAATTTTCTCTCGAATTTAATGCAAATTACGACCGCTTCCCCTCCTCAATCAATGCTCCATTCATTATTTTTTGTTTGTTTTTGTCTAGAATGCTCCACTAGTTTCAAGAGAACAAAACATCTTTTAAAACATTACGCTAATTCCATAAACAAAGTTACAAATTACACCAAGTCACAAACCAATCAACAAACCCTACATCAGTAACTACCATATATAGTCTGTCTCCTTTATTTTTTTTTCTTTTTGGAAAAAAATCCTAAGTAATAGTATCAAGTTACTCAAAACCAAATAAAATATAATTCCATGAAATAAATAATTATAACACATATTTTTTTTTTTATATAACGAGAAGATATTTAACCGAAATTCAAAATGATTCTTGAAATTTACAATCGTTACATGAATTCTGCAGTGACAAAGAAAATGATGCATATAGTAAAAAAAAATTGATCCACAAAATGGTAACCACTAAAATACCATCATTTAATTTTTTAAAATTATTATTGTTTTCTTTTGCCCTTGTGTGGATTTGTGAAGAAGTTATTGGATTACTCGCATTCCCCTTCCGTTGTCGCCGAGGAAACATAACTCATAACAAGAGACGACGTACTCTCATCAGCCATAACGCCGGGGAGCCGGAACAGTTGCTTGCAAGAATGGCAAGTGATCTCCAACATTGTTGCATTAATCCTCTTGATTGCTTCTTCTCGAACAACCTGAGCATTCTCCATCTCGGCTTTCGCTTCTTTCCTTATTCTCTGAGCCTTCTCAAAATCAACTTCCGCCATCTCTATCTGCCTCTTCGCTTCTTGTCTCATTTGATCCGCCTTCCTCGCTTCTTCATT
Organism: Eutrema japonicum; assembly: GCA_030161315.1. NCBI lineage: Eukaryota > Viridiplantae > Streptophyta > Magnoliopsida > Brassicales > Brassicaceae > Eutrema > Eutrema japonicum. The sequence goes on from BSQW01000001.1 coordinate 14,571,205, forward strand.
AGCTCCCTCCTTTGTTAAACTCGTCTCTCCCTTTTCGTTCCTCTTCACTTGTGCTGATGTTCTCGCCAATCCGATTGATAGTTGAAGCTCGAGACTTTCGAAAGGAGCTGATGAAGCATTGAAAGGGTAAGCAAAAGCTAGTGGATGTTGGTCGGGTGGTGGTGGGCGCCTTAACAAAGGAAGTCCATGCAATAAAGGGCCAATGCTTGTGGTCGAAAAGGTTCTTGATGGAGCGGGAGGGCTTGCCGTTTGCTGCTGTGGACGGTGGATGGTGGGTGGAGGTTTCCGGATGGTGCAAGTATCTTGGTGCTCTATGAAACTCTCTACCCTGAAAAAAAAAAAAAGAGAAGAATCAACAATGAGGTACTTAATAGTTTTTTTTTTTTTAACAACCAAAAGAATTGGAAATTATTGTAAATGACCTAAACTAAATGATGAAAATATAGAGTTTAAAACACGAGGAATGAATCATGGATGTGTTTGGAGTACGTAAGAAGAAGGCAATAATATAAAATTGAGTTATGGATTTAGGTATCTTTGGAAAGGGATTATGTGATTATAAGACTTTTTAGTTTCATGTGTATTAAACAAATGCAACAAAGTGTGGGTAATGGGAAAATCAGTAATGGGGTCAATGAGAGATCACATACTAAAACATACATATGATTAAATTAATTATTTAAAATAAACATGTATGGCAACAGTCAAGCACTGAGCTTCTATTGGTAGGCTGTGTCAAAATCTATATGCATACTTATAAAAAAAAAAAAATCTATATGCATTTTATATACACATTACACACCATCTTATAAAACATTCTTTGGTTTATATTCCATATTTCCAATGATAATCTTTCCCAAACAGCTAAATTGTTCAAATAAATATCAAACTTTGGAAAAATCGAGAAACTAAATCATCAGCATAGAGTACACTATTTAGGGTTTTCTAGAAAATCAAATGCTTTGATGATGATAATGAAAAACCTGGAGAAAACGCGGCCGCAGTCGCAGGAATGGCCACGTGAGCCGCATGTCTTGAGATGGGCTTTGTAGTCAGACTGAACAGCGTAGCCTTTGGAGCATCTCTCGCAAACCCATTGCTTGTGGACGCTGTGTTTCCGACGGAAGTGCTTTTTGATTCCGACCAGATCTCCGAGGGCGTGGCACGGGTCGTGGTGGAGACACGTCGGCTCAGGACACACGTAGACTCTCTTCCTCACTTCCTCATCCTTCTTCTCTCTCTTCAGAAGCTTCCATGGCACTTTATGCCTTCTTCTATGCATCTGGAGATTCTGATCCCTCTGAAACCCTTGGTTGCAGATCTCACACACGTAGCGATCTGACTCTAGCAATGTTCTTGGTGATAAAGATACAACCTCTGCATCTGGATCTGCTAGCACCGATACACAGGATTAAAAATCAAATCTTTAGGTGAGTTAAAAAACCCAATCCCCAAAAAATAATTTTATCGATAACTTATTTGGAATATCAACAACACGTTTTGGAAGTTATCGGAAACCCAATCCCAAAAATCAAATCTTTAGCTGAAATATTATTGAAAACCTAATAGTAGACAAAACAAATATTCAAAACGTCATAAGCTGAATTATAGAAAAAAAAACCTGGTGTCCCTGCGGGTCTACGTTTTCTCTTATTGGTCGTGGTTGCTCCATTGATGGCAAGAATAAGATCGGAGGAAGATGAAGAGGGAAAGTTTCGATGATTGTTGTTTTCCTCGTAATTTATCATCATCGGATGCGATTTATAATAAAACTCCTTTTTTTTTAATTTTGTTTTCTTAAACGATGTTGGTATTGGAAGAAGTGTACCAATTACTGTGTGACTACTGAAAAAGAAAAAAAAATCGAAGAATCTTTTGTTTTATCATGTGAAGAGATTTTTTCTCCTTTTTATTTGGTGGATAGTGCTGTCTCAGCTTTTACTAATAGAGGAAGAAAAGGGAGATGAGTTAAGAGGGAGAAACAAAGGTTTTTTTTTTTTTGCTTTCTGAAATCAACTTTTGTTTCAGCTCTCTTTTCCGAGGCCTAAAAGTTTTCTTTTTTTCTCTTTACTCTCTCTTCTCTTTTTCTTATTTTCCTGGAAAAAAAAAGTTTCTTATTTTTGTTAATTGTTTCATTGACCTCGCACCTTACCTGGAGAAGGCATTGTATGGTCTTTGATTGTTTAATCTTCAATTCTTTACATTCACTCACCATCTTCTCTATGTATATGCATACATACATGATACATCTGACCTAAAAGAAACGGAGTTGAAACTTAGAGCCCACATAGATATTTGGAGAAAAAAAACAAAAGAACATCCCCTTTCACAACAAAACAAATCGAACTCATTATTATTTCATATCACAGAATCTTATTCTCCACAAATTTTATCGGAAAAGACTAATTAGTTAAAGGATATTTTTCTTCTTCTTCTAAATGCTGATTATACCACGGTGGCAGCACTTATACATACTATTAAACTAGCTCCAGCTGAAAAATTGGATATTATAAATTTTAATAAATACTCCCTCTGTCTTATAATAAGTGTCATTTTGACACTTTACACATAAATTAATAAAATATATTGAAAATTCAATTATATCCTTCAAATATATAATAACATTTGAAATTCTTAATTAAAACTGAGGTTAAATTAGGTATTTTGTGCCAAAATTTGCATTGAAAATTTAAAGTTACACTTATTATGAAAAAGAAAAAAAATCCTTAAACGACACTTATTTTGAAACGGAGGGAGTAAATATTGTGAAGAGATCAACACTAAGTAATATTTAAAGGATATGTCTACTATTAAAGTTTTGAATTGAAAATTTATTATTTTTAATATGGTATTATAAGATTTCACTAACTTCAAAATACGTATAGTTGATCCCATTAAAAAAAATATCGATTCGATATGAATGAGCAAAAAAGTAACATCTTAAAAAAGAGTGTCTACATTGGATTCAAATTTTAAAATGTTTATTTTTTTTTAATTTTTTTTTGAACCTTGATTTTTTTAAAATGTTATGGCTAGCAATGTCTATACAAATTAAAGGACTTAGGAATTTTTTGTTGTGGAAGTCGGACAAATCATTACTTATTATTACATGTGTCGTGTGCACATAATCAACTCACGTCTCTCCGTGGGTGAGGAACGTAAATTGGAATCCATACAATTAATGTGGTGCCATCATATCATATAGTATAAGCATAGTAGACAGAGTGAAGACCCTTGGACCGATTTTTTAAGTGTCACGAAAGAGCCAATCTTGTAAAAAGTGTAAAAAGACGGGGTCCATATGAAACACCGGCCTAACTAAGGTGGAACACGGATCCAAATCGTGAGAATGCTTTGTCAATTAAGCTAATTCACTTTAGGCAATAATCAAAAGACGTGAACTTTTATTGGTTTGGCATGAGGTAGCCAATCCTCATTTTTCCAGTCGAATGTCGACCGGAAAGCCTAGGTCATCAAAATAAAAAACATAACTATATACAATAAATATATATTTTTAAAATATCCACATATTTTCGAACATATATTTATATATATATATATATATATATATATATATAGTATACATACACACACGTACGTATATTTGAGTAGCCATGCTTACAAATTTGGATTCTAATTCCTCTCCTTCACCGGCCACCATTTTCAGAATTCTTAGTACAGTAGTAAATTTAAATATCTGTCTAGCTGAATAATTTGGATATATAGTCTAACTAAAACATGCACAAGTACGTAGTTTATATATTTTATAAGTATCTCCTGAGAAACAAAGCTATATATATATTATTCTAAAAAGATATATAGTAAGCTATTCTTTTCTAAGTTTTCCACCAAAATATTTTCTAAAATTTATATATGAGATAATACCTTTACAATCAATTTGATATATTAAAAATGAAGAAACTATATATAAATTTAAGAAAAATAAAATGTTACTGGGAAATATTAAAAGATCGCATGTTAATATATAGTCATATGATTAGAAATATATTTTGAAACTTAATTAAAAGTAAATAATTGATTCGTCAGAAATTTATCACTTCACAAAACAAATTATACGAACATATATATTAAATTCTAAATTTTCTATTGAACCAAAGTTTCTACAAAGATTCAGATAATTGCTACGGAAAGTAACAACGGATCGCAAACATAAAATTATTACATTTGTGATATATATGTTCTAATTTCTAAATACTTCTAATTAAATGAAGCATGGGGATATAAAAGTTTTATGCGACAAGTATGTTTTCCAAAAGCAGAAGGTGGTCTTGATCTTCGGAATTTCTGGATTTGGAACAAAACATTGAATCTCAGGCTCATATGGATGCTATTTGCTAATAGAGCCTCCCTCTGGGTTGCATGGAATCACTTCCACCGTCTCAGGCACAAAAGTTTCTGGAATGCTGAGGCTGCGGACCACCATTCATGGATTTGGAAATTTTTGTTGGCTCTTAGACCCCTTGCTAAAAGATTTTTAAGGTGTTCAATTGGAGATGGTCGTGTTGCTAGTTACTAGTATGATCATTGGACAAACTTAGGTCCCCTAATTGATTATATTGGTTCTAGAGGTCCATTACTTACTGGTATTCCTGAATCAGCCACTGTTAGAGATGGTGTTGTATCTTCTGGATGGATTGTTCCCTCTTCCCGCATGCCGAATCCAGCCCTAGCTAGCCTAAGGTCTGTTCTCTTGGCTACTCCCCATCCGCATAACTCTCGAGGTGTTGACACATATTCATGGTTCATTGATGGTGTTACCACCCCTATCTTCTCCACAAAGCACACTTGGGAGCAACTCCGACCATCCTGTACTCCTGAGATATGGACAAAGGCTGTTTGGTTCAAGGGATGCATTCCCAAACATGCCTTTACCTTCTGGGTTGCACATCTAGATCGTCTACCGGTAAGAGCCCGACTTGCATCTTGGGGTTTGAATGTCCCAATCACCTGTTGCATATGCCAAAGGGAAACAGAGTCTCGAGATCATTTTCTTTTGCACTGTGAGTACATCTCTCTCATATGGAAGAAGGTCCTCTCTCATCTAGGACAACCACTTCTCTCTTTTGTGGATTGGTCTGAACTTATTGAGTGGATATCGTCATCATCTGGTATGGTCAGCCTCACGTTTAAGAGAATTGCGGTCTAGACAGTGAATTTTCATATTTGGAAATAGAGGAACAACAGGTTGCACAATGCAATTTTCACCTGGCATTCGAGACTCCATCCTTGCTCGGATCCAACGGAAGATTTTCAGGGATTTGTTATCACAATGATTCGCCTATGAGTAGCTCTCCTTTTTAGTATGGATTGAATTTCTTCACTTGTTATAATTTAGGTTTTTTTTTTTGATCTTTTATAACTTCTTAGCTGCGCCGAGCAGATTGTAAAGAAACCGTTCTAGTTTTTGGTAAATAAAATTTACATTTTATCAAAAAAAAAAATGAGAGGTACATATTGCGTCGTCGCTAAAAAAGAGAGAAGTACACAAAAACAAGCATCATTGTTACCTAATTTAGTTGATATTTAACGAAGAGGAGTCATGATAACATGGGACTTGGTCCCCAATATCGGCTTTTTGCTTTTCAAGGAGTAACAATGGAGGAGAAAAGTTTTATTGACAACCCATAAAGTAGTAAAAAAATAAAAAGGTGTAGAACATTTAATTTAGATATAAGAAACTGACATTGTCTCTACGTCGTAATCTTCGCATAAAGCATTACATATTTCATGCACACATGGGTGGGCAAGCCTTTAATAACATACTCTCTACTTGACGCTATAATCCTCAAATCCAAATCTACTACTCCATCACCATGATTAGTCTGTTTGCCGTTTAATTCGCTCTTTTTTACCATTCAATTATTGTATGTATAGAAGAAAAAAATTCGTCCCAACGTAAATAAATTATAAGAAGAGCAAACAAAAAAAAAGAATACAAAAAGAAAATACATTGCCTTCCAGAGTTTTATGTCGGCCTTTTGGAAAAGTTGTCCATATATCTAACACAAAAATTTATAAAAATTTGCCAAAATAACTTTAATAGTACTCCTTATCATACTTGCGAATTACAACTTTGCCACAAATATTTGATTGTATTGATAATATTTTAATATCTTATGATCAGAAACAAGATTATCATCCGTATGGCTGGAAATTAGCGGAAAGCTCCTTCAATTCCGTATCACTTAATTCTGATTGGGATGAAACGATCATATTTGGCGAGAACGGAATATGCGAAGGCATCACCAAAGTCATCGCTCTCCTCTTCAACTCTTCCGAACCATTGATATATAATTCCATCAAAACTCGTATCACTTTGCTCTGCTACTCCACCGAGTCGAAGCTAAGCGAACCACTGGTGTTCAACTCGTGGATCATCTCTGTCTAGTACATGATCGATCGTACTCATTTTTTTTTTCGCTTCATACTCTGTTTTGTCTCTAGTTTTTAGTTCAAATTGCTTCATATTCAGTTACAAAAAAAAAACGTTTTGCATGTAAGGTCATTTATTTGAATTGTTTTTTTTTTTTAACATTTTTTAAATTTATTTAAGAAAATAACACTTATTCCACTATTAATGACAATTTAGCTCATATACAATACGACATGTACGCATGTAAACGGTACGTGGATAGACCAGGAAGAAGTATTTTCGTCATTTACATGTTAAATGACAAAAAGTATTAACTTATTAAGAAAAGTTGAAATAAGTGATTTTTTTGTGCATTTATGTCAAAAAAAAATTTGCTTTAACATTTTCCCACTTTTTTACATGTTTTCTTGTTGATTTATCAGTTTAACATGTTTAAGAAAGATGATCACTAATTACAAAAAAATAAAGAATAAGAAAAATCAGTTTTAATTTAAAAAATAAAGACTTTACTGTATATTCATGCTTATTTGGAATTTTTAGCATAAGTTTGGCAAACTTAGTCACTTTTGACAAACTAAAGAAATACTATATATATCAGTAGTTAAGACATATTTTGGAGATCTGTTATGACTTTCCGTTCATTTTAATCATAACCAAAGAGACGCAAACTAAGTTTTGGAATTTCTTTTCCAGCTTGCATCACAATTAGAATTAGGCCTAATCAAATTATAATCCCATTCTAAAAACAGAAGAGTTTGTACAACATTTTAATCAATGTATTAAACTTTTTTCAACAATTAATTAAACTTTTATGTTTTTTTTTAGTAATTTTGGTTGGGGTAATTAAGTACTATTTCCAAAATTTATGATCCATTCTTAAAGTCTTTGCTTTGGCCATACCATTTCCTATGATCGATAGCGATTTGTCATCTACGTTATTGCTTTCATTACAAATTTACAAACATTTCATATCAAAGAAGTCAAATCAAAATGATTGTATTTCTATTACCACATAAAAGACAACAAAATATTAACCATGCAATATAGTGAAGAGGCAAAAATTTAATAAGTAACACAAATACAAAAATAAGAATTAGAATATCATCTGACGTCCAGGAAAAAAAAGAATATCAGCTTCTTATACTTTAAACATTAGCAGATCTAAAACTTTTTCTTACTTAACATAAAAACATATGTAATTTATAAAATATATATATACAACATATATGTTTTATTAACGATATTTTAACTTCTAAATTTATTTGTTATACGGAAAATACGATATTATCATATCTAAGTATACGGTTAATCATTGTATCCTATTTTCTCTGAATAAAAAGAAAAACAACAATTTTTCTTTGGGCTTAATTACTTGTGCAATATTAAAAATAAGATACCAAATCATCAAGGTCACATAGCCGCGACATTCAAACTATTTACTAATCTCACAAACAGAATGTGAGGACCTAAATAATCTAGGCGGCATATATTAACTTCCCTAAGACATAGATTTGACTAGGCAAATATCTCAGATTCTCAAATGCCTAAATGGATGTAAAAAAATATGTGTACTAAAAAATCTTGAAAAATTTGAGATATATCGTCTAACGTTGATTATTATTATCCGCATATTCAACAAAAGAGAAGGGGGAAAATAGAAGAACAGAAGAGAACCAAGGAGTAAAAAATGAATCTGATCAAGTTGCAATTAAAAGGTAATCAAATCTGGTAACGTGTGAGTGAAGTAAACTGGCTCGTCGATAACTATAAGAGGCAGCGGACTCGGATCCACGTTATACTTTCTATGTTGTTGATCAGTTTCTTTAATCTCATTACATGTGAAACAATAGTCGTCTTCAAAAACCTCCCATTTATCGGTTATGATTGTTTGGAACTCTGGTCTCTCCACTAATATGATACCCTTCTCTTCCTCTACTTCCTGCTCCTCCTTTGTTTCCTCTTTTTCTTCGACTCCATTGATGACTTTCTCGATTGCTTCAATGTCTTCTTCCGGGATTCTCACGAATAAAGGGATTTCATGCGCGTTTGAGACCCCAAATTCTTTGCAGAACTCAAAGTAGAGGGCGAGATCTTCTCCTTGAGATGTAGCCTTCTTTACAATCTTAAGAGCCATCACAGCTTCTGCTTTTCCAGCATCTGGATGGATCTTGATGAGAAGCTTTGCGATAGCGCTGCAGATTCTTCCATAAATGTCGAAGATCTCGATCACCACGCAGTCCATTGCTTCAAGGATTAGCGTCTTCTTCATGTTGTCAGCCATTGGACGGATTTGGAGAAGCATATGGAGAAGAGACTGAAGTTTCTGGATATTTTCGAGCTCTTGGTTAACCGAATCGAGCTGAGGTTTTTTGTGGCGGCGACGGATTTGATCGGACAAAAAGAAAGAGTACTGATCAAGAAACGAGAAATAGGCGCGGACAAAAGCGTTGAAACCCCAAGTCTTGCTGGGACGGGAATGACCATCCGAGAACTCCGAGAGGTCGAAAGGGAGGCGACGAATCTCTTGAAGGGACGGGACTTTGCAGCAAAGGACACCGTGGACTAGCATTAGGGCTTTCAAGGCGACGATCCAGCTTCTTGTGCGGTTGACACGAGAGGAAAGCGCGTGAACAAGCGGCTTGAGATTAGCAGGAGAGGAACGGATCCATTTGTAGACACGATGAGCATTGTGGTAATCGACGGTTGAGTCATCGTGAGAGGTTGCGTGGATGATGGCGGAATCAAGGTCAGGGTTTCGGAAGGAGGTTTTCCGGGAGAAGCTGATGGAAAACAATCTTTTCCGGTCTTTGAGAGCACCGGAAGCCCGTTTCCATAGCTGCATCCTCCTCTCTTCTCTTTCTCTCAAACCACCAAACCTTACATCTTCTCTCTATTTTAAGTTTTGTTTCTTTTGCCACCCTTAGCTTTTGACCGTTGTAACCGGTTTTTCGTTTATTTTTGATTAAAAACAGGTATAGAAATATAAGCTGGCACGTGTGATCCGATACACGTTTTTGCTTAGTTTCTTGCACGTCGGCCTCAGGACACGGTTTCATCACCTTAATAGAATATTTTATCCTAATCATATGATGATGATACTATAATTAAGGACCGAAGTTCTAAGGAACATCATACAAGTACTCATCAAGTCTTGGAATCTTACTGATAAATAATAGTAACCATTACAGTAAAACTTGCCAAATGTACGAGTTTTGAAGAAGAGTGGTTTTGTTACTAATTAATCTCACTAGATTCGGAAAACTAAAGCCATCTCGAGTTTGCATAACTACATCAAGTCTTGGACTTCAAATAGAGATTCAAAGAATAAACTAAAATTTAAACAAGATTACGATAGATAACACACATATTCATGTGGTGATATTTACATTCATATTAAACCTCTTGAGTACTTTCTTCACATACTCTTTTTGAGATAACTTAAGACCCTCTTTGCTTCTACTAATTCTCATCCCAAGAATTTGTCTTGCTTCTCCCAGATCTTCCATCACAGACTCTTCTGAGAGTTTCGTCTTCAAGTTGTTGATCTCATGCAAGTCTGCTCCCACTATAAGCATGTCATCAACATACAGGAGCAATATCAAGTATGACTCTTCAAGCCTCTTGAAGTAACAACAGTGGTCAGCCTCACACCTCAAGAAACCAGCACCTTTGATGAAGCTGTCAAACCTTTTATACCATTGTTGATGCGAGCATAAAGCATCACGGAACTTGAGCTTGAACTGGAGCTTATTGCCGAGGATCTTTTGGATATTCCCATTGGTCCCATGACCCGGGAAACGTCTCGAAGACTTAACGGAGCTGTTCGTAGTTTACTCGAGGACGTTTGGACCAAGCAAGACGATCATCATCCAAATCACGTTTTCAACATGATCATGGCTCAACATGGAGATTGAGGTTCGGCCTAAGGTGTAGGTTTGATGTATTCTTTTTCCTACTTGTGGTTTTGTCCCAATAGGCTTTCCATAAGGGGTTTTAATGAAGCATTGGGCTTACACCATCATTTTGGCACAACTTCTTCCATGGGCAAGAACAATTTCGACCATGGGCATGCCAAGGGTCATTCTTCATAGTCAACAAGTCAAATTAGTCAAAGTCTTTGGTCCAAGCAGCCCCAGCTCAGTAGCAAGGGCGAGGGGTGCGACGGCCCCAGGGCCCCGATCCGTGTCCTAATAATTAATGGCCCGTTTTTTTTTGATATATATTTTTATTAAAAAATAATAATAATAATAATAAATATTAGAGTGAAAATGGTCCATAAATATTTTATAAGTATTTTTTTAATAAAAAATTCTGTAAAAACATTACACAAACAAATTTTATTAAAAATAAATAGTAAAAAACCTTAATAAATAAATTTAAAGGGTCCAATTTTTTTTTTTTTGCCCTAGGGCCCTGAATAATGTTGAGCCGGGGCTGGGTCCAAGTCTTTATTAGTCTTTGCTACTTCCCTAGGCATAGTTTTTCACATTTTCTCATTTTCTCCCTTGTTTTTCCCCACTTATTTCTCTATATAAACTCATGTAATCTCTCACACTACAAGAAAACTGCATATTCGTAGCGCGCAATATCCGCTATGGTTGAAATCTATAGCGTTTTTACAGATGTTGTGTATACTCCCGTTATAAAAAACACTGCACTTTTGATAACGTTTTTAAGAAATGCAATTGTATCGTAGATTTAATATAGCGCTTTTTTATGCAATAGATATATTTATAATAGCGTGTTTTTTTGTTATAAAAATTTTATTCATAGCGTTGTTAAGTTGCTATTTATGCAATTGTATAATTTACAATAGCAATTGTACTTTGTTATTAATTGTTTTTATCATAACATTTTTGTAATTTTACAATAGCATTCGAAATATGTAATGGTTTTTATAATTTATTCCAATAATTTATATTTAAATTATGATTTGCTGGATTTTTTTGTTTATTGATAAATTGACATTTTATTTTAAAAAATGCTAAATTTTATTATATTATTTTCATATATGAAACAATGATACAAAAAAACTAACATTACAAAGTAAAAATACATGATTCATACAACACTTGTATTTAAAGTTATGAATTCTCCCTTCAGTCGTAGACCTCCAATTTTTGAAATTTCTTCTTCGATATCATCAACAAGAATTGTCTGCAAATATATAGAAACAAAAATATCCAATTTAAAAACAACAGTCTATATGCATTAGACTACACATGTGCACGCCAACACAAACAAAAAGTTATACTTGCACAGAGTAATGAGAGCATCTCATAACGTGTGATCAATGTTGCATAGTATAATATACAATCAAACTCACCTGACGGTTAAAATCTTTAGCCTTATCAGCATATATACGAGATTCAGATGTTAGCCGGCTCGACATCTCGCTCACCTCTGCATTTCAAACAAGAAGAGGAAATTGTACATAATGAGCATATTGCTCTGCTGATTATATAACAAATGTACACAACTAGTGATTCATGTTCTCCTAATTCGAAAAGCGTAATGATTGATCATAGGAGAAAGAATAGATGGGGCTTACGGTCCAGCTTTTCACCAACACCTAAGACTTCCTGCACATTCCGCGTCATATTTGATGGACCTCAAGGTTGACTAACCTGCAATATCAATGATAATATAGTTCTAAGGAAGTAAATTACCTACCAAATTTCGCAAATGAGAGACTACACACATATGCAACTTTTAATCAAATATCAATATGAGATCGATCAATCAACAAGCTTTTGCAAGCAGAATATGAAACAATAAGAAAGGGCCAATAAAATAACAGATGTTGAGGATACTGGAAAACATAGGTTGAAGTAAAGAGGAAGAAGAAACGAGGTGAGTATAGGAGACTGAACAATATCTTTCAAATCGAAAATATATTACCTGAGTTTGTTCTTCGGGGAGAATCTGGGTCGCGAAGCTAGAATAAGATAGAGACATGTCCAGCCCTCACGGTGAGTAGCTGAGGCGAAAATCCGACTCCTGTCGAGCCTGCAACAACAAGAATCTGTCAAGGGTATAGAAGCGGATCCAAACGAGAGAAAGATAGAGCGAATCGAAGTTAGTTCTGAGAGGCGGTTGGTGTTTACGATGAAACTTTGCTTCGCCGTTAAAGGAGGCGTCTTCTTCGTTCAAGGAGGCTCGGAGAGAAGAAAAGTGAGAAGAGGAAGAGGAAACGACGAATAGAAGGGTTTGAGACGAGGAAGACAAATCTAACGGAGAGAAAGAAAAGTAGAGGAAGGAATAAATAAGATTTGGCCAAGTTATCAATCCCACTGATATATTTCTATTGGCTCTCTATTTTTATTTAGTTTTAATGATTAATGCTTCTTCTTTTTACATCAATGATATTTTACTAAGTTATTTGGCAAGTATATTTCAAATCCTAAACGTATGCCATAAACTCTAAATCAAAGATTCACCAAGTTTTCTCTTTTATTTACATTATTGATCGAAAATGTTTTATACTAATGAGTTTATGATAAGTTATTTAGTTTTCTTAAAATATATAATTTGGAGTTTTGAGAAAAAAATTATACGGAAACATATATATATATATATATATATATAGAGAAAAACTTGTGTGATACTATAGATACATAAAATATTTAATAAAATTTATATAGTTTTTATATTTTTAATTTTTAATTAAAAAATTACAGAGAAATAGTATTTCATTTCAAATCCTAAACGCTATATATACCAAAAATAATATCAAGTATTCGTTTTAAAAAAAATTTATTACATATTTTATTGTTGTTTCACAATAACAAATAAATTATATCATATACCATAAACCCTATACACTAAATCGTAACCCTAAACCCCAAATCAACATAACCGAAACTATATGCCAATGCCCTAATTTTTTGTTCATATCAATTTTTGGTTAAGAGACACGAGAAATGGTTAAGTGTTTTTCTGTAAATTATCGAGCCAAAACAAAAAAAAATAAGCGGGCAAAAAAATTAAGTATCCCGTTTCCACATAATATAGCACTAATCGAATGACACATGCAATTAAAGAAGAGGACATGAGCAAAAAATTAAGAAGCTGTAACACTTTTATACGCGACTACTCTTTCATAGCATTGGCAATTTACAAACGCTATGAAAGAGTAGCGTCTATAACATTTATTGCAGAGTTTGTAAAAACGCAATGTTTTAGTGCTATCAATACTTCAATTTCCTATAGTGTCATTTCAAATCACCAATCAAATATCTTTTCTTCTTTTTAGAGAGCATTCTCTTTTGTTCCTTGTGAACATTTCGATTTTCTTGGTGAGTTTTACCAAGCGAATCATTCAGTTTATTAAGTGTTCTTCATCAACACTTAACGCAGCCATTCCTTATTCCGAGTTTGTAGATTCGTCTCTAAGTGAGTTTGGGGATTAAGGTTTCATATACCTTAAGATCTAGCTCCGCGAGTTTATTAGCCAAAGAGTCCACCGCCTCGTTCGTTGGAATCGTCCTAAGTAAGTTTTGGGACTAAGGTTTAATATACCTTAGGATCTTGCTTCACGATTTTAAGGAGTCAAGGATTATCAAGCTAACGCCTCAAAGTGCTGAAATTGGGAAGAACGTATCAAGTGGTCTCAGAGCCCACTTTAAGGATCCGGTAATATCTATCCATCTTCTCATCTCTTCATATTCTAAATCATCATCTTTCTACCTATTCATCTTCTATATTTTCTATCTTTTCTTTTGTAATTTTTTCGTAACCAGTACAAAAAATATATAAATATATAAATATATATATATATATAGTTCATTAATCAAAAAAAAAAAAAAGAAGTGCTTAGGAAAAACCTAGATGATCATATAGGGCATTTGAAATCGTTTCTAGAAGTGCTTAGGAAAGAACAAATTTTTGCCAACTTGAAGAAATGTACGTTTTGCATAGATAATCTTGTTTTTCTAGGCTTTGTTGTGAGTGCACAGGGCATTAAGGTTGACGAGGAGAAGGTGAAGGCAATCCGTGAATGGCCTAGTGATAAGCGCATATTTTACCGTTTTAAAGTATTTATTTTTGTTAGTTTTATTTTGTCTTTGAGTCTTTTTAGTGTGTTTTAGTGCATTTTATGTCTCATAATTATTCATTTGTATTTTAGAAGTCCTAGAGAGTCTTTGTGGTATTTTATAATATTTTGTGTAATTTTATGTATTTGGGAGTTGCTTGGATCGAAGCAAAAGAAGAAACGTCTGAAGTTCGGAGATCGATGACAGACTTCCCACCGTTGGATTAATCTGAAATTTGGAGACAAGCTAGAGAAATGACTTAGCTTTAATTGAGAAGTGGTTTGAGGCCAATCCAACGGCGCGATCGACAGTTATGCCCGATTTCGTGAAGTCGGTCCGAGCTGATCAGAATACTATTCCGAGCAAAACAATTGGATCAAGCAAAATGTGCTTCCAGCCACCATTCACTGTAGCATACGCAAGTTGTATTTTTAGTGGGTTTAATTGTGATTTGCAAGTTGTTTATTTTCCTTAATTTCCACCTTAATTTAGGGAGTATGTTTCCACCTTAATTTAGGGAGTATGTTTACTCTACCATAGTTAAGTTTTAAGTAGAGTTAAGTTAGTTTTATGTTTATATAAACCATGTAATATCATTGTGATAAATCAATCAAAATTTTTGGAAATACAAACTTCAAAAGAGTTTGGCTCTAGACTAGTTCGTTTCTCGCATCTTCGGTGCCGTAGTCTCTATTCCCCGTGGATCGATACCTTAAAGTGCTACAAACGACATGCCGTCATGATTGCGGTGTTGTGCACGTTGAGGGTAATTGACGTGCCGAGCCTAAAAAACTCGCACAATCAGTTTGGCGCCGTTGCCGGGGAGTAGTAAGATTGCCATCAGAGTTAGGATTTGGGCTAGGACTAGAGTTTTCTTCTTTCATCTTTTTATTTTTCTTTTGTTACTATTCTTTTTCTCTTTTCTTGTGATCTTGATCTCTTGGGCGTCGTTACTTGGAGTGAAGGAAACAATCAAGGAGAGTAAGATTTAGAAGACACAACCGTCAAGCTAGTGACGTTAAACGCGCCATTGGGGACCTCCCCAATCCTATCCCTCGTCAAGCTAGTGACGTAAAACAAGCCTATCCTTTAGTTCTGTTTTTATTATTTCAATAAATCACTCTTCCGGGCTGTCGTTTCTTGTTTGCTTGAGGACAAGCAAAAGGCAAGTCCGGGGGAATTGATAAGCGCATATTTTACCGTTTTAAAGTATTTATTTTTGTTAGTTTTATTTTGTCTTTGAGTCTTTTTAGTGTGTTTTAGTGCATTTTATGTCTCATAATTATTCATTTGTATTTTAGAAGTCCTAGAGAGTCTTTGTGGTATTTTATAATATTTTGTGTAATTTTATGTATTTGGGAGTTGCTTGGATCGAAGCAAAAGAAGAAACGTCTGAAGTTCGGAGATCGATGACAGACTTCCCACCGTTGGATTAATCTGAAATTTGGAGACAAGCTAGAGAAATGACTTAGCTTTAATTGAGAAGTGGTTTGAGGCCAATCCAACGGCGCGATCGACAGTTATGCCCGATTTCGTGAAGTCGGTCCGAGCTGATCAGAATACTATTCCGAGCAAAACAATTGGATCAAGCAAAATGTGCTTCCAGCCACCATTCACTGTAGCATACGCAAGTTGTATTTTTAGTGGGTTTAATTGTGATTTGCAAGTTGTTTATTTTCCTTAATTTCCACCTTAATTTAGGGAGTATGTTTCCACCTTAATTTAGGGAGTATGTTTACTCTACCATAGTTAAGTTTTAAGTAGAGTTAAGTTAGTTTTATGTTTATATAAACCATGTAATATCATTGTGATAAATCAATCAAAATTTTTGGAAATACAAACTTCAAAAGAGTTTGGCTCTAGACTAGTTCGTTTCTCGCATCTTCGGTGCCGTAGTCTCTATTCCCCGTGGATCGATACCTTAAAGTGCTACAAACGACATGCCGTCATGATTGCGGTGTTGTGCACGTTGAGGGTAATTGACGTGCCGAGCCTAAAAAACTCGCACAATCAGTTTGGCGCCGTTGCCGGGGAGTAGTAAGATTGCCATCAGAGTTAGGATTTGGGCTAGGACTAGAGTTTTCTTCTTTCATCTTTTTATTTTTCTTTTGTTACTATTCTTTTTCTCTTTTCTTGTGATCTTGATCTCTTGGGCGTCGTTACTTGGAGTGAAGGAAACAATCAAGGAGAGTAAGATTTAGAAGACACAACCGTCAAGCTAGTGACGTTAAACGCGCCATTGGGGACCTCCCCAATCCTATCCCTCGTCAAGCTAGTGACGTAAAACAAGCCTATCCTTTAGTTCTGTTTTTATTATTTCAATAAATCACTCTTCCGGGCTGTCGTTTCTTGTTTGCTTGAGGACAAGCAAAAGGCAAGTCCGGGGGAATTGATAAGCGCATATTTTACCGTTTTAAAGTATTTATTTTTGTTAGTTTTATTTTGTCTTTGAGTCTTTTTAGTGTGTTTTAGTGCATTTTATGTCTCATAATTATTCATTTGTATTTTAGAAGTCCTAGAGAGTCTTTGTGGTATTTTATAATATTTTGTGTAATTTTATGTATTTGGGAGTTGCTTGGATCGAAGCAAAAGAAGAAACGTCTGAAGTTCGGAGATCGATGACAGACTTCCCACCGTTGGATTAATCTGAAATTTGGAGACAAGCTAGAGAAATGACTTAGCTTTAATTGAGAAGTGGTTTGAGGCCAATCCAACGGCGCGATCGACAGTTATGCCCGATTTCGTGAAGTCGGTCCGAGCTGATCAGAATACTATTCCGAGCAAAACAATTGGATCAAGCAAAATGTGCTTCCAGCCACCATTCACTGTAGCATACGCAAGTTGTATTTTTAGTGGGTTTAATTGTGATTTGCAAGTTGTTTATTTTCCTTAATTTCCACCTTAATTTAGGGAGTATGTTTCCACCTTAATTTAGGGAGTATGTTTACTCTACCATAGTTAAGTTTTAAGTAGAGTTAAGTTAGTTTTATGTTTATATAAACCATGTAATATCATTGTGATAAATCAATCAAAATTTTTGGAAATACAAACTTCAAAAGAGTTTGGCTCTAGACTAGTTCGTTTCTCGCATCTTCGGTGCCGTAGTCTCTATTCCCCGTGGATCGATACCTTAAAGTGCTACAAACGACATGCCGTCATGATTGCGGTGTTGTGCACGTTGAGGGTAATTGACGTGCCGAGCCTAAAAAACTCGCACAATCACCTAGTCCAAAAATGGTTGGCGAAGTCCGAAGCTTCCATGGCCTTGCCGGCTTCTATCGGCGTTTCGTGAAGGATTTTAGCACCATAGCCGCCCCATTCACCGAAGTGATCAAGAAGGATGTCGGATTTAAATGGGCCGAAGCACAAGAAGCGGCATTCCAATACTTAAAAGAGAAGCTTACTAATGCACCCCTTTTAGCTTTGTCTAACTTTCTTAAAACGTTTGAAATCGAGTGCGATGCTTCTGGTGTAGGTATTAGAGCTGTTTTGATGCAAAACAAGAGACCCATTGCCTTTTTCAGTGAGAAGCTTGGAAGAGCTATGCTAAATTACCCGACTTACGACAAGGAGCTTTACGCGTTGGTCCGGGCTTTGCAAACATGGCAACACTACTTATGGCCGAAGGAGTTTGTGATTCACACCGACCACGAGTCACTCAAGCATTTGAAAGGCCAACAGAAACTCAACAAGAGGCATGCTCGGTGCGTTGAGTTCATAGAAACATTCCCTTACGTCATCAAGTACAAGCAAGGTAATGAAAATATTGTTGCGAATGCGTTATCCCGAAGGTACGTTTTACTCTCTACTTTGGAAGCTAAGTTGTTGGGCTTTGAACAACTTAAGGAGCTTTATGAGACCGATACTGATTTTGGAGAAGTGTATAAGGCTTGTGAAAAGTTTGCTTCAGGTCGCTACTATAGGCAAGACAGTTTCCTCTTCTTTGATAACCGTTTGTGTGTGCCTAATTGCTCCCTTCGAGATTTGTTTGTTAGGGAATCTCACGGAGGCGGTTTGATGGGGCATTTTTGAGTTGCCAAGACACTTCAAGTGATGCTAGATCACTTTCATTGGCCGCACATGAGGAGGGACGTAAAACGAATTTGCGGAAGGTGTGTCACTTGCAAACAGGCCAAGTCCAAGGTTCAACCGCATGGTTTGTATACCCCTTTACCCATTCCTACTCATCCTTGGAATGATATTTCTATGGATTTCGTGCTTGGTTTGCCTAGGACTAGAACTGGAAAGGATTCTATCTTTGTTGTGGTAGATAGATTTTCGAAAATGGCTCATTTCATTGCATGTCACAAGACGGACGATGCATCACATATAGCTGATTTGTTCTTTAGGGAGATAGTTCGTTTGCATGGGATGCCTAGAACTATTGTTTCGGATAGGGATACAAAATTTCTGAGCTACTTTTGGAAGACTCTTTGGTCTAAGCTAGGTACTAAGTTGCTGTTTTCAACCACTTGTCACCCACAAACCGATGGTCAAACGGAAGTAGTTAATCGAACCTTGTCCACTCTTTTGCGTGATTTGATTAAGAGGAACTTGAAAACTTGGGAAGATTGTTTACCACATGTTGAATTTGCATACAATCATTCCATTCATTCGGCTACAAAGTTTTCTCCTTTTCAAATTGTTTACGGCTTTAACCTGTTATCTCCTTTGGATCTAATCCCGTTGCTTTTGAGTGAAAGAGTTAGCATAGACAGGAAAAAGAAAGCTGACCTTGTCAAGCAGATCCATGAAAAAGCCCGGCTAAACATTGAGGAGAAGACCAAGCAATATGCAAGGAAAGCCAACAAAGGATGACGCAAACTCGTCTTCAACGTGGGCGACACAATGTGGCTTCACTTAAGGAAAGAATGGTTCCCGGAAGCAAGGAAATCAAAACTTATGCCAAGGATTGATGGTCCGTTCGAGATAGTACAACGGATCGGCGACAATGCTTACCGACTTGATCTTCAAGGTAAGTATAACGTGAATTCAAGCTTCAACGTTTCTGATTTAGTTCCCTTTGTGGCAGATGATGCGTATTTGAGGTCAAATCCTTTTCAAGAGGGAGGGGTTGATGCGAGCATGGAAAGCATCACAGAACTTGAGCTTGAACTAGAGCTTATTGTTGAGGATCTTTTGGATATTCCCGTTGGTCCCATGACCCGGGAAACGTCTCGAAGACTTAACGGAGCTGTTCGTAGTTTACTCGAGTACGTTTGGACCAAGCAAGACGATCATCATCCAAATCACGTTTTCAACATGATCATGGCTCAACATGGAGATTGAGGTTCGGCCCAAGGTGTAGGTTTGATGTACTCTTTTTACTACTTATGGTTTTGTCCCAATGGGTTTTTCATAAGGGGTTTTAATGAGGTATTAGGCTTACACCAACTTCTTCCATGGGCAAGAGCAATTTCGACCATGGGCATGCCAAGGGTCATTCTTCATAGTCAACAAGTCAAAGTAGTCAAAGTATTTGGTCCAAGTCTTTATTAGTCTTTACTACTTCCCTAGGCATAGTTTTCCATATTTTCTCTCTTGTTTTCCCCACTTATTTCTCTATATAAACTCATGTAATCTCTCATTTCAAATCATCAATCAAATATTTTTTCTTATTTTTAGAGAGCATTCTCTTTTGTTCCTTGTGAACTTTTCGATTTTCTTGGTGAGTTTTGCCAAGCGAATCATTCGGTGTTCTTCATCAACACTTAACGCAGCCATTCCTTATCCCGAGTTTGTAGATTTGTCTCTAAGTAAGTTTTGGGGATTAAGGTTTCATATACCTTAAGATCTAGCTCCGCGAGTTTATTAGCCAAGGAGTCCACCGCCTCGTTCGTTGGAATCGTCCTAAGTAAGTTTTGGGACTAAGGTTTAATATACCTTAGGATCTTGCTTCACGATTTTAAGGAGTCAAGGATTATCAAGCTACCGCCTCAAAGTGCCGAAATTGGGAAGAACGTATCAATTGTCTTGGAGCTTGTTTCAAGCCATACACACTATTTTGAAGCTTACAGGTTACTGTTCACGTGAATAGTGAATTCATGAATTGTGAAATTTTGTCGGCGACATCGGTTTGTCAACGGAGGTGTTCAAATACACGGTGATTCGCAAAAATAATCAGAAACGATGGGAGACGAAGATGGTTCGGCACACGATATCGGGAAATTTGACGGTACATATTATGCATTTTGGAGAATGCAAATCGAAGATTATCTGTACGGAAGGAAGCTTCATCAACCACTGAGCAAGAAGCCTGAGAAGATGGATCAGGAAGAGTGGGATCTCCTTGACAAACAGGTTCTGGGTTTTATTAGGTTAACACTGTCGAAAAACGTTGCTCACAACGTTGCGAAGGAGAAGACCACAGAAAGGCTCATGAAAGATCTCTCAGATATGTAGGAAAAACCTTCAACAAATAACAAGGTATTTCTCATGAAGAAACTCTTCCACTTGAAGATGGAAGAAGGTGGCCCTGTTGCAGCACATGTGAACGAGTTTAACACGATTGTCAACCAATTATCATCCGTTGAAATTGAGTTTGATGATGAAGTGCGAGCACTGATTTTGCTGGCATCTCTGAAAAATAGTTAGGAGCCAATTAGGGCAGCGGTTAGTAATTATGTGGGTACTCATAAGCTTAAATTTCATGATGTTCGAGATCGTATTCTTGCGAAAGAAGTTCGTAGGATAGACTATGGCGAAACATCAATGAGCTATGCTTTCAACGTGGAAAACAGAGGCAGAAACCAAGACAAAAACAACCGGAATAGAGGTAGATCAAAGTCAATGAATGGAAGAAGTCATTCCAAATTCAAGCAGCCTACTGAATGCTGGAATTGTGGAAAGACAAGCCACATTAAAAAGAATTGTTGGGCACCACCGAAGAAGGAAGATAACAAGGGAGGCGGAGCCAATGTAGTCACACATGAAATTGTTGATGCATTAATATAGGAGATCGATGCTTTGGCGATATTTACAGCTACGTCATGAGTTTCATTTTTTCTTGGAGAATCAACACACACTAACAATGCATCAACAATTTCATGTGTGACTGCATTGGCTCCGCCTCCCTTGTTGTCTTCCTTCTTCGGTGGTGCCCAACAATTCTTTTTGATGTGGCATGTCTTTCCACAATTCCATCATTCAGTAGGCTGCTTGAATTTGGAATGACTTCGTCCATTCCTTGACTTTGATCCGCCTCTATTCCGGTTGTTTCTGTCTTGGTTTATGCCTCTGTTTTTCACGTTGAAAGGAGAGCTCGTTGATGTTTCGCCAGAGTCTATCCTACGAACTTCTTCCGCAAGGATACGATCTCGAACATCATTAAATTTAAGCTTTTGAATACCCACATAATTACTAACCGCTGCCCTCATTGGCTCCCAACTATTTGGCAGAGATACCATCAAAATCAGTGTTCGCACTTCATCATCAAACTCAATTTCAACGGATGATAATTGGTTGACAATCGTGTTGAACTCGTTCACATGTGCTGCAACAGGGCCACCTTCTTCCATCTTCAAGTGGAAGAGTTTTTTCATGAAATACCTTGTTATTTGCTG
The DNA here is from genome assembly GCA_030161315.1 of Eutrema japonicum. Classification (NCBI taxonomy): domain Eukaryota; kingdom Viridiplantae; phylum Streptophyta; class Magnoliopsida; order Brassicales; family Brassicaceae; genus Eutrema; species Eutrema japonicum. The sequence continues at coordinate 14,593,197 of BSQW01000001.1, forward strand.
AAGGTTTCTCATACATATCCGAAAGAACTTTCATGAGCCCTTCCGTGGTCTTCTCCTTCCCAACGTTGTGAGCAACGTTTTTCGACAGTGTTAACCTAATAACAGTCAGAACCTGTCTGTCAAGGAGATCTCACTCTTCCTGATCCATCTTCTCAGGCTTCTTGCTCAGTGGTTGATGAAGCTTCCTTCCGTACAGATAACTTTTGATTTGCATTCTCCAAAATGCATAATATGTACCGTCAAATTTTTCGATACCGTGTGCCGAACCATCTTCGCCTCCCATCGTTTCTGATTATTTTGCGATTCACCGTGTATTTGAACACCTCCGTCGACAAACCGATGTCACCTACAAAATTTCACTATTCACGAATTCACTATTCATGTGAACAGTAACCTCGTATAAAATTTGACCGAAATTACCCAACATGCGCTGTGATACCAGTTGTTAGGAAATAACGCCAAATTTCCGATCGTCAAATTTTCGATAAATCAGAATGATGAAAACGATAAAACACACACAATTTGTTAACGGAGTTCGGCCAATATTACCTATGTCTCCGGACCTGCAACATATATTTTAGTATCAACCGAAAATTTTACACCATTCTCAATTCATACACGAACCCAAATACACTCATTACTCTTAATTTCTCACAAAAAAAAAAATTTCTAAAGAACATTTTTTTCTCTCTCTCAGGTTTCTTCTCTTCTTCTTGTTTTGGATTTTTTTTGAATTTTTGATGATTTTTGATTCTCATCTTACATGAGTATTTATAAAAGAGGTTTGTGTTTGGTGAGACACAATTCTTGACAAAAATGAAGCCTCCATTATTGACAAAATGAAACTTCATTTGTTGACAAAATTCCACCAACCAATGTTGACTAACAATATTTACACACAAGTTCTGTTAGTCACCTAACGGGAAAGATCTATCCAAAATTCCCAAGAGTCCTTAGAGATCTTCTCATATGAATTTACGATAAATGAACCAAAATATCAGATCTTCTGTTTACTACGATTGAAACATTATTGGATTTTGAAATTCAACGGATAAATATTAATGGATATTGTATGTGCTAGAATCTAGATCAAGGAATAAAGCAAACAGAGCTAGAAAGACAATTCAATTAAGAAAAACAAAGAAATCTTATCTAGATGAAGAGCGGCGCTTGCAAGTGGCTTCAATGGTGATAAAGCAGACGATGCAGAAGAAGAGAATGATAAGTCCGACTATGATTCCAAAAGTCACCACATCCATTTCTGAATATACTAAACAAGAAAAAAAAAAAAAAGATGATCCTTTTTTTTTGTTAACGTCTAAGAAAAAAAAGAAAAGATGATCCTTTTGGCCACGGATTTTAAGGTAGTAAAATAGTCTATCCAAGACGCCTCTCTCTCAGTGAGTAGTAAACCTGCTGGACTATCTAGAGGGTTCCTTATCGTGATATTGATTAATTTCATTTTTTCGATACAAACGAGGTCTAACTAGGTGTATAGTTTATTCATTAAATATTGAACTAGCTAGAATAATTAATGAGATTTTGAAAAGATTATTATAGTATTTTTAATCTAAAAAACTGGATGTTATTTTTATATAATTTCGTGATGACGATACTTACTTTTTGGCTATAATGTTATCTTTGAAAAAAAATATCAATCGAACAAAATTATTGGATATATAACAACAGTTCAGGCTATAAATATTATAAATGATATGGTGATGCAATTAATTTTTTTTTTTTTTTTTTTGGTATTTGAATCCAATATGATGATGCAATTAATTTTGTTCTTTTGCTTTTGGTAGAAAGTTTGATTCGTGTAGACCAGATATGGAGTCGTTGGCATTTCCGTGGAGCTGTTTTTGAGACATGACAGCCAAATTTGATTACGTATGAGGAAAATTTATCTTCTTCTATTTATCTTTTCTTCTATCTTTTTTTCTTTTTTTTAATAGAAGAAGATAATTTTTGCCCATACGCTATCAAGTTTGGCAAAACGATTTCTTTAGCATTTAAAAACTAATCACATGCTTTTCAATAATTCAAAGATTTTGGTATTGTATGACGGTGAATTATGTGCTGAAAAAGCAAACACATGAAATATATGTTTGACGGTGAATTCAAATAAAGTATCTAAATCAAGAAGATAAATATATGGCCTAATAATAGTCAGAATTTTGGTAATAAGACAAAGCTATTGAGTTTGTCTGCGTTTATGATTGCTAATCTTGCGGTATCAATCACGGGCATTAGATCAATGTTTGTGTTCTTTATTCCCCTTGGTGTTATTCCATTGCTTATGTCTAAGGTTGTCGAGATACAAAGATTTTTCGACAATGTTTATTGTTTAAATATAATGATTAATGCTTCTATCTTCTGCTTTTATGTTGTTCGCTTGGCTCTTGTAGCAGCAGATTTGTTAGTCATGTTGGTTTTATTATCTTTTGTAAACAATTCTTCATTTGTTGAAGAGTAGCTAATCTATGAAATCTGGTTTGTCTAATTTTTTTTTAAAAAGAGTATGTGTGCGTGAGTGTGTGATAAAACAAATAAAATATCACATGTTAGATTTTCTAATCCGTTTTTTTTTTTTGAAGTTGGAGGAGAGCAATATATATATATATATGGACAAAAACAGCTATGTATAGAGCTTTTGATGATACGATCAATCATATATAATTTTGTTTGGTCCACCATGTGGAAGCTATTACGCAAATGTGGCTCACAAGCAAGAAACCACTAGGACTCACATGCACAGTCGATATATATATATATATATATATATATATATATATATATATATGTTGCTTTTTATCACCAAAAGCTCGTTAAACAAAAGAAGAGAATGGGCACTAAGTTTGGAACCCGCTCACTGAGCATTGTAATGATCACTCTGCTTCTTTCTTTGGCTCCAAAACTTGAGGCCGAGCTCACAACGGTCGAACAAGCTCCAAACTCTGATGGCTCGATCAGTTTCCTGGTGATTGGAGATTGGGGAAGACGTGGACTTTACAACCAGTCCCAAGTTACCCTCCAGGTCTTTATTCACACACTATATATATGTGTACCAATGTTTGTTAGATATTATAAGATTTTTTTGATGGTAACATAGATGGGAAGAATCGGGGAGAAGATGGATATCGATTTTGTGGTATCGACAGGCGATAACATTTACGATAACGGGATGAAAAGCATCGACGATCCCGCCTTTCAACTCTCATTCACTAATATTTATACTTCTCCTAGCTTGCGAAAGCCATGGTATCTTGGTAATAATGTCCCCATTTCATTAAAAAAAAAAAGTAACTAATGTTAAACGAAAAAGAGAATAATAGATATGTCACTGTCCATTCTACTCAGTATTGGGGAATCACGACTATAGAGGTGATGTTGAAGCACAGTTGAGTCCTGTCCTCAGATCAATGGACAGCCGTTGGATTTGCATGAGGTCCTTCGTCGTAGACGCTGGTACTCTAGTCACATTAATTATTAGATATAGTCACATTAATGTTTATTATCATAATATGTTACATGTTTTTGTTACCTAACCATATATATTTGGCTCAAAAATTCGTGCAGAGATTGCAGAACTCTTCTTTGTCGACACAACTCCTTTTGTAGATGCATATTTCCTCAATCCACAAGGCCAAACTTACGACTGGAGAGGCGTATCACCGCGTGAATCCTATCTTCAAACCATCTTAACAGTAATTGAGAACACATACCATATATAGTAATTTGTATATATGGATTAATTAGCCTGACGGTGTTCACAACTCTCTCCAGAGCTGTGCTTATAGTTGAATGAAAAAAGCATTTGCCTCAAGCCCCTTAAATAATATAAATTTTTTGGGGCCCCTAATTCCTTGAAATCAATCTTAGTATAGTGGTTAATGCCACTTTTTGTTAGTCATTCCTTGATGAGTTCGATTTTCTCTATTGTTTAAGAGGAGTGTTTGTTATCTTAATTAGTTTTAACTTTTAAACTAAAATTTCAACAGTTCTAGTTATTTTTTCCTAAGAGCTACTAACATCTCAATCTATGATTTCAACTTTTATTCTCTTTATGCCACGATTTTAATTCTGTTTGGAATTGAGTTAGATTCGATTGATAGATTATGAAAGTTTGGTAAAAGAGCTCATAGACAAAAAAATATATTATGTAATAGATCCTTTTAAAAAAAAATTAAGGTTTTACCTTTCATTATAATTTTTTTTAATACTTTATCGTTTAAATTTAGATTATAATTATAACTAAAAAAGATTATGTATAACTTTTTTAAAATTCGCCTCAAGCTCCTAAAAGTTTTCGCACGTCACTGACTCTCTCAAGTACTAATTATTATGTGTAGGACTTGGAGATGCGTCTAATAGAATCAAGAGCAATGTGGAAAATTGTGGTGGGTCATCATGCCATCAAGAGTGCTTCCATTCATGGGAATACCAAAGAGCTTGAATCTCTCCTCTTACCCATCCTTGAGGTTCATTTTCTTCTTGCTCTTTTTAAATAGAGTTATGTCTCGATTATTTCAAACGTAATTTTTTAAAAAGCCAACTTGTGCGTTTGTGTTTCTGTTTATATGTGATTTTAAAAAAAAAGTATTTATGTTTATTTATTTTTTAAATATTTATGTTACTTAAACGTAAACATTTGTGTTTTCTCATTAAGCTAACTTTCTCTTTGACATTTTGCGTTTGCAACTAACAAATCATTTTTGTTTAAAATACTAAAAGTTGTAATTTCATTCGGAGAAAAAAAAACTAGCTAGTATAACATGTTAACTTCTTTTTTTTTGGGATTTTCCAGGCGAATAACGTTGATCTCTATGTGAACGGTCATGATCATTGTTTGCAACAAATCAGCACGTAACACCGAATATGGTTATATAGAATCTAAAGTTCCGTTTAGATAAAACGGCTAGTAAAAATAGAAAGCTATACTATTAAAACAGAAGTATTTTTAAAAATTGTTCTCAACCATTTTTTGTTTAAAAACAAAATTGAACATATTGCCAAATATGTATTAAATATGTTGTTAAACATTTATTAATTATAGTATAAAATTAAAAATTAAATATATTTGAATCAATAACATTCAAATTATTTCTTATTTCTTATTTCACATTTTTATATATTATAAAAAAACTTTATCCTGCAAGAACGCATAGATTTATAATATAGTTATTGTATTGTTTTGCAGTCCAATTCAGTTTATAACTAGTGGTGGTGGGTCAAAGGCATGGAGAGGCTATTACAATTGGACAACACCAGAGGATATGAAGTTCTTCTACGATGGGCAAGGTTTCATGTCGGTTAAGATCACCAGAACCGAAATGGGTATCGTTTTTTATGATGTCTCCGGCAATATTCTGCACAAGTGGGACACATCAAAAATGTTATACACGGATTTAGATTTCCCATTTTAACTAATTGTAAATCACACGAAAAATCAACTTGAATCAACTAAATTCTACATAGGCCTATGATTTAATATTATTGAGTGACTCCAAAAATTCAAAAAGAATCAAAAAAAAAAAAAATTGAGAGAAAACTTGATGTTCATCCAGAATTCCTGGAAATTAGCTGCGTGAGCCACTCTCCTCTTTTAGCTACCTGAAGTGGTCAAATTCCTGGATAATCGTTAATCATCTATTTATATCACAAGACAAATAAGATGCAACCTTGCCTTGCCGACTTAAATGTTTTTAATGAAATTTTTTGTATTATTTAAATTAAGATACTTGAAAAAAATCTAAATAGTTATCTAATTAAATATATAAAAGAGCGTTAGCTCTCTCCAAGTGCTTGCCACATCAGCGTTGGAGAGTGGTACATGTCCTTTGAAAAAAAACTCAATTCCCGTCGATTTTTTTTTTTTTGGGCAACTCGACTCCTCCTTTATCTATTACAATTCCAAACGAAAAATTTGAAGAGAACGCCTCGATTCATCTTCCACGTTTCTTCTCCTCTTCAATCTCTCTCTTAACTCCAATCTCTTTTGTAACTCTTATGTGAGATTACGTACACTCCTCATACGATTCCCAGGGGAAAACCCACACAAGTGACAGATAAATCCAAACAGAGAAGACGTGAGTTGGAGTAGATTCTCAATTGATAAGGCCGAAATCCCAAACATCGCTCCTAAGTCCGAAATCTAATCTTCTCCTCCGACATCACTTACTATCCTTCTCCTAAATTTAGTTTTTCCGTAGATGAAATCTTTGTGGGATTTCTTTGTTGTTGCCTTTGAAGCTGCATACAATTCAGTGGAAAATGATTGCAACTACTACCACATGATTAGGTAAACATCAAAATTTGTGTTTAATGTTCACATGCTTATGCTTCAGCCTTTTTTACTTATCAATTGTATCTAATTTCCTCTCTACATAAATCTTAAAATTTCCCATCGTCTCCGTAGAAAACTCTTATGCTTTTCATATTATTTTTTTATGTTTTTGTTTTGTTTTTAATCCTTAAATTTGAAGGCAAGAGCATAAGAGAGTTAATAAAGGCATGGTGAAGCATATGGCTTCATTTGGCTGCGATGTACACGATTGGTTTTGATGAAAATGATTTGTAGAATTTTTAAAACATGATTTTGATAATTGTTATTATACTTTAACATACGATAACTCAGTTTTTTCCTTTATGTTTGTCTTTCAACTTAGAAGGAAACTGTGCTTCTCGAAACAATAAAGCAAAATACGAAATCTGAAGCTTCAAAGACAGAGGCCTTATTTGGGAGTGAGTTGCCAGCTACATAATCAAGCGACTGAATTTAAACTCTGACGCAATTAGGTAACCCATATCTTTGGCTTTGTCTTATAATCAGATGTTTTCTACAAATGTGTGTTTTACCGTATGTAGTAATAGAGCTGTCAAGCGGGTCCGACCCGTCCCGCTAGATCCGCTCCGCGCAGATTACATGTTTTTTTTGACCCGCCACGCTTGACTCATTAACAAAAATTGTTCGATCCGCACCCGTCCCGTTTGAACCCGCGGGTAACCCGCAAATATTTTTAAAAAAAAAAATTAGTAAAAAAATATATTTAATAAAATAAATTCCACATGAAAAAAACATAAATACACAAGTTTATGAAAAAATAAACAAAAAAATTAATTAATTTATATGTATTACAAAAAAAATCAGTTAACAAAAATATATATATATATATATATTACAAAATATTTCAACATTTTGATAGTATTTAGTAAATATTTTTTTTTTTTGTTAATTGCGGGTAACCCGCGAGATCCGCGGGAAAAAATTACCGACTCACACCCGCTCCGTTTTTTGGTATTTTGAAAATTCTCGATCCGCATCAGTCCACGACGGATCAAAACCCACGTGACCCACCGATAAACACTCAAATTGACAGCCCTATGTAGTAGGTGCTATAAAGTATAACTTATGAGTCTTCTTTGCTTTTACCAACCATTATTAGTAATAGATGCTACAATGCTAGAAGTTTTGAGATTCATGTGAAAAGAGAATCGCTCTCGAGAAAAGATGCCACACATAATGGACACATATGTTTATATCAGATTCGTTTCCATATATGATCTAATCATTTTATAGGAAGTTATATGTTTAGATGGAGATCTTTGCAAGATCTATATCAATATATTTTGCAATAATATTTAGATAAATTAACAATTTGACCCTGCGAATAGACTGATTCTAAATTTGTAAACGCCATTTTAGATAAATATGGTTACACTTTGACCAAAATAGATTACTAATCAAATAACTCACCTACTGATTAAACACGTGGTCCATGTTTCCATAAACGCACCGTTTTACCTGTCAATTCCCAATGCTCTCTCTCAGACCTTTATAAAACTCCTCTCTCTCTCTCACTTGGAATCAAAGAAGGATCTTTGCTTTTCCGACAATGGCGGCTACTACATTGTACAAGTCTTGTCTTCTTCAACCCAAGTCCGGCTCCACCACTCGCCTAAACCCTTCTCTCATTAAGCCCCTTTCGAATCCGACCAGTAAGTCTCGCTGATCTCGGTTTCACGATAAGAGGCGTTATTCGAATCAAGGGTTTCGATTATTCACCTCTTCTTTTTCTTCGCTGTGATAGGAGTTTCGGTTTTTGGGAAGAGTCGTACAGATGTCCTTGCGAAAGCTTCGATTGAAATGGCGGAATCGAACTCGCCACCTTTCGCTGTTGTGAGTTCCTCTAAGCCGAACGGTCCCATCATCGTGATTGATAATTACGACAGCTTCACCTACAATCTCTGCCAGGTTTGATTTCGAAACAGATTTTGATTTGAATCTGTTTGTGGTAATTGGAGAATTTTAAAGTTTTGGTTTTGCTCAACCAAGTCTCATTAGATTAGGGTCCTGGTTAATTGGAAGTCCTTAATATTTATAGGAATGTGTTCAAGTATGCATAGTAGTTAATTGCTGGAATCTCACTATTTCACAATCCAATCTTCGTTCGACATGCTAATAGACAAAACTATGTAATGTAGATGGATTCTCTCTTGTTATGTCGCCGTCGAATCTTATTGTCGAAAGCCTTCACTTCTCTGGAGAATAGTGTTTTTTTTTTTTTTTTTTTGTATGTAGAAAGCTCATGTTTGTCGTTGCAAGGAGTAGTTCTTGATCCAGCAAAAGCTAATACATCAATTCTTTGCTTCCTGTAGTTTTTAACTTTAGATTGATTATTCTTGGTTGTATTAACTCGCTGTCTCGTGAAATTTTGACTGCTCTGGATATCTCACATAACTCATAGATCCCTAATATACATTTTGATCATGTCTCACTTCTAGCTCCTCCACACATAATCGTGTGAAGTGCATTTTATTTGTCTTTACCGTTGTCATGATATGTTTTCTTGTGCTTTATGATAAACAACATTTTTTTTCTGTATACCCATCTTTTTCCATAGTATATGGGAGAGCTAGGATGCCATTTTGAAGTTTACCGCAATGATGAACTTACAGTAGAGGAGCTCAAAAGGTGGGAAGAAACCATATGTATACTCTTTAAAACGTAATCTTCGCTATTCAAGGGGTGTTGATTCCTTTATTATGCTTTCCTTTTTCCAGTAAAAATCCAAGAGGGGTGCTGATTTCTCCTGGGCCTGGTAAATATTTAAGCCTCAGACTGTGTGGTGTATCTTTTAACATTCTTGTAGCGAAGAAAAAGAATATAACAGCTTCCTTAAAATTGATAGGTACCCCTCAAGACTCTGGGATTTCCTTGCAAACTGTTTTGGAACTCGGACCACGTGTTCCTTTATTTGGAGTATGTATGGGTTTGCAGTGTATGGGAGAAGCATTTGGAGGTTAATTGCATAACGAAAAAAAGACATCTAATTTGCCCTTATTATTGTTCTAACATGGTTGTATACTTTATTTAATGGATCCTCAACTATAATGCACTTTTGTATGAACTTTGGTTGTAGGAAAGATCGTGCGATCACCATTTGGTGTTATGCATGGGAAAAGCTCAATGGTTTACTATGATGAGAAAGGAGAAGAAGGTTTATTCTCTGGATTATCTAAGTATGAATCAGGTTTTTTCAATGAGTTCTATTATATGTTTCTGTGAAAACCACAATCATAAGTCCGTAAATTTGTACTCTTGTTGGTCTTTCTTTTTCAGCCCGTTCCTTGTAGGTAGATATCACAGCCTCGTGATCGAAAAAGATACATTTCCCAGTGATGAACTCGAGGTTACTGCGTGGACAGACGATGGTTTGGTTATGGCAGCCCGACACAGGAAGTACAAGCATATACAGGTAAAAACCCCACTCAAGTGTTTCATGTTTCTTCTTGCCGCCTCCATTAAAAACAGGACTCTAAAACTCTTGTAAAAATGGTTCACAGGGAGTTCAATTTCATCCGGAGAGTATTATAACAACTGAAGGCAAGACAATCGTCCGCAACTTCATCAAACTTGTAGAGAAAAAGGAGGCTGAGAACTTGACATAGGCTTGCCTGAATGAGAAAATCAGCTGTGTACGATTAGTGCTTCCCTGTAATAAAGTTTGCCAATGCAAAATGCTCCTTGTCATCTTCCCATTGTTTCTATCATAAAGTTTCGATTTAGTCCTCCATTTTTTTAGTTTGTCAAATTTCGAGAACGGAAAACTATGTGATTGACACGTTCAACGAAAAAATTGGCAGTGTGCATTTCAATTTAATCCAGATTCAGTTCGGTTTGGTTAATCTGATTGTCAAATTTGCATTGAGATCACTGATGCAACCTCTTTAGCAATGTTCGTCGGAGGATCGGCCTTACTTGCTTGAAGTTCTGGATATGCCTTGGTTACAATTACCATCATAGAGACCTGCGAACTAAAATGGATCAGATTTGGTTTTGGAACGGTTTGTTAAAATAGTACCCAAGTTAGTTTAATGTTTTAACAATTAGTGTATTCAGATTTCAGAGCAAGGAAATTCGATTGAGCAAAAAAAATCACATATTGGTATGAGTCTTTGGATAAAGAAACAAACAACAAAAAAAAGGATCAAGGCTTCTGCAGAATGTGGTCGGCAACGAGCACACTCTTCAGTCGATGGTGAGACGATGTGCCAAGTCAGTGTGCAGTGCATGACCCGCCTGCATTTGAGAGAGACATAAACGCATTCTATTAGCAAAACCGGTTTCTCTTTAGATGTCAAGAAAACTAGAAGATGTTTTAAAGTAGCATTTGCCTTAAATGCGACTATGTGAGCCACAGGGAGTCCTCCATTTCCGCCTCGTGCTACAAGGGAGAGGTCACCTATAAGGTCCAGGATCTTATGTCGACATGCTTCATTGTCAAACCGCAGAGGAGGGTTCATCCATCCATGCTCGGCGCTGCATTAGAGACGGTTTCAGTTGAATATTTTGCCTATTAGTCTATAACCAGAGTCTTTAGCATGCAAGTTTCTTTACCTACAAACGATAGCGTTATCCAGGGAACCTCCTTTAATGAGGCCAGCTTCACGCATTCTCTCCACCTGCAAAAAAAAAAAACAGATGGTTGAAGAAGGAACACCATTTACTGATTTTAAAGCTCCTAAACAACAATGATGGGACAAACCTCTTCATAGACACAAAAGGTTCTCGATGGTGCGATATCCTTTGCATAGGAAGATTCGTGTAGAGGTTTCCAAGAAAACCACTGGCAGCCTATAGCAGGCACCTGTAAGTAAAAGAAGTTCATCATAAACCCCACACCTAGCCAATACGTTGTGGACAAGCAGGAAAGAAGTTTGTTTTCTTCTGTGTTCTTAAAATGCCATTTGACTGAACCTGTGGGAAGTCGATACCACAAGTGATGCGAGTCTCTAGAGCGGGAAATGCAGCTACAAAAGAATCGTTCTTCCAAACGTGCACAGGCTTGTTCAGATGTGCTACCATCTTCTCCACACTTTCACCAACATGGTTTTGAGCCACGTTTATGCCCACTTCTTCAATCGCATCAACCCATTCTTTAGCTGATCCATCCAAAATAGGGACCTGTCACTTGGTTAGTGTTGCCTACATTCATCACATCACCAATGACCAAGGAAAATCCAATCAAACCATTCGAAAGTACCACACAAATCGACAATACGGGCCATTGATTCAGCAAGTGGTTACTCGAAATGTATGTATTCAGGAAACAAACTACATGGTTGAGTTTTCTGGAAACAAACCTCGACTTCCCGATCATCTGCACATTCGCTCTCGATTCGAATCCTGCAATTATCAACGCCCTTGGCTTCAAGAGCTGACAACAAGTGTTCAACGGTTCGGATTTTGAGCCCGTCTTTCAACAGTGTAGTGCAAAGAGGCGATTCCTGAGCAAATTCAATCGACGCGGGGATGGATCTGGACCGAAACTCGAAGCATCTCCCAGCTCCGGCGATCTCCGGAAGTAGCTTCACCGTCGAAAGCTTACCGGAATGCAGAGACTTCCCTTTCACCTCCACACATCCCGCGAGTGTTTGCTGTAATCGTCCACTCTAGTATAGAATCCCAAGAAGAAGAAAAAAAAAACAATCATAATGATTCCAATGGGCATGATCAGGTCGTATACATACATATATATGTGCATGAGAGAGAAGGTTACTGGATTCAGGGAGACTGTCGACGACGCGGCGGAGGAAAGGGAGGATAATCGCATCCAAGAGATGAGAGTAGAGTTCTTGGCTTTGACGGCGACGGAGAGGCTCATTGATTCGAATCAAGCTAACTTAAGTTGAGATTCACGATTTTTTTCTTTTTTAATTGAACGTAAAATTTATTCAAAAAAAAAAAAAAATATCGTTTTTACTTCAATTTTTACTTCAAGTGCTTTGTCTATTTGAAAATCTAAATCTACTTATGTACTCCTTAATGCGAATCAAATTTGAAGAGCTTCTTCGAAGTTACGATCTTCACGAATCGAAAATAATGCTTATCAATGAATTTGATGAGTCGAGAAGAAGAGGTGGGAGTTTCACCATGACGGCGAGCGTTCCATTTTTTTCATAGGCAATGAATTGACGCTTGAAAGATGTATCTTGTTAAAAACAGAGTGATTCGCCTAAGTCTTATATCATATATGAGAAGGAGAATGCTTTGCCAATATGTTGTGAATCGGTTTTTTGAGTAAACCTTCCGCTAATTGTGTCCAAGTCGCAGCTGAAAAATCGCAAGAGAAAAACAGATATTGTCTCGTCTCCATTGGAGTTTTGCAGAAGACGCAGTTAACATTAGCACCCACGTTCCAATTTACCATACGATCTCACGTTGATAAGTGATTGTGAATCGCTAACTAGCCATGGGCATTCAGGTCGGTTTCGGGTCTTTAGGGTATAAGGATTTTGGATCCATTTAGGAACCGATAGAGTTTTTGGTCGGTTCCGGTTCGGTTCCAATCGATTTCGGGTCGGTTCGGTTCGGTTCCGAGATTCAAGAATCGGTAAAACCCCAAAAAATTCAGATCATAATCGGTTTGGGTATTTATTACCCAAAAATATACCCGAAAATTAGGAAACAAAACTAAATAAAATATACCGAAATGTCTAAAATATATCCGAAAACCCCAAAAATTAAAATATATATATATATACCCAAAATTCCTAAAATATACCCAAAACCCCAAAAAAAACTAAAAAAATATATCCGTGAATCCAAAAATATACCTTAAATATCCTAAAAATTAACTAATATTTATGGATATATAATTATATTTTGGATATTTCGGGTACCCGATCAGTTCTCGGTTCGGTTCCGATTCCGGTTCTTCAGGTTTAAGAGTTTAAGATCCATCGGGTATTTTTATAGATTTGGTTCGGGTTCGATACCTCCTAATCGGTTCGGTTCCGGTTCGGTTCTTTGATTTCTGGTATTTTGAAAACTCCGTACAAGCGTACAAGGTCTTGTGCTTGAATGAGCTACAGCAGCCAATGTTTGGATTTATGCATGTCAATTAGATTTAGAGCTAATGACTGAAACTCTCGGCTCGGCCCTAAAATAAATAGGATTAGGGTTTAGATATCTAATTCTGAAAATATTTGTGACTTTTAGACAAGAATCGTTTGGACTAAGGTTTTTTCGAGGTTAACCTGACCGCACTTGTGCTAGTCCAAGTCTTCAAATTATTATAGTTGCTTGCCAAAACCCAACTTATTTGGGCGTTTTGGATATCTCGTCGATTCTTGATATTTTTTATGTCGTCCAATTTATTTTTTTTTACATAAATATATATTGTTATTGAAAAAAAAAATTCCATTCTTAAAGGAGTTATATTTTTTTTTTTTTTTGTGCAACCTAAAGGGGTTATCTTATCTCTTTCATTACTACAAGGGGGAACAAAAAGCGTTGAAGTCAGTAGGACGAACAAATGATTCGCCCCTCCCAACTCATAAGCAACAACGCCCCATGTCTTTCTTTTATTTTTTTTTCAACTATAGAAAACAATTATTTACTAGATATTTGATCCACAATGCTACTAGATAATTCGAATATTATAAAATCAAAAATACATAAAAATTGAATATATTCATTATTAGGGAAACTTTTAAATTTTTGACTATGATCAAATAAAGAAACGAATGTTCTGAGAGCAAAAAAAATTGTAGAAATGAATGTTAAATTATAAGAGCATAAATGAATGGCATGTGTTTTGAAATGGTACAAGATTAAACTTATATACACAGTTCCATTAAAAAAAACATTCCTATAAATCCCTCTTCAGAAGGACACATAAGTGTTCTCTTTTTTTAGGTAAATATTATTTTCTTTATTTTAATTTTACAAATAATATATAGGAGATTCCTTTATTGAGTATATATATATATATATATATATATATATATATAAATGCAAATTCTTCCATGCATGTGGTATATTTGAATTTATTGTAATATGGAAGAAAAGTAAATCAAAGCCCTATATTGTTGGAACCCATATATTTTAGTATGTTATAATCCTATAAGAAAAAATAATTTATAAACATTAGTAGATATGCGTTGTGAAATAATGATAGGATGGGCAGATATTAAGGAGTGGTATTAGGAGGAACAAAAGTCTCTACACTCCACTCGCATTGTTTGATTCTTCAAGGCATAGCAAAGAAGTGGCACATGGGTGCACCCAGCAGCTGTCTTCATTGCTTCCCTTTTTCCCCTTTTAATTTCTCCTTTCAAATTAATCGGTGACGTTAAAGAAATTAGTGACGTTGCACTTCAAAAACTATTTAGTACATACAACGGTAACAAATTAGCGGTAAGAAAAGCCAATGACGCAAGAGTATTAAATGTAGTTTTACCATTTTTACCACCTTTTTACCATCTCAAAGTAGATGTCTCCGTACGAGTGTATTTAATGTTTAGTCGGTTTAGTATGGTTCAAACTAGGTATGGGCGTTTGTAACCATACCTGATATCCAAATCCGAATCTGATCCGAAGTAGTGGGTTTGGATCGGATACGGATCCTCTAAAATATCCGAATGGGGCTCGATGTTTAGTATTTCGGATATTGGGTCGGGATCGGATATAAACCGAAATCCGAAGTAAATTCGAACAAATTCGAAGTTTTTTTTTTATATTTGCAATTTGTGACTTGTAAACGTTTGTTGAATTATGTTGAACTATTTCGGGTTTTTATCATATTGTGGATAAAAATATATGAACATATTCAAACTTACCTGAACTCATAGTTACTTCAGTTACAAAATACCCGATGTAACTGGATCCAATATGTTATTCGGGTAAGGGTGAATTCTAATCAGTTTACTAAACCATAACTGAACCCGATAAATCCCCAACTAAACCCGACCCGATGATTTAAAATACCCGAATGGATTTCTGATCCTAAACCCGAAAATCCAATCCAAACCCGAATGGATACCCGAACGTTTAGGCCTAGTTCGAACTATAGTTCGCAGGCGAATTAGGGTGTTTTGGCTTCGCTGCATGTTGTTTGTATGAAAATTTGAATATTTTGTCAATTCTCTCATATATGTTTCCGACGAAGAGTTGTCCATGTATTACAGTTGGTTTGGTAGTCAGAAAATCGCCCCAACCAAATTCAAAATATATATTTTTAAATTATTAAATTATTCTGAGTTTTGGACCCAATGTATTGATATTTCACAGCAATATCTTTGGAAAAATCAATTGAGTGTTACTTTAAAAATTTAAACCTACAATAATCTCTATAATATTATTTAAGAAGACGTTTTTAAAAATGAACTTTGATTTGTAAGTTATTACATAAAATACCATTACAAATACCAAAAAATAATTGAAATAGGAAATGATATAATAGTTTTTTAAAATTAATGATTAGAATATGAAAAGTATATATTTTGCATTAAAGAGTTTATTTATTATTTCATTTTTAATTATTTCTAATACTATATATTTTAAAATAATAATCAATTCATATATATTCAAAGAAACAAAAATCTATTCAAAATCTTGCTATATTCTTTACTATAATTTATTATATTTTATTTAAATATATATCAAAACAAAAGTTGAAAAATATTTTACTAATTTTATAAAGAAAACTATTTTTTTAAGAGTTCGTAAACTAACCACATAAACTAAAGTCATTTAACGGTGCATATTAGAGTTAAGTTTTCAAGATTATAAGTTTTTATGGGTTAGCCCGAATAATATTTTAGTTCACTGTAAATAGGGTTAAATAGATAAATTATTATAATTTGACAGCTTTATCTATAATCATTAGTTAGCTATATTGTAAAATTCAAATAAAAGTAATTTTCTTAAATTTTAAAATAATTTATTTACAAAAAAATTACTTCACACTATAATTAACGTGAATTAAATCCTAATAAATCAACATTTAATCGACAGGTCAAGTTAGAGTGGAAGCAAGCATGTGAGTACGGAATACTAATTAAATAAAATATCGTTTAAGTAAGATTGCAGATTTTCCGAGTGGGGAATATCAAATTGTATCGTCTGCTTAATTTATACTACTTCTTACTTCTGGGAAAAAACGACAAAAGTATTATTTTTATTTTTCTGTAAAAATGAAGAAAGGTTTCAGACATTATCCTGTTTTTATATATAATTGTATTATTTATTAACTCCATCTTCGTTTTTTTATATTTTAAACATTTAACATCATTTATTATTATTAACTAGATAAGTACTCGCATATATGCGGGTTTGTAATTTAATATTTTATAACCCGCTAAAAAAAATTAAAAACGAAAAAAAAACAAAATTAGATCACCCGTGAAAAATATATAATACATAAATTTAGAAACAAAGTTTACGATGAAATAAATATATATCTTGAAAGAAAAATTTGGTGAATAGATGTAGTAAATAGCTTTGGATACGTTTATTGGAAATTTTATTTTTTGGTGTGTAATGAACACACTACCAAATTGTGGTTTATATAGAGGTGAGAAATTATAATTATTTTCCTTTCATGATTAATTTTCTTAATCTAAATGAAAAAACTAAATAATGTTTTTTTCTTTTTTATATTAATTTTACCTTTTAGGATAAATTATTTTTTTAATTTTTTTTAATAACTTTACCTTTTAAGATTATAAATCGTTTATTAAATTTTCATAATATTTGAGTTTTTTTATTAATCAATTTTAAAGTTATAAATCGGTTATTAATTGATTTGAGTAACTTTACATTCAGTTTTATATTATAAAATTTCCTTATTTTAAACTGAAATATTATTTCTTTATTTTATAAAAATTGGCTATTGTTCATTTTCTTTTTATAATTGTTATCTATTGTTTAATTTCCTTATTATAATCTGAAATATAGTTTTTCCTTTTTTTAAGAAAAAAAAATTTGGTTTTTGCAGTTATAGTTTTGCGTCGAGAGTAGAGGCCAGAGCTCTTAGATCAACACGACGATCTATATTTTGATTAAGGAATTAGAATTCATTTTCCTTAAAATAAATTTCTCGAATACTTAACAATAGGGTTAAAACCATATTGTTAAAAGAAAGTTAGTAACAAATATATACCAATTATGTTAGAGGAAATTATGCTCCTGCATGATAACCCACGTTATAGCTTAACGTGATATGCGAGAAAATAATAAAATTGATTTATGATCCTGCATGACAACCCGCGTAATTATGATCCATAGAATTAAATTCTAAATTAAGATCCCATTAAGTTATCCACAAATAACGTTTTAAGATTCGCAATTAAAATTTTGAAAATTGATTCATATTATTCATAAGTATGATAAATCACTCTAAATAAATGATATGGTTCCAAAAAACAGAATTTATATTATATTATATATAGTTTCTGTTTTTTCTCTAACTTTACTTTTTTCTATTTTATTAGTTTCCATTTAAATAAACATAATTAATTTTTTCCTTTATGAAATATATAAGAATAGAAAAGTTTATATTATTACTTTGACACATGTCACGATAAAAAATAACGATGACACATGTCACAATATGGGGAGTTATAATTATCCTACGTATCACATCCACGTTGAGATATTCATATTTATATAATAAGATATTTTCATTGATGATCAAATTTTGTTTTCCATTTTTTTTTCACGGGTTATAAAATATTAAATTACAAATCCGCATATATACGGGTACTTATCTAGTACTTAAAAAAGACAAGTCCCCGCATATATTCGGGTTTATAATTTAATATTTTATAACCCGTGAAAAAAAATTAAAGACGATAAAATTGAAAATAACTTATACAAAAATTTAGAAACAAAGTTTACAATGAAATAAATATATACATTGAAAGAAAAATTTGGTGAAAAGATGCAGTAAATAGTTTTGTATACGATTATTGGACTTTGTTTTTTGTAATTGATATATTACCAAATTATGGTTTATATAGAAGTGAGAAATTAAAATTCTTTTTGTTTTATGATTAATTTTCTTAATCTAAATGAAAAACTAAGAAATATTTTTTCCTTACTATATTAATCTTGCCTTTTAGGATAAATTATAAATTAAAACTGATTTCTTAATATTTAATTTAATTCATTTGTTTAAAAAAAAAAAATTGACACATGTCAATATCTAAATTAACCGTGATAAATACCACGATCTCGTGAGTGATAATTATCCTACGTGTCACACTCACTCAGATTGAGAGATCTAGCTTTATATAATACAATATATATATTTTAGTAAATTTAACTTTTAGAATTATGAATGTGAAATTGAGAAGCTATCAATTTGGTTATCTAGAGGTGAGGAATGTGAATTTATTTTCTTTTTAGTATTGTATTCCATTTTAAGTTTGGGTTTTTTTAAAGAATTACTAATTGTTATTTCCCTTTTTAAAACTTTAATTTTATTATTATTGTAATCTATTGTTTAATTTCATTGTTCTAAACTGAAATATATTTTTTAAATAAAAGTTGTCCTTTTTTTAGGATTGTTATCTATTATTTAATTTATTTATTCTAAACTAAAATATGGTTTTTTTAACTTTGGCTTTTATTTATAATTTTTGTTTAATCTTTTAATTTTAGAGTATATTTATAATTTTTCTTTTCTATGTTTGATCGTGGTTGTAGATTATAAATTTTTAAGTTTTTTTTGTCATTTTCCTTTATTATAAGTTTTCCTTACTTATACTTGCTTTTTTTGTAAGATTGCCTTTTTTAGTTTACATTTTTTAAATATTTACTTTAATTCATTTTTACTAAAATTACATTTTTTAGTTTAACCTTTTTTAATATTTACTTTAATTTATTTTTACTTTTTTTTATTAAATTGACACATGTCAAGATCTAAACTAACAACCATGACAAATGTCACAATCTCGTGAGTTATAATTATCATACGTGTCGCGTTCACGTCAAGGGATCCTGCTTTATATAAGTTTTCTTTTGTCATTTTCCTTTATTATAAGTTTTTCTTAATTATACTTGTTTCTTTTTTAAGATTGTCTTTTTTAGTTAACATTTTTTAAATATTTACTTTAATTCATTTTTACTAAAATTACATTTTTATGTTTAATCTTTTTTAATATTTACTTTAATTTATTTTTATTTTTTTATTAAATTGACACATGTCAAGATCTAAACTAACAACCGTGACAAATGTCACAATCTCTTGAGTTATAATTATCATACGTGTCGTGCTCACGTCGAGAGATCATGCTTTATATAATAAGATATAATAATACAAATTGAAGCCGATGTCGATTTATTTTATTTAAACTGAACCCTCACTTTTGTGGAAAGAACAATTCAGTTTCGACTTATAATCTAAAGCTCATCTGAGTTCTGAAGTTCCGCTATGCCGTCTTCTTGTATAATACGGTTATAATACTCTTTTTCTTTTTACTCTACAGACTACAGTAATAATACTTAAAAAAATTATTCATTTACTTTTAGCTTTTTGTTCTTTTAAATTTTGAAATTAATTTAAAATTATGTGTTAGAAATCTGTATTAAAAAAAATGCAAGTGACCTAATGTATTATATGCCATTCGTCTCATGGTCAATCGAGACTTTGAGATGAAAACTCAGATGTTAGAATGATATCAAAATTCATATTGGTCTAAGTATGGGATATGTGTTTTCGGTCCAAAAGAAATTGGATTCAGTACAATACTTTCTTTTAAAATATATATAATTTTATTGATAAATGATATGTATAAAAACTTGCATGTCTTAGAATACGTGTTCTAGATGACCATATATGTTGATATATTTTTTGTATAAACGACCGATGAAACAAAAAAAACTGAGTAACTTATTGCTCATGTTCTTTGAAAATAGCATCAATTTCACGCATGTTGTTAATAAATAACATGTTATTTTATCTGGTGACATTATTTTATATGACATCACGATAGCATTTGTTTAGTTTATGTGTGAAAAAACACTATTGAAAAATATACGATGAAATAGAATAAAGAGATAGAAAAAATATAACTAAAGTATTTGAACTCTCCATCTATATAACTTGCATTTAACCACTGCACTAGGATAACTTCAACACTTTTGGGGGTCTTAAAATCTACCAAATGTTTTATTGTCAAGTAACACGCCTCTGCGTCTATTACAGTTATGAATATGATCGTATCTTTATTTTTTTTTTTTGAAATCCGGAAGTAATTCCAGATTTATGGAGAGGCCCAGACTAATCCTCATTTAATTCGGCCCTGAATCCTTTTTCATGCAATCCGAAGACTTTGGATTTTAAAACATGACCAGATAGCCAACGAGAATCGAAGGCGGAGGGAGACGACCACATAGCCAGTCCAACACCACTCGACCAACACCCGTTGGTTTCGTATCTTTATTCCTAACTTACGGCTGATAATCTTGAGTGATCTCTAAGAATATGATTCTAAATATTAGTAAAATAGCTGTCACAGTTCATATACTTTTCTTATCGTGGCCCATTGATTTTTTTACAAAGGGATAGACCTTACTTGAGAAAAAAGAGAAGAAGCATTATCCCTCGAAAAAGGAAAAAAGGGAAACAAAATATTTGGGACATCGAACATTTTTCCTCTTTTCACGCGCAAAGCATCTAAATCTAATCTTCACTAATTACACATTTTTCTTACTAATAATCAGACAATTGACCACGTCAACATAATAACTACTACTATCTACCTATATTTTTATCATCAAAAGTTAAATACATCCGGGAGATTAATTATGGGTTAAGTGGGGCATTATAAGTGGGTTGTGTCACTCTTACCCGGAAAATTAATCTGAGCCTTTGGACTTGGGATTACTCCCGGAGACCGAAAGGCATAAAAAAAAAAAAAAAAAAAGTTAAATACATCTCACAATATACCATATAAATTGCTTATAATATGTAGAAGTTACATAAAAATAAATTCGAATGGTGTTGTTTCTCTTTTCTCTAAATTATCTTTTGGAAAAAAGGAATGTACTTAAAAAGAGAATTTGTGTTTAGTCTTAATGACACGTAAAACACTTTATAAATAAAACAAAAATCCACGATAAAGCCTCCCAATAAAATTCTTTGACGTTCAGATATAGTAATAATTAAAAGGTCAAATATAAATTCAACTAAAATCTCCTTCTACCATTTTTTTGATTTATTACATATACTATTAATGAAAATTTGATTTATTTATAGTTAAACACCATAAAGGTAAAATAAAATAAAAATAAATAAATGTTTAGGAGATACAGTAAGCGACTATATAAAAACAGTAGAAAACATAGTACTAATCTTACTTAGTTTATTGATTAATCTGAAAAGTAGCATGTTCGAACTTTAGTGGGTATTAAAAAGAGATGATGGATTAATTAACATAATCTTGCGTCATCCTATCGCTGTCTTGTCAATCTAATAGAGATAGAGAGAAACAACTGTAACAGCATTTAAATCTCTTTTCTCTAATTTTCATTCTCAAAAAAAGAAAACGAAAGAGTTCTCAACTCTCTCTCTCTGTCTCTCTCTCTCTGTCTCTCTCTCTCTAGGTTAGCATCATTCTCTCCTCGTGTCTGAAAAAACCAGCCTGAGCATTTGGATCCCAAGAACTCTTTTTATCTTCGTCTCTGTCTCGAAATCTGCATTATTCAGCAGCTCACTGCTGATACTCCTTTTTTTGTTGGCCTATATAATCTCTATAGGTGTCTACTAGCATTTTGGATTCAAAGTGTCCGTGCAAGAGATCAGATCGGAGATGTCGGATGTTTCCGGTGACGGAGATGTGTCGGCGACGGTAACCGAGCAGGCTACGCAACCGGCGGCGTCGTATCCGTCACTTACGGTGTCGGCGTCTTACAAGGAGAGCGACGGAGGGAAAAGCTCCTCTAAGCGAAGGCCAATTAGGCCGAGCTTCGACGCTGCGGCCGACAATGAGTTCATCACTCTGCTCCATGGCTCGGATCCAGTGAAAGTGGAGCTTAATCGACTAGAGAACGAAGTTAGAGGTTGATAAAATGCTTGCTCGATCTACTGCGTCGGATTCGATTTTGATTTTTCGCTTCTTTTGATTGGTTTAGTCTCTTGCTTCTGAACAATCTGCAGATAAGGATCGAGAGTTAGGGGAAGCACACGCCGAGATCAAAGCGCTCAGGTTGTCTGAGAGGCAGAGAGAGAAAGCTGTTGAAGAGGTGTGTTTGTTGTTGTTTTCACATTTTCTATTTTTGTCTTGTCTTAGTGTTCGTTTGAAGCTTTTTTTCTTCTTCTTTCAATTTCACATTTAGCAATTCGTAAGGAAAGTTCAATCTTTTTGGGGTAGATTCTCCCTTTTTGGTTCAACTAATCCAATAATGGTTGCTAAATTTCAAATCTGAGTTGTGTTCCTTTCGTCACAAATTCTAAGTTTACTTTTGTTAGTTGAAGAATTCATCTACCATGAATGGTTCAGGTGCATTTATCCCAGTGGGTACTAGCATTCAGCCACTTAGTCTTGATCTTGATCAATTAATACATCATGTGTTTGTTCTTGACTTTTATGTTTCAACTGTCAGAGATCTGTACATTCTCTTTATTGGTCTAAGTAGTTGCAAGTGAGGTTTCATGGATTGACTTTTCCTTTTTTGTTTGGAATATTAGCTTACTGAGGAGCTTGCTAAGTTGGATAAGAAGCTCAAGTTGACCGAATCCATTCTCGGAAGCAAAGTATTGCTCCATAATCCTTCCTTAGCTCGATTATGTTCACCTTTCATTTTTTTTTTTAATATTAATAGACATATGATATCAACCGTGTTGCAGAATCTAGAAATCAAGAAAATCAATGAGGAGAAGAAAGCCTCAATGGCTGCTCAGTTTGCTGCTGAAGCCACCTTAAGAAGGGTCCATGCTGCCCAAAAGGATGATGACATGCCTCCAATTGAAGCCATCCTTGCTCCTTTAGAAGCTGAACTTAAGCTTGCTCGATCAGAGGTTGCCTTTTTTAAGTCTAATTGCTTGATCTCTACCTCCATATGCGGATATTGGAAATTAATCAAGTCACTGATCAAACTGCCTTGTTTCTGCATAGATTGGGAAGCTTCAAGAAGATAACAGGGCTTTGGATCGTCTGACTAAATCAAAGGAAGCTGCCTTACTTGATGCTGAGAGGACCATTGAAGGTGCCCTGGCAAAAGCAGCCATGGTTGATGATCTTCAAAATAAGAACCAGGAGTTAATGAAACAAATTGAAATCTGTCAGGTTCTGTAGTTATCATCTTATTCTTTGTATTTACTTAAACACGCTAGAGATGGGATCTACTCGTCACACGTCGTTTACCAAAAAATCTGATTTATTTTATTTTATGTTACTAGGAAGAAAACAAAATTCTAGACAAAATGCATAGGCAGAAGGTAGCTGAAGTGGAAAAACTCACTCAGACTGTACGGGAGCTGGAAGAGGCTGTTCTTGCAGGTGGTGCTGCTGCAAATGCCGTGAGGGATTACCAAAGGAAATTTCAAGAGATGAATGTAACTAAACAAACTTCACAAGACTGCCAAAAAAGAGCCATAAGTCTCTAGTTTCTTGCCACAAGAATTGCCTACTGATGAAGGAATTCTATTCTTGCTGTGTCTTTCAGGAAGAACGGAAAACTCTTGACCGGGAGCTTGCACGTGCAAAGGTTACAGCAAACAGAGTTGCCACGGTGGTAGCAAATGAGTGGAAAGATGGTAATGATAAAGTGATGCCTGTGAAGCAATGGCTTGAAGAAAGAAGGTTTCTACAGGTTTAATTAGATATGATGGCCCCCTCTCCTAGAGTCTTAGGTTGCAAATTCTATGCAGTGAGCAAGGCACAGTCATATCGACATTCTCAGCTCTTGATTCTCTACTCTTTGCAGGGAGAAATGCAGCAACTTCGTGATAAGCTTGCCATAACAGATCGAGCTGCTAAATCCGAAGCACAGTTAAAAGTAATGAATCTTATGCATTAGCCAGCTTCTCTAAGTTGATCTTGTCTCACACAACAACAAGTAAGATATTTGTTTGTGCAATTACCAGGAAAAGTTTCAACTGCGGCTTAAAGTGCTTGAGGAGACACTTAGAGGAACTTCAAGCAGCAGCACCAGGAACACATCCGAGGCAAGAAACATGAGTAACGGACCCTCTCGCAGGCTGTCGCTTGGTGGAGCTGAGAACTTACAAAAATTTCCATCAAACGGTTCTTTATCAAAGAAAGCTCCAGCTTCCCAGATGAGACATTCCTTGTCTATTAATTCAACTTCTGTGTTGAAGAATGCTAAAGGAACATCTAAGTCATTTGATGGAGGCACAAGATCCTTGGACAGGGGCAAAGCACTCTTAAACGGACCTGGGAATTATTCTTTCAGCAAGGCTTCTGATGACTCTAAGGTAGCTGAGACAGCTAATGGGTGGAAAGAAAATTTGGAGGAGAAGCCAGAAAGTGAAAACCCTGCAGCCGCAACTGAGGACAGTGTCCCAGGTGTTTTGTATGATTTATTACAGAAAGAGGTAGTTTCTTTGAGGAAAGCCTCTCATGAAAAAGACCAAAGCCTCAAAGACAAGGATGATGCAATCGAGGTAGAATTTCTGCATATGTTTCTGTATGCACATATGAATCCGTTCTTGTTGTAAACGGAGGCAGTTTGATAATTTGAGGTTTGCAGATGCTAGCGAAGAAGGTGGAAACATTAACAAAGGCAATGGAGGTTGAAGCAAAGAAGATGAGAAGGGAAGTAGCTGCCATGGAGAAAGAAGTTGCTGCAATGCGTGTGGAGAAAGATCAGGACAACAGAGCCAAAAGGTTTTCAAATAGCAAGAGCTCATCCAACACTGCCCAGATTCTTGCGGGAAGGTATATATCTATCTAGTTTTTACTTTGTATGGCGCATTTCATGGTGAATCATGATCCGTTTACAGCTTGCTATACAGTTTTCAGAGTTTCCTTTCATAAATCTACATAGTTAGATTGTTTGATAGACAGTTTAGTATC
This sequence comes from Eutrema japonicum, assembly GCA_030161315.1. Lineage (NCBI taxonomy): Eukaryota > Viridiplantae > Streptophyta > Magnoliopsida > Brassicales > Brassicaceae > Eutrema > Eutrema japonicum. Next base: position 14,618,529 of record BSQW01000001.1, read on the forward strand.
CAAACTGACTTTTTTGGTGTTTGGATTTGCGCAGAGCTGCTGGAGGAAGTGGGTTAACGAAGAGTACCCAGTGAGGGGAACTTCCATAATGTTATAGGCTCTTGTTATTAAGCGGCTTAACCTTATATCATGCTTTTACTTTGTGTTTTTTTTACCTCATGTGATTGATTGTATCACCATATAACTTAGCATTCTGATAATCCCATCCTCACACCTATAACCCAGTAAAAAGAGAGTTTGTGACGTAGATCGGGTTTAAACTGGTTAGAGGGAGGAGAGAAGAAAAGCCGAGGAGGAGAGAAATGTTGACATTTTGGCTAACATTTTCGTCTCTTTTTCGGAAGTTAGTTTGTTTGGGTGTATAGGTTAGAGAGCTTTGTATTGGCTTCTCTGGAGAGAGAGAGAGAGAGAGTTTGTGTACCTCTGATTCCTTATTTGTTTGACTCTACTTCGGTCTTTGTGTGATTATTCGTTTGTATGTTGGGTTTGCTAATATATGAGAGATGGTTTTATATAAATGCTTTTTATTCATATCTTGAAGCTTATTAATTTCTCAAGAAGAGAGGAAGAGAGTGCATTAAAGATTCTAACAAGTACTTGATGATGAAATAAAATAAAAACAAGAACATTTGGTATTTTGATGATCGTCTCTTAATCACACAAGGCGTCTGCAGAGAGTGACACCATCACCGATGGAGACTTGAGATATCTCTATTCGAGGATCAGAAGCGAGCCGCTTGTTCAAGTCCATGAGGGCTTTTATGTTCCTCCTCATGTGTTCTGGCACTCTTTCCTCTTCCTCCTCCGCCACAAACCCAAACCACAATGTGTTATCAAACGCTATTACTCCACCAACCTTTACCAGCTTCAGTAGCCTCTCGTGTACATTGGCATAGTTTGGTTTATCAGCATCAACAAATGCGAAATCAAACTCCGGTTTTGGATTCTCCTTTGCTCCACCATCATGCATTTTAGATTTTATAAGATTTTCTTAGATAAACATATTTAGATTTTATCTAAGAAAATATAACAAAACAAAAACATGACTGATGATATTTATTAAGGATTACGTACGCTCAACATCTTGTCTAAGGCCTGGAGACCAACAGATTGGATGAAGTTGATTTTGTGATCAACACCTGCATTCTTGATGAACTCTAGACCCACCTCTTCTTTATCAATGTCTATTGCAGTAATCTATATATATATATATATCTGTGTTTTAAATAGCGCGAGGCGCACTGAGGCTCCAAGGTCATGAGCCTGCGCCCTGAGCCTAGGCGCAGAGCCTCGTGAGCCTTTGGTACATGAGGCGCTTGTAGAGGGGTTAGCCATTAGAGGGGTCAGTTAGGGTTTTCTTTTTGAGGGGTTAGCAATCGTGTTTCAAAAAAAAAAAAAAAGAGGTGTTCAATCTAGGAGATGGGCTATGGTTTCATTAAAACCAAATTCTAGGCCCATTAAAACCAAATTCGAGTCCCATTAGACCCAAAATATCTCTTCATCTTCCTCCTATAGGCAATCTCTTCATTTTCCTCCTAAACCCTAATCGCCGCCAACCCAGAATCCCAGAAATCAAGCTTTAACCCAAGAGGCGACGCCTCAGTCGCCTCCCGCCTCAGCACAAGGCGCACGAAGGCGAGCGCCTCTGCCAAAACGCCTCGCTTCTACTTCCTAAGGCGACCACTCCATCGCCTGACCACGCCTCGCGCCTAAGGGCGCCTCAGGCGCGCTTTTTAAAACACAGATATATATATATATATATCCAAAGAGTTCGTATGTGTTAGCTCTTATTCGTTTTTGCTTATTTGAGAGTGTTGTTGTATACATACATGGCCATCCTCAGGCAATGCGAGGGCCGTAGTGAGCAGCGAATAACCCGTGAAAACACCGAGCTCTAGCGTATTCTTGGCATTGATCATCTTTATAAGCATCGATAGGAAAAGCCCCTCATCAACCGTTATCTCCATCTCGCTTCTACGCATATAAACACAAATGATTGGTTATTGTTAGTATAATTCATTCGACTAACGTATTTACGTCTCAACTATGTAGCCAATTTAGGACTTGATTGTTTGTTTGCCTTTGTTTTAGTATTCACACTTCACATGTTAATTATTAGATTGGTTTTTTTTCTTTTTCCAGTAAAACTACAACCTTTTTTCTTTTATGTTTTAAAAGTAAAAACATCACATATAGTATCAATTTACTTATGCGAGTGGAAGTACAAGCTATAAACATATATAGGATCTAACGTTATAAAACTTGCAACAGTTAAAAAGAATGAGATCATATAAACTCTTAAAAAATATTAGCTCAAGTTAACTAATGGTTATAGAAACATGGACAGGGGAGGTTGTAGCCTGACTTACAAATTGCCATACTTGTGGACCGTAGCTTCTCGTAATTTCTTGCGCTGATCATGCTCTCTTAGATACGCCGTCGTTTCGAAGATGTACTGTTTCACATATAACAAGGTTTGATTCATAACCACAACTGTATAATATATGTGTTGGTAGCATTCATATTCACGGAAAATCTTAAATTATTAATGATAAAGCATCTTCGATCATCAGACAATAGTAAGTTATATTTTGCAGATAAAAAATTTAGGGAGAAAGTAGAGTAATTAAAACTTAACAAAACCTTTTTAAGAGCCTCGCTCTTGAGAATCCCTTTGGACGGAATCAGTTTCTCCATAGCTCTCTCTCTCTCTCCCGTGATGCCTTCAACTTCATCAGAAGCTTTGAATTTATTTAAAGAGAATCTCAAAAGTTGATAGTGTAACAATAGCTTGGCACCACGTTTACCCCGTTATAGGATATGGCAGTCTAAGTGGTAGCTAGCTTTTTACCGTTGCGGTAATAAGCTAACCGTCCATGTAAGGCCTTTGATGCAGCTAATCGACAAGAAAAAGCGGTGCATGGTGGCGCTTTAGAAAGAAAACGGTTAAGAGAGGCCAAATTAGGTTTTGAGTTATGTTTTTTAAGTTTTGGGTTGGGTTTAAGTTATTTATGTGAAGATATATTAGACCAAATTCTATCTATATAAACTTTGGTTTAGGTTTTTTAGATTTTAGGTTCTGGTTTAAGTTGTTTGGATTGTAAATAATTTGACTAAAACAATTAGTTTTATTTGGATTGGATTCGATCATTGTATTTTTTAAAAAAAATGAAAATAACATTTAAAATGAAGATTTAAAGTCAATTTTAGTAAATAAAATAATTTATTTTTAAAATGTAGTTAACTAAATAAATTAAAATTTATTTTCACAAATAATGTCATTTTGACACATTTCACAAATATTAAGAAAACTATTAAAAATTTTATATTACCCTTTATTAATATACTAAATATAATTTTTCTCTCTCTGATTAATACACTAAAACAATAAGATTAAAATTGAATTTTTATTCAAAATTATGCATTGAAAACATAAAACGATATCATATATAGTAAAAGCGAAGTAAATTTTTGGAATGGAGCTCTTTCATTCACCCTAAACCGTAAAACTCGGTTAGTTTTTTTTATATCGATTCAAATTAAGTTTCTGTTGTACCGATTTCGGAAAACCCTACATAACCTCGGGAATGATATTATGTGGCCGCTTATGTGTTGTTTTTTTATTGCGATTTTCGTTTCATCAAAACCCTAAATTTTTGACTTGATATATATCCCAAGTTTATAGTTTTTCAAGAAACTCATTCATTGTCGTAGTCTCTTTGATCTGAAATCCCACTTTATGATTTTTTTAGAAACTCAAAAGCGGCCATTGTATACAAAACTCATTCATTGCCATCGTCTCTTTGATCTGAAATCCCACTTTATGATTTTTTTAGAAACTCAAAAGCGGCCATCGTATACGAAACTCATTCATTGCCATCGTCTCTTTGATCCGTCATTTCCTGTGTGTATTCTCCCAATTTTCTTAGGGATGCGACATGATTTCTTGTGATTCTTTTCATTGGGTATGTTAGATTTGTATATCTGCATGGTCGTTATACAAAGTGATCTAGGTTTGTTTTTCAGATCGGGTGTTCACCTCAAATCGGAATTTAGATCTCTTACTCTTTTGATTTGATCGGGACCTGCTTATACGAATGAGATCCGAGAGAAGTGTTGATCGTAGAGGCATTCGTTAGCGAAATTTTAGGATGCATGCTTTGTTTTCTCAATTGATGGACATTGAATCTGGGTGGATGCTGCAAATGAGTGGGAGTTTTAATTGAGGATTTTGTGTGTAATACCAAACAGGCTTGGAAAAATGGGACTGTCCTTCGGAAAATTGTTCAGCAGGCTCTTTGCAAAGAAAGAGATGCGTATCCTCATGGTTGGTCTTGATGCTGCTGGTAAGACAACCATCCTGTACAAGCTCAAGCTTGGAGAGATCGTCACCACGATTCCAACCATTGGTAGAGTTTCTATCTTTTCCTGCTCTTATCCACCTCTTAACTTTGTATGTGAAATTGACACATCGTGCATTCATCTCAACGGATTGGGTAAAATTTTCGTATTTTGGAGAAATTTTAGTTTGCTTAGATTTGTCTGTTGATTAGCATGCGGTGTACTTCTACTTGTTGAAGGGTTTTCATCTTTGACTCATTGTTTATGACTATGATTAACAGAGTGAGTGCTTAATGCTTTACTACTGTGGAATTGACAGTTTTTGTTTTTATTAGGTTTCAATGTGGAGACTGTGGAATACAAGAACATCAGCTTCACCGCGTGGGATGTCGGGGGTCAGGACAAGGTACTGTCATTACATTGCTTTACAATTAATATGCTAAATCCAAATCAACCGGCATTTCTACTATCATCCTTGATTCTCCAAGAACTGCTCCTTTTTGCTGATTCCAATATAACAAATGTTTTTTTTTTTTTTTTCCTTATCTAGATTCGTCCATTGTGGAGACACTACTTCCAGAACACACAAGGGCTAATCTTTGTGGTGGACAGCAATGACCGTGACCGTGTTGTGGAAGCTAGGGACGAGCTTCATAGAATGCTGAACGAAGTAAAGCTCAAATCCTAATTTTCCTTCTCTATTTACACGAAAGAGTAAGAGGCATCAATTATGATTTGACATTGCTTTCTTATGTTTACTTTAAATGTTGCAGGATGAGTTGAGAGATGCTGTGCTTCTTAACCCTATCGACGGCTTCGATAACAGAATTATCAAGATTATCGATGATCGAAACCTTAAAACCCTCTTTCAGAAGTTGAACAACGGTATGTGTCCCGATGAATCCAGCACCACCAGTAACAAGAATGTTATGCTCCACGGAAGAACCCATTTCCACGAATTCGAGAGGAAAATTATCAAAGAACCCACTTCGCAAGATCGATTCTTTATGCACTTTTGAAACTACCCTTTTGGATAAAAGAAAAAGAGAGGAGATCACAGCGAACAGTGGAGGTGAAAGAGATTAGAGAGAAACACAAGAAAGTTGGGTCCTTATTTAATGATTTTTGTAGCTTTCTTTACAAGTTGATATGAACGCACGCAAATCTCAAATAGGAAAGGAGTGGGCTCAAATATGTTTTTGTTGGTTTCTATATAAAAACGGTACTGATGATGATGACAACGATGATGAGATAATGATGGCTTTGATTCCTCAGATTTTCAGTTACGTATTGATCGTGTATTTTGGCTCTATTGGTGACATGTAATTTTAAAGTTTAGTTGCATTAGTTGTTGTAATTCAATGTAACTTCCCATAAAAATTATATTGTAGATTTATGTGGTGAGTATGTTGTAAAAACATGTTAACATTTTTGCCAAAACAATTGACTGGTAATTTTTCTGCGGTATATGTTGCACCATGTGTTATTAAAATAAATTAAATTTATAATAATTATAATAATCCATTTATTTCAAATATAATAACAAAAAAAATTAAAGAAATGAATACTACTGAAAAATAATTTTTCTGATTCACGTTTAACTAACAAAGAAATTTAGACGGATCAAAGAGACGATGACCGCTTTTGAGTTTCTAAAAAAATCATAAAGTGGGATTTCGGATCAAAGAGACGATGGCAATGAATGAGTTTCTTAAAAAACTATAAACGTGGGATATATATCAAGTCAAAAATTTAGGGTTTCGATGAAACGAAAATCGCAACCAAAAAAATAACACAAAAGCGGCCACAGAATATCATTCCTAAATTTTTGACTTGATATATATCCCACGTCACCTTCTTTACCCTTTTCCTTTGTGTCAGATTCAGATGTTTCACCATCTACCTTTAACACTAAAATCGCAACCAAAAAAATAAAAAATAACACAAAAGCGGCCCTAAATTTTTGACTTGATATATATCTCACGTTTATAGTTTTTTAAGAAATTCATTCATTGCCATCGTCTCTTTGATCCGAAATCCCACTTTATGATTTTTTTAGAAGCTCAAAAGCGGCCACCGTCTCTTTGATACGAAACTCATTCATTGCCATCGTCTCTTTGATCCGTCTAAATTTCTTTGTTAGTTAAACGTGAATCACCTGCCGATGTCGATAATCCGGAGCACTGTATAATACTTAAATCATAGCTTAGTCACTTATAGATTCTCTTTGATCATGTTGGTTTTTCTCTTTGATAATCTCTAATGGCTTCTTTTTTTTTTTTTTTGATCGCTAGAACTTGCAATTGCATGTACGCTTTGATTCAGCAGAGACAGCGAGATGTGGAATTCAGAGAATCAAGCATGTACGTTTTGGAGCAGAAGAGGGGTCAATGCAGATGAAGTGGTGGTTGCTTTCCAAGCTTTTGAGCAATTGAGCAGAGTCACTGTCCGACCAATGACACCAATCTCTTCAATGTCTGACATTCACGAAGACATCTGCACACTGCATCAAGAAAAAGAGCAGCGATTGTGATTTGGCCGTTCCACAAGCATCAGCAGCTCGATGGATCGCTAGAGACGACGCGTGGAGATTACCGGTGGATTAACAGGTGGGTTTTGCTTGAAGCTCCTTGCTCCGTTGGGATATTCGTTGACCGTGGACTTCGTGGTTCGAGTCAAGTCTCGGCTCAGGACGTTTCTTACTCCGTTGCGATGACCGTGAGGCTTTGGCGTATGGTTTACGCATGGCGGAGCATCCCGGAATTTCTTTGATGGTTTTCCGATTTGTGGTTTCGCCGGAGAGGATCGGGGAGATTACTTGTGTCGAGGTGAATAACAACAACGAGAATGAGACTGGGAAAGACGTAAAATCGGATGAGGAAATCATGTCTGAAATCAGGAAGAAGTCGTCGGTGGATGAATCGATCAAGTTCGTGGAAAAACGGGTGGAAAATGCCGCCGTGGATGTTAGATCGGCGATTGAGGAAATGCGGCGGAGCAATTTGTTCTTGGTGGGTCGAATGCCATGTGGAGATATCGCGTTGGCGATCCGGGAAAACAGCGAATGCCCAAAGCTTCGACCTGTCGGAAGTTTGTTGATCTCGCCGGAATCTTCGACGAGAGCAACGGTTTTGGTGATTCAGCAGTATAATGCCACCGGAACAGCTCCGGATTTGGCTGCAGCTGGGACAGAGTTATTGACTTCTTCGCCGGATAAAGATTCTGAATAAAAATTGCAAGTCGGAATTTGAGACTAATGCGGGTATGATCCTCGGAACAGTTTCAATTGTTTTTTTTTTCATTAAGTGGATTGAGTTTGCTTTTACAAATAAAAATAGTTTTTTCGTCTAAATTTCATTAAAATATGAAGGAGAAATATATGGTAGATACGGTTGAAATACACAAATCCAACAAAGATCGAATCTCTTCGAAAATAAGCTGGCGAATTCAGAAAATTCTCGGAGACAAAAGCCCTAAAATGGGGAAATAAGTAAAACGATGAAATCCCTAAACTAGCTAACAAAAAAACCACAGTTTCTAAGAGATATTTGTTTTTTTTTGTAGTTCCCTTTAGTTCAGTTTTTTTAGTGTTTGAGATATTTAGTCTCTGCATTCCGATTATTATATTTGATTTTATGTTTGGTTTTATGTTTGGATTTGTTTATAGAGACGTATTGGTTATATTTGGGTTTTACCTTATCTTTCTGATTGGTTTAATATTAATAATAGAATTGCTTTTTTGTTATGGTCTTTCGTGTATTGGATATGTAATTTACGTTTGGGATTATACACCTTGGTTTTTGGTTGTTATTTTAATTTTAATTTTTGTAGATATATAGGATCTGATTTTTTTTTTTCAAGTGTTCAGCGTTGGGATCATTTGCCTTTTGATCGGTTAAGTTATAGTTTTTTAGTCAATTTCATCGATTAATCTAATGCGGTGTTAATTTTTTTTTTTTTCTTTTCAAAAAGATACAACACTCTCATAATTTTAATTGGATACATGATAACAGCAAAAAAAATTAGTCAAATAATTTATTTTTAAAGATATTACGATAAGACTCAAAATAATTAAGAATGGAAAAGTAAATCTTTCAAATAACAAATATAAAAATGTCAAAATCATAATGATGAAAGAATTAAAATTCTAATAGTGAAAAATATATTTCTTAGAAAAGTGTAAAGATTAGAATTAGGGACGACAAAAAATTATATTATTTTAAAAACATTAAAAAACATAAATCAAAAGTTGGATGCAAACCAAAATAAAACATGTTAACCCAAAAATTTCACGCTTTCTTTCCTAATTTCACCAGAATTATTATATTACCTTTAATGAAATCTATTATCTACAAATCCATGCAACTATCAATTAAAATTCTTATTCAAAAATAAGAAGAATAGAAACCGAAAAAAAGAAGAAGAAGAAGTCGAAGAAGACGAAGACACAAGCCATATAAAACCCGGAAGAAATTGAAAATGATGGATAACACAAAATAATGAAGAAGGATAATAAGAAGAAAACCAGAAGAAAAGGACAAAGAAAAAAGAAGAAAACCGAAAGATGAAGAAGACCAGAAGATGAGGTAGACGAAGTAGAAGAAGGTGAAGATGAGGATAACGACGAAGAAAAATCAGAAGAATAAGAATTCAAATAAGACAAAGAATATGAAGGAGAAGAGGAAGGAGAAGAGGAAGAAGAGGAGGAGTAAAAATTGGAAAAAACAAAAGAAGAAGAAGTCGGAGAATACGAATATGGTGAAAAAGAAAGAAAAGACGAGGAAGAAGATATATCAAAAGATAAAGAAGAGAAAGTAGATGAAAACGAAGCATAATAAGAAAATAAGTTGAAGAAAACCGAAAGAAAAAATAAGAAGAAGAATTCGGAGAAGAAAAAGATGATAAAAGAAGAAGTAGAAGTCGAAGACGATGAAAAGGAAGAAGGAAAAGACGAGGAAGATGAAAAAAGGAAGAGGGGGAAGAAGAAGACGAAGCTGAAGAAGAAGAATTCGGAAAATACAAGGACCCATGCTTAAAGATGTGGAAGGACACCGAAAGATGAAGATGAAAAAGTCTGAGAAGGTGAAGATGTGGAATGAGGATAAGAAAAACCAGAAGAATAAGGAACCAGAGAAGACAAAGAAAACTAATGTGATGAATTTGGAGAAGTCGAAGAAGAGGAAGAAGAAGACGAATAAAAACCAGAAGAAAAATAAGAAGGAGAAGTCGAAGAAGACAAAGATTATGAAAAAGAAGAAGAAGCCCAAGAGGATGGAAAAAATAATGAAATTACGAGGAAGAAGAAAAACCGAAAGATAAAGAAAATGAAGAAGTAAAAGACGAAGAAAAACATGAATAATAGGATGTCGAGAAGACGAAGATGATGAAGAAAGATAAGAAAGAAGAAGAAGAAGATGATGAAAAAGAAGAAGGAAAGGATGAGGAAGAAGAAAATCTGAAAGTTGAATACGAGGGAGAAGAGGAGGACAAAGTCGATGAAGAAGAAGAAGGAAAAGACGAGGAAGAAGACTGAAGAAAAGAAAAAGAAAAATCAGAATAAGAAAAATTAGGACAAGATGAAGATGTTGAAGAATAAGAAGGGGAATAGGATGATGCATTTGGAGAAGAAAAACCATATCTAATTTTTGAGAAGAATCAAGTGACAATCTTATGGTGTCAGTCTCAACTCACAATTTAATTATATATTATTTTTGGAAACCTCAGAAGATAATCAATTTGAAAGTGAGAACAACATTACAAAACTTAGAGAGGGAGAGAGAGAGATTTCTATTATATTTCTTAATTCTAATGTAAGTTTCTTAATCAGCCATAATTGATATATTCGCTATTATGTGTTTTAACACATCTTTGATCTCGACTTCGAAGCATATCTATTTTATTTGTTTGGATTTTTAATATTAACCCTTTAAAACATTAGATTTGGAGTCCTAAATGTAAATATGTCGTGATCGAGTCCTAAATGTAAATATTTAAAGTCGGAAATGACGAGGAAGATGACAAAGACAAAGAAAAATAAAAAACCATAAGTAGAATAAGAAGGCGGATGAGACCAAGACGTTGAAGAAGAAGACGGAGGAGAAAGTTAAGGATTTGGAGAAGAAGAATACAAACTGGAAGAAGGGGAAGAAGACGAAGGTGATGAAGAAGAAGAAGAAGCCAAAGACAATGAAAAAGAGAAAAAGAAAATATGAGGGAGAAGATAAACCGAAATATAAAGAATAGGAAGAAGAAGGCGAAGCAGAAGAATTTGAGGATTAAGACGGGACGAAGAAAAACAAAAAGAATAATATGCCAGAGAACGAAGACGATGAAGAAGGAAAACCGGAAGAGATAGACGAAAACAAACCGAAAGAGAAAGAAGAAGAATTGTTGGAGAATACAATAAAGACGAGGAATAAGATAAAGACGAGGAATAACCAATTATAGCGAGAGACACTTACGACATAATGGAGAGAAAGTTCTAGCGATGGAGATAAAAAAGAATTGTTTTACATACAATGTGTGATTGAATGAAACATTATTCAATATGTTATCGAGCTCTATGATTGCCATTGCTTTATTTCGTATTTTTATGAATAATATTAGTTGTTATTTCTTTTTTTTCTTTTTTTTTGGATTGATCGTAAATCAAACATTGTTGTTATATTTGTGTTTGAGTAATAATTTAATGATGTAATTAATTAGTTTATGAAACATATATGTCCGTGCAAGGCGCAGACTACCTACCTAGTTCTTTGTGAAACAAAAATAAAATTTTAAAACGACACTATGAAACAGAGGGAGTAAAATCTTATTATATAAAATGAGTGCGCTCAACGTGAGCATGATACATATGATAATTATAACTCACAAGATTTTAACAGTAAGATTCATTGTAAGTTATATAAAATTTTAAATTTTCTTAATTGTGAATTACAAAACGTAATTTCTGGATAACTAAACGAACGTTTTAATTTAAAATATAATTATACAAATTATCAATATTAGAGTTTAAGTAGTTTATATTTTATTCGCGTATCAGGCGAGACCTAATCTATCAAATAATTATGGAGAGCGTAATATTCTAGAAAATTCTAGCATCATGCCTTATATTGCCGAACCCATTGCGCCAAGAACATATAAACATCATGAAAGCGTTAGATAATGTTTGTTCTAGACTCAGATTTTGGTGGTGGTGCTCCTCGAACACAAGATTTAGTAATCTCCGAATCAGGTTTTCCATCTTAAAATTTCAAATTAGACTACAAGAAATGCATTATGACCAAAAATCAAACCGTAAGAAAACAATGTCCTTGTTGGTCTGGACATTAACAATGGCCCATTCTAAGCCCATATGACCCAAAGACAGAGCTAGGGTTTACTCTGCCTCCCTCTTCCAATGGCATATATATAAAGTGATTGTGTGTGTGGTGATAAGATCGTAAACAAATCACCTTCGTCGCATATTTCAACTTCATCTTCGATTTCTTTTATTGAATTTTCAAAAACAGTGATTCCGTTGCCTTTTGATTATGCTATTGATCTTATCTATGTAGTAATTGCCTCACGATGATGATCAAAACATAACTTTCGTTCTTCCGAGATTCGTCATGCGGAAAACTTATGGAGACCTGAACTGAGTGAAGGCATCTATATTTAGTTTTTATTTATTTATAATATACTGGAAGTTTTATGAAAATCAAGTTTTTTTTGTTGGTTTCAATTGAAATGTATTTTCTGGGTTTGCTCTGATGATGTTAAAACTTAAAACTTTCGTTCTCCTGAGATTTCAATATGCTGAAAAAATATGGAGACCTGAACTGAAGAGTTATTTCTAAAAAGTCCATTCATTTTTTATTCTCGTTTATAAAAATAAATTTTGCAACGCCAGTCGAATTTGTTACCTTGTTCTTAGATTTTTGGATCTGGTTTTCTATAGGTATACAATATTGAAGACAGCGAAACTGCTGATTGGTGAGAAAATCTACTAATTTTTAAAAAAATATGAACTGTTAAAAGCTAAATTGTTTACGTTCATCTACACGTGGAATTGGAAGCGCTCATCTGGGCGATGCATTGCATGATTGCAAACCACAAGACGGCGATAGCTTTTGCTACAGACTGCTCAGAGTTGGTGAAGATGGTGTCTACACCGAAGGAGTGGCCGGCATTTACGTTACAGTTGGAGGAGTTCAAGAGGAGCAAGGAGGTTTTCACCTTTTTCTCTATCACACAAATCCCGCGCACAAACAACACAGTGGCAGACAAGTTAGCACGAGGTGTTCGAGTCTACCCATCAGTTTTCACCTATGTAAACTCGATACCCCCGATTTGGTTCACCGAATAGGGTTAGGTATCAAGGCTGTTGACAAAAAAAAAAAAAAAAAAAAAAAAGCTAAATTGTTTACGGCTTAATTGCTCGATATAACAATTTGGAAGAATGAAACAACGTTTTGACACATTAATCAAGAATTCATGAATCTTCCGATCTCTTATTATCAAAATTATACGTTCCAAAACAGAATTTATCGAAAAATATCTTCATTTGTTTTGATTGTACATAGCCCCTTTACCATGTTGGACTGAAGTGATTGTCGGCCTAAAGTGTTTGATTTCATTTAAACGAATGCCTGACAAGAAGACCATTGTGACATCCTGTCGAGTTTCTAATTTAATAACAGAGCGATGGAGAGACTACTGAAATCTGGTTTTGAAATATCAAGGCAAAATGTATTTCAATCTTTATAACCAACACACAAACTCATAATAAGGAAGGAATTTCCAAATTTGCCAACCTGCCAGCATATACCTGAACTGTGAATTTTTACTCTTATTCGGCCAAAGTTATTGTACACCATACCAATCATGGAGTTGGGACATTTGATGCATGCTTGGTTCGATATTAACATCCCACGAAGAATGACATTCACACCAGAAGCCAGAAAACTAATAAACACCCAAGAGTAGACCAGATATAAGGTGAGGAGTGTTAATCCAAACATGTTTACACAAATAATAATAATAAGCTCAACGATTGCACAGCAATACGATCTAGCTCTGACTGATATTTTAGCTTGACTGTCAACAAATGACAGAAATAAGTCGAAGCAGACAATAATTTTAATAAAAAAAATATGTATATATACAAGTCTTTTAGTTTTACATATACATATGTTTAAAACTCTTTAAAACAAATTAGCTTTTCCAAGTCCGTTCTAAGCCAAGAGAAAAAAAAACCAAAAAAAAATAAATCGTATTTGTTTCTCTATTAATTTGATTGGCTGGCTATAGTTTACAAACTCCATAAGCAATTTGAAAAGAAAAAAAATATTGCGGCGTAATGGTCAAATTTCAAATTTTTACAAGTCATTATCAAACTCGGAGGAGCCAAATGACACAATGTAGACCGCATGGTCATGGAATGGTTTCAGTAACAAAAGCAGTGTGCAATACCAGCATTTTGTGTGTGTCTCTCTCTCTGTCTCTTCATAGAACAAGGATCTGCGAATTATCACAGTCTACTTCCGATCTCTCCGCTTCCGTTCTGCTCTCTGCCTCTTGTCGTCTTCCCACTCACGGTCATACATTCTATACCAAGGTCAAGGAAATTGCTATTCTTATATTTGGATTTTTCAACTCTGAAGATACCATCAATGATGCATCATATAAGGGATGTAAACTCAAGCAGAAAGATTATAAAGTTGGTAACGAGGCTCTTTTTTTTTTTAAGGATACGGGTCAGGATCACGACGAGCCATCTTGCTGGAAGCTTCTTTACCAAGAAGTCTCATGCTTGGCTCTTCAAGATAACCTCCATGTTGAACCATGCTACTGCTCTTTCGCTCTCTGCCTTCGTACGATGATGGTCCCATACCGATTGATAAAGATGACTGATGTGGCATTGGAGAGTATTCCCCTGGCTCTGCAGATGTGACCTGTTGATCCCTCTTAACCTTCCTTCTCTTGGAGGCTTCAAAATCATCTTTCAACGGGATACTTTTTTCTCTTTCCCTTTCCCTTTCTCTTTCTCTTTCTTCTCCCTGCATAGAGTTGACATAAGATGTTTATTCCTATGCTTAAACAGCGAGACCATTGCGGAAAGACCATGGAGTTTCTCTTCTTCTTTTTTATAATAAAAGCTGATAAAATATGTATCGAACAATAATGCACTTCAAGAAATCATAATTGAGTTACCATAACACAAGAGTATATAAGAGAAAGCAATAAGAAACCATGATGATGCACTACAGTGGATATTCTACAATATTTAATACCAACAGGGGTAATGAGGGAGCCATGTTACCTTCACAGTGATTGTTTCTCGGTCATCTCGCTTTCGGTCACGAAAATCGTCATCTCTTCTGCGCTTTGCATCATCAACGGAAACTGATGAATTCTCTTCAGAGCGTCGTCTCTCTCTTTCTTCATGCCTCGGGGAAAGCCTCTGAGAATGCCTTGTACTTCCAGCCCTTCTTTCCGGTTCTTCTTTCGAGGCCATAGATTGTGGAACGATGTTAGGAGGTAAAGGTGGAGGTGGGGGTAAACCTTGAGAATGAAAATGATCATCAGAATGAGATTTCTCAAGTGATGCCTCACTATGACGCGGTTTGTTTCTATCATCTTTGTTTCTTTCATCCTTGTTTCTATCATAACTCCTAGTTGTTCCTTTATCTAGACTCTTCTCAACTGACCGCTCTCTACCATGACGTTCCAAGGATTTATCTCGTACTTTCTCCACATCATCTCCGCGAGGTTTATCAGAACGCTCCACTCTATCTCTGTGGTCTCGGTCCTGTCTTTCATTACTCTTATCCTTTGACCTATCTTGATCCCTATGGGTGCTTTGGTCATCAGTGGATGTTTTGTTTAAATCAACCCGAGTCTCTGCTGATCTGTCTCGATCACTCGGTCGAGCCTCACTGTCATGCTCTTTGTGCTCAGCATCTCCTTTACGGCGTTTACTTATTCTGTCACTATCTTCAATAGCATTAGCTCGTTTTTGTAACCTATCACTCGATCTCAAAGAAGTGTTAATTTCATGCCTAGGGGAATGAACAGTCCGAGAAGATTGCTTTTGTGTATCTAAAGCTTCAGCACCATCATCTTTCACTGCATCAGAGATTAAGTTAGAATACCTGACAAGTCCATCCAGCTTTCATTAGCTTTCATGAACATCTAATGATTTTGTGGGTGAGATCAAACCTTTGGACGAACCAGTAGCTAAGCTACCATTGGCTGCTGTGCTGGGAGAAGCTTTGGTCAAACCTGCTTGCCTGCTCTCCAGATAAATAAGATCTTTGTCAGCTGTGGATGTTCTTCCAACAGCTTTACCAGACTTTCCATCATCTTTTCCAAAATCTTGTTTTGTTGATTTGTTCATTGATGCAGCCGATGCACCCCGTTTGGAGGAAGGTTTTAACTGCCAACCAAAAATAATTATACATGATACAAAGTTCGAGCCCAAAATCTTCCTGAAATGTTAATTAGCTGAATTTTTTTGGCGACCAAGTTCCAACATAAAAAGGGTGGGAATAGGTTGGGGTGAAGGCGGAGAGTGTAGATTGTAGCATATTGCATTATCTTGGGATCAAATCAATTGACCTTAGCGCTCTCACTCAAAACCCACAGCCCACGTGAAGGGATATGTTAAACACAGTCCATATGTCTACAGGGTAATCCCAAATACAATATCTAATCATCACTTACCCTAAATCAGTCCTTTAGAAAAGGAGCTGTCAAGAAAGTAGAATGAGCTCTGCCAAGCAAATAAGATAGAATGGGCAGGATAAATTTCCTATATATCTGTGGACTGCTAGTGACAAATTAGGGGTGCATAGGTAAAGCAGGGGTTGCTAACTTAACAAATAAAAGATCAAAGAACACGGTGGTACCTCGGCTTCAGAATACTTTGAGGCAGCTTTGACAAGATTCTCATCAGATATTCTCGGTGATTCATCTGTTTCCTTTAGTTCCATTGGCTTCTTAGACATGGATGGTTGGGCATCCGATGGATTGCCTCCTTTTGATTTTGGATGTCCTTGATCAGATTTTGAAGGTATATTTTCTGTTCTCCCATCTGTTGGTTTAGTTTTTGACAACTGGTCCTTGCCGCCAGACTCAGGCTGCTGGTTAATAGTAGATCTTCCCCCAGTTGATTCACCTTGGGAGACACCACCTACCAAGCCATTCTGGGAAGGAGCATGTTTTGGAGTGTGTACTGGCGGAGCCTTTAGTTCAAGGAAGCCCATGCTAAATTCTTCGTCTGTAACCCATGATGGCTGCAAATAATCGACATTCAGTGAAAATTGCATAAAACACTGAACATGAAATTGCAATCGTTAGCACTCACTTTTCTTGCAGACAGAGCAGCGGCAACACCAGTTGCCAAGACCTTAAGGTCCTCTCGCTCATCGTTTTTAATCTTGGCTACCTGTGAGACCAGACCAACAAAGAAAGGAAAGATTAATCTTCTCACAAAGAAAAACACATGAAGAGATAGAAATCACACCAACTTAGAGCATATTCATAAGACTGGCTAGTAAGGAGGTACTTGCCCGTTTCTCGAGGTTATATCCAGTCTTCCGAGTAACTGGGAAAACACCAGATATTTTTGTTAACATAATTAGGGCATTACGAATCTCCATGTACTCGTTTGACTCCAGACACTGGATCAAAAGCCGTGTGATTCTTCCACTCCATTTCCAATGTACCTATCAGGGAGATCAACAGATGATACAGATATGAAACACAGAAGAAACAAGACATTGCTACCAGTAATTAAAGCAGAATACGTTACAGTTAAATAGTAGAAATACATAGGGAATACACATCCAAAGATGAAATGGAATATATCAAAATCACTGAGCAGAAGCAATGCAGTTCCATCAGATAAAATGGTATTTAATTACTTTTCTAGGCGTCATGCCATGAGTTCAATAAATCAATATATATATATATATATATATATATATATATAAGGTAAGAACGTCCAGCTCACATTAAAAGCAACCGTTTAGTTCAAACAGTAAGATTTACTCGGGCTTTACATGATAAGATTTATTCGAGAATCGAGAGTCTAAAAATATACAAATAATAAAAGCAAGCCTTCAGTGTCGTGAGATTTATTCACATTAAAAGCAACCGTTTAGTTCAAACAGTATAATCCATAAACCATTTTGAACCCGACTCCAGAAAAGACAAAGATATTAAAGAACTTGCAAGCCTTCAGTGTCGTGACTCGTGAGAATTAAGAGAATTTATTCTAATCCCAATACAGAGAAAATGCACTTAGTAACTCGGAACTTGACTACAGAAGAGAGTGTGTAAACAAACTCTTGACAGGTTTAGTTTCACCCCAACCTAAACTGCCATCAAAAACTGAAAATTTCCTTTTTTTGTCCGTTTTATCTTGTCAAAGTTTCTATGCGATAGCCTCTCAGCTATTGAAAGATCTTCACGTTAGCCCTTAATACTTCCAGAGTGTATTAAAATGCACTTCTACTCTAGGCTTATCATAATAAAGAACACTCAATAGTAGTAACGAACAAGAATACTTGAGACAGTTATAGAGTTTATACCACCTCAAACTTGAGACAGTTAAGAGTTTACACCTTTAAAAGTAACATAATTATAGAAGTCAAGGATCAGAATTTCTAACCTTCACAAATTGTCCAAATGTGACACGCTGGCTGTTCGGGTATCTGTAATAAACAGCAAACCCTGGCATGTTTCCGCACTCATGTTCATAGACTGATTCTGCACTCTGAGAAAATATAAGAGACAACATTAGCATTAGAAACTAGGTTAGAAAGAAGAAAACCCAATTCTATACTTTCATCGTCAAAGTAAAATGAAATTTCAATTGTAACCTTCCAGTGGTATGCAATCTTTAAGGTCTCAAACAAAAACCTCCCAAGTCTTCCAACTTCGGATTCAGTGCAGCAGCATATCATTGGTTGTAGCGTTTTACATATCAGTACATCAATGTGGTTGACTGTGTTAAAAAAGGGTGTTCCAAGAGAGTGGAGCATATGTACAAACATAGCACAGTACACAGAATCTGCCATGCTAAATGTGCAACGAGGGAAAATACAACGCTGCAGGAACTCCATATTGATCTTCAAAGTATCAGGACAGGAGCTCAACCATTTATCCTTTTCACGTGAAAGTCTTCTACGGACAGAAGAAACATGTTCTTCATGCTTTTTCAGTTCACTGGTAAGACGATCAAGAGATTCTTGAATCCTTTCCTTCTCTTTTTTTCTCTTCGTAATTGCTGAGCTAGAATTATCAGCAACCTCTTCAAGTGTCTTAAGGGCAGCATGCTGTTTAGATATCTCAGACTCGTAACGATTTCTGGGAACATGGAGATCATACAGGGTAAGCCCCCAAAAAGTAGCGTAGAGGTCTGGCGACAGACTATTCCAAGCTTTCGAGGGCAGCATTGTTCTTACTGTATCAAGAACATCAGACCACCTGCAAACATTTTAACAACGAGAGAGAGTCCAGTAAGTCAGCATCTAGGTGTAATGCAATTAAATAACTAACTTATCACTTCAAATCTTCAGAAAGAAACTATTTGAAACTTCAAACAAATATCACGTCTATAGTGTTGCTGAAGCAACCAAATATACTAAACAGATAGAGTTGATATATTACGTCACAGATTTTTTAGATGCGTCCCGATCGAGAATCATGGAATTCTCAGATTCTGATATATCAGAATCTGCATCCATAGATTCCCCACTATCCAAAGGCCATGAAACATCACCATTCCGTCGACACTTGAAGAGCCTCATCACAGGGCGAAATACCAAAAAAGCGACCTGGCAGGGGATTCAGAACATAAGCCTGGGATTCAAAATGCAGCGAAGTAATCACAAAAAGAAGGCAATAATAGCTAACGATGTAGACCAGAAAGACATGTGAAAAGTGATGAAATCCATATTGTTGAAGAGTGCAGTAACACAAGGGTAAAGAACAAGGAACAAAGGAAAGAAAGATCGAGAGACCTCGGGCTCAAGATGGTATGTGTGAACAAGCTCATCAAGCGAAGGTACCAGCTTAGCATAAGCAGCAGCAGGACTAACAGCACTAGAAAGGAAGTCCACGTATTGGAGGAGAATTCCATGACATCTGTCGAACTGTTCAGAGACCATCTTAATATATGGTGCATCCGCATTTACCACAACTCTGCATATCAGGTAGTTTACATTATAATAACATAAATCTAGACCAAATGAATTAAGTGTACATCATACATGCTCAATTCAGAGATAGGAACACTGTCCGTGGTCACACCAAATATAAAATCTACAATGTAGATATGTAGTTTTAGACTTCGATTTGATAGGCATTTTTCTCTCCGTGTCAATTTATGTTTCCAGGTATATGATGTAGAAACTATGCATCGTGCTCCAGTAAAGACTTTTATGCTCCATACAAACAAATATTGTCAAACAATTTCAAGCGATCCGATTTGTCAACTTACAGAGAACGGTGCTGGGCGATAAGTAACAAAAGAGGGAGAGCTATCTTTGGTTCATCATTTGGAAGTAACGAATCTCGTAGACGGTTGGATGATTTTATAAGTGCCTGCAAAAACCAGGAAGAGAAATCAGAATTGTTTAAAAACTAAGATACCTCAATGATCTCCGAGGTAAATAAATAAATAAAGCTTATTAATACTGATCCCACTATCGCAAGTACATATGTTTTTATCTACAGAGCCTTGCATCTATAGAAGTACAGAACAGGAGGTTTTGAATGAAACACATTTCTTACAATACCAGACATTCTAAATGAATGACTTCAGATAACTAATTTTGCCACAACCCATCACATGTTTGTAAAACATGTATGCATGCAAATGCATAAACGAAGCGCACACCAGTGTCAGAATATATGCAGCTGCAAAAACGATGCGCTAAAACAGAGATGTAGGGAATCAAACTTAAATATAACCAAATCCATAATGTTTCATTCAGATTACTGGAAATAAAAAACCTGATTTTCAAGCAGACAACATCATCGATTTTCTCTAACAAGTAACAACAGTAAGAAAATACAGGCACTAATGGTGCAGACCAAAGCTTGGCTCCTCTCAAGATTTAATAAGTAGATATTTTAAATTTTGAGGATCTAAAAAGACAAACCTTGTTGTTTCGTGTCATGCCAAAGGATGTTGCGTGATAACGTAAAGTCTCACTTCCTGCCATGGCATCCAACTGATCTTCAGTAAGGTTCTCAGTGTACTGTACGTTTGCCATCTGTTGGATCAGTTCCTAAACATCATTGTATATTACAGTCAGCCACCATTAGTGTGAATAAGTTGGATCATAAGAATTTGAGGAATACAAACCAACCTGGAGAAGAACAAGCTCAATCCCTTGGCCCCTCTTTAACTGGTTCACGAGATACTGGAAAAGACCCCTCAACTCCATTGATGGGTACTTCTTACACCTGGATAACATGATATTGTTTATGAAAATGCTCCAAAAAGGTGGCCTTTACAGCTTTTATTACTTCCTGAATAATGCTATATATGCATCATGCAGTTAAAAATTGGTGGAATGGCAATATTCTAATGGCAGTCAGAAAAAAAAAGATAAAGCCCTCACGAGAAGAAACGTATAAAGAAAACTAACAGGAGGAACACATGAAAAAATTAACGGCTAAAGCAAAACACTCTTCATCCTATCAGGCATACTAGCATAGATCATGTCAGCAAATAAGGTACTCCCCAACTTCTGCAGCAAGTATATATCAAGCAAAATTCCAGTAACTTATATCACTAGCATATGCAACCAATAGTTACATTAAAATTCAACTGACTATCCAAACAGTAAAGAGAGAAAATAGAGAGGCAATCCAAAATGAACCAAACAAAATCTTACAACACATGTCTGTAAGCGAATGAACACTAAAAGTGAACATAAAAGATGGAAAAGGTACCACCAAATTCACCAAGTAACCAAAATGGTTTTAAACATCAAAATTGCAAGTTTACTCCTTAAACAGCTTTACAGACTGTGCTTTTCTATCCTGGGCATAACTGAAAATATGCCTAGTATATGTAATCACAACAAAATAAAACACTTATAGCAAACAATTATCTCTCCAAAATCGTAATGAAACTATTTATAGCATGTATTAATGATTCCAAAGAAGAACACATACAGGTGACCCCAAAATGAAGCCAAAGATTGAAGCCAGTCTGATAAATTAATCCCGTCGTCTTTGAGTTTATCTCGTCCGCTTTGAGCCAGTCTCTCAATCACGACATATTCCAGGATATCATACTCAAGCTGTGTATCAGGAATAATTTGGAAAGCATCGGATCGTGCATCAGAAGTATCTCAATAACAACAATAACTTAGAAAGGAAAGCCGACTCCAGGTAACTTAGCAAACAAAAGATTTTTGCAAGAAACGAAGCCAGGAAAAAGAAACACATGACAGACTGCCTCAATGTATTTGAAAAAAAAATTGTTAGAATATTAGGATCCATCTGACTGCATCCCAATTTACGATGACTATTTCACTTCATTATAGCCTTCTTCAGAAGCTCATGTTTGGGTATCAGCCAAACCAACATATCCACATTTCCATTAGTTTAAACCTAACCCAGAATGAATGCTAGAGTTAATGAGTAAAATGTATCAGTGGAAACCTACAAAGACAAATCATTCTCACTCCAATGAAACTAGATTTACTTTGCACTCTGAAACAAGGCACTGGCAAAAAGACCATCCGTCTATCTCATCACAATTACTTTTTTCATAACAAATGAACAGAAAACCTGGGTAAGGGGATAAGGTGAACAAGGGCATAGCATATAAACAAGACGCACAAGGCTTTACTAACCTGTGTCAAGTACTTGAAGGCATCTACAACAGGAGGAATCATATCTCTGTATGCTTCAATCTGTTGCAACAAGAACCTGACGGTTAGCCCTCTGAACAATCCTGACTACAAAAATAGAAGCAACACCACATTTTCAGTAGATTGACACCTGATTTACAATTGTCCGAAGCACCGTCATGGGATTGGCATGAGCAAGTTTTGCCACCATCCTTCCTAACGGCTTCAAATTTTCTTTTGCAAGCCGTTTCAGAATCCTTCTAGTGTCCAACTGACATACGAGAATAGGCTCCTGAGGGTCTGAAGGATGCATATTTCCATTTGTATCATATAAGAATAACAGCTCGAAGAAGTCATACTGTTATACCTTTGCCACTTGCCTTGCTGCCAACAGCAAAGGATTCTGCTCATCGTCTTTTTCCCACTCACCATATAAGCGATAACGAGCCTAAAGACAAAATTAATCAGCAGGATTGACCATCACATTCAAAACAAAAATATTTAGAACAAAAAAACAGAAGCAAGTTAACCTCATAAGGAAGAAGACTCATCACTTCCCAAATCTCATGACCAACAGCTGGATTTGCAGGTACTAATTGTAACGATGGCAGAAGGCATGTTCCTAGAGCTTCCTCCACTCGCAACCTAACTTCCTTCAGGTGCACACGAGAAATTTCATATGCACTACCTTCTTGATTTGACGACCCATCGCTACTGCGAACAAGATCTAAGGCCGACAAGTAGTAAACCCTTAATACTCTACAGATCTGCCACAATGGTAAACATATATGAGCTTCCATCTTCAATCTTCAATCTTTTGTATCATTCAGTATTTTAAAAGTTAGTGCACCTTCTGCAACAGTTGTGTATTACGGTACAAGTAGGGTCCAACTGTAACAAGCATCTGAAACACTTCTTTCGGAAGATCTAGACAAGTCCTATTGGCAGTCGTATTAGCAGCATGTGTAATCTTTTCAGTACCCGCAGGCGAAAATTTTTGAAAACGTGTCTGACAGGAAATGCGATAAGCATGAGTGATTGACTTCTCTATAAGCCTGAAACATAGAACAAAAACAAAAAATCTTTGTTGTCATCATAGATTAGTGGCCAGAGCTGCGATATTCCTTAGGTGATACATAGAGCTGAAGATGCAAAGCAATGAAGTAGTTATTCATCTGAGGACAAAACAGTCTGAGTGAAAGGATCAGTCACTAACCTAAACAAGCCACCACAAATTTGATTGTGAGCCACTGGATTAAGAAGCGCAAGACGCTCGAACAAGATATTGGCATGAAACCTGAGACAAGTAAAGAGTTAACGCAAAAAGAAAACCAAGTGCTTTCACTTTAGTTGAGCAGAAAGGGGAAGAGTAAAGTACAATGGCTTTAGGATAAATTAAATATACAAAGTAGCCTTGTATATCATGAATTAAAATGTAAACAAAGTTTATATGATAGTATCAATCTGAGACATGAATTCTGCAGAAGACAGCAGTAACAGTCATCCAACATGTCCTCCAAGTTCAATTTCAAGTAATAAACAAAAAGGTGATTCAATTATCACAAAAATAACTGTCATACAAAGTAATCCTAGAAGAAATCTCACGCTCATGGAGAATATAACTTGAAATTCCACATGCAATGGTTCGAGAAACGTTTTACCAAACAGATTGTTTTGATGATAGTGGATTTGTCAAGTGAAAAGAAAAAAAAGGATGGCAAACTAAGTTTTTAGAAGAGTTAAATATCTTTGTTTTATAAATCAAGAGGAACTGGTATACATACCAGTCATCCACAGAGAGGAAACCATTAAGGAGGCCCAGGGTCTGATTATTATCAAGCTCTGGTAATCGCTCAGTAACAGCTTCAGTTTCCATGTCTAAAGCAGCAAAGAGATCTACTGTGACATCTCCTTGCTTCTCATCTTCCATAAGATCCTTCCCCGTAGCAGCAAGATTTATCTTTCCAATTTTATTGGCCTGTAGAAAAGGAGGGATTTGTAAATATCATAACTCGTGAATAAACATGTGAAAGTAAGGCTTTAAAAACAACAAATAATTGGCTGGCTTCCAGGAAGATGGAGAAGTGCTTAGTATCTAAGTATTAGTTAAAAATTTAAAGGCAAGATGAGCAAATCATAGTAAGAGCAGAGGAAACAAGTTTGTTCGTTTGTCTCAAGGGGGAAAAAGGTTTTTACACTAGGCCAGAACAAAACTATCTTGAAACATATATACACATGCATCTACAAACTTCTTAATGAAGAGGTCATATTTTGAACTGTACCTCTTCGAATCGCTTTGCAGAAGAAGTATTATAATCCTCAAAAGCTTCTTCGTCCTTAGGTAGCAAATGTGCATATCTGTTCACAACAGTTGGGAAAAACAACATTAGAACATAAGGTTTATAGATTTAGTATAGTTTCACTTGTCAGAGACACATAGAAATGTAGTAATCTAGTGCACTGAAAAAAGAAGTTAATGATTTGAGTGAGTTGCTTGCAAGGTAATAAATTATCTTTACTAGGTAGTCACCCCCCCCCCCCCCCCCCAAGAGCAATCTCGAAGTAAGTAACGTAGAACAGCCAAAAGGCTTTTTGACAATCAAAACCCCATCAATTTCCTTTCAGATTACATTAAGAAACGAACTTAAGAGACATCGCTACCAAACAACTAAAAAAGGAGACAAAGTGCAGAAAAATCTTTCATTTAGATTCCAACTGATAACTGATATAGTCTTATGCTCACACAATGAAAAAGAAAAGTAGTCGTCATTAAGAAGACTATGTACAAGTATCCAATTAGAAAGGAAACTTCAAAGGCACCGTCTGCGAAAAAGGATAAAATCACTGTACTTCCTTAAAGCCACACATAATGCTCGATTTGAAGATCCGCCACCTAGAAAGCACGAAAAGAAAGGGAAAAAATAGTTGAAGGAAAAAGTACTTACATGCTTTCAAGATTGATAAACTCCTCCTTCACTAGCAAGGCTGTAAGCTTATAGAGCCCAGATGGAACAGGGCTATTCACCTCCAATCTCTGATAGTATTGAAACTTAAATCCAAGAATTTGTGAAGCATGAGACTGCATATCAAAGAGAATTTTTTAGGAAAAAATAGGCTCTCAAGCTAAGCGGTGTAGAATATGACAACACGAGGAAGACATTCCAAACCTTGGGAAAGATAGGAATTAGATTCAGAAATGTGTCGTAATCTTGTTCAAGTTCAAAGCAATCCAAAACCTATTCATCAGAAACAAAGGGTACATGAATAATAGGGAAGGACAGATCAATGCATTCTGCAATATCAAACAAAAAAATGACAGAAGCGGCAGTGAAAGCTTACAATGTCGAAAACACGATTCGGATCCAGGTCAAAATGCCCAATTAATGACTGCGAGAAATATTTCAGTTCAGAAAATGTAAACAGAATACATCTGTGAAACATAATGTATGGCAGAATCAAAACCTTGATAATTCCCATAGTTGCTGCTGATGCATTATGCGAAGAACTTGCAGATCCTCGGCATAAAAGGGTGACCTGCACTCCACAAAAGGAACTACTGTAATAAGTTGGTGTATTGTAAACTCTGACTCAACCAAACTCCACAAATCAATAGAAACTCTACTGAGATATATGTTGGTTACTCTGCGAAGCTATACTATAATTAATCTAGCAGAAGATTTGCCTCCCAACTGGAACCGTGTGAGAAGGAAAGACCAAATCAGCATTGTTGAACAGATCATCCCTTCCAAAAATTAAAGACGAGCATTCCTAAGGTGGATTTCGAGGAAAAGAAGAAAAGAGCGGATATGTATCTAACAATAAGGCATAGAAAAGAAGAGGACAGAAAGAATGACAACAGATAAAAGCTGGAGATATTCTATGACGTACCAATTTGGCATATCCCTCACTTTCTTCACGGAGTAAGTTGAACTTCGTCTGCTGGTACAGAAGACGAGTGTTTAATCGCACCTGAGTGGCACCAACCAGAATTGTTAGTTCTAAACAGTGATCAGCAGTTACACTGGTAGAGGAGAAACTCTTCTATACATAAATCTTCGGCAAGAGCACCTCGCTCAAAGTAATATTACGTAAATGAGACTACAGTACACCTGAATTTATGACTAAACAAGATAATATCATCGTCGTATATAATTACCGCTATCCCTATAGCAAACTTGTATGTCACAATAATACAGTGGTTACAGAAGTGTGAAGTCCTCACCTCTTTCCCCTTCAAATCTTGGGCTTTAATTTTAACCATTTCAGCTTCCCATAGAAACTCCTCCTAAAAGAAAATAATGAAATCAATCATCAGCTCCTTCAGAAAAGTTACTTTCTTACTAAACAAGAAAATAGAGAGATTAGCTGAGTAACAAACTACTAAGAATGGAATTATGTGGAGTAGGATTGCATGATGCATATGCTATACCTATATATATGAAGGGTATCAGTGAAGGAATTATCAAGAACTGAGTGAGGTTTGTAAGGGGGAATAGAGGGGGCTCTGTTAAGAAACCTCTCAAAGCTGTATTTCTTTTCTAAGTACTATAAGTATAAAATTTCTCTTCGTGTTACTCTGTTTATTGGGAAATTTCCTGATTATTCATTGGCTGGACGTAACATAATGTTTACCTCGCAACGCTCTTGGAAAAGCCTTTGAGGGACTGTCTGTGATTCCACAAGCCATTTCGCCTATAAACGAAAAACAAGTGATTGGTAGCTGTGAGCATAGCAACTTTGAGGTGATGGTAAATGAGAACATAAAGTATATCTTAACGAAGAGAATTAAGTTGGTAATCATCAAATTCAATATAACAACACGTATGCTAATAACTCTAAGTAAGCAGCTCAGAGAACTTTGGATCAAGCATACAATGGAAAGTCAGGAAGAAACTGCACTAATAGAGAATTTAAGGCACTACGGTCATAGTTTCAGCTCCTTAGGCTTCAGGAACCTTTTACAATAAGGAGCATGTACGCATCAGGTTCCTTCTTGCAACCCGCCCAGAATGAGCCAACGGTTATTTGAAACTTAGGACACTACTGTTAGCAAAACAAAACATGCTCTAATTATTATTCAGCATAGAATGCCATTACATGATTGTTGTGGTCTCTAATCTCAAGACGCACTTTCAAAGAGCTAAAAATCTCGTTCATACTTCACAACTAAGACTAACAAGTCAAAACCACAACCAGTTTCTAGAAGGTAAAAGTACTGACCAGTTTTGTTAGGCGAGAACGGTGATCCCCCGACATGGTTAGCTGCAAAACGAAGAAAAGAGAACACGAAAGCAATCAATCCAACGCTCGGCATAAATACCCGTGTACAATCATTAGAAAGCTAAAAAAAATGTCAAAACTGTAAGGTCAAGTATTGGAAAGACCTACGTCTTGAGCTATCTGAGTCACGACATCCGCAAAACAGGAAGCCAATTCTTCTTTCGATGGATTACCCAAAAATTTCACCCTCTCCAACACCGCCTTACAGCTCTGAATCGGCAATTCGCCACGAACCTGATAATCCATTAGGATGCAGCTTCAGCAACTCGAACACATGTGCATAGAGCAATGCATAGATTGGAGAATAGGAAGAGAGGTTTGTGTGCGTATACCAAAATCCAACAGAGCTCGTAGAGGAAACGAAGCATCGGTACGGAGCTGGGCAGCTTGGAACCGTAGTTGCCATTCTTCCCTTCGCGAACAAACTCTTCCGTCACGTACTTACACTCCAGTAGCGGAAGGGACATCTTTAACCTCTCTCTTGTATACCTGCTACTCCCGTTTTCGAAACCCTAGAAGACGAGGAAAAATAGGGTTTAGACTGCTGGAGAATCCGCAGAAATAAGCATTCCTGATATCGGAAGATCAGACGGAGGAGCGAGGACCGAACAATTGATCAAAGAAGACAAAGAGAAATTAGGGTTTTGGAGAGATCATTTGATTTTGATGCAAAGTGAAATTGAAGACGATGAAGATGTTTTGCAGGGGACTATTCTTTTCCTGTTATTTCTCCTTACCCAATTTTGTTCCTCTCGTCTTTGTTTCATCAAAAAGAAAAAATTGATGAAATCATATAATATCGCACAATTTCCATACTAACCGGGTCCGGTTTAATCCTAGGATGTCGTTTGAGTGGGCGTGAAAACTGTGAACCGGCCCATGGGCTCATGATTTTGAGTCCACGATATTTTGATGAATATTAAAATTTTAAAAGTAATGAATTATATACCAATAAAACATCTTATTAATATACGAAAAGAAGAACAAAATAGATTATAAATGTCTTACATGATTCGGTCCTCCGAAAGGATATTTTGGCTATCACATGATATGTAAGTTTTTGCATATCATGTGTTCTTTGTTTGGAATATACTTCTGGAAGTTGCAGTAAAATCAATATATGATGTCTTGAAGAATCGTACAAGAAAATAGTTGTCGAATCAGATAAAATCAAAATAATAGTTGCTTCATTATTTGTCAAATATTACATCAATCAATAAAAGTGAATTTTGGAGTCAATGGCAATGCCCAGCCTAAATGGTCTATATATCTAGGACGTGCAAATATTAGCTGGTCTGCTACAAGGGACCAATAACACCTTCATTTAAGCACCCGTGCGAAAAAGAAACCCTAACTTGATCATCAAGGTAACCAAAAAGAGATATGTTCACAATTCATAGCCCTACAACAGGATCTCTTCGAACAAAACATAAATCTCTCATTCCAGCCAATTCTCTAACACGCTTACCTCCCTTCTCCTGATTTGAATGTGCTGTCAAGTTCAGGAGGTCGAGACGGTATACTCGTCAGAGTATTATCTCCACGGAAAGAAGAAGCAAGGGAAACATTGCTAGATCCATCTATTATCTCCAAAGGAGAAAGAAGTGTGTCGTAATCAATTCCATAGATATTTTCAGAGTCCCGGCTTCGTTCGTCGGGTTTCCACTGGTCAAGGAGTGAGACCAACACGTTGACCACGTGACTCATGTCGGGTCTCTGTTGTGGTTCCCTGGCACTGCAATGACTGGCAAGCTCAGCTACTTT
Source organism: Eutrema japonicum (assembly GCA_030161315.1). Lineage (NCBI taxonomy): Eukaryota > Viridiplantae > Streptophyta > Magnoliopsida > Brassicales > Brassicaceae > Eutrema > Eutrema japonicum. Next base: position 14,647,775 of record BSQW01000001.1, read on the forward strand.
GTCAATGCTTCTGCGTGTCTCTTCGTTGATCTCAATTGTTTCATCAATAGCCCTGAATGAGTCTTTGTTGTTGAACATTCTCCTGAACCATGTGGCAAGGTGTACGTCTTCCTCAGATCTCTTAGCGTCAAGAGCCTTTCGACCCGTTAAAAGCTCCATGAGAATGACTCCAAAGCTGTAAACATCAATCTTTGTTGTAACTCTTCCGGTCACTGCAATGATAGATAAAGATTTCAGTGTTTTGATTTAGTGAGTTAAGTACAAGTAGCAACCGACATAAGAGCATAAAACCATACCTGCGTATTCTGGTGCAAGATAACCAAAAGTTCCAGCAATTTTTGTCTCAATCGATTGTGCGCCTTCTGGGGCAAGCCGGACTAATCCAAAATCAGCAACTTTGGCGTGCATATCGTCTCCAAGAAGAATATTAGAAGGTTTGAGATCTCTGTGTATGAAACTTGTATGCGCTAAAGTATGCAAATACTCTACTCCTCTAGCCACATCCGACGCAATAATCAATCGTCTAGACCACTCTAGAGGTTTTAACCCTTCTTCGTGCCAATGGAAAATATGCCTACTTAATGTTCCTTGCGGCATGTACTGATAAACCAGAAGCCTCTCATCGCCTTCTAAGCAAAATCCATGAAGTTTCACTAGATTCCGGTGGCGAACTTTAGTTAGAACAGCAATCTCTGACTTAAATTCATCCAAACCCTTTCCCTTTAGAATCGAAGGATCCATTCTCTTAACCGCAATCTTCGTCCCATCATGCAATTCCCCCTTGTAAACAATTCCAAATCCGCCTCTCCCAAGTATATTCTTCTCGTTGAAATTATCCGTAGCATCCTGCAAAGCCTGTATTGAGATCACAGTATTCCCATCTTCCATCATATGATGAGCGTCGCTACCACTGAGCCCACTTTCACTTCCACCAACACCTAGATTCCCTATAGTAATCTTGAGTGCGTTTTGGTCATATTGTTGAGGATGCATCTTATGATATTGCTTCTTTTTCTTGACCAAATAGAAGATGGCAAATCCGATAAGAAGCAAACACAACACAATTCCAATAATAGAACCCACGATTTTTCCAGCATTACTACTATTCCCGGAAGACGAACCAGGGGCATCTTTTCCCATGTCAGGATTCCCACTCGTGTTTACAACATTTGGCTTAAAATCCGGTACTTGACCGTACAAGTGATTACTCGAAACGTCTAGAGTTGTCAAGTTACTCAGCTTAGTGAGCTCTTGTGGAATAGTACCGTTAAGATTGTTCTTAGAGAGATCGATAACCCGAACAAACGTAAGATCTGCAAACCGTGGAGAGATAGTGCCGGTGAGCCCCATGTTTTTGAAGTTGATAACTGCGATTTCACCTCCGGTACAAGTTATCCCTACCCACATGCTTTTACCATCACAAGGATCATTTCCTTTCCAGCTCTGCGCAAATCTCACCGGGTAACCAAATGCTTCAACGATCGAAAGCAGAATGGTAACACGGGGATCACAAGGAGTACCTGCAGTATCTAAGCAAAAACTATTGAGACCAGTCATATCAGCCTTTGTAGAGTTGAAGCTTGGGGTTGGTCCTTGAAGCAAATTATTCCCCAAAGCCACAAGAGAGAGAGATTTCAACTCGGTTAAAGATGACGGTACGATACCCGTAAGCTGATTCTCCCTGCAGTTGAAACTTTTCAGCGAGACCAGACCAGTAAAGTCCGGTAAGGGACCTGAGAACCCGTTTCCTTGAAGCGATACATTGGTTAGAGAAGTCATGTTCTTTAGAACAGAGATTGACCCATTGAGCTTCTCGTTTCCCTTTTGCCCGTTGACAAACAGAACCTGAACAGGTGATCCAGCGAAGCTCATCGGAAGTTCACCTTCAAGCGAGTTACCAGACAATCCCAGAGTCTTCAAACTTGGGAAAGTTGTGGTCCAATTGAAATCCGGGATTTTCCCGGAAAGACCACACTTGGTGGCGGAAAATTCTACTAAGGAAGTCGCTTCCTTTAAACTCGAAGGGATCTCCCAGGGGACCAACGGATTGTTGTCAAGGCTCACATCCTGAAGAGAACTCAAACCGGTGAAGAAATCTGCATCGATCGAAGTGAAGCCATTGTCATGAACATAAACCCTTTCTAACGATTTCAACCCAGCGAGACTCGGGATCTTCCCGGTTAAACTGTTACCCATCACCTCGAATTTTTCCAAAGACGAGAGGCTTTTGAGATCAGGAGGTAGCGTTCCTGAGATTCCTTTATTCCCGATTTGGATCCGGGTGACCCGACGGCTTCCTCTGTCGCATCCTAAACCTGTCCAGACACAAGGGTTCGGGTCGGACCAGTTGAGCTTTGCCGACTTTAAGGAGGTTTTCAGAGCAATCATGGTCGCCATATCAGGACTCGATTGCCCGTACACCAAGGCGATGAAACAGAGCAAACATAGCAAAACTCTCCCGATGATCATCTTCCTCAACTGTTGAAACTCTTCCCGTTGCAAACGCACCGTATCTCAATAGGGTTATAAGCCACGAAGGGGACACAAAGGGAGAGAGAAGGAAGGAGTTTATTCGGCGGAGATTTTCTTCTTCTTCAGTGAAGAAGAGAAGAGAAAACGAAACGGCAGATTTTATTGCTTTGGAAATATCAAATTTTGACTTATTAATCGAGGGAAATATCAAATCTTTATTCTTTCCTTTTTGTCTCTATTTTCCAATTTGTTTTTGTTTTCAATGGGATTTGTTTCCTTTTTCTCTGACAATTTGTTTTTGAAAACAGAGTCTTTTTTCATTTTCTGACAAATGAAAGAATGGAAAGAGCCAGCCAGTGACGGAAAGAGTTTAAAAGCACGCAAACGTTTTGTATTTATGGTTTACGACTATAACTATGTAAAATGATATTCTTAGACCCAAAAAAAAAAATGATAATCACGACCCCTAATAAAACTTATCGAAGGCTAGGCCCAACCCAATATCCTTTTTAGTTTTTAAATTATGAAAATCGCATAAATTTTTTTTCAACTTTAAACCTCCACAGTTGACAACTAGTATTATGAACCTTCAATTTGGAAACTTTAACAGATAACACCTTCAAAATGGATCATGTAAATGCGTCGTCATTTTTTTAAATGGAATAGTAACGGTGATATTAATTCGGTCTAAGATTCAAACTCATCTGTTATCAGAATTCAAAAACGTGGTTAAATCAATTAAAAATAATTAATTAATAAAAAAAACATTAAACCCATAAATTCCCAAATCGATTTAGGGTTCTTTTAATTACCCAGAAAAAAAAGAGAGAAAAAAAATGGAGCTGCCATGGATTCGAAATTAGCGATTGAGAGAAGTTATACTTGTGAATCCAAGTGTTGAAGCTACGATAGCCCAATTCATGCTCCGAGATGTCTAGCTGCCATGGATTTGAAAGCTCAATTCGAACTCACTCCGAGAGCTGAAGTCGAAATGAGGTTAGGGATACTTTGAAATTTTTGTTTTCGATTTGATTTCGTGGGTGCAGGGTTCTTAAACATAATGTTTACAAGTCGACCCAGGCTCAATCAGAGTTCATTTCGAAAGCTCAATATGTGAGGTCATTTCGTGTGTGTGTGTTTTTTTACTTTGTTTGCTTATTTTTAACAGGAAAAATGGCTCATGGATTGTCACAATGTTCGCGATGAAGTTAAGGCCGGTCTTATCAAAATGATTCACGTTCGGACTCATGAACAACTTGCGGATATCCTCTTGGGCATTCTCAATTTGATAATTTTCTTCCCAAATTGGGCGTTGTTGATCTCCACGCTCCAACTTGAAGGGGAACATTATGAGAATATATGGGCTTATATTGTATAGTTGGGCTTTACATTAATTAGTCTCATATGTCGGTTTAGTATCTCTATAATATTATTTAAGAAGATGTTTTTGAAAATAAACTTTGTTTTGGAAGTTATTACATAAAATACAAAAAATAATTATATTAGGAAAGAATATAATAGTTTTTTAAAATTATTGATTACACTATGGAAAATATATATTTTGCATTAAAATGTTATTTATTATTTAATTTCTTAATTATTTTTAATACTATATATTTAAAAATAATAATCAATTCATATATATTAAAAGAAAAAAAAATATTCAAAATCTTGCTATATTTTTCACTATAATTTATTATATTTTATTTGAATATATATGAAAACAAAAGTTGAAAAATATTTTACTAATTTTATAAAAAGTTAGACACAAGAATTTTTTTTTTTTTTAAAGTTCGTAGACTAACCACAAAAACTAGAGTCATTTAACGGTGCATATTAGAGTTATGTTTTCAAGATTATAAGTTTTTGCGGGTTAGCCCGAATAATATTTTAGTTCATTGTAAAACGGGTTAAATAGACAAATTATTACAAATTTACAGTTTTATCTATAATCATTAGTTAGCTATATTGTAAAATTCAGATAAAAATAATTTTTTTAAATTTCAAAACAATTTCTTAAAAAAAAAATACTCCGCGCTATAATTAGCGCGGGTTAAATCCTAGTATCTATATATATAAAATAACATTTGCTCTCTTCTCCTTCCGCCACATCAGCATCCACATAGGTAAGCATTTTTTAATCCCCAAAAAAACTTACAAATCTTATCTTACAATTTTGGTCAATCTATCTCCAAACATAGCCCACTATGAAAAAATATGGGCTTCAAATAGAAGGTCCATTCTGAATTATTCTCATCATATATAATCACACATTCACTTAAATTGGTTGCTCTTAATTAACCTACTTACAAATTCTATACTCATCGAGAAAACACTTAAAACTCAAGAATCAAAGTCTAGAGCAGTGAGAGCTAACAAAGTTGAATATTCAGAACTCATCTTCGAAGTTTTTGCGTACACAATCACTTTCCCAAAACTCTTTTAGTTTTCTAACATTTTGTGTACTGTCCAAAATGATCTAACACTTTCTCTTGCAAAATGACAATTTTTACCCCTCTGTTGATACACGCGTGTACAGTACACCCATTGCTTTCGCGTGATACTGTACAGGAGTTTGACTGGAAAGTCAAGGGGTATACAGTTCACAAAGTGCTAGATCCTTAAGCACTTTTTGGAAAGTGCTAAAAACTAATTTTTTTTGAAAAAGTGACAAATTAGCAAAGAGTCCCCTCATCTTGCGATCAAAGAATGTAACAGCTCTCGAGAAGCGAGGCCGAGGCTGATGAATTGAGAGGTATCTGGTTATAAATTATTTTGGTTAAAAACCCATCGTACAATAAAACCAGATAGGGTAAATTGAATTTATGATAGCCAGCCGTTTCAAATACTTTTTGTTTTTGTTTTTAATTAGAAAAACAACGTAATGGGTTCAAAATTAAATATGGATTTAGGGTACCCAATTGGTTTTTACCCATGGTGAAGTTGGCATTCGGCCGTAACAAACAAATTTCCATTTTCATGTACAGTATATATAGATATAAATATTATATAATAAAAAATCAGATTTCATAATACAAGAAAAATTAAAAACAATAAAAATAATTCAAATCGAAAGTAAAAAATATTGGAAAGAATATTAAAAATGGGGAAAAAAATAAAAATAAGATATTAATCGAGTAGGGACGGCGAACGGTGCGACGGCCCCGACCATGTGTCCTAATAATTAAGAGCCCCGTTTAAAAACTAAAATATTATAAATAATAAAAATTAGATTTAAAATGACCCATAAAATATTATATAAATAATTTTTCGTAATAAACTCTACAAAAGATACACAAAAAAAAAATATTTTTCAAAAATAATTTAGCAAAAAACCTTCAAAAAAAAGTAAGTGTCCATTTTTTTTGTCCTAAGGCCCACAATAATGTTGAGCCAGCGTTGGATTAACGATCCTTATATTCACTGCAACTATCTTCATCCCTACGCATAATATTTGACCTTAAATCGACAATAAACTCACCACTCGACACATATGTTTTATATTCCCCTGTCTCGGCATGCCTCCGCCTTAAGCCAAAAAAAAAACACCAGTTGATAACTGCAAAGATCTATTATCAAACTTCAGTCTTCTCCTACAATCACCAATAATTTTAACAAAAGAAAAAGGAAAAGTTTTTATTTACATATTACTGAAATAGAGACAGTGATTCTGATACTAGCCAACAAATTTGATTAAACAAACACATAAATAAACTTAAATTTAAGAAATTAAAACAAAAAAACAATCCCTTCGGCACATATGTTTTATATTCCCATGTCTCGGCATGCCTCCGCCTTAAGCCCCAAAAAAAACAACAGTCGATAACTGCAAAGATCTATTATCAAACTTCAGTCTTCTCCTACAATCACCAATAATTTTAACAAAAAAAAAAAGAAAAAGTTTTTATTTACATATTACTGAAACAGAGACAGTGATTCCGATACTATGCAAGAAATTTGATTAACCAAACACATAAATAAACTTAAATTTAAGAAATTAAAACAAAAAAATAATCCACATTTCTTAAACTAATAGAGACAAATTCATTAACTACTTTACTAATAATAAAGTTTATAAAATTATTTAACACGTCGCGCGTAGCGTGGATCACACACTAGTGTATATATATGAAGGATTATATTCCCTAAGGAAAATAAGAGAGAATTTCCAAATCGTACCTAGTTTATTGTTGAATGTGAGTTTAGCATTTTCTGGTTTAGTTCGGTTTGAAGCGAGACCAGCCCAATTGATTCTGGTTTACGATGGTTTGAGTCCGGAAGAAGCATGTGATCGCAGTTGCCGGCCCATGAGCTCGTTCAAGGCCCAACTAGTCATGGAAGTTAACCGACCTCCGAGATTTACGGAATATTTTCCGATCTCGGCAGGGAGAAAAGGAAATGTTCCTTTATCTGATAGAACTAGGAAAAGAAAGATTGTCTTATATTTTGCCGACTAAAAACCTTATAAATAAAGGGGATCATCACCTCATTCAGGCTATTGAGAATAATCAACGAGACCTAAAGGAATTAAGAGCAAAGATCTTAGATTTTATCTTTTTAGTTCCTTTTTCCGATCAAACAATCTTGTAACTCCGCTGAGTTTAATCTAATAAAACGAGATTCTGATCAAAGTTGTCGTTTAAATTTTCTTGTGTGATTTTCTGAATCAACATTTATCAATGAACAAAATAGAGTTCCTTACATACAAACTATCCAACCAAGAATAAAGTATAAACCAATTATAACATTACCTAACATTAAACTTGGTTGCTTCCCTTGCTCCCCAAGCACTCTAAGCACTCTTAAAGCTCTATTTAATACAAGTCGGTTCCACTTTTATGCATATATTAATTCAAAATAGTTATAATTATCTGTTTTGTTTAATATGATTTTAACTGCTTTGTTTGGTTTAGTAAAATGTGACGAATGATCAAAATATATATAATGCTCAAAATTTGCTCAAAATATATATAATGTTCAAATTTTCATATATGTATCTAAGCATTAGTTTCATCTTCCTATTCTTTTCTTATTACTATAAATTGTAAAGTTTTTCCCATCTGTTAATTTAATTTTCCTATTCTTTTCTTTTTATTATAATAGTATATAGCTAGATTATCGATTGCAAAATGTCATTCTGTTTAGTTTTTTGCCCCTACCTTTTCTTTTTATTTGAACCTTGCCCCTACCGTTTTGATCACAGATTTCGAAATATTTCTCACTTATTTTATTTTGAGTTAAATTGTGAAGTTGTTTTTGTAATTTTCTGAAAAATATTTCGAAAATGTTGCGCCGTTGCATGCAGTATTATAAAACCATGTTATCTAAACATTTTTTGTTGTTATTAAGAGTTTTGTGGTTCAAATGATCATTTTCAAAAATTAATTTATGGATTCATGAAGGTGATTCAAGAAAAATTAATTTTCAGAAGCATATTTTCAAAATATTATGTTTTTTTCTCCTGATATGATCATTATAAGAGTGTTCTTGTAGTTTCCTGTGTGGTAGGAATATATGTATCGAACCATTAATTTCATCTTCCTATCATTTTCTTATTACTATAAATTGTAAAGTTTCCCCCATCTGTTATTTCACGTTCTTATCCGTGTATTGCATCTTTCAACAAGCAAAGGGAGAAACCGTGGGACCTTTTGGTGTTTTTAGTAGCCGAGACCAATTCAACGACGGTGCTTTCGACGGCTTGAGGAAGGTGACTGTGTATACCGACAATAATGGTGTGACTGGTATCAAAATCCAGTACGTGTCGAAAGACAAGTTTCAGATTAGAGAACATGGAAGCAATCACAATGGGCATGTTGAGTATTGTATTCTGTATATGTTGATTGAAATTAATGGTCGTCATTCTCTGATTTTAATTTCTGTTTCTCTGTTTTTGTAGGAGGAGTTCGTAGTTGCATACCCCGAAGAATTCATCACTTCTATCAATGGAACGAAAATCTACGATAGTCAGGCCCGACTCAATGTTATTATGGGCACTAAGACAAAAAAAAATTTTGGACCCTTAAATTTTTTTTTTGTGAAAGTGTTATACTAAATTTAAAAAAGAAAACTTTTTGTGTAATATTTTTGTAGAATTTTTTTATAAAATATAATTTTATAGGCTTTTTTCAATCTAAATTTTATTATTTATTTTTCTAAAAAATATATATATGAAAAAAATCAGGGCCCTTAATTCATAACTTCTATCAATGGAACTCAAATCTACGATAGCACTCTTGAAGCAACATTTGTATCGAGCCTTTTGTTTGTCACATCGTACAGGAGAGTATCCCCATTGTTTGGCAAGTTGTCCCAAACCGGCACCAACTTCGTGTTGGAGCCAAAAGGCGGCGTCGACAAACTTGCCGGGTTCCTTGGGAGATCCGGTGACCGAATCAATGCGTTAGGAGCTCACTTCTCTCCGACATCGTGCATTTCTAAAAGAGTAGACCCGAAGTCACAGGTAGTGCCACCTTTGCCGCACGGTGGTAACGACGGATTCTCATTCGATGATGGTGCGTTCGAAGGTGTGAGGAGGGTGACCGTGAGGGTAAACAGAACCAACATGACATCATATATCAGGATCCAATATGTGGAAAATGGAAAATTTCAGATTCGAGAACACGGGTCTTATACAAATGACCAAGAGGAGGTATCACATTTTTATTGAAAATAGTTATACTATCCCTTTTGCTTACTCTGATTTTGATTACTTTGTTTATTAGGCTGAATTGGAAGTTGAGTACCCGCAAGAATACATCACATCAATTATCATATCATGTACCAATTCAACTGTGCTCACGGTGATGGGGTTTGAGCTCGTGACCTCATATGCGAGATCTCAAGTGCTCGGTATGTCGGATAGTGATATAAAATATGTGGTGGAGCCGAAAGGCGGACGCGGAGCAAAACTCGTAGGATTCCTTGGAAGATCCGGAGATTCGATTAACGCGGTTGGAGCTCGTTTCTATTTGGAAGAGGTCTCTTCCGCTACCAAAACAGAGTCATGTTTGTTTTGCATTTATGTGTTGTGGGTTTTGTATTCGATCCTGGTCTATTAGAGTAGATATATGATATATCTATGGTTCTTTATTGGTTGACTCTTGGTTCTGTTGATAATGGTTAACGTTTGATTTAGTTCTATGGTTTATTTTACTTGCTCTGTTATAAGCTTCTCATGTATCTCATTTACAATTAATGAAGGATTTTACAATCGATTCTCTCTCTCGGTCCATACTCAGAGAATCTGAAATGGTCTTTGAACAAGAGAGTTAGTCTTAAAAACAGAGTTATGTTTGTTCTCAAAGTGTGGAGAATTTTGTGGAATGTTCCTTCTGTTTGTTTGGACGCGTGTTTCTTTTTTTTTTTTGTCAAACAAGCGATTTTATATCATTCTAAAGAATTTGATACAAATGAACTTAGAGTGTACAAAGCCAAATTAACCACCACTTCATTGGCTGAACTAGTTGCAACAAAGTAGATTAAAGCTAGATAAACATGATAGAAAGACAGTGAATCTAAGCCCTTGCCAAGGATACTTAGATGCGTCAATAAACCAATCGCGATGGAAGCGGAATAGAGATAGTTGGTCACTTTGCAATGTGACTTTGAAACACAGTCCATACTTTCGTGTCGTAATAGAACGAGCTCCGTTGTAACTTCAAAGCCTGAGAATATGGCTCTACGCAATTGTAAGGATTCGTATTCTACCGAGAAAGTCCTTATTTCTTTAGAGGCAGTTTGGGAAAAGACTGCACGGATTGACACCATAGACAAAGAAACATTGGATTTACTCAAATGACGCTTGGTTTGGGAATTAAAATATGTGATAGTTTCAGAGGAGGATATCGACACCACAAGCAAAAAATGCCTTGGATTTACTTAGATAACCCTTTTGCCATTCTTTGGTTTCACGAAGAAACGGATGGAGAGAGGTCACGTCGGAACATGAGCTTCGACTCGTCACTTGGACAATATAATAATATTGTTCTTCGCCGGTTGAGCCGGGACGCTTCGGAACGGTGGGGAAATGACGAGGAGACGCCGGAGCAAAACTTCGGACCAGCAAATCAGTCTTCAGTCGCGGTAGAGGGAAAGAGTAGTTACCTCCAACGATTCGCCGGTGGAAGTCATCTTTTGAGCGGTGGAGCACGGAGAGAAGCCGAGGGTGACAGAAGGTTAGGATTTGGACCGGAGATGTATGTAGATCTGGCGGATCCGGAGGATTAAGGATGTTTGATGGAGCTTTCACCGTTCGACGGTGAGAGGAGGACACGTGAGAAACGAAGATTCTCGCCGGAATACGACGGAGGGTGAGAGCAGAACACGAGAACTTAACGCCGGAATCCATAGCGGAACAGAGCAGAAAAGGATGTCAGAAGCAGACTTGCCCGGAGGAGATCTCGCTGGAACAGAGCAGAGAAAGATGTCGACGCGTGTTTCTATCTTCATAATAATGCCCTTTTTATGAATTTTTTAGTTGTGGGTTGTGAATTGTTACCGGAACTCTAGAGCTTGGCTGTAGAATTTTAAATGCTATAGCCTAATAATGGCCTTGGTACTCAAAGTGGGCTTTCTAATCCTCATCATCCTTGAACGCAGGCAAATGGGTTGTTGATTTCAATTTTAGTTACGGACTAATAATCGTTGGGTTATTTCCTGAATCAATTTTATGAGCAAATAATTGGATTTGTGAACGAAAAACGCCTGACCTACTAAAAGTCTAAAATCAGGAAATGGTATTCCTTTACGTTATGCAGTCATTTCCTTTTTAACCAAGAAAACCATAAATACGCATGTCCATTGTTTTCAAATAGTGATCAGTATTTGTATCCTCTTTTATGTTTTAAGGCACCACAAAAGTGGAGATATCATATCATTTTTATCGCAAAAGGTAATTTGCTCCAGCTCCAGAGCAGCATCAATTAGGAATTTCCCATTAAAAGGAAATCGAATTTTAAACAGTCTGCCATTTTATAATCGAAGTTATATAATTTTTTTTTTTTTTTTTGGTAACCCAGGGTCATCCCAGGCCTATAGAGGGGATCAGACTAATCCCTGGAGGAAATGTAACTCACGGATAGACCCCTTCCCGAGTATTCAAATGGGCCGTAAGCAATGGGCCCATATCCATGTAACACATAAGATATGACTTATTGGTAAGTAACACATAAGATTTAGTGGAAATAGTCCTAAATAGTACAAAATTAAAGACAAATTGCCAAACTAGTATATCTTTTGAAAAATATTTTTCCTCATATGTGAAAATTGTACTAGTTTAACAATTAGTTTGTCATTTTATACTATTTTAATAATTGCTCATATACGAACATGTGGTTGGTACATAATTAATTAATTATAGCTTCCCACATAAGCGCTAATTTCTGTTTAGATGATATTCATGAGAACTAGATAACTTAAAAGATTAACCGTTTAGCAGCTGGTGTAATTTTCTTTATCCATGTGTTGAGCAATATTAATTAATGAATTTGTACGTTTTATTCTCCCCTACCATTATTTCAGAATTTGAAATATTTCTCACTTAAGTACTTTTTTTTTGTCGACTACCCATCTATTACATCACATGTGGTTAGGATGGGTGTTCCGTAGAGCATCCACCGCTGGCTCGGTATGACTTATATGGGAAAATAAGAGGCCTCGTGCTCGAGCTCCTTTTGCAAGAGTATCGGCGCGGACGTTTACAACGCGAGGGATAAGAGATAAACTAAAATGTTCGAAGGCCTCTCTCAGAAGGTGGAATGAGTCTAGTTCTGACATAAACGCTGGCCAATCCGCGGGATTCTCGATCATGTTTACCAAATCCGAGCAATCGGTCTCGAAGTGCATCGAAAAGGACTGTCTTTCTATTATGCATGCCATAGCCCATAGGAGATCATCCATCTCAGCATGAAGCGCTGAGAGGCTTCTGCGACATCCATGTTGTCCGAAAATCTCGTAACCCCTAGAGTCCTTTAAACACCATCCAATTCCACTAACCGGTCCATGATCGATCCAAGAGGCATCTATCTGACAGGTCGGGATTCGTAGATTTGAGGGAGAAGCCCTCGAGACAGAGAGGTCTTGTGGTACTACTACTTCCTCTTCGTCTTCCTTTTGATTCGCGATCCTCCAACTTTCTGCTTCCAATGTCGCGTGTTGCAGCGTGTCTTCTGGGGATATCTCTTTCCCACTGAAAACCTTATCGTTTCTCGCTTTGCAGATGTACCATAAAATCCAAGTATATATATCCTTTTGGGGTCCTGGCAAACCTAACTTTTCTGCTTTCCAAAATAGGAAGCTCATATTTTGGTAAATAGAACCACTCGGGAAGAAGCCCGGAAGGGACGGAAAGTCCGATAACGCCCAGACTTGTAAGGCCGGGGGGACATTCAAATAAGAGATGATTAATCGACTCCTCCGGGGCACCGCACCTAGGGCAACGCCTGTCAGTACCCATATGTCTATACGTGAGGTTTTGACAAGTTGGAACACATCCAGAAAGTGTTTGCCACATAAAGTGTTTGATATTTCTGGCCGAACGGACTTTCCACACCTGGCTTTGGAGAGCGGTAATACTTGGTTCTCTCACCTCAAGAACGTCTCGGAGTATATTTTCCCTCCTAAGAAGGTCATATCCAGATTTTACTGAATAAACGCCTGATTTTGTATAATTCCATGCATATCCATCTAAGGTACGGTTACGGCTAGGTCTCAATCCCATGATTAGAGGAATATCCTCGGGTTGAAAATAGTCTCGCAATAGGTGGACGTTCCACTCTTTCGTATCTTGTCGAATGAAAGAGTGGACAAGGAGTTGGGGGTTCCTATATCCGACCCGTGCGGAAGCTATCGCCGGCCTTGTCGGGATGTCCGGGATCCAGGGCTCGCTCCAAACTCTAGTATTAAGCCCCGACCCGATAGTCTTCCTTATACCCCTCTTCAGAAGTGGCTTCGCGGCTAGGATACTACGCCATCCATAAGATGGTGAGTACACCTTACGATCTTCCAATGGGCAAGATTGTCTATAGTATCTTCCTCGAAGAACTCGTGCTAGTAGGGATGAGGGGTATTGAATTAGACGCCACAGTTGTTTTGCTAGGAGAGCAAGGTTAAAATCATGTAGATCTCGGAAACCCAAGCCTCCCAAATCTTGGGGAATACAAATCTTTTCCCATGCAATCTAGTGAATCCCTCTGCTATTCTGCTTGGAGCTCCACCAAAAGTTAGCAATGACACTTCTCAGCTTATCCGTAGTGCATTGTGTGAGTAGATAACAAGACATAACGTATGTAGGTAGGGCTTGAGCTACTGATTTGATCTGGATTTCTTTTCCCCCTTTAGAGAGGAGTCTTGCGGACCAATTGTTAACTCGGTTATTTAGGCAATCATGGACGAAGGAGAAAACTTTCTCTTTTGAACCACAAATTTGTTTCGGTAAACCTAGGTACATACCCATACCCCCTTCGGTCGATATTCCAATAGCATCTTTAATCCCTCTCTTAAGGTTCTGGTTAACTCTGTTTCCAAACATAATGGATGATTTCCCTAGGTTCAGTTGTTGACCCGAACAAGATCCATAGGTATTAATGATCTTAAAGATCTCTGCACTTTGCAGGATATCCGCTTTGCAGAAAAAAGGCTGTCATCTGCGAATAAAAGATGTGAAACCGGGGGGCTCGCTCTTGCTATTCTCAGGCCTGTAATACGATTTTCTTCTTCCGCTCCTTTTAAAAGGGATATAAGCGCTTCTGTGCACAAAATAAAGAGAAAGGGGGACAAGGGGTCTCCTTGGCGTAGCCCCCTCGAGGGTTTAATTCTACCTTTTGCTTCCCCATTTATAAGAACCTGGTATGAGACTGAGGAAATACAAAACATTAGTAGCTTGACCCATCTCTCCGAAAATCCTAGTTTAAGCATGAGGGCTTCAAGGAATACCCATTCCACCCGGTCATAGGCCTTGCTCATATCCGTCTTTATAGCCATAAATTTCTCTCTACACGTAGGATTCGTGCGAAGGGCATGAAAATTTTCCTGAGCTAGTAGAATGTTATCCGTTATCAGACGTCTAGCCATAAAGGTCGATTGGGACTCACTTAAGTACTTATTTTGAGTAAAAGTGTAAAACTGACTCTTTTAAAAAAAGTAATTTTCAGAAAATTCGTATGAAAATGTTGGAGCGTTATACGTATTATTGATCATGGTATCTAAACATTTTTTGTTGTTATTAAGAAAGGTTTGTGGTTCAAATGATCATTTTCAAAATATAATAATATGAATTCATGATATTTATGGTGTAAAATTGTGCCTTTTCTCCAAGTATTATCATTATAAGATTTTTCTTGTGAGTTTCTGGAGTGATATGAATATATATATATATATAATATTATTTAAGAAGATATTTTTTAAAATGAAATTTGTTTTGTAAGTTATTACATGAAATGTCATTACAAATAACAAAGAATAATTGAAATAGGAAATGATATAATAGTCTTTTAAAATTATTGATTAAAATATAGAAAGTATATATTTTGCATTAAAAAGTTATTTATTATTTAATATATTAATTATTTTTAATACTATATATTTTAAAATAATAATCAATTCATATATATTCAAAAAAAAATCTATTCAAAATCTTGCTATATTTTTCACTATAATTTATTATATTTTATTTGAATATATATCAAAACAAAAGTTAAAAAATATTTTACTAATTTTATAAAAAGTTAGACACAAGAAAACTATTTTTCTTAAGAGTTCGTAAACTAATCACAAAAACTAGAGTCATTTAACGGTGCACATTAGAGTTATGTTTTCAAGATTATAAGTTTTTGTGGGTTAGCCCGAATAATATTTTAGTTCACTTCAAAATGGGTTAAATAGACAAATTATTACAAATTAATTGACAACTTAATCTATAATAATTAATTAGTCATATTGTAAAATTAAGATAAAATCATTTTTCTTAAATTTCAAAACAGTTTCTTTAAAAAATATTATTGCGCGCTATATTTAGCGCGGCTTAAATCCAAGTATATATATAACTAAGCATGGGTCTTTGATTGTTAAATAATCTTGCTAATTAAGATGAGTGGATGTGGTCATGTGGATGGCGTGCATATATATAGTTTACCTCATGGAACCATGATGTAAGATTCAAGGGAGATACTCGACCTTGTCACAAACTATTCAGATATAGATCTTTAGGTAGCGGAATGGATGGTGTTGGGTGTATCGAAGAATGCCACTCAAGGGTGTGAAAGCCTTTGTGATGAGTACACAAACTCAATCTCAAGGAATCCACACATGAGACATAGATCCAAAAATAATCAATAACACATCTTGAAAAAATGAAGAAAATTCTTCTCTTAATTTTTTATTAATCTCAAAACAAACTTTTTATGGATCTTTTTTTATATACTAGTAGTTGATCCGCGGTTCGCGCGGAATTTTGTGTTGTGTTTATTGACATCGTTAGAAGAAAACTCGATGAAATCAAATATTTTCATTAAATTTTGTATTTCACAAAGTCAAAAAAAAAATCAAATTTTAATATTTATAGTGTTTAATGGTTTTTATATCTACTTTATATGGATGATAACATTGTTATTCGTATATAGTTATCCGCATATCTTTTAGTTGAAATTGTTATCTGAATATCAGTAATTCATATATAACTTCTCTAGGTTAGGGTTCAATATTCAAGTTTATGGTTTATGATTTTATGGTTTAGGGTTTTCGGTTTAGGATTTATGATTAGGGATTAGGGTTCATGAATTAGGGTTTATGAATTAGGGTTTATGATTAGGGGTTTAGAGTTTGTTATTAGGGGTTAGGGTTCATGAATTATGGTTTAGGGTTTATGATTTATTGTTTTAGGGTTCATGATTTAAAGATTTAGGGTTTAGAGATTATGATTAAGGGTTAGATTTCATGAGTTAGGGTTTCTGGTTTATGATTTATTGTTTTAGGGTTCATGATTTAAAGGTTTAGGGTTTAAAGTTTATGATTAGTGTTTAGGATTATCAATATGAGTTATTATCTTGATAATCAAATAGATATTTATTATCAAATATGAGTTATTTTGATATTAAGAGTTATTGATGTGAGTTATCTTGATAATCTAATAAATATCGATGATCAAATATGAGTTATCTTGATCATAATAAGAATTATCAATATGAGTTATCTTGATAATCAAATAAATATATGTAAATATGAGTTATCTTGATAATTAGACTCTGGAATTCACTTTATTATTTGCAATATTTGTAGAGGTATTTTGGTCAGAATCTACACGATACTTTTTGCAAAACTAATTTTAAGTCATCTATAACTAAAAAACTAATTTTGCAAGTATTGAATGCTATCTATTAAATTCATCCTATGGACTAATAGTCGTTCGGTTATTTCCTGAATCAACTTTATGACCAAATAATTGAATTTTTGAACGTCAAACACATGTCCTGCTAACTGCTAAGGCTAAAAAAACCTTAAACGATACTTTTTGCAAAACTAATTTTAAGTTATCTATAACTAAAAACCTAATTTTGCAAGTATTGAATGCTATCTATTAAATTCATCATATGGACTAATAGTCGTTCAGTTATTTCCTGAATCAACTTTATGACCAAATAATTAAATTTTTGAACGTCAAAAACATGCCGTGCTAACTGCTAAGGCTCCCCCCCCCCCCCCCTCCCCCGTTTTAGTGAAAAATGGAAATAATGTGTTAGCTCATGAGCCAATTTCAACTTGGATATTACAACAAAAAAATCTACAATTTGACATTAATCATGAAAGTGCAATTGACACATCAACATTAATTTGTTTAAAAATACGTTGGTGAAATGTCTGAGGTGGGGGTATTGGATGATTGAATTTAAGAGAATGTAAATGAGTTTAAAATCAATTGATTTTGAGTAATTTTAAAAAAATTTGTTGGGATTTTAATGAATTCTATCAAAATGACAGCAAAAATGTTCGGAATTGACTTTTTACAATTTTTCATTGAAATTCTATTAAATTCCTATCAAATGACACTATCATCAATACTGCAATAAAATTGAATAACACTAACATTTAATAGAATTAAGAAATCAAAAAAATGAATAACACTAGAATTTAAAGTATTATACAAGAATGATTACAAATATCTAATCCAATAACACATGAATTTAAAAGAATTCATGAAATACATCATTGAATAACAGTATAATTTTATAGAAAGTTTAATTCCTTCTAATTCAATTAAATTCTTTAATTAAAATAGTGAATTAACAAGATAAATAGATTGATATAGAAACATAATTTGAAACTTAAAATAGCGTATAAATAAACTAAACGAAGATGAAAAACCAAATAAAAATAAATATAGAAGGAAAAAATTGGAAATAAAGAAGGATAAAGATCAAAAAACTTGTGAAGTTGCATTAAAAAGCAAAGTTGGGAAGAAGGATGGCCGCTTGTTGATCATAGATTCAGAGTTCACGAATGAAGAAACAAAATGGTGGTGAAGATATAATTAGATTATCCCTAACCAACTTAACGTTTCAACATTTTTTTTCTTTCTATCACTTAGTTAAACGGCGTAGTGTTTATAAAAACCATAATTTTTTAAAAAAAATTAAACATATATTAAATCGGAAATTAGACTGATTTGGGCCGATTAGGCCGATTTAGATGATGCCTAAACCGGAATTCCGATTTATCTTAACAATTCGGTTATGGATGATTTGGCACCTAGTTTTTGAATTTTAGAACATTAGTTTTTGATTATTAAATAATTTTGCTAGTTAAGATGAGTGGATGTGGATGTCGTGCATATATATAGCTAAACTCATGCAACCGTTCCACAGAATCTTCAATAGATTATTAATTGCCAGGCAAAGTATTAGGCAATGCAGAATAGATTCTTCAAAGAGTGGAGCTCTCAAAATTGGATGGGCACGTACGAATGATCCATTAGAAGCTCAAAAGTAGTTCGACGTTCCGATGGTCACTCATCATCTAGGGTCGGGATGTTTTCATGTGCTTTATGATGTCGAGTAATTCTAATGTTGGATTTATTGGCGGACCCATAGTTTTTTTTTATTTACCAGCAACATAAGAACGATAGAACAATCATTTGTGAAATGTGATTGGAAAGCAACTAAGCAAGTGGACGAAACCCGAAGATGTATGAAAAGCTAATGAATTGAGGTGGGCCCAAAGGCCCAAAGACAAGTTGGGTGGAAATAGAACAAAAGTGGGCACTGGTCAATTATTCAATGCATAAAGACAAAAATAAATAAATAAGGAGACACCATTATCTCTGAAGAGAAATAGGAGAACAAACATAATTTTGCATAACAAAGGAATAAAAAGTAGCTAAAATAAAGGTTTAATTACCCTATCTCTTCGCACACACAAACAAAAAAATTACCCTATCTAACACAATGGAAGAGTGAAGTCACACAATAATTACATAAATGTTTAACAGTGTAACATAACAAAACAGCTTAGTTTTACCGCGCGAGTGATTGGTAAAAACAACCCACACAGTATCGAAAAAAATGTTTAAACTTTACCAAAAAAGGAAAAAAAGTTAGATAGAAATGGGACAGAGAAAGCAGGGACTTTTAAAATCACATGTGAAATATCAGAAGAACACAAAGAAATGTCCACATCAAAAGGAAAAGGTAAAGCGACATTATCAAATCAAATGCTTTGCGCTCAATTCTTTTTTCCTTTTTCTACTACATATTGTATGTACTTAATTGTCCGAGTTCAATTATTATATATTCATGTAAAGATCCAAATTAAAATATTTCTCAAGAACTCTGACGACTGACGACTGACGACTGAGATAACTATTTAAACAATATAATGTTTTTTATTTTGTTTTTTACTTTAAAATATACAATTTGCTTGCTCTTTTTTTTGGTTTGATTCCTAAACATAACATCACCAGTATTCAATCCGCACTAGCTATGGACCTGATTGGTAACAACTATATCTTTCGGTTTTATACTGTAGTTTTTTTGCTATAAGTTTTTTAGCTGTAGAATTTTGGATGTGGCTTTTTAAAAAGTGAAAGAAAAAAAATATGACCTGTGGAAATATAGCTCTTTACAGCCAAAAAATGATACAAAGAGCTGTAGGTTTAAAAATCTGTAGAAATCATGATTGGAAACAAAAATTAGCTGTAAAAATAAATATGGCTGTGTGCAGCCTCTAAAGCTCTTTCCAATCAAACCATATATACCGCAGAATAATTTTTTTTAAAAATTGTTTTGAAATTTAAGAAAAAATAAATTTATCTGAATTTTATAATATGTCTAACTAATGATTATATATAGAAATGTCAATCCGGGCTAACATATCTACTTAATCCGTTTTGCAATGAACTAAATTATTATTCGGACTAACCCTCAAAAACCTATATTCTTGAAAACATAACTTTAATATGCACCGCTTAATGACTATGGTTTTTGTGGTCATTCCACAAACTCTTAAAAAATCAATTTTCTTGTGTCTTAACTCTTTATAAAATTAGTAAAATATTTAATTTGTTCAAACTTTTGTTTTGATAAATATATATTCAAATAAAGTATAATAATCATAGTGAAAAATATTGCAAGAACTCAAATATATTTTCTTTGAATATGTATAGATTAATTATTATTTTAAAATATCATAATAATTAAGAAACTAAATAGTAAATAACTTCTTTAATGGAAAATATATATTTACCATATTCTCATCAATAATTTTTAAAAACAATTATATCATTTCCTATTTCAATGATCTTTTCTTATTTGTAATGACATTTCATGTAATAACTTACAAAATAAAATTTATTTTCAAAATATCTTCTTAAATAATATTATAGATCATATTCATTTTCGAACAAAACTCTTCCGGACAAATTAAGAAGTCATCTAAGAAACCCATATCTATTTTGTCATAAGTTTTTGAAATGTTCATTTAATGGCCATTAATCTATCTTTGTAAATTAAATGAGGTTCGTTTGAACAGTGTGAACTATGTCATGTGCTATATATAAAAACATTGTTCGTAATTAATCAACCAAATATATACAAAGGTGTAAGGAAATTTTTTATTAAGTAGATCATTTTATTAAAATTCTGTTCGTAAGGAAAAATTTTGGATATAAAAAAAAAATTTAGTCTCTGTATATATCGATGGCCTAATTGTTCTCCAAAAATCCATGTCATTCTATCTGCCGCAAGTGCACTATCTCCCTAAATGCCAAACATCATCGGTAAAATTTTTTCATCGTTGGTCTTTTTAGGGGTAGTTGGATGATCCATCGTTGTGACATTATTTGGGTTTGAAGACTCAAAAAACTCCAAAAAATCCTCAAATGTGATGTTCTTTTAAAAAATTTCTCAACACCATTATTCAACTAGTGCCATGAAAGCATCACATATTTTAATCCTCATCCGTAAGCCAAGCTTTCGTGTTTTATTTACTATTTTTTCTCTCCAAATCATGACGGAGATTTTGTATTACTAGTTCTCTTCTCACGAAAAAAAGAGCTTGGCGACAGTTGGTATTAAACTGAATCAAATAAAAAAATTTGTTGAACTGAACTAAAATAAAAACGAATAACAAATGACTTATGGTTTCAGTTTTTTTTCAAAACCGAGCTAGAACCAGGAATTATGAAAACCGAAGTGAAACCAAACCGTAGTCAGATTTCCCACCCCTAAACAATAACAAAAAGAAAGTTGTCATTTAACAAAACTACGGTTTATTAAAAGTTTTCATAGTCTCAAAGGTTTGTGAACTTTTAAAAGTTTAAAACAAATAAGTTTATAATAACACTACACAATGAACGCATAATAAACAATATTTTCGACGTGCATATCATCGCCTATACAGCTGCTACACACTTTAGACCACCCATATCGGAAGATCTGTGTCTTCCGCAAGACGCAATGTATTTTCCAAAAGTGATGACGTGTCGCGACGTGATTCGTCGCGATAATAAAAAATCAATTAAAAAAAAAAAAAAAAAAAAACTGAAGACACACATTTTATATCTCCAATATGGATGGTGGCGGATCCATGATTAATTTTTAGAGGGTGCAAGCATTAAAAAAAAAATATATATAGTAATATCTAACGATCGAACCTAAGTGAGGGTGTCAAATATAGGCTATATACACCAAATGAGCTATAGAATCTTAGTTACATCAAGCCAAAAATTACTAACATATAAATTTTACAGGTTTCATATGACTCCTATTCCTCAACGTGGGTCCGCCACTGCACACTTTTACAAACACTGTTGTACCACTGCACACTTTTACAAACACTGTTGTAAAAAAAAAAATTGTTATATTGATTTTTTTAAAAAGGTGTTTTTACTTGATCAATCAATTTAGGAAAAAAAGCTACTATCTTTAGTTTGATATAAGCCGCCCCTAAAAAAAAGTCGTTAACTATTCACCAAAAAAAAACAAAAAAACAGGTCTAACTGGCAGATACTTTACATTCCCCCATGTGTTTTCACCAGACCATATCCATCTCTCCAACATTTGCGTTTTCCATATTTGTTTAAACATAACTCTCTCTTTCTCTCCTTCAGTATATCTTATCTTCTGATTTTCTTCACCAATCCTATCTTTTCTTTCTGGCTTTTATTTTTCTTACATCTGGATTGACCCATTTTTGGTAACACACAAAGAGTAGCCCTTTTCTTAGATTATTGCTTCCTCCTCTTATCAGCTTCCAAGTCAATCACTTCAGCTTCTGTCGGCTGTCTCTCCCCAGATCTCAACAAATCTTCGTAAGCACAGTACTCTCCAAACTGCTTTCCCTCGATTCTTGTTAATTATCCTGAATTTGCTGCCTTGGATTCTCTCTTTCTCTCTACTAGTTAAATCTCAAAAGTCAAAAGCTTCATTTTGATTGGTCGTCTTTAAGCTTCGAACACTTCTGATCCTTGTCCGAAATTCAAGCACTTTGTTTGAGGTTTGGTTACGCTCTTAACTCTTTACCTATATACACTTCTTAGATTTGTAGATTGTCCCCTTTTGAAGGTCAACAACATTTTGTTGATCTGCTTTGACTTTTTTTTTTCAGGTTTTGAGACCAAAAAAGTTCGATTAAATGACGGAATCTGATGATGCCTCGCGAGAATCACCAGCCAGAGGACGAGAAACCTCGTCAAATCAAGATCTGTCCAAACCCGAATCGATCATCCCTGTCTCGCTCGATCTCAAGCTCAACGATAGTTTCAACGATGACACAAAGGGCACAAAGTGTGAATCCAACCCGAGAGTCTTCTCTTGCAACTACTGCAGACGCAAGTTCTATAGCTCTCAAGCTCTTGGAGGTCACCAAAACGCTCACAAGCGAGAACGAACAATGGCGAAACGAGCAATGCACATGGGAAGAATGTTTGGCCACCATCACAGGCCTTACACATACACCTCTTCTTCCCTCGGGATGCAAGCCCATTCCGGTGTACTGCACCACACCTTTTCCCAGCCTCAGCCTCAGCCTCAGCCTCAGCCTCAGCCTCATGCTTCCAGGTTTCATCATCAAGGGTATTTTGGTAACACCGTGCCATTGTTCTTTGACTATGACGATGGCAGCGACTTCTTCTGGCCCGGGAGCTTCCGTCAGGCCGTTGAGGAAGCTGAAGCTCCGGTGGTGGTGGCTGTTACAGAGTCAGGTCTTGGTCTGAACCCAGCTGCAGCAAATGGAAGTGTAGTAGATAACAATAGCTCAAAGCCTGATCTTACCTTGAGACTCTAAAGGTCATTATCTCTTAATGTTCATTTTCTATTGTTAGAAATATAGTAGAAGATAAGTGGGAGACAGTTGACAGAAATTGCTGCAGAGCTTTTGTTGTTATATAAATGAAGTTTGTTACGTTTTGATTTCATACGAGAACGCACCAGTTCGGTTGAATAAATTTAGTCAGAATGTTTTTTTTTTTTGGTGACATGAAGAGTTTTGAGATTCAATGATCTTATATTTCTCTCTGTATTTCTCAATTCACGATACAAGATTAATCTATGGTTTGTTATAGAATTCCCATCTCTTCGATAGCCTAAAAGGTTACCTCACAACAACTCAATATTCTCTTTGCTCATCTCTTCTTATCCACTTGAGTTGCTCTTGAAATTCCTGTCACGTCACTTCCGATACGTATCAATTTCCTATATTGAATTTATGTATCACGATTCACGACTCTGTTTATAGAGTACAGATGAGCCGTGTAACATACAAATGATTCAGTTTATGAACCAGCGGGTCAAGAACACCAGAGAAAAAAGAGTCCACACCGCATTCGCCACAAACTCCTCCTCGACCGCATTCAGAAATCCACACCTCCCCCAGGGTCAGTGTGTGAATACTCCAACGTTCCAAGAATGTTGGAAAAACAAAATTTGATTAAAAATATAATCTATAAGAGAAAATACAAACAAATTAAGCTCAGGTTGATCCAAAATACAAACACAATTTTATACCCTTCAATAATCAGTGACAATAAATGCGATTGCAATATATATTTGATTCATTATGTAATCCTTACTAAAACAGAAGATAAGAAATTGCCATTAAAACAAAAACGATGTAAAATTCCACTTCATTTGATTGATTACATATTTGTAAAAGACATTTGATCATCTAATCCACTTATACTCTAACTTGGGCGTTTCTTGACCATGTGTAAAATAGATCCCATCTTCTCTAGCATCCCAAAAATTCTGCTTACCATAACGAATTATGAGACCACCACTTTCATATGCCCTAAAATCTGCATGAAAAATGAAACCATGTCCTTGCGCTAACTCACAATCAATCTTGGTTTTCAAAATACTATCATTAAAACTAAAATCGCAGCTTTGTCCAGGGTTCAAAAAATGAAACCCTAGGTCGTCTTCGTTTGATATACACCTAACTTTGAGGATGTTGTTCGGACCAAGAGAGTTTTTGAAATGCACCGAGTTTTTCTCCCACGATATCGCATTACTCAACCCAACGCACAATGCAATGATAAGCAAAAAGCACGAGAGGTAATTCATGTTTTCCTTGATCTCTTTTGTTTTTGTTTTTGCTTTAGAGCCAATATGTATCTGAAAGATAAAATGTGCCAATTTATTTATAGAGACCATAGGCGGCCCACGTTTAAGGTAGTAATATATACTAGAATCCTTAATTAATTGTGTAGTAATTATAGCATTAATTATCATTAACTGCACCCACCAAAAAATCATTTTTAACCGTATCAATTATATATATATTCATTTTCCTAAAAAAACTTCCTTCCTTTTGTATTCTTTGATAAGAGAGAACATACGGTATAATCTAGTTTCTATTTTGTTTCTATAAGATATTAATGGTGTAATTGATCATATTAATTTTTTTTCTAACATAGACTTCGGTAAGATAATATTTTAGCTAACGTTTTATTTTGTCGAATCTTGGGAATTAAAATGGTATCTTGACAACCTCCTATTTAAGCATGACCACGGTTACGGTTAATGCGGTTAAGGTTAGATTTTTTTTTAACCTTAACCTTAACCGTTTAATATACGGTTAAAACGGTTATGGTTAAATACGAATCCGGTTAATACGGTTACGGTTAGATACGGTTACGGTTACCTGATGACAATAAATGGTTAATGTCATGATTTATAATTAAATAATTATAAATTTGATAAACTAGAATAATAAAAAATAAAAAATTTATTAATATTCTTTTTCTAATTTTTTGTTGGTTTGTTTATATTTTTCCTTTGTTTTTCTATGTATTTCTTTTTGTTTTGCTTAAATCTCTTATGGTTATTGATGATTTTTTGTTAAGAGCATGAGAAAAAAATGTAATCGAGAAGAAGAAAATAAACTCTTTTATTGAAATAAAACAACAAATAATTGAACATTTATTGCTTCTTATATCATGTGCAATATTCAGAAAATCAAACATTGTGAAACAGAGGGAGTATATTTCTTCATAAAATTGTTTTGTTAAAATAATTTTTATATTTGTTAGAAAAATATTAATTAGTCTAGCACATTTAATTTTTAATTAATATTTCTATTTGTTAGATTTGCATTTGCTATTGATAAATTGATTATATATAATTTTCTTTGAATTTTTAATTTTACAGAACTAATTATAATTATTAGTATATATAATTTTATTTTTAAAACCGTTACGGTTAAAATTTTACGGTTTAACCTTGCAGTTAACCAACGGTTTTGATACGGTTACGGTTAATTAACGGTTACGGTTAATAATTTTTTAACCATAACTAATATATTTTTACGGTTAACGGTTACGGTTTTTAACCATCTGATACGGTTACGGTCTGGTTACGGTACGGTTACGGTCCGAAATACGATTACGGTTCCATTTTGGTCATGCCTACTCCTATAGAAGGAACTACGCACGTTGTCAAAAAAACAAAAGGAACAACATACGAAGTTCGTATTACGAACATCTCTACAATATTATTTAAGAATATATTTATAAAAATAAACTTTGTTTTGTAAATTATTACATGAAATACCATTACAAATAATAAATAATAATTAAAATAAGAAATGATATAATAATCTTTTAAAATTATTAATTAGAATATGGAAAATATATATTTTGCATTAAAAAGTTATTTATTATTAATTTATTAATTATTTTTAATACTATATATTTTAAAATAATAATCAATTCATAAATATTCAAAACAAATCTATTAAAAATTTTGCTATATTTTTCACTATAATTTATTATATTTTATTTGAATATATATCAAAACAAAAATTAAAAAATATTATACTAATTTTATAAAAAGTTAGACACAAGAAAATATTTTTGTTGTAAGAGTTGGTAGACTAACCACAAAAACTAGAGTCATTTGCAGGTTAATCCGAATAATATTTTAATTCACTGCAAAACATGTTAAATAGATAAATTATTATAAATTGACGGTTTTATCTATAATCATTAGTTAACTATATTATAAATTTCATATAAAAACAATTTTTTAAAATTTTAAAACAATTTCTTTTAAAAATTACTATGCGCTATAAATAGCGCAGGTTAAATTTTAGTCGTAATACTATTTGGGATCTTGATTATGTAAAATATTACATGCAATAGCATTGAAAAAAATTACAAATTAATGAACAAACAATAAAAAGGTGGACATGTGTCACTCTATCCCGCACTAATTTTCTCATTAATTTTTTTAATAACAATTATTTATAGATATCTTCCTAAGAAAATCTATAAATAATTGTTATTAGAATATTTATATGATACTCGAATTTATAAAAATACATAAAATAATCAAATACCGAGAAAACCCGCGCGTAGGAGACTCATCTAGTATTCATTAATTTTGAGATTTTGAAAATATTGCAATCATAAATCTCGAATATATTAGTTTTCTAAACTCCTGGATTAAAGCAACTTGGCTAAATATTCGATTAACTTTCTGTTTTGATATTGCATATTTTCCAAGTTTTAAATTATTTAATTACTATCCGAATTAAAATCAGTGATGAATCCATAACAAACTTTTTCCGTAATTGCTTCAACAATTTCCTTAACAACTGATATATTCAAACGAAATATATTTCATAATTATGAACAAATTAAAATATTTCATATTTCCTAAATATATATTTTAAAACAAAATTAACAAAATCTTTGCAGCTATCGGATATGGCATATTGAGGCCAAATATAATTCACTTAACTTTGAAGTTCTAATAAAAATACTTTCGAAAAGTATGCATTTTGGGGCAATAGCCAATATAGTAGTCGGTAAAATTCTTAAAATTCAATTTTCTCATTTGAATCGGATATTTTAATTTAGAAATATGGGTATTATATACACTATAGATAAATATTATTATTTTTCCGCGATTTAGAAGCGTTTAAGAGCATGTTCAATGGGGGTTCTAAATAGAAGAGTTCTAAAAAATTATAATGATATATAATTGATAAATATTGGAGAGGTTCTAAAAAGAAGAGAGAAGGGTTCTAAAGTTAGAACTTTTAGATACAGATTCTAAAAATTAACATACAAAATGTTGGGGTTCTAAAAGGTGAGGTTCTAAATATTTTAGATACCCATTTTTAGAACCTCACCATTGGACATGCTCTAATGATGCTCTCCTTGCAAAGCTTGGGGCGCGACTTATCTCTCACCCCAATGCACTAGTTTCTCGCGTCCTGCTGGGCAACTATTGCTCTTCCTACTCCTTCATGGAGTGTAAAATTCCCTCGAACCCATCCATGGATGGAGGAGCATCATAGCTGGCCGGGAAATCCTTTCCAAAGGCATGGGATGGCTTGTTGGAACAGGGGAAAACATCCGATTATGGGATGATCCATGGCTGAGCTCATCGTCCCCTATTCGCTTACAAGGCCCATCTCCCCTTCCTTACAAGGACTTACGGGTCTCAGACTTGATGAATCGCTCTCACAACGAATGGGATTGGACAAAAATCAGACGTGTAGTTCCAGATTTTGAACAGAGCATTCAGCTAATCCCCCTGAGTACGGCTCGCTCTCATGACAAGATGGTTTGGCTACCGGTTAAGAATGGCAAATACACAGTTCGTTCTGGATACGGGTTCTCCATGACAACGGAATTACCAGAACTACAACGGAACTTCAACTGGCAGGCAAATATCTGGAGGCTTCGTACAGCCCCAAAAATTAAACAGTTTCTCTGGAAAGCGGCGGTCGGTGCCCTGCCTGTCGGTGTACAACTGGTGAGTAGGGGAATCCAAACGGATTTCAGCTGTCGGCGGTGTGGACAGCCTGAGACGATCTCACATGTCTTGAGAGACTGCGTTTTTGCCCAGCAAACATGGATTATCGCCCCGCTCCAAGGCTCTGATCGCATAGCTTCTGTCCAAGTTTTGGACTTCTTAAGGCTCATTAAGCCGATGATTAATCTCCCTCCCTTGGGTCTTCACGCTGCATCGCTACAAGCCTGGATTTGCTGGAATCTTTGGACTTCGCGAAATTTAGTAATCTTCAAAAACAGAGCTTTCTCGGAACAAGAGGTTGTGACGAAATCCATCGTGGAGACTAAGGAATGGCAGTGCGCCCAGATTCTTCTTCCCCAATCCTCGACGCCATCACCCCTAACATCGCAAATGCAACCGCCGCAGGTTAGATGGTCCTGCTCAGTGGATGCAGCCTGGCAAAGGGAATCATTAGCCTGTGGTCTAGGCTGTACTTTCCGCTCAGATATGGGAGAGGTCGACTTTAACCACCAAGCTCACCGTCTTCCTGTCTCCTCGGCGCTAGCAGGGGAAGCATGGGCGGTCCGAGAAGCACTTTCGCTTGCTTCAGCTCGAGGGATTGCAGAGCTACAAGTCTTTTCCGACTCGCTTTCTCTGATCAACCTCATCAACTCCCAGGAAATCTATACAGAGATTCATGCCATTGTTTCTGATATCCGCCTTATGACGTTATCCTTTTCTTAGATTTACTTTCGATTTATTCATCGCTCTGCTAACTTATCAGCAGATGCCTTGGCAAAACAGGCTTTACAGGCCTTATTAAACTTTTTAATTTAGTTAATGCAGCTCAGTTTTTGACAAAAAAAAGAAGACAAATATTATTATTTTGACGGTTTACAACGTTCCACATAATATCCGAACGGTGCATCTAATTCGACATCCAATATTTTTTTTGCTGTTAAAGAATTCGACATCCAATATTACCAATGTGCATCTTTCATTTTGGAAGTTCTTATGAGGTTATTATTATAACTTGTTTTTGACGAAATGGTTTAAAATTATTTTTTATGGGTTTTTCGATGGAGACGTCTGTCGGAATAACCAGATTTTTTTGCGTACGATGAAATTGTCAAAATCATAGTTAATTTGAATGTTACAATCATAGTTAATTTGAATGAGAAATGGAAGTCCAAAATGGATTGTTTTGAAAGTTTAAAATGTAACATTGGTAAAATATCTCACATCATGAGTTAAAACCCCTCTCGTATATAAAGTGGAGATTATATACACTTTGGTGTACTGGATAAAGGAAATACACCAAATGGGGCAACGGTCCATAAGATTAGAATTTTGGTCCAAATTCATTTAGAATTATGTTGTTGATTGAGTCAACAAAAATATCTCTTTGAAATGAATTTTATAACAACAAAATCAAAATTGATTAAGTTTGTAACATAAAATTCATTCACGTCATTATGATGAGAATTAATTCTCATCACTCAACTCCACTTTATTATTTTGACGTTATAGACTTGCTATATAGTCATTTGGTTCGATCCCTAGAATACTATTTCGATTATTGTGCTCTTGCAGTAGAATTTTAGGGATCTGAAGTATTTCATCAGGCTCCTTGGCTCTCCCTATTTACTGGTTCGACTCTTTTATTTTCATTTTTTTTTAAACCACCAAGTTTTGAAGTATTTTCCCATACACTGCCTTGATTCATAGTTATAAGTTTTTTTTTGCTCTACTCGAACAAAACAGTCTCCTCCAAGAGCTTATTGAGTTTCGGTATAATTTTCTACATTTCTTTTATTTTTTTCAGCTCCCATTATTCGATTTAATTTTTGTGGTAACAAAATTAGGAAAAACAAATATATTAAAAAGTTTAAACTAAAAAGATACATATATAGGCTGTATTTTAGGTCAAATATTTAGACTTCATAGGTTAGAGGTTTAAACGTCTGTAATTTAGAATGTAGTTTAGATTTGAGAAAGAAAAAAGCTAAAATCTAATTATAGTTGGCATTGAATCCCTATCGTATAGGACTTTAATTCTTCACTTATGTAAATTATAAGTGTGAGTCCGCTCAATGCTTTTTCGTGCTCTTTATAAAGCTAGAATGGTTCTCACGAACTCCTCAAGAGAACTCGATTTTGTTTTATTTTTCAGGTTAGAAGATTTCCTTTGGATATAAATCCCTTTGGAGTTAGAGAAACTCTGCCCATCGATTTTCCAGGTATATTTAGGGTTTTTGAATCGTTTTTATGATCTCTTATTTCTGTACGGATCTCTGGAAGTTAGTCAGAGAAAGATGTCAATAAATTTCATGTTTTTGTGTGTAAGCTATCCTTAAAATTTTGAGATTATAATCATATATTCATGAATAACAAAAAACATTCTTTTCTTTCTTATTAAGGTTGAAATCGGGTTTAGGGGTTGCTTTGATTTTCTTTGAGAAATAATCATCTTAGCAAAGTTATGAATTTCATCGTTGTATATTAATGCACACGTAAGTTCTCTTGCTTTCGCTTTTGATGGAAATCTAATTGATTTCTTTCTTTTCATCAAATTGATTTCTTTCTTTTCATCAAATTGATTTCTTTCTTTTCATCAAATTGTACTATTTTGAAAAGAAAAAAATATATATATTATTATTTCCAAAACTTTTTCTTTAATTTCTATTAGGTGTCATCATCAATGGAAGAAGATAACCACGAGAAACAAAATGACAATGGCGGATCTTCCTCTTTATTTAAGACCTGTTTCAACGCACTCAATGCTCTTTCAGGTTAATTTTTCCGGCTTGGTTTATTTAGCCGTACGTCTTTGTAACATAGTAATTAATACCGCTAATTAATCATGGTAATTAATTTGAATTGTATGAGGAGTTGGAATATTGTCGGTACCATATTCACTAGCTCGTGGAGGATGGTTGAGTCTTTCACTTCTGTTACTCCTAGCCGCAACCGCTTTCTACACATCTTTACTCATTACAAAATGTATGAATGCGGATCGCAGCATTAAAACATATCCGGATATCGGAGAACGTGCGTTTGGCAGAACAGGAAGACTCATTGTGTCACTCTTCATGCACATAGAACTCTATCTAGTTACCACGGGTTTCTTGATCCTCGAAGGCGACAATCTTCACAATCTTTTCCCGGGGTTTAACATCAGAATGATCGGATTGAGATTGAATGGGAAACAATCTTTCATGGCGACTGTCGCTCTTGTCATCATGCCAACTCTATGGTGGGATAATCTAAGCGTCTTGTCTTATGTTTCCATGAGCGGCGTTTTAGCTACGACCGTGACTCTTGGATCGATATCTTGGGCTGGAGCATTTGATGGAATTGGGTTTCGTCAAAAGGGAAAGTTGATCAATTGGAGTGGAATCCCTACAGCTTTGAGCTTGTATGCTTTCTGCTATGGTGCGCATCCGGTTTTGCCCACTTTGTATTCTTCTATGAAAAGCAAACACCAGTTCAACAATGTAAGTCATTAATTTCTACATCACTATCATTAACCGAAAAATCCATGACCACTTGCATATATAATTTCATCTTCTTTATGTTTTGTTTTAATTTCTTTTGTTTTTTTTGTTTTTTTTGGCAGGTCCTACTTATATGTTTTGTATTATGCACCATAGGTTACACATCAATGGCGGTTTTGGGCTACCTGATGTATGGATCACATACATTATCGCAAATAACATTGAATCTACCAATTCATTAGACGAGTTCTAAGGTGGCAATATACACAACCCTCGTAAACCCCATAGCTAAATACGCGTTGATGATCACGCCAACGGTGATCACTATAAAAGATTGGTTTCCTTCACGGTACGCCAAAAAAACGTACCTACATCTCTTGATAAGTACATTCTTCATAACAAGTAGTGTGGTCATCGCTGAGACACTTCCCTTCTTTGGTTATATGATGTCGCTTGTTGGAGCATTGCTTAGCGTAACGGTTTCTATTCTCCTGCCTTGTTTATGCTACTTGAAGATCTCTGGAAATTACAAGAAATTTGGGTGTGAGACTGTAATGTTGTTTGGTTTGGTGGTGATGAGTGTTCCGATCGGAGTTGTGGGCACTTACATTGCAATTCGAGAAATGGTTGGTAATGTTTGAAAGTTTTCATTATTATGAGAGGGTGTTGTAGCAAATTAGTACAGATTGTTAAAACGATTCAGATATTTATGTCTTTTATTGGGTTTTTTTTTTGGAACATTGTGTTCAATTATATATGTTTCATTAATATTTCTTCTTCTACGTATCAATTTCGACAATAAACCGTAGATGTACCGAGTAAAAGTAAAAGAAACAAGAACCAACGAAGTCAAACACATCACACATGCTGTTATAGTTTCCGCCGCCTCTTTTGTTATAGTACTAGTACATGAGCTGACAGTAGATTACTCAACCAACAATATGTCAATATATATATATATATATATATATCCATGATAACAAGATTCAATTTGTGGCAAAACACAAGTTTGATACTTGTCTTCATAGCTTGCAAATACGCCTAGAATAACCTTTAGCACAAAAAATAAGCATATATAGAAACCTTCAAAAACAGAGATTCGGAATCTACTATATATATACGTTGTATTACTTCAGATTTATACTCCTAAATTTATTTTAGATATAAAATCTGTTAATTCATGCACCAAATTATTGATCAAAGATTCTTCGACAGTTCCACTATTAGACCATCTCCAATGTATTACTCTATTTTTACTCTAAAATAGAGTAACTCTAAAATAGAATTGGGGTTTTCTCCAATATATTACTCTATTTTTCACTCTAAAAAGAATATTCTATGGTATATTATATTTTTATTTTATTATAAATATCATTTATTTGTAGGAAATTACAATTTAACTCCACTTATTTTTTTTTCTTTCAAAAACTTCCATAAATTATGATTTTATTTAAATTAAACATTTATTACATAAGAAAAATTACATTACATCATATAAAAATAATAAAACATATAGGACGTTGGTTTAAATAATAAAAACAATTGTCAAATTGTGATATTGGAGAAAAAATTACTCTACAAATTATCTCAAATAATATGAACACATCACAAAATATTATAATAAAGTAATTTAAATGTAAAATTGATTTTCTTGTATTTAAATATTATAATTATTATTTGTTTCAGTTATAATTACAAAGATATAAAAATTAAAGGACTATTCTATAAATAAAAAAGTTCAACTCTAAAATAGAGTGAGAAATAGAATTACTCTAAAAATAGAGTAAAAAATAGAGTTATTCTATTTTAGAATGGAAAATAGAGTGGGATTGGAAAGGATTTTACTCTAAAATTGAGTTTAGAGTGGGAAATAGAGTATGGTTGGAGATGCCCTTAGCGTGGATTCTTAAAAGATGGAGAAAGAAACCTTAAACTTGTTAGTTAAGCATTGAGTATGAAAACCGATAATTCATACTAATCCTTCTTTTATTTGCGTAAAATTCAAAACCAACTCATTAGTGTTACACTACAAAAAAACAGGATGATTTCCGACGGACTAAAACAAATCAAACCAAATGAACCACAAAAAAGTGCAAATGAATCACACAAAAATGCAAATGGACTTACATCATTGTACGCAGTCCTGGCTCTTACCCATGGCGAGAAGGGCGACCGCCTTAAGTTCAAAGCCAATATATATTTTATATATATGTTTTAATTTTTTATTAAAAAAACCCATGATTTATTAGTATCTACATATATAAATAAGTAAGGTTCGTATCTATATCTAGGTAATTAACAAAATGGATTCATAATCTAAACTTATTTTGCATTCTAAAATATCACATATTTACAGTTTATTAGATTTTTGTACTCTTAAAAGATAAAACATCATAAAAATATTAAATATGAAAAACCAGTAAAACAAAACATTAATACACATTAACTTCTTTTTTACTATGTTATTACCTTCCACACAATATTTTGACACGCTAATATTTTTTAATCCACAAAAACTTTTTACGTCTTTCATCCGTATTAATTTTTTGTCCACTATATTAGCGCCAATAATGTATGCATTTCACATTTTTCTTTCTCTAAAACTATATTGCCTCATAGAGTCCCGACTATCGCTTTTGATTACATAAACTTCATTTTGCAAATTTTAGAAAGAGACATAACACATACTTTCGAAGAGGCTTTCAATTTAGTATCTATTTCGTTACGTTTCGCTTCACTTATCTGGTAGATTCATTTTGTTTTTGCTCAAGTATGTTTTATC
Organism: Eutrema japonicum; assembly: GCA_030161315.1. NCBI lineage: Eukaryota > Viridiplantae > Streptophyta > Magnoliopsida > Brassicales > Brassicaceae > Eutrema > Eutrema japonicum. The sequence continues at coordinate 14,682,256 of BSQW01000001.1, forward strand.
TCATCCTAAATAGATCGTTCTAAAATAGGAAAATTTGAGCATTTGAAATTTATACAAATGCAAAGTGTTTTTCATGACCAATTATATCCAATTCGTCTCTAATTTCACCATGGAGTCGGTGGTTTTGATAAAACGTTTGAGTTTTTATGGAAAAGAAAATGATAACTTCATCTTTAACTTTGTTGTAGAATATGTTCTCAAATTTTTTTAGATTTTTATTTTTAAGAGAAAGATTGAGATTTTGTAAAAATGAGTTCTAGGCAAAATACAATATTATCTTATGTGTAATTGACTATAAATAAAATAACGCATAATCAATGTTTCTCTTCTATGCTTAAATATTTTGATTGATTCTTTAATTGATTACAGGATTGCTCGACATGTGACACGGGTCTTTCCCTCTCTCAATTCTACATCGATTTTGCTCAAATCTTCAACGGCCTAACTACGTCTCCTCGGAAGATGACGACGATGAAGAGATGGACGATGACCCTACCAACCGCGCCACGGATTATGACGCAGGCCCGAGCACGTCCTGAAGAGAAAGCAAAAACAAGATCAAATTTAGTGAGTTTTTCCAACTTTTGAACATTTTTATTTTTGTGTTTTCTATTTATGCACTTTTGTTACCTCTCGACTTGTGATACACCGAGACGGTGTAAATCAAGTCCGGGGGGAGTACTAATTTGAGTTTATTTGTTTTTTAGTTTTATGTGTTTCTTTTTATTTTCGTTTTTGCATTTTGCATTTGCATATATATATATATATATAAAAAAAAAAAAAAAAAAAAAAAAAAACGAAAATCATTTTGTTCATTTAGAATTTGATTTTTCTTTCTTCATTTTTAATAGGAATGAGTCTAGAAGCATATAGGATGCATTCATATGCATAGGGGACAATGATTAAGCACTTGAACTTTGAAAACATTGCCCTCGTTAATCATGTTATGATGCTTGAACCGCTTCGAAAATTTGGAAAATCCATGCTTTGACCTCTTGGCTTGAATGTCTTTGATTAGGATGAAGCTCGTTGTGATTTGATTCCAACTCTATTTATTGAACCTAATTTGAACATTAATTGTCTCGCCTAGGGGTTCGAAATGCATTCTCATGGTCTTAATCTATATACTCGAATTTTCTTATCCATTTTACCACTCTTGTGCTAATTCGAGTAGCTATCTTCATCTTTAGGATAGTTCCCCACCTCATCACCTAAGCCAATTGTTTCAAACCCATGTTATTTGTGAGTGAGGCCTTTTTCTTGAAAGTGCATACAATTGAAAAATCTTGTAAGAGAAAGGAACGACAAGGCTTATCTTCCTTAGATAAATGACTTGGGATTTGATAGATAGAATGGTTAAGATAAGTCGGAATGAATGGTGAGTGAAAAAAGGGAGATGGTGAGAGAAAATCGGGTGTAGGCTAAAGAAAGAGCCTAAGGTGTAAAAAGAAAAAGAAAAGAAAGCGAGAAACTCTAGGAGAAACCGTATATCTAAAGTTATCTAAACTCTCGATATATATAAAAAAAAAAAAAAAAAAAAAAAAAAAAAGAGAAAACAGAATAAGAGTTTAGACTAAGAAGAGAAATTCTCCTAGAGTGTTAAGAAAAATAAAAGAAACGAGGTTGTGAGCAATGTGTATATTTAGCCAAAAAGGGGCTATGGGTTTTATTTACGGGATAAGAGATTGTGAGGCAATGAGCTTAAGACGAGAGATTAGAAAGCTAGGATAGGATGGAAGATAATCTTTGATACATCATTGTTCTATTCCTTCCTTGCTTTTTCGAATTGCCATGCATTACGTTTTTGTGAGAGAAAGTCACCCGTAAAATTTGAACCTCCTCGTATATTGCTTTCTAGCCTTTCTCACCAAAACCGATTGAGAATGTATTAGTTTTCCTTATGTGAGACCGCACTTGAAAAGATTTAATTGAATGTTAAAGAGTTAGTTGATATGAATGCTTGTGGATTCCAAAGTCTTAGGCACTAAAGTAAAAAAATTCAAGTTGCGATAAGTATGGAGAAGTTCGTTAGAGTAGAAGCGATTTTGGCATTATGGCATTTTTACCTAAGGACATTGAGTTGAAAGTTTGATGTGTTTCCTTTTGGATATGAGTCCCCATCTTCAAACATATCTTCTTGGCTTACTTTGTTTTATTCGCTTGAGGACAAGCAAAAGGCAAGTCCGGGGGAGTTGATAACTCTGTATTTTACCATCTTGAGTCCCATATTTTCCTATGTTTTCTTTGTGTTTCATGTTGTTTTCATAACATTTACAATGCATTTAGGTCCAAATCGAGTCGCATTGCATTTAGAGCGTCCTAGGTTGTTTTTGTGTTCTTTTTGGCTTGTTATAGCCTTTCTCAGGTGTTCGGGACTGATTTGGATGAGCGCAGACGGAAGGGAACCGCAAAGATCGAAGAAGGAACGTGAGGACCGGAAATACACTGGCGATCGGTCATAACCGATCGCTGAAAGCGATCCACGACAAAATGAAAAACATGCTCGATCGGTTACAAACCGATCGATTAAACCGATCAAGATTGCTTCAGGCGATCGGTCATAACCGATCGCCATAACCGATCGACAGTGCCTCCGGATTTTCAGCATGATTTTGGGAACCAACCACTTATGTAATATAATTGTCAACATTTCTTCTCTTTCATAATAACTCTAGGCACGAAAAAAAATCAACAATCTCTGCTTCTTTTTACCGTTCTAAGCCAACTACTTCTTTCTTCTTCTTTCTTGTTTTTGTATGAAAGATTCAAGATCCAAACCATTTTAGTGAAGATTTTCTTAAACTCTTTTTACCAATCTTCTTATTTTGCTTATGGCTTTCATTTGTACGGTTTATATTTGTGATTTAGCTATGTGTGAGTAGTTCTTTTAGGATTCTTGGGTGAAGTAGATTAGGGTGATTCTAGGTTTGCTCTTGATGTTTAGGAGTTAGATTACTTAAAATCCTTGCTCATTAAGTGTTCTTAATGCTAGATTGACCTTGATCTAGTTGATCTAGAACCTAGGGAGTTTCATCACCCGGAAGGTGTTTGATGAAATTCCTGAACGAATTTAATGAGTGCTTTTCATATCTTAGCCAACGGAAAATTGATGTCTAAGGTGAATTGTGGTTAATTAAACTTGTGCTTATTGCTTGTTAGTCATAGAATCGCGAACGGAAGTTTATGACGATTGATGACTAAGAAAGGGGTTAATACCATGGAAGTGGATTAATCTTTAGTAGTGTTCTAAGGCCTAAGGAGATATTTAGTCGAATGTTTGAGCATCTTGAGTAGATCAAAGAATCACCCGAGTCGATTACTTTACCCGAGAATTCGTTTGTTTAAATTTGATATTAATCGTTTTCTTGTTTGCTTTGCTACTCGCTTATTTATCTGTTTTGTATGTTTCAAATTGTCCGATAAAAACCAAAACCAATTCTTGAACTGCTTAGATTAAGAAGTTTCATGTATTCTTGGTTTTTAATCCCAACCCATTATGGATTGATATCTCAAATACTACAATGACACGAGTGGGATTTGAGCAATTGATAGCGAAAAATCTTACTATCAGGCAAGATCTCTGTCACTCCAAATATGATCATGTAAGGATTGCTCGACATGTGACACGGGTCTTTCCCTCCACTCTTGTGGAAACAATTTGATCTCTTGATCGCCCTGCATGTTCATCAAAGAGTATCCAAATTTTAAAGCTTTATTTTTCTGAAGAATGTTTAGAAAATAAACATTAAAAAAAACTCACATCATGCTTATTGATGCTGCGATTGTGTATCCGATCGCGATATCAAAAACGGCACAGGCTAGACCGGAGTCTTCTGCATTCCAGTCCTCGAGGAAACTGATCCAAATAACAATGTTATTCAGGGTATGCTGCTTTCCTTTTGGAAATATTCTCTGTTGAATTGAGCCTTATGCATTCCAGTCCTCTTACTCTTTTTGTCCTATAGGTGATGACTATGACAAACATCCAAAAAACGAAACCCAGAATCAGAGATCAGAAAAAGAAAAAATGAATATGAGAACACACAAAATGGATCGATGGAGAAGAATATAGGGAGAGGGAGACCTGAAACAATTTGAAAGCGATCGAAAATTTTTCATCGTATGTATATGATAATATGATAGAGGAAGTTGGAACTGTTTCAGAGATCGTGAGGTAGTGGCTCTGTGTGAGAAAATCTAGGGATTTTTAGTTGAAATTGTGAAGAGATCGTGAAGTAGCGGGAGAAGATTTAGGGATTTTTAGGATTAGATATTAGGGAATTTTTTTTTTCCAACAGATATTAGGGATTTTAGTTTTTTTTTTTCGTGAATTTTTTTAAATTTTTTTGTAGGTTCGCCACATGTTAACATGTAATTGGTCATGTGACTTGTGCTTTAGTAGATAAAGATGAGAGATTTGGAGTTTCTACCTTGGGTAAGAAAATATAAAAATGTAAATCACATGCTTGAAATTGATCTTGGAATAAAAATATGTCCAAAACGTCATGCTCAAACCTTACACGAATGAATAGTGATACTAAAAACGTATACGAATACGATTCGTATATAATCATTTAGTACATTTAATTTTAAAAAATTTGTTATATTTTTATAATATAAATAAAAAGTCCATATTTCATATTTTGCATAACGTCGTCAATATTATCAAAACGGACCAGATAGTACGCATCTCTTTCGAGATATTTCCCTCTTTGAGATTTTAATGTATCCCATTAACCGTCTACTATATTATCAGTATCACAGCCCTCATACGTTGTATGCAGATTTTACAAATTTGTTATTAAAAATGTGGATTTTTTTTATTGGGACTAGTTGTGATTTCTACCCTTCAGCATGTTCATAAATTTCCCTCCCTCCATCAACCTCCGGATTGATGGTTTTATTGGCCTCGAGAAAAAGCGAGTTGATATCCGGAAGTAGTCATGGGTGGTCTTTTTTTTTGTCATCTAATCTTTATTTATATAAAATTCAAATTATGTAAAATATAAAAATTACAATACAATAAAATAACGAAAATGAATATTGCTGATTCTTTTCTTCGACAAATTTTGCTTTCAATTAGAGAATCCACACTTTCCTTCTTTTTAATCGCATTCGATGTGATGCGATTTTGATATTTGGCTATTGTCCATCATTTTCCTTGTTGTATTACATTGATTCATTCCAAATTAAGAACTAAAGTTCGAACAAGAACCCAATATACTAATTCTTCCGATAGATTGTCAATCTTCAACGGCTGTACGAATGTCGCCATACAACAAGAAGAGTTTCGGTCCAAACGATTGTTTCCTCCATGGAGGTTTTCATGGTATTTGTTTCTATAAAAACGCCATATCTAGCAAAATAAAATCTCCGAAAAAAATTGCCATAGAATCACAAGATCCAGAAGATTCTTCCGTTGACAGCGTGCTCTCATTATTTCCCCAAATTACATCTCAAAACCAAATGGTGGAGATGAATAGAATCTGAGGAATACTCAAATTTAGCATACAAGGATTCCTTGTACCCAAATTCAAATTGATGTCATCGTGCAATGGAAGGAAGCGCACACCGGAGATGTCTGCGTTGTGAAGAATGGAGAGATACTGCTCCACACCGCCATGTAAAGAAACCACCGTCGAGAGGGGTTGAAGAAATCGGTTCAAAAACCGATAGAGAATCGACAAAAAATTACGGTAAGTTCGATCGGGATATTCTCCGACGAACAACACCATAAAGAGCATGATTCCGATTATTAAAAACGGGATTAATCTCTGAGACTATGAATCACGATCGATAACAATAGCCTTACCGATCACCATTTAACGGCGGTTAAAAATTTGCCTTAACGATAGCTTTCAGAGAGGCATTTACCGTCCTTCTAATCCCTTTGCAGCATTATCGGAAGGCAATATAACCAACGTAGCACAGAGCCGGCAGCGTAAACAAAATTGATTTGCGTGAAGAACAACGATTACCTTTGTGAACGCATGAGAGAGAAGAGAGAAAAAACTGTTCTACGTGCTTTATTTCTGGAATATTGTTCACTGTCTCGGGTGGTCTTTAAGTAGATTTTCCATGTTTTCCCTTAGTTTTTCCATGTTATCCTGGACATTAGTGCTATCAACGCTACAAAACATAGGTCAAATCAGAACCGTGTTGATTGGGAAACCAAATGTAACAGAGAAAATATATACTTCATACCTCTGGCTTTTCATACTAAGAGCTTGGTAAAAGCTATAGTTTTTGGAAGGTCACTTTCAAATGCGTCGTACACAGATTTGATGTATTCATCAAGTCCAATATCCGTAGTTAGTGGCAGTGGTATGGTACTGGACTCAGCAGTGTCGCTGATCGGAACATCCGTAGTTAGTGGCAGTGGTATGGTGCTTGCCTCGGGAGGCTTGGTTATCGGAGCATATGGAAGGCGACTTAGGTAATCAAGGAAGTGAATAGTTCACAAAAATTGTGTTATAATTTTTTTCTTTTACAAAAATTATTATCATTTTCAAAATACATTTATGTTTCACAAAGATTGTTTAAGTTTTTTAATAGAGCAAGTGAATAGTTCAAGATTGAAAGTTTCTATTATTTTATTATAAAATATGCGTAAACAGTTAACGTATATAAATTTATATATATGTGTGAACTCCATATAAATTTATTTGAGGAATTTCAAAATTAAAAATTATTTAAATAGGAAAACATGCCCACTATATCCACACAATCCACAAAATATATCAGTGTAAAGAAACAATCGACAAAGAAAAGGGTCTCTTCAAGTTGGCAGATCGCCAATACAAAGTAAGTATATTTTAGAATTTAATGTGTGTTAATTTGTTTTTATAAAAGACAATATATAACAAAATATCTATGATGTAGATTTTTTAGATGGAGAGAGAACTCCCTAATTATATATATTAATTATATATATTAGGTGAGTTCCCGCGCTAACGCGTGTGTATTTTTATTTAGAGGGTTTTAAGTACATTTTTAAAAAAATTATTCATAACAAATGTAGATCTAGAGAAACATCATACTAGATGATATTCCGATTACTACCACAAAGTCATAACTTATTATATATCCATTAAGCCAAATACATACGTTTCTACTATGAATCATGCAACATATGTTTATCCAAATACATTTAAAACACAATATCAACACATGCTTTGCTATAAAACACAAGAGGTTACAGCGAGAGCCTACCATGAATAGTTTGAGTAGCCATGAAACGAGCCGCCATCATCCAAATCTTTACCATTCCCTCATTTCCCGGTATCCGAATCACGATAAGCATTAGGCAGGCTCTGACCTCTAAAGTAAGATCCCAGAACTGATAGACCAGCACCAACGCCTGGCTCACCAATACCACCCATATGGCTCGACTGCAACAAAGCATGGCTCAACCCACCATGGGTTAGAGCACTCTCCAACATCGGATACATGTAACCTCCTTCGGCTGCTGCTGCTAAAGCTGGATTCCCCAACATTCCGGTTACATAAATCAGATGGTATTGGTTCCCTAGCATAAATGACGATGCATCCATTCCACCACCGGTAAATACATGTTTTCCTTGCGATTGTTGTTGCTGGGACTGATCATGATTAGCCATCGAACCTAAACTCATCTTCACCGGACCCGCCTGGTGATACCCCTTTTCGGACGCCGCATGTCCCATTGAAACAAGCTGGCATGTCGCCGTTCGATTAAGAATCCTCTTCTTCGGCTCCTTAAGCGCATCTCTTGCTCTTTTCCTCTTCTGAACCCTTTAGCCTTGCCCCTTGTAATTCAGGAGATTGAATCCGCGATCATTACTATTTCAAAACAAATCATCGCTAGAAGAGTCGGAGCTCTCATCTTTGTTAGGTTGATGAATCACCATACTCCCAACTCGCGTCATCCTCGGAGACAGAGATGGAGGAGGTTGCATCTACGGCGGGGGCGATCATGGCCTCTTCCTGGACTGGTTGTCGCCATAGCAGATCGATTATCAAAACCTCTTCTTCGATGACACTACTCGAGGAATCGATGAACCTTCAATATTATCTTGTATCTTTTTTATATATATTTTTTTCTTTTATAATGACCTTAGTAATCACTTCTATTTGTTTTTTCAGAATATTTACTTGTTCGTCACACTTTTTAACTTTATCAATTTACAATTTTGAGTTTTTGTTCTGACATACCTTTCACTATTCCGTTTCTTTTTTCTACGGTTTATAATTCTTGTATTTATCTTTGTTTCCGTCTTTTATGTTTTTTATTTGTTATCTTCTTCTCTTCTTTCTTGATAACTTGTTATCTCTTTGATTCTTTTATTATATTATTTTGTCTTATGGTTTTTATTATAATTTTTCGATAATTTATTCAATTCACTTACATTTGTTTGTTGACATGAAAAATTTATTGTTAAAAAAATAGTTTGACTATTGGCGCCATTGCGAAAACTATTTTTTCATAATTTATTATCTATTGTCCTTCGATAAATGTTGTAACTATTTCTCTTACTAATTTATGTATATATACATCATATAATAGTAAATATTAATGTTCTATGAAAAAATGAGAAAAAGTAAATATTAATGAAATTATATTAATTACAAAATAAAAATGACCAATAAGGGGGGGGACAAGTGTCGAAGCTGGAGAGATCCCCTTCACTCTTTATAAGATAGATGATTAAGCCGAAATTACACCAAACCGAATCTAAGAAACAAATTAATATCAATGGTTTGGATTGTGGCAGAAAAAATGGATCACAAATATATTATTTCCCTTGGCTTTGTTGGGCGACTTGACAGTCCGATCGAGAATTGTAACATCCCAATTTCTGGTATATGCGGAGAAGTTTATAAGAATTGATTTGGCTACCTATGTCACCAAAATGTACTTATTTTTTCGATTACTTGTCTAGAGAGAACTCCAGAGTTAAGCGTGTTTGAACTGAAATTTTTTAAGGATGGGTGACCTACCGGGAATTGATTCGCGGTACTGTGCGAGTGAGGACAAAACACGGGGAAATATCATGTGGTGATTGCAGGGTCAGTAAACAAGTCATACGAGCCTCTCGGACTAGGGCACCGGCCGTCGGGCGAGGGTGGGCGCACGGCCCGAGAGAGGGCGTGGGGCCCACAGGTAGGGGCGGTCGGGGCGTTATAAGTGGTATCAGAGCCGAACCCAAAAAATGAGAGTGGAGTCATGTGGGCTCACACCGTCAATGGTAACGGTCCTGGTGCGCAACGAGGACGTTGCGCTCTGTGAGTGGGGTTGATTGTAACATCCCGATTTCTGGTATATACGGAGAGACTTATAAAAATTGATTTGGCTACCTATGTCACCAAAGTGCACTTATCTTTTCGGCCACTTGTCCAGAGAGAACTCCAGAGTTTAGCATGCTTGAACTGGAAAAATTTAAGGATGGGTGACCTACCGTGAAGTGATTCACAGTACTATGCGATTGAGGACAAAACATGGAGAAATATCATGTGGTGATTGCAGGGTCAGTAAACAAGTCTTACGAACCTCCCGAACTAGTGCACCGGCCACCGGACAAAGGTGGGGCCCACGAGCCGAGAGAGGGCGTGGAACCCACAGGGACGTTATAAAAATCATTCGGAGTCGCCATGATCAGTGCCGAAACTGCTAGGGTTTCGACGACTCCCTTGAGGGCAACGATTTCGATAGCAAGGTCTCCGTGTTTCCTAAACACCAATCTCTAATACAGTAAATCTATTATCACATTATGGTTAAGTTACACTTACACCATTCGAAAGACAAAATTCATGAAAACATTTGGAATACTAAAAGCTTACTAACATAAAAGAAGCCATGAAATCGCTGCAACAGTCACCACTTCAATGCCAGAATGGCACCAAGAGTCCCCCCAAACACTTCAGTGTTAAATACGAAGATCGATCTAATATTTAAGAAATTAAATGTGGTTTTGAGTAATTAACAATGAAGCGTTACAGGGAACTCATGGGGACATTTGACTCTCTTCTTCTAGCTCTGTCCTAATAAACAACTCTAACTGCATGCCTTATTTATGTATCAGTGCAAAGGGTCTCCGATTCTTCCTTTTTTCAATGAGAATTTTCATGATGCATGGGACCAATAATCATATATTCGAATCATAAAATCAAAGAACGTGTGGAAATTTGAAAGATGAATCGAGTCGAAAATTTGGGCCTTGTTAGATAATATGACCGAATATTTATTTTGTCCCTCAATTTGTTTGATATATTTTGAAACGACAAAAGTATTCTTTGCATGGACTCTGATAATGATACTATGTCTTTTCTCCTCTTTTTTTCTTCTAATTGCCACGCACCATTTCAATGTTTCTTAACAATATTCCTAATTGAATGCTCACAGTGAATTACATAATCTCCAATGAAAGATGATCATATCTTCAAAAAAGAAGAAGATGATCAGACCTTTTAATCTCCCATGCAATGCGGGGTATAAGCAATATAGATTGTGGAGTTATTAGAATTTCAAATTGAAAAAAAAAAAGTGACACAATATCGTATAGACTTAAATTTCTTGTTTGTTTTTGTGTGTGTGTGTGTGCGTTCATGATAAAATATGAAATAGTTTACTCTTTTTGTGTGTGTGTGTTAAACATCCTTTCTATCTTGTGAAAAGCCGTAAGGACTTTTCTTCAAAAAATTTATTCTCTTTGCCAGTGGCGGATCCAAAAAAATTATTTAATGGGATTAAAAATAAACTTTAACGATAAAAAATGTCTTCATAAAGCAACATCAAAAATTTATCATAAAACAACATCGAAAAAATCACCATAAAACTACATGTTAAAGATGTACCCTACGCTTATTCATATCTTAGAAACATTTTATCACTGCTTCGTTTGTAACAGTCTCAAGCACCTGTTTTTCGATAAACAAACACGACAATCAATTTAAAACTGATCACTAATACGATTGTGTGACGTTGTCTTCACAATTTTCACTGCCGAGAAGCATCTTTGAACGGTTGAGGTTACGACGGGTAAAATCAAAGATAACTTCATAAGTCGATAAATCAAAAGATGTGAAAGATGTTTCATTGTCTCTACCATGACACGAGCAAGATCTCCAAGAGTCTTCAGATTCGTAAATCGATCATCTTCTTGCACATTATCAAAGTAAATGTCTAGTTGATGATCAAGAGATTTTTGCTCCATAGAACTAAATTCATATGGATAAAACTTAGTCAATCTCACCAGCTTTGACTTGTCAAATTCACAAAATGAATCAATCGGACTTAAAGACGCCGTGCAAACAAGTAGTTCAAAATTTACTTCGTTAAAACGGTCATTGAACTCTTGAAGTTGCACTTAAAACGGTTGTAGGGTGGGTCATTCGCCGTTATCGACTGCAACTAGGTTGATGAGTGTAAAGACAAATTACAATTTGAGTGAAGATTGTGTAGATGCGATAACTTATTTTGTGAAAGAAATTTTGCCTAAAGATAATCTTTCACCAGCTTCATACTATGAAATACAGAAACTGGTAGCTGGTCTTGGATTGACGTATCATATAATAGATGTTTGCATCGACAATTGTATGATCTACTGGAGAGAGGCACATACCGCTCGACACGTCGCTTTTGTCACAAACCTCGTTTTCAGGATACAAGTGGGAGAATTTCAGTCCCATATAAGCGGATGTGGTATTTGCCAATAACAGATAGGTTGAAGATGTTATATCAATCTAAGCGCACTGCGAGATCTATGAAATGGCATGCAGAGCATACAACCGAAGGAGAAATTGCGCATCATTCAGATGCAAAAGTATGGAAACATTTTCAAGCAGTGTATCCTAGTTTCACATATGAGCGAAGGAATGTATACCTCGGATTATGTATATATGGTTTCAACCCTTTTGGGAAGCATGAGAGGCAATATTCCTTGTGGCCAGTAATCGTGACACCTTACCATTTGCCGCCATTTTTGTACATGAAACGAGAGTTCCTCTTCCTTAGCATTCTCGTTCCCGGCCCAGAACATCCTAATAGAGCACTCGATGTGTTCCTGCATCCATTGATTTACGAGTTGCAAATGTTGTGTGAACATGGTGTACAAGCATTCGATGTTTCTTTACAACATAATTTTATGATGTGTGCGGTACTTATGTGGACCATAAGTGATTTCCCAGCATACGGTATGTTATCTGGATGGATAACGCATGGAAGGTTATCGTGTCCGTATTGCCAATATAACATTGATGTGTTCCGATTGAGGCATGGACGAAAGACGTGTTGGTTTGATTGTCATAGACGATTCCTACCGAGTAATCACCCATATCGTAGGAGTAATACGTTAATTTCCAAAAAAATATGGAATTCACGATAATTGTAGTTTTTATTTATTTTATTTATTTTTGACATATTGTTTTTCTTTTTTTATAATTATTTTATGAAATAAATAATGCACTTTTTAATGATAATTGTTTTGTTGTAATTATTATTTTTATAAATTAAATGTTCTTATTAATTAATTTGTATATTTAACACTACAAACAAAAACTATAAAAATAATTAAAAATTAACGTATCTAATAAGTTCCGATTTTTTTAAAAAAAAAAAAATCTAAGAACTAAATATCACCATTCAAGTTTGTTAAAAACTAAAATCAACAGAAAAATCAAAAATTCAAAATCTAAAATCAAAAAGCCAAAAATTAAATGTTGAACTAACTTATGTCCCGTTTTTCACATGTTTCATTTATCTTTCGAGAATAACTTCAAAACAAACTAAATTTTTGGAATTTGTAGGCTAACACCTATGACGGTTTCTGCAATTTATTCAGATTATTTTGCAGATTTTCTTAAGAATATTTCTAACCTGTTTTTGTTGCCATATATCTAGTTTTTATTGCAGGCAGGTGGCGATTAATGGTTTCAGACATTTGTTAAATCATTTAACAAAAACTCGGAACAATTATTTGTGTTATAAGAACACGAATTTATTTTGCCAATTGTTTTTGGTTAATTGGATTTGATTTTGTTTTTCTGCTTACGAGAAAACAAAAAATCATTTGATCGGTTCAGTTTTGTTACGCGATCGATGTCTTTGTCAAAAGCTAGATTTCTTTTCAATCTCGTCTACCCCGGTTTAAAAGGTTCTGGTTTGGTTTCGATCTTTTGTTATTTAAATAGCACTAGGCCATTATATTGCTTAATTATTGTGCAAAAGAAACGGAAACAATTGTCTGACTTTGACTTGGATTTTTCCAGATTTGTTTTATTGCTGGAATTATTTGAACAATTAATTTGTGCAATTTATTACAATTGTCTAATTGTATTAATTTTTTTTTTCTTTGCGTTGATTTTAATTATGTTGTTAATTTTTGGAATTTAATTAATCTCAAATTTTAATTTAATGATTTCTTGCAATTTGTTTAATTGCTTGTTAGAACTTATATTATTTTTAGTATACTTTATTCAATTTTGTTTGTGTCCAAAACGAATTGAAAAATATCACTAAAATGAGAACGTTAACCATAACGTTTCAGATGGCAACGAGTCTGGTGAATCGATACTCTAAGTTAGGAGTGGTCTGCCACCTATGACTTTGTATGCTATATGGATTAGAATTCTGATAGTTATTTGAATGTCCATATCCTATTTATATCGGTTGCAGTGAAGAAATTATTGGTTACGAGTCTAATGAGTTGACACACCAAATTCAGTTTGGTAGTGGTCTGCCACGTGACTATGCCAAATTCTGATGTTTGTAAGATTGTCATGTTAGTGCTTAGCACTTAAAAAAAATTATAGAGTAATACCTTAAAATGTCATATTTTCAAGTTTTTATTCCAAATTTACCATCATTAACTTAAAATTTTCAAAAATATCACAACTTATTTTGTGAAAAAACATATTTACCCAAAAAAATATATAGGTAAAATTAAAACTTTATATTTGTGTTTTCCTTTTCCAATTTAGGGTCCCTTTAGATTTCCCCCATTAAAAATAGTTTTCAGGCATTTTAAAGGTAAAATTTGTGTTATTTTGGGATTTTTTAAAAAATTGATGTATTTTGGAAACAAAACCTTAAAAAGATGGGTTTTTTTTGTCAATTGCCCAAAATTGTATGGTAAACTCAATTAATTAAAGGAAAATGTGATCTATAAACTAAGTTTAAGTATATGTGTGAGTAAAGTTACAAGAAAGAGAATCAATGTTGATATATACAGTATCGGTCTATAAGTTTTAATTTTTTAAAATAATATTCCCATGTTCGATTTTTGTAGGCATGATGTTATCAACCATGCGCTCCACCTCTATTTCCCAATACATGATAAATAAATTATGGAAATGAAATGGATTGATGATGTAATCTGAGAATTAATCGGAAAAGGAATTTTCCAGATTTAGTTTTGAGAGAATCCGAAATTAGCTAGTGATTCAGAGATTCATCCGCTTCCTCTGGAATCACACAAATACGGATATCTCTCTAATTCCTCCTATTCTCTTTTCAATTTTCACAGGAATGGGATTTGGAACAATGTTCAACAACAAGAAGGAATCTGATGGTTCGTCTTCGTCGCTTCCGGGCGGCGGTGGCTCCGTGGCTCGAATCGGAGCAGAATCGCCGTTCCTGCACAAGGCACGCTCCGGGAAAACGGAGATCCGGGAACTGGAGGCGGTGTTCAAAAAGTTCGACGTCAACGGAGACGGTAAGATCTCGTCGAAGGAGCTCGGGGCGATAATGGCGAGTCTAGGTCACGAGGTTCCAGAGGAGGAATTGCAGAAAGCGATAACCGAGATAGACCGGAAGGGAGACGGTTACATAAACTTCGAGGAGTTCGTGGAGCTTAACACCAAGGGGATGGACCAGAACGATGTGCTGGAGAATCTAAAGGACGCGTTCTCGGTGTATGATATCGACGGGAACGGATCGATTTCGGCGGAGGAGCTGCACGAGGTTCTGAGGAGTCTCGGCGACGAATGCTCGATAGCGGAATGTAGGAAGATGATCGGCGGCGTCGATAAGGATGGAGATGGGACCATCGATTTCGAAGAGTTTAAGATTATGATGACGATGGGATCTAGGCGTGATAACGTCATGGGAGCTCAGAGGTAGAGTTTGATCTTCTTCTTCCTCCTCCTTTCGTCATCATTGTTTATATTATTCCACCATTGTTTAAATCTTTTTTTTGTTCTTTGGGACCATTGCAATCCCCTTCAAGGTAACGTGTTTTTGTTTTTGTTTTCAGTTCTGATTTGGAATTGAATAATTGAACAGTGAAAACTATGTGAATAAATAATTTCCAGAATTCTCTCAATTCTTCCACATTCGTCTATTCATGTTTCAAATGCTCATTATTGTTCGACTTCCGCGTATCTGATTCCGATTCCATGCAGCTTAGCTAATAACTAATTTTTATTCGTTAGTCGCCAACCTTATTGCCAAAACCAACGATTACCAAATGAATAAACTTGGGTTGATCTCGTTGACTATTATAGAACGAAACTAACAAGAAAACATATCACAAAAAAAAACATATCGGTAATCCATGACGATGTTGATGGTGATTAGTAATCACTGATTACAAAACGAACATTAATAAACAGCCCATTGTTGACGAAGTAAAAAGCCCATTACAGTTTAGGCTTTAACAATGGACCCAGCCGTCTTATCCGACCCGGATAGAAACTAAAACCCGGTCCGGATCTTTTCATCCACGAGCTACTTCGAAAACGGCGATGGCTTCTCTTGCAGCTCACATTCGTCCTTTCACATGTTCGGCCGCGTCTCAGCCGTCGCGGTTGGCGCCTCATCCGGCGGACCTCGTGCGTTGGATCAAGAGAGAAGGCGGCTTCGTTCACCACGCCGTCAAGCTGTCTCAGGACACCCCATTTGGTGTCGGCCTCATTTCAACCGAGAAAATCCGCCAAGGCACCGACCTAATCGCTCTCCCTCCTCACGTTCCGTTACGATTCCAATCAGATGATGCGCCATCGTCCTCTCTCCTTGCCGCTTTGGCCCGTCGAGTTCCCGGTGAGTGCACGATTATTCAGTCCTCTTGGGATAATACTTCTGTAGAATCAAGTTTCCAAAATTTCGGTGAATCGTTTACTGATTGAGAAACATGCTGGAGAAATTTGGCAGAAGAATTGTGGGCAATGAAATTGGGATTGAGACTACTGCAAGAGAGAGCCAATGCAGATTCTTTCTGGTGGCCATACATTAGCAATCTCCCGGAAACTTATTCCGTTCCAATATTCTTTCCCGGAGAAGATATAAAGAACTTGCAGTATGCTCCTCTTCTCCACCAGGTTAGATAGACTGCTGAACCTTATCGATATGAGTCTCATTCTTTACTAATTCCATTAGATGATGCGGATTTGTTGCCTTCTTTGGGACCAGGTCAATAAAAGATGCCGTTTTCTTCTCGAGCTTGAGCAAGAGATTAGACGTTCTCTTGAAGATGTTAAGGCCAGTGAGCATCCTTTCAGCGGCCAAGATGTAAATGCATCCGCCCTCGGGTGGACCATGTCAGCTGTCTCGACTAGAGCATTTCGCTTACATGGTAATAAAAAGCTTCAAGGTGGATCTTCTGATGATGTTCCCATGATGCTTCCTCTGATAGATATGTGCAACCATAGCTTCAAACCAAATGTACGGATCATTCAAGAACAGGACGGAGCTGACTCAAACACCCTAGTTAAGGTTTGCGTCTGAGATCTCTCTGTTTTTAAAGTGGTTTTTGTTTAACCGGACGCAAATGAACAGTGTCTTTCTTCATGCATCAGGTTGTTGCAGAGACTGAAGTCAAAGAAAACGATCCTTTGCTTCTCAATTATGGTTGCCTTAGCAACGATTTTTTCCTTTTGGACTACGGATTTGTGATCGAATCAAATCCATACGACACCATTGAGCTTAAATACGATGAACAGCTCATGGACGCTGCAAGCATGGCGGCTGGTGTTTCTTCCCCAAAGTTCTCTTCAACAGCTCCATGGCAACATCAGTTACTTTCCCAATTAAATTTAGCTGGGGAAATGCCAAATCTCAAGGTATTCAAACCGTTATCTCTCTAACTTGATAACTAAAGCAGTCTTTATTCTTTATTTCTGAGAAGAATAATCAAAGGATGAAACTGAACCATCTCTCTGATTGTTTTATTCTTATACTAATAGGTAACCATAGGGGGTCCAGAGCCAGTAGAGGGACGACTATTGGCAGCCATAAGGATACTGCTTTGTGGCGAATTGGTGGAAGTAGAGAAGCATGACTTAGACACACTAAAATCTATATCCGCCATATCCCCTCTTGGAATCGCAAACGAGATTGCCGTTTTTCGCACTGTGATCGCTCTTTGTGTGATTGCATTGAGCCACTTTCCAACAAAGATAATGGAAGACGAGGCCATACTGAAACAAGGTGTTTCAGCCACAGCAGAATTGAGCATCAAGTACCGAATCCAGAAGAAATCGGTGATCATAGATGTCATGAAAGACCTCACGAGAAGGATTAAGTTACTATCGTCTCAGGAGACACCAACTGCTGCATAAGAATCATCTTGTAAGTTCTCTAGGCTTTGCTTGTTTTAAACCTCAATTTCCAAGATGAATTTGTTTAAGGTTATTCATTTTGAAAAAAAATAAAAATAAAGCGATCGAGATTTCTCTATGAAATAGCTGGTTCAAAGATGAATCTATGAACTAGAAAAGTGAAAGATTTGTTGCTTCAGGATATCAAACAGGAGACTCATCACATTAACCAAAGATATTTACATTGAAAGATAAAAGAGAAACCCTAATACACAGGTCACCCATCTCTCTCTCTCTCTCTGTTATCAATTCCCAACAGAGATGGGTGTCTCTCTCTCCCCTAACCCGAGGGGAGATCGGGAACGTCGCGGACTCGTGATCTCGCGAATCACCCTCGGCATCTCAAGCTGTTGAATCTTCTCAAACTCTTTCTTGATCTTCACGACTTGGCTATGGATAGGAGGAACACTCTCATGCCCATCATCTCCATGATTGGCCTTCTTGTTCTCCATCACAGATCGGCAGTGAAGACAGAAGAAATCTGTTTATATGTTTTTATGATGTTTGCGTTTTTCCTTCACGCGGGATGCGTGTTTATAATTATAAAATCTTGAACACGAGTTGTTGATGAAGTAGAAGGGAAGTTAGGTTGGTGGGCAACGCCAAATTAGTCTCTTACACATCTCTCTCTTTGTGTGTTAATATAGGAATTGTGTAATGATCTAAAAGAAAGAAGAGTCGTATCATTCTCCTTGCAAACAGCATGAAAAAGAGGGTCGGTGTTGGGTGAGTTGTGGTTACGTGTCAGCAACAAAGCCATGACACTTGTGAATTGAGATGATTTCAATTTCCGTTTCTTTCTTTAAACCGAAGACCAAGACTTCAAGATTTTGACCTTTTTTTTGTGAGGTTCCAAAGTCTAGAAGCTAAACAAATTGAATCGAGAAGAATCGTTCGAAAAGTTGAAAGAGACTTTAAACTACTTCTCCGTTGGAATTGCTTTTGTTTGACGGGAGTATGGACTTGTAATTGGGAATAATCAGAAAATTCCGAAGGCAAAGTCCAAGACCAGTTTTTGATAATATATATATATATATATATTTTTTTTTTACGAAACTGTAAATATTCATATAAATGAAAAATGTTTAACTCAGATATTTGTTATCATGGCAAAAAAGAAATAAAAAACATGATAACAAAGGATTTGTGCGAACCTGATTCAACACTCACTCTAACCACATGAGCATCAAGTTTCCGAAATGCCTCCAATGCTGTCTTGCTGTGATAGTATTGCGGATTTGCCTGTTAATGTCCCTGATAATATTTGTAGCGTTTCAACAACGTAAATCATCCCTTTCTAAATTTAGCACATAAGACTCGAACTTGGATTCGGTAAGCACTAAAAACAAGACCTCTTTAACCCCTTGCACCAACCGCAAGTTGGGTTATTCTACACCCTCAAATTAAAACAAAACGTTTTATGCCGTTTATTGGTATCTTTTAAGTTAGCTCATGGACTTGATGACCACTTCGATATTCTGATCTTATAACATCTATATAAAATTTATACTGGATCAACCTATTCATCTCATATATAATTTGTTTATTTGCGAAGCTAAAATTAATCGATTTTTTTTTAATAATCTAAATAATGAGAAAAACAAGGATTTCTAGATTTTTTGTTATAAAAATAACTCGGTCCTTAGGACTCATGCATGCAGGCACCAAACACAGAAACGAATTTGCATAAACCGTAAGTGCATTTCTATTGGTGAAAAATGATTTACAAATGTAAAAGTTTATAACAAATGATTTATCATGATTTTATTGGTAATTTTGTTAAGAGAAAATTCTCATCTCTGCTTTTTTTTTTTCCTACATATAAGCATTTGTTAAAATTTTGGAATGGGGTATAACTAGTATACCATAGAAATTATTATCAAATTGATCTCGAGAAAAGTATTACTTTTTTATTTTTTCCTTTTAACAAAAAAAAAAAAAGAAAATCAAAGTAAAAACAGTTACCGTAGGGTAACAAAAAAAACAATTACCGTAGGATAACTTTTCAACGATCGAAACAAAGACAGAGCATCAAATCAAAAATATATATGATCTCTTCATATCAAATCCCACGCTTCTTCTCTTCAGTGGGACCCATACTTCTTCAATCAAACTCAGATTGATGATCCCACTTGACGACGTGTATCTTTCTGATTGGCTTTTCGTTTTTTTTCCGATCTAGAAAATCGTAGCCGTTCAATTTACGGTCAAACAAACGATCTCAGATTCGGCGGCGGGTCTTATCAGTTTCCATCTATGACCGAGGATTCGTTTAGACCGGTAAACTAAAAAATAAAAATACGACGTTTCTGTGTTATTACAAAACCCGAAGAAAGGACTTCAAAACCTATATATTTTACATACATAAATATATTTTATATAAGGCCTCTGCACGTTCACGGGTAAACATTTTTTTTTTTTATATAAAAATACTTTCATGCAAATAAAACCTGAAACTATACTGAAAACCATTTGCCCAATAAGAAAATGTAACAAATAAAAATCTTGATTTTAAAGGCCAATTATTCGCTTAAGGTTCAATCGAAATATGGTTAGGAAAACTTATAAGTTAAAACAGTTATAGCAAAACAAAAATGTAACAAATAAAAATTTAGAGTGGAGGAATTTTGACATTTAAAAAAATACGAGGACCGGGTGCCAATTTTGGGACAACCGAATATTTGTGTATACATATAGAAGGGGCTGTTTTTTTTTTTTTTTTTGTAAAGGTTCTAACTAAAAAATTATAAAGTTATTTGCTCTTACTGCAGGAGAATTACTCTGAGTAAAAACAATGTTAGCATGCATAAATATATTTCCAAATGACGACAAAAAATAAATTCCAAATGTGTGTATCTACTATATCTAGATATAAAGCTATTAATAAGGTAGCTTTATTAACATAGGGGACAAGTTGTTCAGAAGAGGCCTGAAGTAACTCTCAGTTAGTTTTTTTTTTAAAGGCTTACATATTATTTATAGTACAACCGGAAACAGTCTCCAAACAAATGATGGTAATTAATCAATGGTGGAAAAAGGGAAATTATGAAGCTCATTTTAAAACTTTTTGGCTCATGAACTGTTTCGTTAATGAGACTGATCTCCACCAAACAAACAAAAAATTACTATATAGATATAAACATGTTAGAGAGATGAGGGATCAGGTGAAAGCGAGTGATGAATCGTACGTACGTGCGTAAATTCGTAAAATTGGTATATAGGTTCAGGTTATAATTTTGACTGGTGTATGTTTAAGAGGGAACCAGTAGCTACCCAAATCTTGGCTTTTAATATCCAAATCTTTCTAGCAAACTATAGCCCTTAGAAACTTTCTAGGTAATAATTAATAATCGGAATAATCATATAATAGTATTGTATAAGTCATAACATCTAACTAATCCAATTTAATCAAGAACGATCAAAACATGAACACAAACAAGTTCACTTGATCATCGGCTCTGAATTGATGTCGTTCGCTGGCACATGGCCTACGGCCCGGGATCTTTGCTTCGAATTATGACATTCTGATATTTCGAATTCAAGTTGTAGCATTATTTTTTATTTTTATTTTTTTTGTAATCAAGGGTTAAGTTTGTAGCATTAATTGCTTTCCAAGTATTACAAATAAAAATAGGAAGACAAAATGTGGCAACAAAATTGGAAATGCGACGGTGGTGAAAAACTAGCCGGGGAAATAGTTTTCATGACACAATTTTAAGTTCTATTTAATGGAAGCTTCATAATTTTGTAAACACAAACATGAACCTATAATTGTTTTTCAAATTGACTGTTGGCTAAAATTTGATTGTTTCGCTAAAAATGCTGGTTTTTTGTCGTGGTTAGACAAATATCATGACAGAATTAAAGACAGAAAAAGTTTGCAACACATTTGGCTTCTTATATCAATGCATTTTATTCTTGTTAGAATATGTAAACATGAGTTATTTTAGTTGAAATTCGTAGATATGTGATATGCTTTAGTTTTTTTTTTTAGTTTGTGTAGCTGTGAGCCGCCCATATAGAATATGTAAAGTAGTTTGGGTATTCTAATTATTAGCAATCGATATCAAATTATATAACCTGATCTCGTTCGTGTGAGCAACAAAAAAAAAAGTCAAACACATGCATATTATAGCTAGAGAGAGAGGCATTGTGCAGAGGAAAAACCCACGCGTTTAGGAGAGAGGAGACAATTCTGGTATCAACTTTAATGTCGTACCCGTTGCATGTAACCTACTTTCCTAGCTTTGCCCCTTCATTTTTGCCTTTCATTTTCTTTTCTTTAATGTTTTGGTTCCCATATACATATTTGTAATTTAATTTCATCTAAATGTAAAGCAAACTACTATGCTCACATTTACTACTTCATTTTACTTATGAGAAAAAATATATATTATTTTAGTGACCAAAAATATGAACTCTTAGTTGAGCAAAGTGTTTTTGTTTCTGAAGTCGTATAACCTCGCCCTTCAGAAAGAACATTCACACCTGCTCCGATTTAATATTTTTTATCCTAATTTTAACAAAATTATGTGAATAAATTAATTGTTCACTTTGTTTGTTTTTATAATTGAAGTGAATCATTGACCAAAATACATATTATTTCTCAAATATTTTTTTACCACCTTTAAAACCATTGATCAAGCAGAACACCAAGTGAACATTTCGCATTGAGGAAATTTGTTTCCCTGACAGGGCAAACTTCACCATGGCGAAACCACTTGGCTACGATCATTTGATGGTTGCCACAAGGAATTCAAGACTCATCTTTCTTTAATCTTTTATGTTCCTAGATACGATTTTGCCAACGTTTTGTTGAAAAACCTAGTTTATGTTTTTTTTTTCCGGATCGACAGTTACTTTTACATGCAATGAGCAAAACTACAAATCGTTGTTTTTTTTTTGTAAAGGAAAACGATTGCAAATGAAAAAGAATTTCATGCGATAATATACTGTATTTACATTTTCCAAATAAAAAGAATTACGTATTGTGTAGAGCACGATAATGCGCATGCAACCCATGTGTGAGCATGCACATTGCAAGTTTTTACCAGGTTCGTCGGTGAAGGTTTTGATGCAAAACCTAATTAAATAAATTATTATAATGAAGACAGATTTAGAACCGGATCCTGTTTATGAGTTTTTGGATCCGGTCCCCATCCACGTGGCACGTTGCCATTCGCTGATTTTGTTGTTTCCATCGACCATTCGAACACGAAAGGTCACCGAAGAGAAGTTGTGGGCGATTTTGAAGGCGATATCGCGGAGGGTCGGATATTCGATCGAAATCGACTGACGAAACCATTTCTGCTCGAGATTCAGGTAAATAGCGACCATTATCTTCATTTTCATGGTTCAATTTACCATTCGAAACCGTTTTGGGGATTAGTTTAGAGTTTGCGATTATAAATTTTAGGGTTCGAATCGAGTTTTGAAAACGGTTTCGTTTCGAAATCTTTGTGGGGTTTGTTTTGGGGTTTCATCTAGGGTTTAGGGTTCGATTTCGTATTCGATTTAGGGTTTGTAAATTGCTAATTGGTTTTGCTTTCTCTCGCAGAATAAAAACTGCTAGCCATTGTAATAAGATCTCACTGAGGAGATCAATATGAATTAATAGGCTAGGTATCTCTTTAGTAGAAATATCTGTTAACAATCTGAAATGAACATCATAATTTAGATGTTCATTTGCTTTTGATATATTTTTTGCCATAGCCATATATAACATTGTCTATTTTCGGTGGTTTATCTCGCAGAATCAAAACTGCTAGCCATTGTCATGGAGCTTAAAATTTGCCTCTCTATAAATCTGAAATCAATTGAAAGAAACCTCGACAGCACAAAAGCATTTCTCTCTACTCCAGGTTCTCGTCTTCTTCACCTCGACAGCACAATATCTTCTCCTTTTCCTTAGAAAATTCTAGCCTGAAAAATCTCTAGTTAGGAAAACAACACCAAACGTTTTTATATTCTAGAGAATCAGTCCTGTTTTAACTCTATTATCTCGCTTTCATGTTTTTAAGAGAAATTTCTCTAAGAGAATTTTCCAGCTGTATTCCAAAAAAAAGAGCATCACGTCTACTGTTTTCTTTAGGCTCTAGCTAACATTTTCGGAAATATCTTTTTGAAATCATTTTTTTGGAATAGAAATTCAAATATCTTTTAATGTCTTGTATGACCTGTACCAATATCTATTTTTTCTTTGATGTGTTTTAAATTTTTTGTGGTTAGAGTAGGCTCTTAATAAGATTTGATGTGTTTTAAATTTTTGGTGGTTAGAGTAGGTTAAATAATTAAATTCATTGATTGCAAAAACTCCTAAAACCACAAACCACAAATGGAGCCATACTCGTTAGAATCCCCTGGATTTCTTAATCTTTTAGTCAGTCAAAGTAGTCAGAGTGTGGAGTTTGAGTGTTCAGAAATTCCTCGGTTTAGTAGCCAAGGTTCTGATGATCCGAGTATTAGGAGGAAATGGTCGCCAAAGGAGGATGTTCTGCTGATCAGTGCCTGGTTGAACACCAGCAAAGACCCTATAGTCTCCAATGAGCAAAGGGCTGGAAATTTTTGGAAGAGGATTCAACAGTACTACAACTCAAGTCCTTTGTCCGCTGAGACAGGTCCTAGGGAGGCCAGTCAGTGCAAGCATAGGTGGGGAAGGCTAAATGACCTAGTCTGTAAGTTTGCTGGCTGTTATGAAGCTGCACTGAAGACGCAAGCAAGCGGGCAGAATGATAACGACATGATGAAAACAGCACATGACATCTTCTACAATGATTACAAGGTCAAGTTTACTGTTGAACATGCATGGAGGGAGCTCCAGCATGACCAGAAATGGAGCAGCACCTTTTTTGGTAAAGATGGTGTCAAGGAGAAACGGAAAAACGTTGTGGAGGCTGAGGGATCAGAGAAAGTAAATGAGCAAAGACCAATTGGTGTCAAGGCTGCTAAACGCAGGAGAAATGGCAAAGAAGAGGCCATGGCAGAGTTAAAAAGCATGATGGATATGAAAGCATTCCTCAATAAACAGAAGTTGCTTGACCGTCTACTTGCCAAAAAAGAGCCACTAACTGAGATAGAAGTAACTCTCAAAAACAAACAGATTGCAGAGATGTTGTGAAATTGTGAGTGTTATGGGTTTTGATTCTGTGCCTGACTTCTTGTGTGCCTCTTACCTTTGTTGTCCTTTGTTATTTCTTGCTGAAAGTATTAAATTTCTTGTATGTTCCTGTCTTCTTGTGTGCCTGTGAACTTTCTTGTGAGCCTGTGAACTTTCTTGTCTTTGCCTGTCTTGTTGTGTGACTGTGTTTTTGTTATTTTGTGCATCAAAAAGTAAAAAGAATGAGCTGTTAAACCATCTTTTGTTATTTTGTGCATCAGAAAGTAAAAAGTATGAGCTGTGTAACCATGTTTTGTTATTTTGTGTTTCAGAACAAAGGCAAAAAGGGAAGACACATGTAGTGGATCTCTCTATCACGGGACTCTGAAATGTACTTCTCTCATGGTATCACGGGACTCTTTTCTTTTGGATGTATTTTAAGTGTTCTCTTTATAAACTCTAGTACTATGGTTTTGTAAAATCAAACTTGAACTTCTTCTCTTCATCCTTTCTCTGTTGTTTTAATCTTAAAGTCTGCTACTTGATTTATTTGTCTCATTACCAAATTCTCCAAACTCTCCAAACTGTGCTACTTCTACTCACAAACATAAACTTTGTCTCATTACCAAACTGTCCAAAGTCTCCAACCGTTACAAACTCAAGTACTTCTACTCTCAAACTTAAACTTTTCCTCATTACCAAACTCTCAAAACCGTTAAAAACAAACTCAAGTACTTCTTCTCTCAAACATAGTCTTTTTCTATTAACCAAAGTCTCAAAACCGTTAAAAACAACATTTTAAAAATGTATTCATCTTCATCAGATGAAGTACTAGAGGAAACCTTTGAAGAAATGTGCGGGGAACAATTGGATGATATGTTCGACGACATACATGAGGGTGAAGCAAGTAAGCCCAAGAAACGAGCATACATTGAAAGAGAACGCGAAGAAGGGCACATCCGTTTATGGAACGACTATTTCAGTGACCATCCTACATACCCGTCTAAATATTTTAGACGCCGTTTTCGAATGAACAAGACATTGTTCAACCGTATTGTTGATCGCCTCTCACATGAAGTCCCCTACTTTCAACAGAGAAGAGATGCAACCGGAAGGTTCGGGCTATCTGGACTACAAAAGTGTACGGCAACAATTCGTATGCTGGCTTACGGTAATGCGGATGACGCGGCTGACGAATATCTTCGACTTGGTGAGCGTACTACACTTTTATGTTTGGAAAAATTTACTGAAGGAATAATACAAGTGTTTGGAGATGATTGTCTAAGAAGACCCAGCCCAGAGGATCTTCAACGACTACTCGATATTGGAGAGAAACGCGGGTTTCCGGGGATGATAGGAAGCATCGATTGTATGCATTGGGAGTGAAAAAATTGCCCAACGGCTTGGAAAGGGCAGTATACACGTGGTTCGGGAAAGCCAACTATCGTCTTAGAGGCTGTAGCATCGCATGATATTTGGATATGGCATGCATTTTTTGGACCTCCAGGTACCTTGAACGATATAAATGTTCTTGATCGGTCACCTGTTTTTGATGACATTTTACAAGGTCGAGCTCCTAGAGTAAATTACATGGTCAACGGAAACAACTACAATATGGCGTACTACCTCACTGACGGTATTTATCCAAATTGGTCGACGTTTATCCAATCTATCCCTATTCCTCAAACTCCTAGAGCGGAGTTATTTGCTAAACGTCAAGAAGCCGCCCGAAAAGATGTTGAGCGTGCGTTTGGAGTATTGCAAGCTAGATTTGCAATTGTTAAAAAACCGGCTCTTTTATGGGACAATGAAAAAATCGGAAAGATTATGAGAGCGTGTATCATACTGCACAATATGATAGTAGAAGACGAACGAGATGGATACAATCATTTTGATATATCTGAGTTCGTACAAGGAGAAACAAGCAGAGGGTCACATGTAGATTTCTAGTATTCTACAGACATCACTACAAGAAAACAGGTGGAAATCCGACGGAAATTCCGACGGCAATAATTCCGTCGGAAATTTCCGACGACTTTCCGACGGATTTCCGACTAACTTCTCATCCGTCGGAAATCCGTCGGAATTCCATCGGAAATCCGTCGGAATTCCGTCGGAAATATTAACCCGTCGGAAATCCGTCGGAAATTCCGACGACAATAATCCGTCGAACACTTTTCGACAGATTTCCGACGACTTTTTGACGCATTCTGATGTTGCCGACATACTGCCGACGGATTTCCGACGGCGTTCATCCGTCGGAAATTTCCGACGGATTTCTGACGGATTGCCGACGAATTTCTGACGGATTTCTGACGGATATCCGACAGATGCCGACAGATGCCGACATGGTTGCCGACATGGTTGCCGACATCGATAATATCTACTTTATATCCGTCGGAAATCCGTCGGAAAATGGACAAAATTTTCCTTATAAAAACGTTTCCACCCTTCATTTATAATCACAACAAAAAAAAATCTCTGTTATCTAATTCCTTACGAAAATGTCTTCTTCAAATCCTTATAATTATTTTCGATCATGGATGGACAAGCCTCATCAAATTCCGGACACGGGCCTAGTTACGGAGGAATTCAAAAAAGGTCTACAGGAATTCATGGCATTTGCGGGTATGCAGAAGAAAGCAAAAAAAACCGGTAAAATCTATTGCCCTTGTACCAATTGTGGGAATCGTAGATTTATCGTGATAGATGAAGTATGGTCACATTTGTATTGTCATGGGTTTATGTCGGGTTACAAGATTTGGTATTATCATGGAGAAAATGATACAATGGTGGATAATTATGCTAGTACTAGTGAACATTATATTGGGGATAACACTAGCTTAGAAGAACCCGCAATGGAAGAACAAAGTACTGTAGGTCATGTTCAGATGGTGAACGATGCATTTCGTGAAAATATACCATCGGTTGCTGAGTATGGAGATAGGGGAGAAGAACCTAATTTCGAAGCTCGGAGATTCTTTGATATGTTAGACGCTGCTAAACATCCGTTATATGATGGGTGTAGAGGTGAACATTCCCCTTTATCAACTGCAACAAGGATGATGGGTATAAAGACGGATTTCAATTTGAGTGAGGAGTGCGTGGATGCAATCGCTGATTTTGTGAAAGAAATTTTGCCAGAAGATAATCTTGCACCGGCATCATACTATGAGATACAGAAACTTGTTCAAGGTCTAGGACTGTCGTATCAGATGATAGATGTATGCATAGACAACTGTATGCTCTACTGGAGAAAGGACGCAGATCGTACGACATGTCGTTTTTGTTGCAAACCTCGGTATAAGGAAACAGGTGGAAGAGTGCCAGTGCCATATAAACGGATGTGGTATTTACCGTTAATAGAGAGATTGAAGAGGTTATATCAGTCAGAGCGCACAGCAGGAGCAATGAGATGGCATGCAGAGCATACAACAGATGGACAAATCGCCCATCCGTCAGATGCAGGAGCATGGAAACATTTTCAATCCATTTATCCCAGCTTTGCGTTTGAGGCAAGGAACGTATACCTTGGATTATGTACCGATGGTTTCAGCCCTTTTGGGAAGCACGGCAGAAAATATTCTTTGTGGCCAGTAATTGTAACACCTTACAATTTGCCGCCATCTTTGTGCATGCGAAGGGAGTTCTTGTTCCTTAGCATTCTCGTTCCTGGACCAGAGCATCCGAAGAGATCACTTGATGTGTTTTTGCAACCATTGATTTATGAGCTGCGAATGTTATGGGACCAAGGTATTGAAGCGTTTGATGTTTCTTGTCACCAAAATTTCATCATGCGGTCGGTACTTTTGTGGACTATTAGCGATTTTCCAGCATATGGCATGTTATCAGGATGGACAACACACGGAAGGTTATCGTGCCCGTACTGTCAAGATAACAATGATGCGTTCCAATTGAAGCACGGACGGAAAACGTCTTGGTTTGATTGTCATAGGCGATACCTACCTAGCGATCATCCTTATCGTCGGAGCACCACATTGTTTAGGAAGAACCGGAAAGTATTTGACGGTCCTCCTCCTGAGTTAGATGGTGAGTATTTGTTGACTCAGTTTAGAGATTTTGGTGCAGAGAGGACCGTTGATTGTGGTGGTAACGGACATCATCCTGTTGATGGTTGTGGCAACGTTCATAATTGGCACAAGAGGAGCATTTTCTGGGATTTGCCTTATTGGAAGAACCATCTTTTGAGGCATAATCTGGATGTCATGCACATTGAGAAGAATTTTTTCGACAACATTATGAACACCGTTCTCAATGTCAAAGGGAAGACGAAGGACAATCTGAAGTCTAGATTGGACTTGCCAGACATTTGTTCTCGTAGAGCACTACATGTGACAGAGAACGGGAAGCCTCCGGTCCCGGCTTTTCGTTTCGATGAACCTTCAAAGGCCGAGTTTTTTGACTGGATTACCGAAAGTGTTAGATTCCCGGACGGATACGCATCTAACCTTCGGAACTGCGTTGATCATGGAGAAGGGAAGTTTACTGGGATGAAGAGTCATGATTGTCATGTGGTGATGCAGCGCCTCCTTCCATTTGCCTTTGCATGTCTTCTACCACGTAATGTCCACGAAGCAATTGCAGGTACAATCATGAAATTATTTATTTACTACTTTATACAATATATACTTCATTATTTAATTATTCATTTGTTATCCATATATTGCAGGGATTGGTGCCTTTTTCCGAGATATATGTTCTCGCTCTCTTACATCAGACGGTATCCGAAATCTTGGGGCTAATATACCTGTAATCCTTTGCAATTTGGAGAAGATATTTCCTCCTTCATTCTTTGATGTTATGGAACATTTAACAATTCATCTCCCTCGAGAAGCAGAGCTTGGGGGCCCGGTTCAGTACCGTTGGATGTATCCTTTCGAACGGTATATGTTACATCTAAAGAAGAAGGTGAAAAATTTGAGTAGAGTGGAGGGTTCTATCGTCGCACAGACCATCAATGAAGAAACCTCACATTTTGCCGAGTCCTACTTTCCATCACAAGTCAAAACAAAGAGTCGTAGAGCAGCTCGACATGATGACGGAGGCGTCCTACCTTTCTATCCGGTCGATGTACCTCATATATTTTTACAGATTGGACGACTTAGTGGAAAAGGCAAGAAGAGGAGACTTTCACCACAAGAGCGAGAGCATTTGCATATGTATATTCTCACAAACTGCGACGGAGTTGATGAATATGAGAGGTATTATATATTGAACATAATTATTAATTACGTATTGGGTTTTTGATTATATATATATGTACTAACGTGATAATTGTTTCAATCTCACAAGATGTATATGGCTTATCAACGTTTTGCATTTCCTGACAAAACAGAGGACGAGCTAATCGAGCTCAAACAGGAAGAGTTCGGACTTTGGTTAAGAGATTATGTAAGTCTTTTAATTGCCTTGTTTTTAGCAATCATCATATGTAATGAAAGATTTAATTATTTGAAGTATTTTTATTTTAATTGTGCAGGTGACGACAGAGAAGGCTAACGGACAAACATTTCCCACGTGGTTAGAAGAAATTGTGAGATTTCCACTAGCAACCGTGCAGTCACATGTTTTAATTATCGGTTTTAATTATTCGCAGCAAACCCGGCAAGTGAAAGGTCGATTCGCTGGGTTAGGCACCCTTCCGACCCAGGAATCTTCTTCCTCGTTTCCTCGTTATCCTTCGGAGTACCGGGTAGAAATCGAGAGGCTCACCCAAACGGTGAAAGACCGTGACCAGCAGGTTGAAGAGCTACGGACGGAGCAACAGACTACCACCAAGAAGCTCTCCTGCTTGGAGAAGATGATGGAAAAATGCTTCCCGCATATGTTTCGGGATAATAATCCCGACGACGGAGATTCTCCAACCGTCTAAATATTTGCTTTTAATGCTTTTTTTTTGAACAATTTATTTTAATGTGTAATGACTTTTTTTAATTTTGTTTAATGAATTTATATATTTATTATTTCTATTTTTAATTTCTATTTCAAATTTCTATAATTTTAATATATAAATTTCCAAAAAA
Source organism: Eutrema japonicum (assembly GCA_030161315.1). Lineage (NCBI taxonomy): Eukaryota > Viridiplantae > Streptophyta > Magnoliopsida > Brassicales > Brassicaceae > Eutrema > Eutrema japonicum. Next base: position 14,712,967 of record BSQW01000001.1, read on the forward strand.
TAAATAATTAAATAAAATTCAAAATACCAATTCCGTCGGAAAACCGTCGGAATAAGTTCCTGTAACATCCCGATTTCTTGTATATGCGGAGAGGCTTATAAGAATTGATTTGGCTACCTATGACACCAAAGTGCACTTAGCTTTTCCGATCACTTGCCCGAAAGAACTCCAGAGTTAAGCGTGCTTGAGCTGGAGTAGTTTAAGGATGGGTGACATTCCGGGAAGTTATTCGCGGTATCGTGTGAGTGAGGACAAAACACGGGGAAAGATCACGTGGTGATTGCAGGGTCAGTAAACAAGTATTACAAGCCTCACGGATTAACGCACCGGCCGTCGGACAAGGGTGGGGCCCACGGGCCGAGATAAGGCATGGGGCCCACGGGCCGAGAGAAGGCATGGGGCCCACGGGCCGAGAGAAGGCATGGGGCCCACAGGTATGGGTGGTCGGGGCGTTATAGTTACCGTCGTAAATCCTTCGGAACCTATTTCCGACGAAGAACCGACGGACTTCCGAGACAACTTCCGATCAAATTATCCGTCGTAACTCCGTCGAAAATAGTTACCGTCGGAAATATCTTCCGATGGATTTACGACGGACTTCCGACAAATTCATTCGATAATCATCCGTCGGAAATTCTGTCGGTAATATATCCGTCGGAAATCCGTCGGAAATTTCCGACGGATTTCCGAAGGCATTTATGACTGAATACCCGTCGGAGTATCCGTCGGAAATGCTGTCGGTAATCTATCCGTCGGAAATCTGTCGGAAATTTCCGACGGATTTCCGACGGCATTTACGACTGAATATCCGTCGGAGTATCCGTCGGAAGTCCGTCGAATATCCGTCGGAACGGACGCGGTCGGAAATCCGTCGGAAATGTCTGACGGCTTTCCGACGGCAACAAGCCGTCGGAAATTTCCGACGGATTCCGACGGATACCATATTTCCGACGAACTGTAACCGACAGCTTAAATCCGTCGGAAATACCCCTGTTTTCTTGTAGTGCATGGCTTCGAACCTCGAAAATATGCTTGGCATTCGGAATCAAATTCGTGATTAACAGATACATCATCGACTGAAAACTGATTTGGTTGAGAATATATGGCACAAATTTGGTCATCTTGTTAAATAATTATTTAATTATTGTATGTTTAAATTTAAAATTAAAACAAATAAAAATATTAAAAAATATATATGGTTAAATAAAACAAAATGGAGTTCACCAATACATGGTTAAATAAAACAAGAGTTCATCACTATTTAATACTAACTAAAATAATAATATAAAATTGGTATGAACCTCAAAATGGGGTTCACGAATACTGGTGCTCTTTAGTGTTTGGACAGTAGAGGACGTGTAGTCTTACTTTATCAGGTTTAAGATACTATACAGACATAGATCAAGATGGTGAAAGAGATTTACGATGATTTAGATGTAAAAAGTGTAATTATATAGATTAACTGAAAAAAAGAAAAGATATGAAATAAGTGTGGTGGAGATTAATTTCTGTAAACGCGAGAGGTCATTAGTCACAATCGAGCAACAGTAGGAAAGCCCTAAAGAGGCTACACGCCATGAAGAAAGAGCCCTAGTTGAGACAAATCCACGTGACTTCGGTTTACAGATTTAACAAATAAAAAATAATAAAGCAAAACCCTAAATAAGCAAATCGACCATAATCTCGTAAAAAGAACAGACAAAACATAACCTCATGTAGAAGGAACAATTTCTGAGCGCCGCCAGTGTTATTAATTCAGAATCATAATTTCACGTTTCTCAACTCTCTTCTTTCAACTCCAAACATCATAATTTCCTTTGCCATCCATAACAAACTACTGTCTAAATCATTTTTAACTATTTATTTTTCATTATTACTTCTTTATTTTTTTTAAAAAACACTGTTCACGAAAAGGTCTCTAAATAATAGCACATCACCAACGAAAAAGGTGAAAACAAATTGTGTTACAGAGAAATTTAATCTTTGAAACTGTTATCAGATAACTGAAAACAAATTTTGTATTTTCAAATTAGTCAGAACGGAGAAACTTTTTTGTTTGTTTTAAATGGTGATTCAGTGTTCCAATCTTAATTATTACAGTTTTCAAGCATGGGAGTTTTCAAATTTTTCAAGAAAGTTTTCCGAAAGATTCATGTCTTTCCACTAAAAACAAAAGAATAAATTGAAAAGATAAAATTATCATTGTCGAGATAAGGAAGAAGGGTTCAAGGTTTAAGATAATAGCAGTATATAATAATTACGATATTGTTACTTATCAAAAAGACATGTAACTTATGACTCCATATTTATGTAAGTCCGTAGAAAAATAATGACATTAGAGTCCGAACGTGGAACATGAACTTCGTTAAACGTACCTCTGCTTTCTGCATCTCTCATAGAGTCATAAGTCAAAAAGACGTAGGTCTCTTTTATTTTACAAGAAAATTTGTGATTTTTTATTATAAATATATACGTTATCAGCCACCATCACATTCAGGTGCCTCAAAACCCTAAGAGAACCACAGAACCAAAAAAAAAACAAAACATTCATAGCTAAAGAAAAACCTCCCTGCTCAAACATGGAAGAAGCAATCATGAGACTTGAAGGCGCCGAGCACAGAGAAACCAACAACAATTCTCTAAAGAGAAAGCCATCAAGACCTTCCTCCACCACTCCTGGCTCTCCCGGAGGTGTAACCACCGCAAAACCTGCCTCCGGCGCTGGTGCTTCCGGTGGCTCCACCATAAGGTACCGAGGTGTGAGGCGTAGGCCATGGGGTCGTTACGCTGCTGAAATACGCGACCCGATGTCGAAGGAGAGACGATGGCTCGGAACATTTGACACAGCGGAGGAAGCAGCTTGCGCATACGACTGCGCCGCTCGAGCCATGCGTGGTCTTAAAGCTCGAACCAACTTCGTCTACCCAATTCCTTCACTTGACTCTTATCACCACCGTCTTTTCTCGCCTCCTCCGATGAACATGTTCCTTCTACGCGACGTTTTGAACTCTCAGTCTCTTTCTCCTTTCGCTTACCCACCTTGTAATCTCTCTAACGTAAGCGGCGTCGTTCACGAGTCCTTTGCTAACGTTAACGATGTATCCGAAGATCACTCGCCTAAAGCAAAGAGGTCAAGTACCATTGACAACGAGAGTATGATTTCAATCCTCGAACCGGAACCAGCTGGTTCTGGACTTCTTCAAGAAATTGTTCAAGGCTTCTTACCAAAACCTATCTCTCAGCAAGCTTCTACACCTCCAACGACCAACCAACCGTCAGTTGGGTTTTTCCCGACAATGCTAGAGACTGGTTTTCAGACAGATCTTCGTTTACCGGATCACGTCAATGCCGAAGAAAACGGATTCGGTCAGGTGAAATATCATGGAGAGTTGGGTTGGGTTCATGATGAGAGTGGGTTTGATTCAGCTAAGATGCAGCAGAACGGAAATGGTGGAATGTTTTATCAGTATTGTTTTCATGATTATTAGAACATTATTTTTGCTGTTCTTACGTGCTGATCACTCCACTGTTTTTTTAGGGTTACGAGAAATGAGGTTAGGGGTAACTAACTCATAGTCTTTTGTCTTTTGTCTTTGGTTTCTTCGTCTAGTTGTATGATCAGTTTATCTATCAAGATAGATTATTTTCGCTAGGAAAATATTTATCTTTAAAACAAAAAAAAAGTAATCTGAGTATGAGAAAAGTTAATTAATGGTATATGACATATGTCGAGTATGAGCAAAGTTAATAAGAAAAATATATGACAAAAAATATAAAATACTTTTTGGGATAAAGACAACACCAAAAGGACAAAAAGAGATCTCTAGAAAATTAGATTTTTTTTCTTCTTCTAATAAGTTGACTTCGGAATCCATAAAGACAGCCTTTGTCCTCTTGCCTTTTCTCCTTTTCTCTTACCCTCTCGGAAGCACATATTTTGAAGTTCACAATATCATTACACCCTTCTTTGTCTCTAAACTAATCTTGGACATTAGTACTCGTTACCCGCCCGATCCGTTCGATCCGTCCTGTACTCAGCCCGTAAAATTGGGTATCCGACTTGTCTAAGCCAAGTATCAAGGCGAGTTAACCAACTACTTGCAAGTAACAGGACAAATCCAAGGCGAAATTTTTTTTTTGACTACTTGTCCCGTTACTCGGCTTATTCCCGTTACCCGGTTTGTTTCCCGTTACCCGGTTTGCTACTTGTACCCAAGACAAAACAAGTAATGGAAAAAGCAAGGCAAGTAATGGAAAACAAGATAAGTAATGAAAAAAGCAAGGCAAGTAATGGAAAAAACAAGGCAAGTAATAGAAAACAAGAAAAGTAATGGAAAAAACAAGGCAAGTAATGTAATTACTTGTTGAGCGGGGACCCGTACTTGCAAGTACGGATACGGGTCAAGATACCTGCAAGTATCAAAAATCTGGACGGGTACCTTGAATCAGCGGGTACCCGTTTTTGCGGGTCCAAGTACGTGTCAATATTTTCATTAATTACCCGTACGGGGCGGGTCAAGTAGCAAATCGACTAAAATAAGCGGATACCCGCCCCGTGCCCAAGCCTACTCTAAACCGTCACAATTCCTATTTGATAAAATGTCCAAGTATTTTGTTCCATTAAATATCCAGTTTTAGATTAATAGCCAAAATCTCCACGGTTTGCATACTAGTCTTGGGAGTGAACAGTCCCGTTAACAAAGTTAAGTATGACTTGAATATTCAGTTTAAAGCCCTTAAAAAATTAACCCCATGCGATAAATTCACTTAAATATGAGGCGTTTGTGTATGCCTTTGAGGTAGTGTTCCAAGAAATCACAAAGAATGTGAATAATAAACCAAGATCAATCAACAAAAACAACCATTCCAATTCTGATCTTTGGAGGCACTCTTCAAGTATCCAAGATCTTCCAAGTTTGGTAAATTCGAGTTGATTTGATCCCGAACAATATTGCCATAGCTTGTCTTTGGTTTTAAAGAATCACACAAATGTTGTTTACTTATTTTATAGTTTATCCCATTTTATTTAATGTATTGTCTTTTAATTTTTTTTTTTGGATTGCACATAAAAGTGACCACTATAATTTTGTTTTCATACTTTTAGACTGCACTTAGAAAAGTGTATAATTGATAATTGATAGGAGTAATAATCATGGATCATCATTATCCATTAAACACAAGAAAAGGACCGATGTGGCTTTTGGGGATAGGAGTAGTTGAAACATTATGAAAAGTTGAAGGATATAGTTGGTCCTTGATGGACGCCATCATCATTCCCGTGATGACCAAACAAAGAAAGAAAGAAAGATTTGTTCAGCCTTAAAGCTTCTTCAGATCTTAAATTGACCACATACACACAAAGAGGTATAACTCTTTAAATTCATCTTCGATTCCTCTTCCCCTTCATATTCAAATTATGAACGACAAAGGAATCATGGAGATCGAAGCTACCATAAAGGGTACGACGTCAGTGGGCCCCGGCGGGCTGTCTCGTCAGACCAGCACCACTAAGACCAACTGCCTTTGCTCACCGACCACTCACCCGGGGTCATTCAGGTGCAGGCTACACCGGACTCCTTCGCTGCAACGTACTAAGAGCGTTGAGACTACAAACATACTTCAAGATCCTATGGCTAAGCCGGATGATTCTAGCACCGGAGATGAAGCGGCTAAGTAGTCACTGGAATCTTAGGTTCGTTTATGTGTTTTTTTTTTGCTTTGGAGCATTATGGATCCTTATGCTAGCTAGTGACCAAAACAAGGTAGCATTTAATATATATTTTGTTAACCAAAATTTTTTGGACGTAGGCCTATAATCTTCTAGGACCAGACACCAAATTGATATAGTCACGTCTCCATCGCCGGTGCTCGAAATCGTATCCTTACGGAATCTCTCCATTTGGGTGGCCAGCCGGATAGTAGCATTTTTTCTATTTCTCATTTCTTCACTCTGTCTTGTATATATTTATTGGCTTTATATGTGGAAGGGTTTCTGTCACTAGAAATGTGTGTAAAAACATTTAAACTTACTATCTTCGAATGTCTGACTACTTTATTTATTGATAATTTCTTCCTGGTACAATATTTCAAATGTTTTAAGTTTCGTCAGGAAACGTACGATTCTAATATTAGATAAAATTTGGAGGCTTGAGGCAAATGCCTTTCTCCTAACAAGCTAAGCACGGTCCTGAATATTCATGGGCATAATAACCGAACCGAATGAAACCGAACCGAATCGAACCGAAATTAATGATTTGGTTAGGTTATGGTTACTTCACAATAACCGAATGGTTATTTTTTTTTATATCCATTGGTTATGATAATCGAATGGTTATTAACCGATAACCAATGGGTATCCATGAATATCAAAAAAAAAAAAATTATGTTTATTTTCCTTAATTAACCGAAATAACCGAAATATAACCGAAATAACCGAAACTAACCGAAATAACCGAACCATTTCGAAATGTAACCGAAATAACCGAAATATTTTGAAATTTAACCGAAACTTAACCGAAATAACCGAAACTAACCGAAAATATTTGAAATTTAACCGAAAATAACCAAAAATAACCGAAACCATTCGGTTAACTGAAAATAACCAAAAGATTTCGGTTACCAAACGGTTATTAATTTTGATAACCATACCGAACCGAATCGAATGGTAACCTAACCGAAACCGAACCGAACCGAATGGTAACCTAACCGAAACCGAACCGAAAACTGTTACTAACCGAATGGATAGTAAAAAACATAACCGAACGTAACCGAAAACCGAACCGAATAACCATATGTCCATCCCTAGTCCTGAAGGCAAGGCGTAAGATTCGTTCCCTATTCAGTTTGATTTTCGTTTGGGATATAACTTTGCTGCCATTAGGCCAGCTAGATGTCAATTTCGATCTGAATATTAAACATGGTGTATTTGTACCCAACGAACTAGCGCAGCTCCGGATTAGTCGGGCTTCAGCCTGAACTACCGGGCTACATAAAAAAAATGGTAAAAACGATTGCTGTTGGACTCGGCCATGTAACAACCTCACATCTTCTTCCCAAGGCTCTTGGTTTTTTTTTTGTTCTTTTTCTTGGTGTAAAGTCAAACCCGTGATGGGCCGGATCAACCTGGTTTGCACAAAAGATGCATCACTTTTTTGACCAAGCAACAAAGACAAATCTGTTGTATCGGTAGGGTGAGCGGATGACTCGAGTTTGAAGTTAGAGGAAAAGGTTTCGAAGAATTTCGATTAGGATAAAGTTGTAGTTCGGCGGTAACAAGATCAAGCGAGGTAGTTGGTTTTGTAGATCGGCCTCTTCTAATTAGATCGGTAAGTTTTTAAGGTAGGTTGTTTTATGAGATCGGTATGAGTGTTGTCAGAGCATTTATTACAGAAATTGGATCCATTTCATAATGAGATTATGTTCATATTTATATTGAAGTTAAGACGGTGAGTTAAGCCTCAAGTCATTCGGCCGGTCAGGGCAGTGCGGTGAGTCGGTCATGACAGATCGATGGATGGGACATGTCGGGTTGACCGACCCTTTTTCAACGACCTTGGTGGCGATCCACCTCACTCATCGTTAGTGGTGGTCTTGACACCTCGACGGGTTCGGGCATGATAAATTGATGGATGGGACGGGTCGGGCTCACCGACCCTTCTTCAACGGTTTTGATAGCGATCCACCGCACCTCTTGTTAGCGGTGGTTGGGACACCTCGCCGGGTCGTTTGGCCAAGCTAGACGGGCTCGGATCGGCCCACGGATCATTGCTGATGGGCCGATTGCTTAGTGGACCGGTCTCGATTCGTGCATGGCTTTCAGAGGGGGTGCTAAGCCCACCTCCAACAAAATCGATAGGAAAAGACTCTCCACTAAAACTTGCGCATTAGACACATCATTATTGAGGCATCTAATTCGATCAGACTATGACGAACAATCAACAGTAACTACAATTTACTGTTCCTTTTATACTCTGGCCATATATCTTAGAAAATTAAAAACCGTTGGCCCACATCTCAAGGATCCGAAGATATTCGAAGGATGTGGTCTATGTTTAAAATGTTTTCGAATCAACAATCTTGCTTGTTGCTGAAGCTAATCTTTTACACGCCATATCGTATTATATACTTATCTATCATTACCAAATTTGTAGACATGTGCATAAAAGATATCAAAATCGGCCAAAGCCTCCTAGAATATAAATCTATATTTGCTCGGAAAAGACAAAGAAAAAGGGAATCGGATTCACTTTCATCGTTTTATGTTCCGCATTACATCTCTTATTTATAGATACCTCTACCTCCGATAGTTTTCAAAGGTATCTCTAACAAAACCACACTCAGAACAGAGAAAAGAGCTAAAGGGTTTGAATTTAAAGAAGAATGGTACTTGGAAACTCCTCCAATCACAAATCTCATCATCATCATCATCATCATCACCGGGGCTCGGTGAAGGAGTTCCGAGTTTCCTATGCAGCTGAAGAACCTATTCAGGTCTTCGAGTATGCGGATATGAGGAGGACGAAGAGCGAGAAGATAGGTACGAGAGAGGTTGCGAAAGAAGAGGATGTTGACAAGGAAGCAGAGGAATTCATCAAGTTTGAGCATCGACAGTTCTGTAAGTGGATGACTAAAAGCGTCTAGTCCATTGACGAAGAAAAAGAAACAATAAGGACATAACCCATATTCTATATAGATTGTATTAAATGATATTGTGTTTGTCTTCTGGTTTTTATTTTGGTTTTTGTAACAAAATTGGTGTTGTTTCCTTTATCTAATAAAGGTGCATGAATAATTGGTAATTTCCGGGACTTCTTGATCCTTAGTCTCACTTTTTTTTTCCAACATGTTATACGGATTTGAATACAACAAAGACACTAACACAAACCACACAAAGCTAATTAGTACCACTTAAAAGGCAAAATTATCACCATTATGAATACAAAGAAATAAAAAAAATGCAAGATATATCAGATTCTAAGCATATAGTTCCATCTAAAATGTAAACACAAGAGCTTAAGAGTGATATTTGCATTAGACAACACAACACAGCAATTCAAGTCCTTCTTTATTATGAAAAAACCCCTTTTCAAACCCCAAAAAAGGGGAAAACATAAACACCAGAGGGTAATAAAACAGAGGACGAAGCCAAAAAAAACAGAGGATATAGAATGTTGGTATTTTCCTATAACATAACAAAAGCCAAAAAAAAAAAAAAGTGTTAAACAAGATTTCCACCACTAGAGAATGGACCTGCAAAGAGGACAGGTCGTGTGATTGTTACCAAACCAGCTTTCTAGACAAGCTATGTGGAAGAAATGCTTGCAAGAAACCAATTCACTCACTTCCTCTTCCTCTTTAAACCCACAAAGACACACACAACACTCCTCCACACCTTTCTCTTGTTGTTGTTCTCCTCTGTTCTCACAAAGAGACTTGAATTAATTTATCGAGATTCTTCCTCTCCTCAAGAAATGCTCTTCACGCTCGTCTTCATTTATCTCCCTTGAGGCTTCTTCAGTATCAGATTCAACAATCTGAAAAACAGACATCACCATGTTCTTCAACAGAGTGACTGAAACAGCCGTGTTCATCACCAGAAGTGGCAGTACTCCTCCTGACGCTGTCGGAAATTGCGGAAGACCCATTTTTTAAAAATATAACTTCTTATTTTATTGTGAAGCGTTTTTGAAAGTTTGAGAGTTTGATAATCTTTAAAAGGAGAGATGAAAGGATTAGCCGCCACTCATATTCCGATGGGCGATTGGCTTTTTTTTTTTAACCAGCGGTGGTCTAAACACGTGTCACAACGAGAGAGGTTGTCGTTAGAGACTCATCCGCTCTCAATGATTGTGACTTGGTAAGTGGGGTTTCGTCTTTTATAACGAAAACAATCAAAAATCTGTGTGTCTCTTTCTCTCGTTTGTTTCTGCTGTTTCTCTGACACGTGTTGTGATGAGCCAACCAGATGGTTCGTTGTGGAGAGCTCCTTGGTTTGCCGAGGTCGATTCTCCGTCGAGACGTGGAGACTCAACTTTCACAATTGCTAAAGTAAGCATACCACGTCATCCGTACTGATGTGCTGACACAAAATGTGGACAAATCTTTCAGAGTCCACCACGCACCTGTTCTGTTTCAGCTCCTCTCGAATCTTTTTTTTTTTGGCAAAAGTGATTTTGATAAATCAAGAAGAGTTTTATTGACAGTCCGTTTTCTTGTATTCAATGGAATCTGCTTAAAGAGATTGGTATCCAAATTATCTATAAAGATCTGTATGTAAATGTTAAGAAGATGCACCTTAAAATCTTCCTGGCTACAACTAAATATGGTAAGGTTTCTATTGAAAGGTGGTTGAATTGGATGGGCTTTGAACTTGTAACGTTTTGAAATAATCCTTCTCCGCGTTATCCACTCTTCTCTCGAACATTTCCCACTCCATTTGACATCTATCCCTCACCTGCAAAAACAACAAACCACACACAAATTTAAGACATATGGACCCATCGAGTAGCTTGCTTGTCAAGGTTTTGTTCTAGAAAAACTATGAAACTCTAAAAAGCAAGACCAATCTTCTTATTCATACTAGACCAAGCTTTCTTACCCCTTGCCTTGGCGATTTCCCTTTTTCTGCCTTTCCCTGGCTCCCAAGGGAAGGGATAAATTGATGAACGATCCACTGAGAGTCTACTATTCCTATCTTCTCATGTGCAGGCTCCTTCATTTTCACATATAAATATATGGAATCCTCTTCGTTAATTGATTAAAAACAAGAACATTACTATAAACGCTAAGCAACATGTATTTTTTTTGTTGTGTGTACCTCAACACATCTTCTGAGTGCAAAGTCAAGACCCCAACCGTGAACCAAATCATTCTGTTATTGGTTCATAATAAGGTGTAAGAAAGAGTTAGGGAAAAAGAAAATGTATCTTTTAAAATAGAATCCGAAGAAGACAAGAGATAATAAAGTAATTGTAACCTGGATCAAATGCCACACGCAGCGCCACGCATCTCTTGAGAATACTGGAGCCATTATCTCCACAAATCTGTTGTGTTATCAAAGACACAAAGTTATATATATGAGGAAATGTGAACATTGAGTTTTATAGAGAGATCTTTTAACATACGCAGCACATGGAGGCCGAGGAGGATCAGAGCACCATTCAAGTTTCTCATCTGTTTCCCTGATATGATTCAAAGACATATATATATAACAGTTTGTAATGTAACAAAAATCATCTAAGAGATCGAGGAAGTTATATATATAAGTCATATATACTTATGGACTTCAATATGTTCTCTTCTTTTAGTGATCTGCCATGTAAACCCTCTCTCTGGGTCCAAACCAGGCTGTGAAATCTCAAGACCATGCTTCTTGACCATGTGTAGGTATCTGCAACAACAAACTTAGTTAGAAAATTGATCAAGAAGATGAAAATAAAAGAAACTCACTCTTCTGCGTCAAAGTGATCGACTCCAAGATCTTCATCCCATATAAATATATAATCGTATCGCGCTACAATGTCAGGGTGCAAGAATCTCTTTGCATACCACCTTAAATTCACAATATATATGAGAGTCAAGAAAGTCATATAATTAGGGAAAAGAAAAGAGAGCTTAGACAGGTTTAAGTAAATCTATTAATACCATTTAGTCTGCTTCAGGACACTTATGTGTATTGCATTCTTCGACCACTCAAACTCATCATTCCACTCACTTGTTCTCCCATCGTAATGAAACAGAACAATGGTAAAATTGTCTGAAAACTGTTTTTCATAAGACAAAACATAACGAGTTTACTATTAAAAAATAAACCAGAAAACAAAGAGGATTTTACTATTAAGCAAAAAAAAAAAAGGGCATGAAGAAACCTTATTAACACATGCATCTATATTGTATCTTTGTTTATAACCCACTGTAAATGTTGCTAGATATCTAGGTTTCTTCTTCAAATCCTGAGGAAACAATCAGAGAAAATAAAATTGAAGAGTGTCACTGGTCACACATGAGAAATATAAAAAGTCCAAGAATGAGATTGTGTTTTGAGAGACAAACATCTTCAGGGTTCCCCCACAATCTGCGCATATATAAGTCTGATTCGGATGCAATAATACCGGGTGGCAAACTCTCAGCCCCTAGAGGATTTGAAGGAACCCATATCTGCACAAAATTTAAATGACATTGTTCTTGAAACATGCAAACAAATGTGTAAAAATTCTATAACAATTACATAAAAACATGCCTTTGAGATATCAATGGCCTGTGTAGGAGTTACAGTATCTGAATCTCTATGTGAGATAGCAAGAGTCGCCTGCAAAATACAAAATGGCAACAGATGGAGAAAAATCTAAGAAGAAAAAGATTGAAGAGAAAGAAGATTAACCTTATTAGTGATCCATAAAGATGGAAAAGAGAGTCCAAGGAGAATGCCAAAAGCTACAGCAAAGAAAGCAGTTGCAGGAAGCTTCATGCCATTGTCTTCTGATCTCCTACTACTAGTTGGGCTGTAATAACAACAATTATTACCTTGATTTAAAAGCTTCTCTGCGTCTGTGGAGAGAACAAGAAAATAAACGAGGTAAAGGTAATTTTTACCTGCGTGACAAGATTCCCATAGTTATGTTTTAATTACAACTTTTGATTCTAAGCTCCAAATGTCACTAACACCATTACTCCTATTATATATTAATTGATAATTAGCAAAACTGTAATGAACCAAAATCACCTCGAGCGACACATGTGATCAATTCGAATGATCTAATCAAAGACTCAATTTGCTTATCATCTAGATTAACAAAACAGTGCTCTATATTCACGTTGGATCAGAGATGTTGCTTAAGATGTCGAATCAAACGGCATTGGTATTAACAAAGAAAACACATAATTTTATCCAAAAAACAACAACAAAAGAAAACAATTAAATCATGACATTACAAATCAGTAGAACACCCGCGAAAGCTTGAGGTGAGAAATGCGTTTCGATCAAATTAGTGATAGCTTTTGGAGATCCTTGAGTATTCAGAGAAGACGTGGGTTTTGGTTTTGTCTCAAAGGAGAGAAGTGAAAGCTGTATCGTTAGCTCTATTGTTTTATTTTGTAGAATTTTTTAGATTTTCTCTGATATGGTTACTGAATTTGCAAATGGAAATGGAAACCAAAATGGGGAATTTTCCCAATTTTAGAAATTTTCAATTAATTGGCTTTGATTTGGGTACTTAATTACTCTTATGGGCGAAATATTTACCCGATTTAGCAGATGTCCTAATGAGTAAAAATGACCCCAAACACAACCAAACAAGAAGAAGATAAGAAGTAATAGGGTCGTCCCGAAGTAATTAATAATAATACCTTAAAGTTCCGGTTTGAACTTTGAACGGTTCAAAAGTCATATATCCACCGTTTTGGCAACTATAACTATATATATATAATATCCTCAACTATTCTAACCGTTTTCTCTCCAAAAACGTCGATCAAAGCGATCAACCAAAAGCCACAGTTTTTGTCATTTTTCACCCGATTGATGTCGGCTCCGGCGTCGGTCGTACTCTTGCTTTCTTTTATTGTAATTATTAGGTTCTATTTTCGTTAGGTTAGAAGGGATTGATTTATGTATTCCATTCTTTGTGTGGAGAAGTCTGTTTCGTGATGATGTCAATAGGTGTCTTGTCTAATATTCTGGTTGGTTTTGTTTAAAACTTCAATTTTTGTGATGGTTGGGGTAATGACATCAGAAGAGTGTGGAATCAGATTTTGGTTTGCGATTTTGGTTGGCAATACAAAATCGTTTATGTCTCATTCTTTAATTTTGAAAATTTTCGTTTATGTTTATTGCACTAACGAAAAACTGATATTTTGTGAAATATTTTTGTTATATGAACATGTTTCATTCGATTAAACCGTGGAGATCTGTGTTGATCTATTCAACAAAAATCATAGAAAAATTGGTGATATTTTTCTAGAATTTGCAGCAATTTATCAATTTATTTTGCTGAATTAAATTTGTCATTATTTATTCTGATTTATACATTTAATTTATTTTATTCGCATATTTATTTCGGTTGGAAAAATATGTTTTTCATCCTTTTTCAGATTTAGTTATTTTATAAATATTCCAGAATTGATTTATCGAGATAAATAAAATAGTTTTTTCATATTTTTTGGAAAGAGGAAAAAAAATTCAGAATTTGTTCGGCTCTCAAAATAGTTTTTTCATATTTTTTGGAAAGAGGCATAACCACACACTTCTATTTCTTACATTGTTGGCTTATTTGGGCGTTCTTTGCTTATTGGTTTGCTGCCTCGGCAATGATACAACTTCATATAAACTTTTGATATACAATTTTTTTTTGTTAAAATTTGAAATGAATTATATAATTTTGGTATCAAATGTTTATGCCCGCTCAAAGGCGCGGACGAATCACCTAGGGGAGTGTATTGAACTGTTGATTTTAAGAGGTTTTTAGATTTTCTTAAAATCTCTTGTTATTCAACTAAGTATTTTAAAATATATTACCAAATCCAGTATTATTGAACATGAGATTTATGTAAAGTCACTCAAAATTCATCTACAATCCTCTGTTATTCAAACACGAATTTGTTAAAATCATATCAAATCCATTGTTATTGAAAATGTTTTAAGTATTGGGATTTTAATGACTACAGAGGATTTTAGATGATTTTAGGAGATTTTCTTAGTTAAAAATACAAAGATCCAAATCTCATGTTTTATGAGGGATAATACAAAATCATAACAACTTTTTAAAAATCAGCCAAAACTATCAAAATCATCTGAAATTTTATTAAAACTCAAATCACTCTAAATAGTGAGCTTAATAAACCTTTTAAGTATAGTTCATAATAATTATTAAAAGCTTTCTGGCTAACGGTCTAATCCAAATTTCTGTTCAAAAATCCAAAAGCCGTGTCCATTTGTCGGACGACAACAAAATTAAGGCCCATATTTCTGAATTAGGGGTCCGAATTAAAAAAGCGAATTGAAGAAGAGAAGGGAACGAGGGTTTCAGTTTTCCGAAGAAGCGTGAGAAAGGAGCAAAGCCGTTTACTTTGGTTGCTCAAGAGGAGCACATACGGACTCAAGAGAAGGTTCTTTCTTTGTCTTCTCCTTTTTCCCAAAAAAAGCTTACTTGATTCTCGAATTTGGACAATAGTACTTCTTTGATCTCGAATCAATCTCCCTGCTTATAATTAGGCTTTGGGAAGTTTCAACCTTTAATGTTCCTCAACAAAGTTTCAGGCTTTATTTTTTTCGTTTGATGTCTTTGGTACGTACTCTCACTGAAACTTTAAAACCATATATGACTAAGAACCATATTTTATATAGTTTGAGTAAAAAAAAATTCAACAACAATCTTTAAAAAAAATTCCTAAATTCTCGAGACTAAGTTATTTTATTCCATCAACAACTCGGAAGGAACTCGAGGACGATGGCTTCCACAACAAGCAAATCGGATTCGAAGCATGAAGAGAAACAAACCCTAAACTCCAAAAACCCTAAAAATGTCTACCAAATCGGAGGCCTTCAAGTGGAATTCCGTTATCAACCGTACGGAACGCAGCTTGCGTTTATGAGCCGGGTCATATCTACGCTTGATCGTGCCCAGAGAGATGGTCACGGCCACGCACTGCTCGAGTCTCCCACTGGTACGGGCAAATCTCTGTCATTGCTTTGCTCGGTTCTCGCTTGGCAACAAAGCTATATATCGCGATTTCCGAAAGGAAACTTGCATCATCTGATGTCTAGAAGTGGATTCATACCTGAAACGCAGCCCTCAGGTTCGTGAAGACCCTAATGAAATGAAATTGCATCTATGCTTATGTTCAGATTATAATTAGTATTCTCTGAACAGATGGTCATTTACCTTCCGATTGGGAACCTCGAATTCCTACCATCTTCTACGCTACGTAAGCATTACATCATTAGCTTTGTTATCTTTTT
Organism: Eutrema japonicum; assembly: GCA_030161315.1. Taxonomy (NCBI): domain Eukaryota; kingdom Viridiplantae; phylum Streptophyta; class Magnoliopsida; order Brassicales; family Brassicaceae; genus Eutrema; species Eutrema japonicum. The sequence continues at coordinate 14,728,919 of BSQW01000001.1, forward strand.
TTCGCTTTCTCTTATTGTTATTGATTGCTTGTTTTTGTCTCTTAGACGAACTAATGCTCAGATCACTCAAGTCATTCGTGAGTATCGGAAAACTGGTTACAGAGTGCCCATGAGTCATGACTGTATTGGTATGTCAAAATTGATCTTGCTCACTTTTGAGAAGACTTGGTAAAAAATTGATTTTTTTTGTTTGTTTGTTTTCCTTTGTGGGTCCATCTTCATTGTGTTAGGCTCCACGGAAACGTTACTGCACAAATCGTCAGGTACAAGGGAAAGAGAATGTAGATGAAAAATGGTAAATTTCATCTACTTTCATTCATACCAATATCAGCTATAGCATAACCTCTATACTAACATGTATGATCCTTTTCTAGTCGGTTGCTCCTAAAAGATCCCCAAAAAAAAAAAATGTATGGAGTTCAAGTGAGTTTTTCCTGATAATCTAACTTCTTTAATTTTTGGTTCTTTTGTTGTTCGACAAATCGTGTATTTTTTCCCTTAATTTCCAGAGGCGTCCCTCGTATTAATCACCAATCACTTATGCAAAACGATCAACATGGGGTTCATGATATTGAAGATCTTGTAAAATTTGGAAAAAAAGTTAGAGGTTAGATTTGGTTTAATTTTATTTTGTTAATTGGTTGTATTTTTCAATTTCTTTATCTCAAATTTTTGTTTTTTTTTGTAGGTTGTCCATATTTTGCTTCTTGGAAAATGCTCGAGGCAGGCGCACAATTGGTTTTTAACATCCGGGTAAGCAATATTATGTTGCTCTTAACCCATTGGTTTAGTGGTTTGGTAAATTTTTATTGTTTCTTGAGCCATCTCTCTCAGTAATTGAGTTTCTTGGTTGTGAAAAATAGGACTTTGTCACCGATGGATTCATTCTCATCTGAACTGGGGACACAATTTGGCACTTGTTTAGAGGCTCCACATGTGATTGATGCTAATATGCAGGTTCTGACTAAAGCTCTCCACTTTAGCAACAGTTTTCTAGAAATTGAATGTTATGATTTAATAGCCTCTTTAATTTGTTCCAGGTGTGGGCTGGTGCAATCTCCAATGGTCCTGGTAATTATGCTCTAAATGCAAGTTATAAAACAGCTGATGAACATACATTCCAGGTACCAGCTGGTTCAAGCTCTTTTTGTATGTGAATGTGTTCTTCTTGTTACTTTTCTTTGAAGGATGGTCTAGGAAAATCGTTGGAAGAAATTTTCACTATTGTACCAGCTGGCTCTCTCGTATTCTTTCCAAGCTATAAGTTGATGGAAAAACTCTGCAGGCGCTGGCGTGAAACTGGTCAATGGTCTCGGCTCTACTTGAAAAAGGACATTTTTCTTGGTGAGTAACATCTATATGTAAAAGCTGTTGTTACAAATCTCAGATTACTTTCTTTGATTGCAGAACCAAGAGGAGAAGCCAAGGACGAATTTGAATCTGTTCTGAAGGGATTTTATGATTGTATACGCGGAAAGAAGAGATTGATTGGAAGAAATATAAGATTTAATAAAGCAGGGGAGGCTCAAGATGATTCCAAGAAAGGGGCTGCATTTCTTGCGGTATGTAGAGGAAAGGTTTGTTTTTTTTTTTTCTCTTTGTCTTGGTAAGTTAATGTTCGATTCAAGATATGGATGTAAATGGACCTTATGAGCATGACATTTTGTAGCTTTTACCTTTCAGATATACTATAACATTCGATTCGAGCTTAAAAGTCTAAATGTTTCTCACAGGTTTCAGAAGGGCTTGATTTTAATGATGACAATGCCAGGGCTGTGGTATCCTTTTCAACTGCACTGTTTTGGTTCTTTGTTGCAATATAAGCTTTATGCTTTATGAATGGGCTTGTTAAACCTTGATTGCTTACATACAGATAATTGTTGGCATTCCATTTCCAAACTTGTAAAGCTTCATTCCAAATCTTCTTCTTCTTCTTCTTCTTCTTGAAGGGAACAGTTTTCTAACAAATAGCTTTCTTGGCAGGCATGATATTCTAGTCGAACTAAAGAGAAAATATAATGATACGCATAAATCATCAAAAAATCTTCTTGGAGGGAGTGAGTGGTATTGCCAACAAGCTTATCGTGCTTTAAACCAAGCAGCTGGTGCGTTGTGATGATAAACTTGCATTTGGTTCCAGTCAATTTTTAAATACTGTAACAGGCTATTCTGTCATTTACAGGGCGATGTATCCGGCATAGGTTTGATTACGGTGCCATCATATTTTTAGGTAAGTTATAAAAAATTTAGTCACATCTTCGAAACATTTTTGTCTTCAATTCAGTTTCCTTGGTTTTGGTTGGTGTCCAGATGAGCGATACAGACAACCAAGGAACAGAGCGTCTATTTCAAAGTGGCTAAAGCAGTCTATCAAACTGTATGATAATTTCGAAGCTTCTATGGAAGGGTTAAGATCTTTTTTCAACACTGTCAAGGTTCAAAAACCCATCTCATTCCCTTTCTTGAAACTTTCTTACATAATAATAATCCTTAAAATTCTTTTTGAGAAATTTGCCTGCAGGAGCGAGTTGACAGTAAGATGTTCGGGTCCCAGGATTCTACTGTTGAGCAAAACTCTTCCTCAGAAAATCAGATTCAGAACAAATCTAGTCACGTGGAGGAACCAAAAGTACATTCTAAAAGCAAACTATTTTTTTCTGTTTTTGTGGTGTTTTCTCATGCATTCAGTTTGTGTGCAGGAGGATATCACAGGTAGTAGGAAGGTGGTAGACGTGGAGGACTATACAAGTTCGAATTCAAAACATCGGTTTATGAACGAAAGCAAGTGATTTTTGGATCACAACAATGATTGGAAACCAAAAATAACTGAAGCTAAATGCTACAAAGAAGTCATTGACCTTGAGTGCGAGGTCCAACCTGAGCCTGGGTAAAAAATATCAGACAAGTTTCGTTTAATATATAAGATTCCATCACACCATATCTCAAAGTATAATGTGGAATAATTATCCTAAAGTGGCATTAGTTTTTTCAACTACAAGACCTAGCATGTCATGTGAACTTTTTGAATTGAATCAACTGTCATGTGCAGGTGTTGTGAGGTGTCGTCGGTGACCAACTGTGATGAAGATCCAGATACATCTTTTGTCAAGGAAACCTTGGCTATGATCAATGGTATTTCAGCAGCCAGTCCATCTTCTTGCTCGAAGAATGAAAGCTACGGCCCAGCAACAGGTCTAAAATCTCTTGATCAAATCTTGAAGCAGCATAAATCTACTGCAAATTTCAGAAGATCTCCTCTTGGAGCTGGATCGTCTGCAAATTCGACTCTAGAAGCAGAGTCACCTTTGAACATGAGTGTTAATTCCCATGCTTTGAAGAGAAGAAAGTTTACTAGCTCTCCAGTCATCGACCTTGAAGAAGGAAACAGTAATGCTCCTAGTACTAGACCCATGGATCACACGAGTTTGACAAGAAGAATTGAATTTGGGTTTGGGAGCACAGAAACAAGTTCCGGAAACTACAACCCGGAAGTGGATCAGCGAGTGCGAATATCTTGTTCGCTCTGCGCAAGTCCTTTAGGCCGCCCTGAGAACAACTCATATCTCAATTGCTCGTTTACTCGGTCGTCCAAAACGTATTTGCTGTCTCTTCTGAAAGAAACATCAGGAACTGGTCCTGCAGAAATGCCAACAAGTGTTTCAGTTATCACAACGGATTGCTCATTGGTTAATCAGAGACTTTGCAGAAGTTTTGAAAGCTCAAAAGGTCAGGGTATTTGGTGCGAGCAAGATGGATGCGTTTTCAATACAATCTTTTGCCCTTTCTGCAGTATCCGAAACACGTGTCTTGGAGTGCAAGTCATGGCTACTGATTCATAAAATGTCCAGTTCCTAAGCAAAGTAAGCTTGACTACATAGCTACTGATTCATTTATGAGTTGGTTCATTGTCTTGAGCTGAAGATCTATATTTACCCATTTGGCAGATTTTGTTCTTTGCTGATCAAGTAGATGTCACAGAAGATGTTGCAAGCAAGGGGAACAGCGTTGAAGCATAAGATATTATACCTTATGCTTTAATGCTTTTTGAGGTTTCAGCTTGGAATAAATGGAGATGCAAATAGATTTTGAAATGATTTTTATGTCACTCCCATTTCCTTTCACCGGTAAGATTCTATCTATCTTTCTCTTCTTCTTCTTCACAGAAAAATATTCTAAAAGCCAATAAGGTGTGTAGTCTTAGATCTGCCTCATGGTTTATTACAACATGCAAAAGAGGAGAGACTTAATAAATTTAAGAAAGACTCTGCAACCTTTCCTGTCAACTGAAGATGCCGATATAACTCCCAAGTATCTTTGGGTATCTGTATCTCAATGTTACAGAAATTGTGTAATGCTCAAATAAAGGGAAGCTTTTGGCAACTTCTTTAATTTATGTTTCCATAAATAATCGAACACTTCCTAAACTGATTTTGTTAAATACTACCTTTTATACCAATATAAAATGTTTTTACTCTAGCTCGACAAAGCTTAGCCTCTTTATTTTACTTTTTGACTTGTGTTCTTGGTTTCAAACAATCGTAAATTGAGCTAATTAGTAATTAGTAATTTTTTTATATCGGTTCGGTTTTTTTATAATTCGGTATATTTTAACTATATATTTATATATTTAATTAAAACTATTAATTTTTTTTTTGAAATTTCAGTTAGTTCGGTTAATTCTATTCGGTTTGATATCATTCGGGTTCGATTTGGTTCGGAATCAGGTAATTCAGTATAGTAATTTCTATTCCATTCGGGTTATTTTATAATTCGGTTCGGGTTCGAGTTAGAGAATTTTGGCTCGGTTCGGTAATTTTGTCCACTCCTAGTTTTGGGATCTGCCAAGCTCTTTTTTCCATGTCCAGTATGCTTCATTGTTTTACTCCGGGGCGACTCTACCCATGGGGCAATAGGATCACCCCGGGTCCACGATTTTTTACTTAATAGTCATGCATGACCCCAAACACAACTACAAAAGATGAAGATCAAGAAGTAATAACTTTAAATTACCTGTTTGAACCGTTCAAAAGTCAATGCTATATACATTCTCAGGTGAAAAATAACATCGACATCGCCAGCCCATTCCGGTAAATATTGTCAGCTACCGCATCACTTTTATGTGCCTCTCCCTCCACCTGCATTTCCTCCGTGCATCCATCATCTTTCGAGCTTCAGTCTTCATCTACTCCTTTAGAATTAGCAGCTTGGTGGTGTACCGCAAGCAAAGCATGACATTCTCTTGGTCCATGTCATCATTTGTGTATTTTGCAATCAGCTAATCTATCTGTTAAAAATAAGTAGTCTTTGGGTAAGATCAGAAAATTTATCAAGTTTACTTGTTCCTAGCCTTCTCTAGTTTTCTTCTCTTTTCGATGTCCACAAGTATCACATCTGACCAAGACACAGCTCACCACGTAACCAATAAAAAAAACAAAGGAGAAAGCAATAACAAGTGGGTTCTTGACAAAATTTTATACACACATTACATACCAAATGTTGCAAGGACTGACAGGATCATTTGTGAGACTTGGCTGTTTAATTTGGATGCAAAACTTAAGAATGTCCAAATCATTTACTTTGATCCGACAGATTCATCATCCGAGACATTATTACACTCTTAAGATAGTAAGTTTCATATTTATTGATCACTGTAACACCCAACTTTTTGCCAAGCCAAATTAAACTTCTTTTAGTAAAACATTACAGCATGAAAGAAACAAAATTAAAGCTTTAAAATTTTATCAGCTGGTATATACATAAAAATCAAAAACAAATACAGAGAGTAACTGTATAAAGTACTGGTTTTCTCATAGTAGAGGTTCAGCGAGTTCCATCTCGTTTGAACTCTGTTGTTGTCCCGACTCAACTCTTCGACCTCCCACAAAATCAATCCCGAGAAGTTGCCATGGCCAACACATATACCTAGCTCTGTTTAAAGTATTCATATCTCGATGGGTTTCTAATTCTTCAACTTTGCGGTTTAGCTCTTGTATTCTTTCCCTCAACTTAGTTGCCCTATTGTCTGCGAGTCTCAGAGATCTCTCTGCTGCATCCCTTGCACCCATTGCTGCTGCAGCCGTCTCTTCCTTAAACTTCAGTTTCTTCTCTGATTCTATAATCGCTTGCTTTGCCTCTTCAAGTTCTTCTTTAAGAATATACAACTGAACAAACAAAGACAATAAGAGTTCAAACCATCATTCTTAGTTTTCAGGTAACACGTACCTAGAAATAGAACATAGCACATTGATAGGATCCAAAACCAGTGAAACTCTTTTATTCACTTCACCAAGACCGACACACCATTTGTTATCAAATCCCAAACCCTATACACTCATGAATACCCCAATTCATTCTCCTAAACTTCCTTTTAGCTACCTGACCGACTCAACTATAGTTGCTGAGCTGTCAACACTGTTATAATCTACCATAAGCCACTTACGGTAATTACAATGCTCATGCACTAGACTAACAAAGGACTTATTACGCACCTGTGACGTGAAGTCTTGTTCAACAGCTCCACCAGCAGCAGCCTCCTGCTCGGCTGCTACTTTCCATCTTGCAATTTCTTCCTCAGCAGCAGCAATGTCAGTCATAAGCCCTTCAACCTAAGCATTGAAGGGAACCAAAGTTCTAAAATACATTGACAAATTATTCACGACTTCACAACTCTAGCAAGTAGAAAATCACTCACATTTTCATTCGCTATTCTCTCCTTTTCTTTAAGTTCTTCTATTTGGTGCATTCTCTGGTTAAGCTCCTTTGTCTGAGAGTCCAATTGTTTTCTCAGTGAACTAGTCTCTTCCCTGGTTAATTTATTCAAAAAAGAAGTGGTCTGGGTAAGTTGCGCCAACAAAAGCAAGCAAAGGATCAGTGTGGACAGAAAACTACAGTGGACAACTACGAGTATCACATATACAAAAATATGCATTACACAGAAAACCACATAGATGCATTTTAAATAGTTACTTCCACGGACTATCATTAAACATCAAGTGTCGCAAGCACATGTGGAAGTTAGTGTTCTCAATAGAAAGCTGTGTGGAATCATATTCATACTATTTGGATTTGATCGGATAAAAATACCCATGGTTCGTGGGGCCACCCGATGCTCTGAAGTAAACCAAATCATTTACTTTCCTAGTGAAACCAAGTGAATGTAATCTACAAAAGTTATTAGATATAAAGAAGGAGTTCTGTTTCAGAGAGCTTGCCTTGATTCCTCCAACGAATGCTGCAGTTCAACAATCTTGAGCTGAGATGCCTTGACAATAGTCTCCAATGTGCTTGCCTGCATTTCGATGTGGATACATCAAAAGGTACCCGAATGAATGAGGTTCATAAAACAAAACCGGCCAAGAGGAACACTGACCAGGGAATATATTTCATTCTCTTCTGTACTATGATCATGAGTATTATCACCACGAGAGTCCTGAAACTTCCCATCCTTTAAAGGTTTAGTGGATTTGAAATCAATACCAACATTCCTCAAACCATTCTCTGCAGCTTGAAACAATTCACTTTTTTGAGATGGCTGCTCAGCTATCATTCTTTTGGACAAAGCGCTCCTCAGTAAAGTACCAATATGTTCCTTCTCTTTAACTAAGAGACCCACAGTTTCGTTCAAATTCTTCAGTTCATGGCTCTTCTCTTCCACCAAACTTTGTGTTTTCCCAGAAACCACTTTGGTCAGTTCGAAGATGGATTCCATACCTGCTAAAGAAGCTCGAATGTTCTCCTCCATCTGTGTCTCTTGAGGCATAAAGAAAGACTCAGACATATCTGATTGTTCTGAACTATTTCCGTCAACTATCCTCACAACCTGGTAAAGCTGGTCATGGATCCTTGACACAAGATTCAGCTGATCCATCAACAAAGGACGCTGAGCTACCATCTTGAGTTCCATAGTTTTTAACTTTCCATCATACTCATCAACCAACTGTTTCAGCTCCACAGCTTCACCTTCTAGTACACTTACCTTCTCTAAATTATCTTTCACAAGTACAGCAATCCTCTTGTCTTTCTCACTCACATCCCTCTCTAAATCATCAACAATTGAAGCCTTCTCTGCAACCTCTAATCGCAAATTACTGATTGTTGATTCCAACTGAGAAACTTCAATGGCTATCTCATAATTCCGTTGGTCTATCTGCTCCCTAGCTTCATTCCTCGACTTTGCAGTCGTATCAATCTGCCTAACGAGCTCCTCCACAATCTCATTTGTACGCTTAATAACACCATACGCAACAGAATCCAGACCTGTGTATTTCTGAGACTTCGGGAGACCCCCATTCGAGAAATTCTTAAAGCTGCTTACTTTACCTGATATCTTCTCGATCCCAGAAACCAACATATGCGACGAATTCTCGATCTCTGCTTTCAAACCATCTCTAGATCTAACAGCCTCATCCAGTTTCTTCGACATCTCATCATGCTGCCTAATCAATTCATCCTTACCTTTATTTGAATTCTCCAGCTCCTTTGATAGATTCTCCTTCTCATTCAAGGCTTCGTCTCGTTCTCGCTTGGACTCGTCACGCTTCCTGATTGCCTCGTGAGCAAGAGTCTTCAACCGATTGAACGACACTAGAAGCTCCGATTTCGAACTCTCAGCCGCTTCTCTAGCTTTCTTCTCGCGATCGAGCTCAGAGATTAGCTCCGTGAGCCTTTCGTCCGGTACCCCTTCCCGCGGCGGATCATTCAAAACAACAGGCGCTGGTTCATCGGATTCGACATCGCTGAGGACAGCTTCGGCGTCCTCGTCGCCTCCGCTAGACATTCCCACCGTCGATCAGTGAAGATCCCTCTCTCCGATCTAGGTTTTTTTATAACAGTGGCGTGCAAGAAATTGACGCAATTGCTTCACCAACGAGGCAAAATAGGAAGATGGAAGATCGGAATCAACCTTTCTAACAATCAGACGTCTCTCACCGGAGGATGGATATTTCCGACAGTGTTATGTCGGAGTTAATGAAAGAAGAGGCGATCTTCTACGGCGGAGGAACTTCAAATTCGACGGCAAAGCTACAAAACAAACCAATCTCGGGTTTGGTTAGTTTACAATATCTATTTCTTAATCTAAAGATTTGGTAGGCCACTTTTTTATATTTTTTAGGCCCATTATGTTAGAAATTAGGCCCATTTCATCCTAGACTTTTAAGTTTTCAATTACGAACGGAGAATTTCAATTGCTTTTAAGGTTTCTTAATCAATTTGCTTGTTCCTATCTCTTCTTCTTATATAAGCCATTGTCAAAGTCTAATTAAGATTATGACTGATGTGATAGTGCTAAACTCTAGTCCTCTTTCGACTCTCGGTGCCAAATTGGGGTTCTGTCCTATTCGTGCAATACCGATTTGCCAAATTTTTAAAAGTGCCAAGTGATAAGTATTGGGGTTCTGTCCTATTCGAAGAGATAGACGGTAAACATGCAATACCGATTTGCCAGAAACCGGATTTTAGATCAAACTTTGAGAATAGAGTCGCATCTTGCAGATGTTGAAACAGCGCCCTTTTGTTTGGCAGTGGGAATTTGACATCTTGGAGATACTGGTTCAGCGGCTTATAGTCAATAACTAGCCTTAACCTTCCTCGTGCTTGTTCAGCTCTGTTGTTGACATAAAATGTCTTGCATGCCCATGGAGAATTTGTTGATGAGACTACCTTCTGACTGACCAGCTGGTCACATTCTTCGTTTGCTTGTTTAAGCAATACTGGGGGCATTCCTCCAGGTGCCAAATTCTATTTTCTATTAGGATTCAAAGATCTTGTCAAAGCTAAACATTGATGTTTTTGGAACTATGATATAAGTGCTAAATCTTGATTCTTTTAAAATTAGGATATTTACCAACGTTGAGTTGGTTTAGTGGTTAAGGAGGAGTGGGTATGTGTCTCTCCTACCAGTCCTGTGTTCGATTCCTGTTGGGAGGGGTCTCCTCCGAAAGCTCCGAATGAGTGACTTTAACATAGTTTGGGTTCCGCTCCGGAGATGTACGGGCCTACGGGCCCGGAACCTCAATAATTCAAAAAAAAAAAAAAAAATAGGATCTTTAGTTATTCTTAAGCTATAATTTGAACGGGATCTTTCATTTGTGCCAAATCCTAATATTACTCGGGAATTTGTCCACCGTATCAGTATCCAACTTTGATTCTCTTAAATCGTCGAATGTCAAAGTTAAGATCTCTATAAAAATTAAAACTTTACTGTGTGTTTTAAGTTGCTACAAGTTGTAGCTATTGAAATGCTAAGAACTAGCATGGATTATTCTCTTCTATTTCTTTCGGATTGTATATATCTTCTACATGTCTTGAATGAATAATTGATGATTTTAGTTTATCCAATATATCCTAAAAATAATACATAAATAAAACAAATTAAAAGTTCAATTATTTATGTATTATTTTTTGTTAAATAAACTAATACATAAATACATTAAATAGCGATTCTAATAGCACAAGTGTAATTAGTTTACTAACAAAAAGTTAGTTTAAGAAAAATATTTCGAATAACAATAAAAAAAATCTCAAATCGTTCATGCAATATCACACGTAATAATTTCCTTTTCACATAGTATTAGTTTAGGAAAAAATTGTCTCTAAGGAATACGAAACATCAAACAAAATAGATGACATAAAATCTTTATCTTTCGGTTAGAAAGAAGATAACACTAAATATAAAGAAGATTTAACATTATCCACATGAACTATGTTATACCTTTTCAAGTATAACATCTTGGTTATTAAAAGATAATGAGTCAATCGACTAATAAAATGGTGAATAATAGTGTATAATTAAGATCTTACTTATAGATTTGGTTAGGTCAGTAACTGATAAATCATTCCCGATAATCATTCCTTTTTATAGTTTCTTATTTCATTTTTTTTTCTTCTCCACCAAAATCCAAATAGCGAAGGGAATTAAAATCTTAAATCCGGCGTCGTATATATAAACTGAAAATTCACTTCACAAGAATCCGAGCAGATTCAGCGTACGCAGAGAGAATCGATTCCAGGTAACATGCACTTTCAAATTACTTACTGTTCTCTCTCCAATTTTCTTTTTTTCTACGATCCCAGTTGAAAAGTTTCAATTTTTCTTCATGGTTTTCTTGTTCTTTCACGGCGATGCTTCAGTCTTCGAAAGCGATTATCTTCTTTGAAGCATCGCCGTGAAAGAGAACTATACCGATTTACATTATAAAAAAAAAGAGAGAACTTTACCGATTCAACAATGTCAAAACGAAGAATCTCCAGCACAAACTTGACATATATAGTCTTGCAGGCGATCGTCTTTGTTCACCATAGTTCTGAGTTTTAGTTTGAATCTCTCTGATGGGAAGTGGCAGTTCGAAACGCTCGAGCAGGAGAGACAGTCGGAAGTATTCTCAAAGTTCGTCTTCTTCTTCTTCTTCTACTTGGTTACAGAATCCTCAACAAAATTACACGCCACAACATTCTTCTGCGGCGAAACAAGGCAATAAGTATTCACATATCGGAGATGACTACCGTTCCATTGACGAGGTCAATTCCATCACTAATTCTTCATCCTAATGAAAGAGATTCTTGTTTTCTTTTTTACTTTGTTGACTGATTTCTGGAATGTCCGGTTATTGTAGGTTACGGCTGCTCTGTCCAAAGCCGGTTTAGAGTCGTCGAATCTCATTGTTGGTATAGATGTCACAAAGAGCAACGAGTGGACAGGTGAAAATTTTGAAACTTTGTTATGTATGTAAGCAATTTGATTGAATTTCGTAACATTTAAAGTAAATGTTGCTGCCTTGGTTGTGGTTGTGGTTGGTTTGATTGATTTCAGGAGCGAGGTCATTCAACAAGAAGAGCTTACACGACATCGGACCAGCTCCAAACCCGTACGAGCAAGCGATTTCCATCATCGGAAAGACTTTATCCTCTTTTGATGAGGATAACTTGATCCCTTATTATGGATTTGGAGATGGTAATGCCTTCACTAAAGACTTGTTATTAGTCTTTTTCTTTGTATACTAGAGAATTAATGGTTTTGTTGTGTTTTATTCTTTGCAGCTACAACACATGATCAGGATGTTTTCAGTTTCTATCCGGATGATGTATTCTGTAACGGGTTTGAAGAAGTACTTACACGTTACAGAGAGATCGTTCCTCAGCTGTGTCTTTCAGGTTGACATAATTTTAAAAACTCTTTTTACTTCTTCTTCTTCTTCTTCTTCTTCTTCTTCTTCTTCTTCTTCTTCTTCTGCTTGTGTGTTTCTTCTGTTACATGATAATCTTTGCTTCCTTCTGTCACAGGGCCGACTTCTTTTGCACCCATTATCGAAAGGGCCATAACGATTGTGGAAGAAAGCGGAGGGCAGTACCATGTTCTCCTCATTATTGCTGATGGACAGGTAGATAAAGATTTTGGTTTTCGTTACAATCGTTATCCCACGTTTATCTCAAACCTGAGGTTAATAATTAGATTATGATGTTTGTAAGGTGACAAGAAGTGTTGATACACAGCACGGTGGCCTCAGTTCACAAGAACGAAAGACCATTGATGCTATTGTTAGAGCAAGGTAAAAATATTTCTTGCTTAGGTTCAGTTAAAACTAAATGAATAAATGACCTCTTGTGATCTAACTAATTATGGTGCCAAAAAAAATCACAGTCAATATCCATTATCAATAGTTCTTGTTGGTGTTGGAGATGGTCCTTGGGATACAATGAGACAGTTTGATGATAACATCCCTGCTCGTGCCTTTGACAATTTCCAGGTAATGCCGCTGGAACAGTATATATGATCACCTTTGTGTCGGTACAGCCTAACAGCTTTTCTATTTCCTTTCTTGAATCGAACAGTTTGTGAATTTCACGGAGATTATGTGGAAGAACATTGATCCTGGAAGAAAAGAAGCAGAATTTGCAGTTTCCGCCTTGATGGAGATCCCGTCTCAGTATAAAGCCACCCTCGAGCTCGGCTTACTCGGGTAAATTTCCTAGAATTTGATTGAGTGGTATCACTATAACCTCTGCTACTATGTAACTGTTTATATAACCAGCCAAAAATGTTCTTGCTTTCAAATATGCAGACGAAGAACGGGAAATTGTCCAAACAAGATTGCTCGTCCGCCACCAGTAAGTGGTATTAATCGATCTCTAAGCAACAGCTCGAAAAGTTCCTGGTCAAGCAGTGTTGCCACTGCACCGCATTTGTCGACTTGTAGTAACGAGAGCGAGGTTTGTATATATATATATATATATATATATATATATATGTCTTTGAGCATAACGGAACCGTGCATATTAATCAGTCAGTTAACCATCTTTTTCACATGAATTTCAGGTTTGCCCAATCTGTATGATTAATAAAAAGAACATGGCATTCAGCTGTGGACATCAGACTTGCAATGAATGTGGACAAGACATTCAAACCTGTCCCATTTGCCGCAGCTCTATTTCAGTTCGTATCAAGCTCTATTAAGAATGGTGGTTCTATTTCAACAGATCATCGACCACGAGGTGAACGAAACCCGTTATTTTTTTTCTGAGGGCTTCACCATTGTTTCTACCTCCAGGGAAATAAGATCTTAGTGGGTTTTCCTTTTATTCTTTCTGTACATCTCACTGCTCTCGGATTGAATGGAGAGTGCAGTGATTGGTTTTGTTATTCTTTTTCCGCTTTCGAGCTTTCTTAATAAACAATAGATTGTTTTCAACTCGTGATAGCATGAAAATATTTCATGCAAGTCTTGCTCATATGTCAAATGTTTGTACTAGAGGCAGTGATCGAAAACCGAACCAAACTTTATTCTTAAAAGCATTTAGTAACAACATTTTTATGCAGAAATCAAACCGAACCGATATACATTGAAAGTTAAATGTTTTTAGTTCCTAAAAGCATAACTAAACTTAATAAGCCGCAAAGGGAACCAATTTTTTTTCACACCCGAATAAGATAAACCGAATGACGAGGCCTGGTTTGAGCTACCTTACTAGTCGCGGGGCTGGATGGTAACACGCAGACCGTTCTTCATGTACAATGTGGTGGTGAGCTTGGGAACAATAGCCTGTCCTTGAACGACTTTGACTGAATACATCATCAAGATTGTAGCAGCCACCATTTTCATCTGAGTATAAGCAAACTTCTTCCCAACACACAGCCTCGGACCTGCATTGAACACAACGTACTTGAACTGATCTCCACTCACAATTCTTCCTTCTTTGATCCACCTCTCTGGTTTGAAATCTTCCCAATCTTTCCCCCAAATCGATTCTATTCTCCCCATCGAGAAGATCGAGTAGTGAACCCTATCGCCTTTCTTCAATCTCGCCCCATCGGGCAACACATCGTCTTCTAAAGCTTGTTTCATCTCCATTGGCACCGATGGGTAAAGCCTCAGTGACTCTGTCAAAGCAGCTTGCAGATACACCATTTCTTTGAGCTCTTCAGCCTCGAACGGACCTTTGGTTTCTTGCTTTGCAAGTTTCCCTTGAATCTCTTTGATTTCGCTTAGGATTCTCTTCTCGACTTCGGGATGTTTCTGAACAAGCCAGAAGAACCACACGAGGGCCACCGATGTGGTGTCTCGACCCGCGATGATGAAGCTTGTGCAGAACTCTCTGAAGTACTTGTCCGAAAAGTAGTTTCCTTTTGTTATACCTTCTTCTTTCTCGTACTCTCTCTGCATAAGGCGTGACAAGAGATCAGAGGAATCATTCAAGTTCCCTAGTTTCCTCATTTTGTTCCTCCTCTCTCTCACTGTCTTATTCGCAAACGCGTGAACGATTCTAACCGCTTTCTTCAGCTTTCTCTCATACCCAATCCCTAGAAACCTCATCGGCTTCCACACAAAAGGAGGCATCATAAACCTTGCGAGTGTGTACTCTGTAGCTTCCTCAAAAGCCTTGGCGAAAGGAATCTCCCGTAAATCTATCTCTAACGATCGCGGATCAACCCCAAAGGCCGAGATGCAGATGTTGTCGAAGGTGAAACGCAAGAGCACATCTTGTAGATCAAAGACTCTCTTCGAAGTAGCCATATTCTCCATCAGCTTCACCAGCTTCTGGTCCACCAGATCTCTCATCGTAGTAAACGTGTGCTCCAAGAAACGAGAAGAATGCATCTCCGTTTTAGCCACACGTCTTTCTTCCTTCCACAGGTCATCATCAGCGTTAAAGATCCCATCTTCAAGAAGATCACGAAACCTCTCTCTATAAAACTCGCCCTTTGGGTAGTTTTTGAAATTGGTTTTGAGAATGTGTTCGATGTTAGCAGGATTTGCGGTCATGATACCGTATGACCCACCGAACCAAACTCCTCTGTAATGAAACGTCCCACCGGCTCTGACAACGCCTTTGGTGCACCAACCAAAAATATCGTCTTTGTTTAGGGCTAACATCGGTATGATCCCCAACACTGGCCACATCACTGGTCCGCCTTTGCTCACTAACTTCTCGCGCAAGTAACTAAGAAGAAAAAGCCCTACTAGGGCTAAACCCACGTCCGATAACCTCAAGTGAGTGCATACCCATTCCACCGCAGAAATCAGCATGTTCATCATATCCATCCCCTCAATTTTTTTCTTTGGGGAGGAAAAACACAAACGATTAAGTTTTTGTGTGAGTTGCAAATATATAATTAGGATGGCAAGGGCAATAAATAACGGTGTTATGAGACCAATTTAGCAATTTTATTAAATGATCACACCAACTTCATTAGACCTTAAATAAACTGTATTAACTATTAGGCTATAGGTTGAACAAAAAAAAAACTATTAGGCTATATAGCTTTTCTGAATATGGAATCCTTATCACAATAGTGGGGATACTGATTAATATAGCTTCTCACAAAAATGCTAATCAAGTAACAAAAGCTCTTGTGTTTAACAGAAATGTACACTTTGGCTTTTATACAAACTATCCTGATTTGTATCACGCAATGTTTAAAAAATGAACACTTCGCCTTAATTTTTTTTTTTTTATTTAACAACAAACACACCTTTTTATAGATTAATCAAAAATGTTCCAAATATCCGCAATTAACTATGGTGGTACAAAAGTATTAATAAAGAAGGAGCAAGTGAGCCAGTGGTTACTACACCTCTGATGCCATCTTATCGGTGCCGAGTTCGACTCTATTTCTCCTCCATGTGTGGGGGTATTTGGCTATTGGGCCGGCATGTTGTGACCCAAAATGATGATAAAAAAATATTAATAAAAAATAAAATAAAAACTTTTGATTCGGAACTTTTTTGGCCAGAGAATTTGGTTTGGCATTCTTAGTTCTATTATCATAGATCAATACAAACTCGGGAGGGTACTTAGTCTTGATCATCTTAAATTCAATCAACTCCCAACCACTTAAAGCGTATGGTGAGTTAGGGGTCGTTCTATTCTCAGCAAAAAATTCATCAATGATGTAACCGTGGACGCAAAAGAAAACGGACTTCAAATTCGTAGGTTTGCAAGAAAATGGCATTAAGAAGGTATTAGACATTAATATATGGTCCCCATTCTTTAACTCTTACAGAGAGTGATTTTTTATGGAGTTGATGAGTAGATAATTGCTGTCGCCGATTATGACATATAGCTGTTCAGAAAAAAGATATTGGTTACAATTTTTTTCGATATAATTTTTCCTTTGAATTTCAATTAACTCAATAAAGATGACACTTTCAATTTTCCTTAGAGAATCTTGGTCCGAAATCTTGAATCGGAATTCTTTAGCTTCCGCAAGTTTCGACTACTTTCATATAAGTTGAGTGATAAACCAAAAAAAAAAAGTGTTTAAGTTGCTTTAGTGAGAGAAACAAAATAAAGAATCCAAGAATAATGTTTTGTGGGTCTTCAAAGAAAATAAAAAAATGACGAATTGAATGACAATGCACTAAATGGTAAAAATTGAGTTATGGTATTTTTCTGCGAATTGGTAATCTAACGGTCGGGTGAATAGTTGAAATTACCTAATGGTCATGTGAAAATCCAAAATGAACTTTTTCTTTTGGGGATAAAATCCATAATGAATTTTGACGGTCGATAGTTGAATATATGATATATATTTGAATAAATACCCGTGAGGAAAATATTTATTACTGACGCCATCGATACTTAACAATAACATGTTCAATTTATATGTGTTACCACATGTGATCACCCATATATGAGATTTTCAAAATGTGTAGGAAAATATTTGAGATTGTTGATGATTTGAGCAATCGAATCTTCGAGTTTGGTCATTATGAGTTTCTTGATCTTATGACACACCGAATTTTAACTCGGTTCACCGATATGGCTACGTCCGGGGGAGAGTATCGTTCTGCCTTGCGAATTTCATTATGAGCTGTTGATTGGAAAAACCCCAAACGAGGTGATTACAAACCGCGAGCTTACTCTGTGTTTCTCTGTCTCTCAGGTGCAAGATCAAGAGCAAACACACACCATGGGAGATGATCACGCAGAAACCTTCGTCGGAGCAAGCACAAGCCTCGGAAACCAGAAGAAACGAGTCGCCGATCGTCTTCTTCACTTTCTCTCTCTTCTTGCTCTGTTTCTAACTGACTCTCTCTCTCTTCTGTAAATTTCTGTAACAACTCAAAGTAGACGATGACTTTCCCTTAATGTAATCGTCTTCGGCTTTTGCCTTCGGGCTTTCTTCAATACAAGTATTGGGCCTTTGACCATTTGTTTATTGGCCCAATGGTGTTTTGACCCAAACACCAAAACGACAAACTCCACCTTGTTTGTGTCGAAACCCTAGCTGTATTCAGACAGCCATCCGAAAAAACTCTTGTCGTGACTGAGCTGAGCTCTGTGGTGATTCCACCGTATCTCCAACGTCATTGACCTTTCTGATGATACACTCCGATCAAAAGAACCGCTTTAGTCTCCTCTACCTTCGCCTGTTACCCTGAAGGTTTGATTCTGACCCCTACTCTCGACTTAGATATGATCCTTGAAGCCCATAAGATGACCTTCTGTTTTTTGTGTCCAAACTTTCAGATGCTCCACCTTGAGCTGAAGACTCATCATCTCCGCTCAATAATACTCTCAGGTAACCCACTCCTTTCGATATAATATTCCGTTGTATCCTCTTCTGTCAAAGTAAAACCATTTATGAAACTGACCCTGTTTCTTATATTTCTGGTTTGCGAGAGACCCCTTTGACAGTGGAGTTACCTGGAGTCTCCTCGTCGCTCAGGCGACGTTTACAAGATCGCAGCAGAGCTGAAACTTAGGCCCAGGTAAGGCTTTAGTTAGGAAGTCTGCTGGATTCTTGCTAGTGTGTATCTTATGTAGCGTGGCTGTTCCGTCAGCCACAATGTCTCTGATAAAATGGTATTTGGTAGCAACATGTTTAGTTCTCTCATGATGAACTAAGTTCTTTGCCAACGCCAAAGCACTCTATGAATCACAATGAATTTTAACACTTCCTGAGTTAAAACCCAACTCATCTGACAAAGCTTTTAACCAAATGGCCTCTTTCACGGCTGAGGATAGAGCCATGTATTCTGCCTCAGTCGTTGATAATGCCACAACAGATTGTAAGTTTGATCTCCAACACACTGTGTTACCCCAAATTTTGAAAACAAATCCTGTTACTGATCTTCTTCTGTCAAGGTCAGTAGCATAATCCGAGTCACAAAACCCTTCAATGCTAAAACTTGAATTCTTGGTAAACGTTAGAGACGACTTAGAAGCTCCCCTAAGATACCTCAAAACCCATTTTACTGCAGCCCAGTGTTCTCTGCCTGGTTTAGACATAAACCTGCTGATAACTCCAACAACATAGGCCAAATCTGGTCTTGAGCCTATCATGGCGTACATCAAACTTCCCACAGCACTAGCATATGGAACGTTCTCCATATGTCCAGCTTCTTCTTTCCTTTCTGCTTTGGTTAAACTCTTCAACCTGAAGTGAGTAGCTAATGGAGTTGTGACTTCCTTTGCTTCTGACATTCCAAAACTCTTTAACACTTTCTCAATGTAGTTTTCTTGTGATAGGATTAGAATTCCTTTACTCATGTCCCGATGAATGTCCATACCCAGTATCCTTGAAGCTTGTCCCAAATCTTTCATTTAAAATTCCCTGCTTAAGCTGTCCTTAACTTTCTATATTTCAGACTTGTTCCCTGAAGCTATCAGCATGTCATCAACGTATAGTAACAAAAAAATCTCCTGATTTGTCTGTGTATTCCTCATATAGACACAAGGATCTAGGTTGCTTCTAGTAAAATTCTCACTCTTCATGAAACTATAAAACCTCAGATTCCACTGTCTAGGTGACTGTTTAAGGCCATATAGAGATTTCCGTAGAAGACACACCTTGTTTTCATCTCCATTCTTAATGTATCCTTCCGGCTGACACATCAGAATCCTTTCATCTAGTTTCCCATGAAGAAACGATGTCTTGACATGTAACTGCTCTAGCTCATAGTCCTTGTTAACCACAATTGACAACATCAATCTGATTGAAGTGTGCTTTACCACTGGTGAAAAAATTTCATTGTAGTCTATTCCTTCTTTCTCTGAAAACCCCGTAGCTACAAGTCTGGCTTTGTACCTTTGCTTCTCAACTCTTGGTATTCCTGGTTTTAACTTGAAAATCCACTTACACCCTACCAGCTTAGCCTTTTCTGGTTTATCAATCAGATCCCAGGTGTGATTCTTATTCAAAGAGTCCATTTCCTCATAAGCTGCCTTGTTCCAATATTTCCATTTCTTACTCCTCTTAGCTTCGTCAAATGATATAGGTTCTTCTGTTTCTATATCATCCGCAACTGACAGTGCATAGGCTACGAAGTCTGAGTCTTCATACCTTGAGGGTGGTCTTACGTTAACTCTTATGCTTCTGTCCCTTGCTAAGAGATACTCATCCAGTGACTGATTTCCTTCTGAGCCTGGTTCATCACTGAAAATTAACATGTCTGAATCCTCTGAACTTTCTGACTCATCTGAACTTTCCTACTCATCTGAACTTTCTAATTCTGGCTGCGAAAAGGATCCTCCACCTTGAGACGAAGATTCTCCTAGTTCAAACCCAGAGGGAGAAGTCCCTTGGATTAACTCTGAGTTAAAGGAAACTGTGTTACTCCGCTTGTAGACTTTCCTTTCCTTTTTCTTGTCTCCTGACTTCCGTGATTCTTCTCTCAAGGTATCCTTGTATATCTCATCTTCCCTGAATACTACATTCCTACATGTTGTGCACTTCCCATCTTCTGGAATCCAAACTCTATAGCCTTTTACACCAAAAGGATAACCCATGAAGATACCTTTGACAGCCCTTGGACTTGTCTTTTCTTGAACAGTATGCACATAGGCTGTGCAGCCAAACCTCCTTAGGTGAGTTAAATCTGGCTTGTGACCAGACCATACTTGCTCAGGCAACTTAAACCCAATGTTGGAATTTGGAGTCCTGTTAATGAGATATACTGCAGTAGAAGTAGTCTATGCCCAGAAATCTTGGCCCAAACCTGTTTCTGCAAACATGCTTCTGACTCTATCCATGATAGTCCTATTCATCCTTTCAGCCACACCATTATGCTGTGGTGTATAGGTGCATGTCCTGTGACGTTTGATCCCACTCTTCCTGCAGAGTTCATCAAACTGTATATTGCAAAACTCTAGACCATTATCAATTCTTAGACATTTTATCTTCTCCTGCGTGTGGCTTTCAACAGCTTTTTTCCACTCCTTAAACCTGTGAAATGCCTCATCTTTTGTCTTCAGGAAATAAACCCAAACTTTCTTAGAGAAATCATCAATGAAACTTATGAAGTACTTGCACCCTCCTAGGCTTTCTAGGGTTGAAGGGGAACCACACAAATCAGAGTGA
The DNA here is from genome assembly GCA_030161315.1 of Eutrema japonicum. Taxonomy (NCBI): domain Eukaryota; kingdom Viridiplantae; phylum Streptophyta; class Magnoliopsida; order Brassicales; family Brassicaceae; genus Eutrema; species Eutrema japonicum. The sequence continues at coordinate 14,749,719 of BSQW01000001.1, forward strand.
ACGTACTCCAATATCTCTTTAGTGGTGTGTTTGGCCTTAGGGAAACTTTGTTTATGGGATTTACCCAAAACAAAACTCTCACAGAATTCCATTTTCCCAACCATCTCTCACCAGCACTTCTAAGTTCTTTGAACCAATGTGCCCTAACCTTGAATGCCATAAGGTAGTTAGCTTTTCTTTTGACTCAACGAGATTTGCTTCTCCGTTAGTCACCTTAGCTTGAAGGTGATATAGACCTCCATCATATTTTCCTGTAATGATCTTCTGTCCATTCTTATAGAAATTAATGACAAAGTCTTCCCCTTCATACTTGCAACATGCCTTCTCTAACATTCCATACGAGATTAGATTCTTGCCAATCTTAGGCATGTACCTCACTCCTGTGAGAATCACCACAGTACCATCAGGATTTGTGAATTTTACTTTACTAATCCCCTTCACCTTACTCATTGTGTTGTTTGCCATTAACACCTTTCCTCCGTCACAAGCTTCAAAATCATGTAGGAGATTCTTGTTGTGTGTGATATGAAAAGTGCATCCAGAATCCAACACCCAATCATCCTTAGAACATTTTTGACTTGCGGTGAGCACAAATGATTGTTTTATTTCCTCAACAACATTTGCGGATGACTCACCATCTTTCTTCTTTCCCCTTTGTGGGCATTCTCTTTTCTAATGCCCTTCTTTCCCGCAAATGAAGCATTCTCCTTTGCTTGAGTCATTCTTTGACTTGGACTTTCCTCTGCTCTTTGATCTATCAAACTTCTTTGATTTCTTGCCCTTTCCATATTATGTCCCTTTCTCTGATCTCCCCCTATTTTCCACATAGAGAGCTTCAGCAGCAGCTTTTTCCTTTGACAGCATACCCTTCTGCCTTAACTCTGCTTCCTTTGAGTAAGCCGATGTTATCACATCATCTACTGTTAAGGTTTCCTTGCCTGAACCATACTGAAGAGTATGGACAAGCTGATCATAGGCTGGCGGCAGACCTGACAGCAATTGAATGGCTTGATCTTCATCAGAAATGGTAATCTTTAGACTCCCCAAATATGCTATTAGCTTCAGAAAGACGTCCACATTTTCTTCTATGGACTTGTTCTCCTCCATCTTGAAACATGAGAGCTGTTTCTTTAAGTAGATTCTATTTGGTAATGACTTTGTTTGATATATCTTTTCCAGAGCTTTCCACTGTCCCAGTGCAGTAGGCTCCTGCATTATCTTCCTCAGTGTAGAGTCACTTAAACATGTTCCCATGAGACTTCTCACCCTGAGATCTTTGTCAGCCATCTTTTTATCAATTTGTGGCTGTATTGGAGGTTCAGTTCCTTCTCCTTTAGTCTCTGTGGGTGCATAGATCGTGTAACCTTCTTGAATTACAGTAAGTAGACGTTGAATTTAAAGTTGACCTTGCATCTTATACTTCCACATTCCGAAATCACCTTTCCCGTCAAATTTATCCATGTCAAATCTTCCATGCATTGGTTCCATCTTTGACTTGTTATGTGAATCTTTCTTTCAGGTATGCGGACTGCTTAATGTCTCCCTCCTTAGTATCTGATCCCAGATTCTTGACGATTCCCCACGCTTGGCCAAAACCAAGATAAGTCACTGCACCTTACTCTTATCTTGATTCAATAGTTCCAATCCCTTTTCCCCGAGCCTGGAGCTCTGATACCACTTGTTGATGATTTGAGCAATCGAATCTTCGAGTTTGGTCACTGTGAGTTTCTTGATCCTATGACACACCGAGTTTTAACCCGGTTCACCGATATGGCTACGTCCGGGGGAGAGTATCGCTCTGCCTTGCGAATTTCACTATGAGTTGTTGATTGGAAAAACCCCAATCGAGGTGATTACAAACCGCGAGCTTACTATGTGTTTCTCTGTCTCTCAGGTGCAAGATCAAGAGCAAACACACACCACGGGAGATGATCATGCAGAAACCTTCGTCGGAGCAAGCACGAGCCTCGGAAACCAGAAGAAACGAGTCGCCGATCGTCTTCTTCACTTTCTCTCTCTTCTTGCTCTGTTTCTAACTGACTCTTTCTCTCTTCTGTAAATTTCTGTAACAACTCAAAGTAAACGATGACTTTCTCTTAATGTAATCGTCTTCGGCTTTTGCCTTCGGACTTTCTTCAATACAAGTATTGGGCCTTTGACCATTTGTTTATTGGCCCAATGGTGCAAAACGACAGAGATCAACTAAGATATTAGAGTTTAAATGTGAATCGAAGAAATGACTTTTGAAAATATTAAAAAAATATCTTTAGAGATATCAGAGAGTCAGAGCACGTTTATCGGGCGTCTCTTAGCCCATTTCTTAAGAATTTTGGGCCGAAAATAAATAAATAAATGATGTTTTAAGAAGAACCGTTTCTTATCTCGGATACATTAAGAAACGATTCTTATGGTGACGTGGCCTCACATTATTGGTTGGGACAAATGAGAAAGCAAACCTATTTTTTTTTTTTTTCGCGTTTCATTTCCTTTCTCTCTTCTTCATCGGTGAAATCGACATCTCTTCTTCTCTTCATCGGCGAAATCGCCTCCTCTCTTCCTTCAGCTTTTCCGACGAAAGCGACGTCCGCCGGAGCTATTCTCGGTCTCTCTGACGACGCCGAGGTAAGCGACTTCTTCCATCTCTTATGTCTTCTCGATTTCATCGATTATGTTTTTGTCGAATGATTTTCATTGTTTTTGTCGATCGATTAGGGGTTTGATCGATTAGGGTTTTTTCGATTAGGGGTTTGATTGATTAGGGGTTTCGTTTCCTTCTATGCTCGATTAGGATTTGATTGATTAGGGGTTTTTTCATTAGTTCCATTTCTCATGTGATTTTGGTTTGGATCGGTTCATGATTGATTTATGTGACTTCTTTTAGTGTTTCTGTTGGGATTGTGAGAGCCAGAGAGCAAGGGAAGGGGGAAGGAGATGAGTCATCATCATCGGTTTCATCCAATCCCATCATCTGTCGACAATTTCCAGCAGATGAATCCTCAATATGTAAGCAATTTCGATCCATTTTATATAATATGTTAGATTTCTGCTTCTTTTATGTAATTAGATGTGATGATTTAACACATAAATCTGGTGTTTCGTAGGAGAAACCGATGAAGCAAGAATCAAGACATTGCAGGAATGTTCTCCAAGACCAATACATAGAGGAACCACTTGCTAAACAGGTTCGTAATTTCTTCCTTGTCTCTTTAAAGTTTCTGTATGTGTATGTGTATGTATGTGTATGTGTATGTTTGTGTATCTGGTTGAGAAACTGATTGTTAAATTTGTTTATGTTTTCCATCTGGTTAGAAGTAATAAATGCTTTTTAGTGGTAGCTCAAGGTTAGTTTAGTTGTAATGAATGTTTACTTGTGATGAATGCATCGACGGATTAACATCATGTCGATGTGGTTAAGGTGATCAATGCTTGAGACTTGATCACCTTTGCTTCTTCCTTCTTTAAATCGCATTTGCTTCTTCCTTCTTTAAATCACCTTTTCTTCTTCCTTCTTTAAATCACACACATCGTTCTCTCTCTTAAACATCTTTCTTTCTTCTTTTCCTTCTTTAAATCACCTGCTCTTCCTCTCTTCCTTCAGCTAAATGGATTTTTCTGTCCAGAATCCATATAACTTTGTTGAACTGCTTAACAGTCAACAACAAGAGAGTGTCCCACTTCTTAGTACTCAAGCAAGTCAACATTCAAGCTATCCTCAAGACACAGCAGCCGAGAGAAGAGAAAGGAGAAGATGGACATCATCTGATGATGTCTTGCTCATTAGCGCGTGGCTCAACACGAGCAAGGACGCGGTCGTTGCTAATGAGCAGAAGTCCGGAGCATTTTGGGAGCGGATAGCGAAGTACTTTGCCTCTTGTCCGAATGCTGAAGAAAGAGAGAGCCGAGAGCCAAGCCATTGTAAACAAAGGTGGCACAAAATCAATGATGTCGTTTGCAAGTTCAGTGGCTCGTACGAGGCAGCAACAAGGGCGAGGGCTAGTGGACAAAACGAAGATGATGTCCTCAAGGTTGCTCACGATATCTACCGCAACGACTACAAGAAACAGTTCACTCTCGAACATGCTTGGAGAGAGCTGAAGAACGACCAGAAGTGGTGTGAGTTGGCTGCATCCAAACATGATGGAACGGCAAAGCGGAGAAGGTTGGAGGAGGTAGATGGTGTCCACTCTGAGAGCTCCCATGCACAAAACGGAGAGACTCTCGACGGTGAGGAATCAAGCAAGAGACCGCCTGGTGTAAAGGCTTCAAAAGCAAGAGCCAAGAAGAGCCCAATAGATGCCACAACACTCTCCCAATTTCAGACTATCTGGGCCATCAAGGAGAAGGACATGGTGATGAAGGAGAAGGACATGGTGATGAAGAAGGAGGTCTCGAGAATGAGCCTTCTTGAAAGTTTATATGGGAAAAAGGAACCACTTTCTGAGAGTGAAGAAGCCTTAAAGCAGAAGTTGATTTCGGAGTTGTTGTCTAATTAGTGTCGACTATCTTTCCACTCGTTAAGTTGTCTTGCGTTTGTATCTCTGTTTTTTAAGTTGGTGTTCCCTTGTTTCTCTGTTTTTTAAGTTGGTGTTCCTTTTAAGTTGAATGTGGTTTAGGTTCGTTTTTATCTCACTTTGTAAGTTGTGGTTTCATTATTGATTATCTAATGTAAACTTGTTTTTCTTATCTCTGTTTATGCGTGGGAGTCGGAACAAAAGAACAATGGAACAAAGACACAAAAGAACAAAAGGACAACAAAGCAGTCGGCCGAGAAGAACAAGACAAGGCACAAGTGTTTATTGCCACTAGTTTTTGTTCCTTTCTTTCCATAATTGTAGACCACAAAATCGATATATAGTTTGCACCACAAATCTCATGTAAACGAGCATGCTTCTTCTATTTAAAGGTTTTGTTCTTCTATCTTCATAATTGTAGACCACTTTCTTCTTTTGCTTGTGCTCGTGAACATTTGAAAGCAAAAAAAAAACAGAAAGCAAATCATTCTTCTTCTTATTATTGTTATTACTTGCTCATTTTTCTTCTTCTTATTCAGTACCCAAAACAAACCAAACTAAAAAAACACCAAAAGAAAAACAAAGATGGCTTCTTCATCTAACACTAATTTTTATGGCTCAATAGATGATCAATTTGAGCAAATTTGCGAACAAGCTTTCGACAATCTACTCATAGATTATGAAGAGCAAGAAGAATCAAGGAAATCAAGAAAAAAAGAGTTTTCATTGAAAGACAGCGCGAAGAAGGTCACATACGTCTATGGAACGATTATTTTTCTGAAGAGGCAACTTACCCACCTAATATATTCCGACGGCGTTTTAGAATGAACAAGCCGTTGTTTTTGCATATTGTTGATCGGCTTTCCAATGAAGTTCCTTATTTTCAAGAGAAAAAAGATGCTCCCGGAAGGAATAGTCTCTCTGCACTTCAGAAGTGTACAGCCGCAATTCGTCTTTTGGCTTATGGCAATGCGCTTGATACGGTTGATGAATATCTCCGCCTCGGTGCAACAACAGCTCGTTTATGTTTGGAAAATTTTGTCCAAGGAATTATTAATCTCTTTGGCGATGCATATCTAAGAAAACCCACACCCGAGGATCTTCAAAGACTACTTGATGTTGGAGAGCAACGAGGATTTCCCGGGATGGTAGGAAGCATCGACTGTATGCATTGGGAGTGGAAGAATTGTCCGACCGCTTGGAAAGGGCAATATTCCCGGGGTTCTGCAAAACCGACGATTGTTTTAGAAGCAGTAGCTTCATATGATCTTTGGATATGGCATGCATTTTTTGGATCTCCAGGTACATTAAATGATATTAACGTTCTTGACCGGTCACCCGTTTTTGATGATATAATAAATGGTCAAGCTCCGCAAGTTCATTTCTCTGTCAACGGAAGGGAGTATAATTTGGCTTACTATCTCACTGATGGTATTTATCCAAAATGGGCTACGTTTATCCAATCAATTTCAATTCCACAAGGCCAAAAAGCATCATTATTTGCTCAACATCAAGAAGCTGTCCGAAAAGATGTCGAGCGTGCTTTTGGAGTGTTGCAAGCGCGGTTTGCCATTGTTAAAAATCCGGCTCTTTCTCTGGATAAAGCAAAAATAGGAAATATTATGAGAGCATGTATCATACTCCACAACATGATAGTAGAAGACGAACGAGCAGGATACACTCAATATGATATTTCAGATTTCCAACAAGAAGGTAACAGAAATTCACATGTGGATCTCACATATTCTACGAGAATGGGTACAAATATCATTGAGATGTTGCAGGCTCGGACTAGAATTCGGGAAAGACAACAACATCAACGATTGAAAACTGATTTGGTTGAGCATATATGGCAAAAATTTGGAAATGATCAAGATAACAATTAAGAAACAATTTATATGTGGAATCAAATATATGTTTCAAATTTCAATTTTCTAATTTTTTTTTTTTTTTTTTATTGTTAAGACCCCCATTAGGAGTTCTCCCAATAAACATGTTTTTTCTTAAAGTTCTTAACTAAGTTTCTTAAGTTCATTTTATTAATTAAATACTACTTAAGAACCCATAATGGGTATCTTGCAATGTACATGCCCTCAGAGACTAGAGAGTGACTGACTTTTTCTTTTCTTTTCTTTTCTTTTGAATTTCAATTAACTTGTCCTTGTTAATATCCCGTTAATATATCCACCAATAAACTTTAGGTTTTCAAGTGCACTGACTGCGATAAAAGAATGTTGTTTGATGAAGATCAAGTATGTTGATTCAATTAAAGATTTTGCTTAAAAATGTAGAAGAATGGTTTTGTTTAGATAGAAGTTAATATTTTTTAACAAACTTATATTTTTGAATTTAATAAATTATTATCATTGTAATTTCAGAAATAGCAATATATGACAACAGATAATGCTAAAATTAGTTCTCTCTCATAGAAGATTATTCACCACTAACTATTTACTAACAAAAATCCATCTTACCTCTATGTTTGCAAATTAATTACAACTAGGATTTAACCCGCGTTATAATTAGCGCAGCATAAATTTTTTTAAATAAATTGTTTTGAAATTCACAAAAATTGTTTTTATATAAATTTTACAATATAGCTAACTAATGATTATTGATTATAGATAAATTATATAATTTGTAATAATTTGTTTATTTAACCTGTTTTGCAGTGAAATAAAATATTATTCGGGCTAATCCACAAAAACTTACAATCTTTAAAACATAACTCTAATATGCATCGTTAAAAGACTCTATTTTTTGTGGTTAGTTTACGAATTTTTTTAAAAATATAGTTTTCTTGTTTCTAACTTTTTATAAAATTAGGAAAATATTTTTCAACTTTTGTTTTGACATATATTAAAATAAAAAATAATAAATTATGGTGAAAAATATATCAAGATTTTGAATAGATTTTTTTTTTCTTTGAATATATATGAATTGATTATTATTTTAAAATATATAGTATTAAAAATAATTAAGACATGAAATAATAAATAACATTTTTAATACAAAATATATACTTTCCATATTCTAATCAATAATTTTAAAAGACTATTATATCCTTTCCTATTTTAATTATTCTTTGTTATTTGTAATGGCATTTCATGTAATAACTTACAAAACAAAGTTCATTTTTAAAATTGTCTTCTTAAATAATATTATAGAGATTTTTTCTCTCTCTCATCTAACACTCTCTCATCGATGAAAGAAGAAGAAAAAGAAAAAGAAAGAATGAGAATAAAAAAGGAGAAGAAGAAGAGATGAAGATAGATGGTGGAGGATGGTGATGGTACGTGGAGGTGGAGGTTGGTGATAGTGTCCCTGACGACGATGGCGATAGTGATGGTGGTGATGACGGTGACGATGGTGATGGTGGTGACGACCGCAACAATGGTGATGATAGCGACGATCGATGGTGATGGTGTCGGTGACAGTAACAATGCCGACGACATTGATGGTGTCGGTGACGACGGCGACGGTGGTGGTCATCGTATCAGTGTTTAATTTTGTTTTCTAGGTCAATTACATTGAATTTAATCAATAACAAAATTAGCTAATGTGTTATCGGTATAATTATATATATAACTTTGCTATGATAACTAAGTTAACACAAATATTATTCGGATTTATTATATGTTAACATGTTACAAGTATCGGATATTATTGTTAGCACGTTATATGTATCAGATATAATGGTTAGCACGTTAACATTATAATAACATGTTATTATAATTGTTATAATGTTAATTATATAAAAGAATATTATATAACATGATATTATTGTTAGCACGTTAACATTTTATATAACACGTTAACGAGATAATTGTTATCATTATTGTTAGCACGTTAACAACATATTTTATGGTGATGAATAGTGTTGCCAGTCGTTTGATGAACAGTGTCACCAGTCATTTGATGAATAATATCGCCGGTATAGTCTACCGAAAATTAAATTTTCAGGTCAATAACATTTTTGTAATTATTTAGAATAAAGTGGATATTTTTGGTTTAATATTTTTCTCTCTTTCATACTTAACTAATTTACAAGTTATCAATTGTATATAACTAATTTTTCAGTTAACTATTAATATTGACTTTATTTACTCTTGTAATTTATTGTTAAAATAATTTATTTTTAAATTATCGATACGAAAATTTATACACAAAAGAACCTAACTTTTATTTTAGAATAGGATAAAAAAGCTTGAGATGCCGCCCTGACCATTTCTATAAACCATAGATATCTTAACAATGACATATATATTGTCTATATGTGCATAGTGAAGTCAAGAAATTGGCTGATGATAAAGACGAGATCATAAAGTATTTCCAAAACTTCTTCCTGTTTTGAAAGATTGACTAAATATTCTTTGAATTTTTCACTCCAGGAGACAAGAGCAGAAGGATTGGTTCCATGATTAACGAACGACGGACAATCTTGTGGAGCAAGATAAGGAAATAATAGATAGAAAATACTCTAGCCAACTTTGTTTACAAATTACACAATTTACAAAATCAATTCAAGATTGACTTTTAGCACGTATAAGTGTTGTATTTGAAACATGGCCCGATTTTTTTAATGATTATAGAAATAATGTTGAATATTTATTTTAATTAGGCTCCTAATTTTTCTATAAATTCGTACATCAAACATATGTTTAATAAAATATTTCGAGATGGCTTACATATTGTCTAAGACCGTCTTGGAAATTATTATTTAATTAATTGTACTTTCAGCGGTTTATATATGTGCATTAAGTTAAATATGCATTATACATAGTTTTATCTTTTGTCAAACGTATTTTTTAGTGGGTTATATATTCCTACTTGCTGACAGTCAACGCTCATAATAAAACTAAACAAAGGCCTGCAGATATTATTGGGAGATTTATATAATATACACCCAATTGTGCATAAATGTAGTGTGAAAACGTAGAGAACAACAAACTTGAAACTTATAAGTTATTAACTTATTATTGATTCCTTTTCGTTAATTAGGTATACTCCTAGTAGACTTATTAAACTTGAGTTATGTGGTCGTGAATCGCGAGACAGCACACACCATAAATCAGACCACAATAATATCGTAGTTCACTAATATAAAATTGATTTATACGTATGCACGTAAGATATAAATATCTAATGTTTAGATTGTACGCTTATGTTTGTCATCTTCTACTTAAATTATCTGCCCAGTCGATACACACATGAATCCATATTCGTGAGATGATGGGAACTTTAGGGATCCATGAACTTCAACAATTATATTCGAACTTAGCCAATCCTCAAGATCGTAATCGGAAAGCAATCTTCTCCACTAAATAAAGAATAAACAAAAGTTTGGGCCACCCGATTGTAAGATTAATATATATCTGTGAATAAAAAAAGGAATATGTCATCATGAGAAAGGACATTTTTAGTAATAAGACGAGCTCAAGTTGGGCAACTTGCATGTCTACTTTTCATCCTCACGGTCACGTACACGTACCAAGGTATGTGTCAAGTTTGTCGACTTTTGTCATACAAGATGGGTCTTCTCATTCCATGTCTCTGAAATGTGTGATGTACAGTCTATGTATTTGTGTGACTGTACAACTCAGATTCTCGATAGTAGAAAAATTGTAAAATACACTACAAGAAGTATTTCAGATTTCGACCACTATTTTCATCAGAAAATGGTCGGAAACACCGATTTCCGACTACTCAAAATCATCGGAAAATGATTTTCACACTTTTCAAATAGTCAGAAATATCATTGGAAATAGTCGTCGGCAGTGGTTGAAAAACGTGATCAGAAATAGTCGTCAGAAAGTGGTAGTTATTATACAATTTTTTTTGTTTAACATCTATTTTTATTTATATATAAAATCTAAGATTACATAAAAAGTACAAAGATAATAAAATACAAACATTTGAAAAACAATAAAACAAGAGAGTTAAATATGATGATGCTTTTCGGAGAGAAATTTGACTCGTTCTCATATTCGCATTCGATTTGATGCGAACTTCATCTTTAGTCATCAACATAATTAATTTAAACACAATTTCTTCATGTTGTATTACATTGGCCAATTTACAATTTAGATCAAGAGATATTCTTTAATTAAGAATCCAACGTATTGGTTTTTTCGAGAGAAACAAAGTTTTCGAGAGAAATAAAGTTTACAATTTACATTGGCCAATTTACAACATATTCTTTGATTAAATATCATATAATGTATTAAAATAGATATAAATATACATAAGAAGATGTTTTTCTTTGTAATTTTACAGACACATATATATATATATATATATACAAAGAAAAACATCTTCTTATGTATATTTATATATATTTTAATACATTATATGATATATACATATATGTGTACTTTATATAATGAACGTAAATTATAAAATTAGTCGCACACAATGTGATTTGCATTGTGGTAAGACCTTTGAATTGCTCTCTTTTGAGAGGCACCTAGCTACAGTGAGATACGGGTGTTTGTGTGCCTTGAAATGCACATAATCAAAAATGCCATAGTAATAAATTCGCTAGTCTTAGTCGACATTTTGTTTCGATCGAGTCTCCATATTCAGAGAGGGGATATACATTGTCGGATCTTATCACAAATTAAAGACATGTGTTCTTGTCGCGTGCATTTGTTGAGAACGTGTTCCCTTACTCGAATCCGTAAGAATAATCAATTTGAGTGACCTCGGATTTGTTTGAAGAAGAGATGCCGATGACTTTGAAAAGATTAAAAGTCAACCTTAAATACGCGTGTATTGATGTTGAAACTCTAAGACCATCTCCAATGGTAGAACCCCTCATGGGGTTCTTACCAATATTTTAATTATAAATTTTAAGAACCTCTTTCTAAGAACCCCAAAAAAAGTTCTTAAATAAGAACTTTAAGAACCTTTTTTTTCAAAGTTAAGAACCTCTCTAATATTTATCATTATTTGTCATTATAAAATTTTAAGAACCTCTCCTCTAAGAACCCCCATTGGAGATGCTCTAAGTGATGTGGTGGTGGCTGAATCTTTACCACTTCACATAATCTGTTTTTGATCGAGTTAAGCAGAGTTGGACATATGTACGTTCTCATCAAGCGATACACAAAAACTTTGCTAGACATTTTACAAAAACAGGATAGTAAATAAAAGTGTCATATTTTTTTCAAAATTGTAATCGAAAAGTAAATGTAGTATTTCCTCTTGATCTATTACAAAGGCCCCAAAACTATTGATCATATTTTGATATGCCACCAATAGTGAGGAATGCTTTGGAAAAATAAATGTTTGTTGCAGACTATTATCTAATATCATTGAACTGTGGATTTTAAGAGATTTTTATATTTTCTTAAAATCAATTGTTATTCAATTAAGGATTTTAAAATATCTTCCCAAATCCAGTGTTATTGAACATGAGATTTATGTAAAGTCACTCAAAATCATCTACAATCCTCTGTTATTCAAACACGAATTTGTTAAAATCATATCAAATCCACTGTTATTGAAAATGTTTTAAGTATTGAGATTTTAATGACTGCAAGATATTTTAGATGATTTTAGGAGACTTTCTTAGTTAAAAATACAAAGATCTAAATCTCATGGTTTTAGGTGGGATTGTAGGGGATTTTAATACAAAATCATAACAAATTCTTTAAAATCAGTCAAGACCATCAAAATCATCTGAAATCTTATTAAAACTCAAATCACTCTAAGGGGGGTGTATTGAACTGATTATTTAGAGTGATTTGAGTTTTAATATGATTTCAGATGATTTTGATGGTTTTGGCTGATTTTAAAGAAGTTGTTATGATTTTGTATTAAAATCCCCTGCAATCCCACCTAAAACCATGAGATTTGGATCTTTGTATTTTTAACTAAGAAAATCTCCTAAAATCATCTAAAATCCCCTGCAGTCATTAAAATCTCAATACTTAAAACATTTTCAATAACAGTGGATTTGATATGATTTTAACAAATTCGTGTTTCAATAACAGATGATTATAGATGATTTTGAGTGACTTTACATAAATCTCATGTTCAATAACACTGGATTTGAGAAGATATTTTAAAATCTTTAGTTGAATAACAAGAAATTTTTAAAAAATCTAATTTTTTAAAAAATCCACAGTTCAATACACCCCCTAAATAATCAATTCAATACACCCTCCATAGAGACGTCGCCTATACAAGACTGGGAGTTTTCAGTTAAAGTATATTTTACAAAGTTTATATATATTTGTAACAGGTCAGCAAAATGTTACATGCTAACGATTTAAAATTGTACTTGTTTGACCAAAAATCTATATATAAAGTTAAATTTCCTCAATTCTTTTGATACCACATCATCTTTTCATACTCTAAATTTGTGATACATCATCACTCACTTATTCTTCATTACATTCTCTAATTTTATAGAATCACTTAATTCCATAATTATCATAATAATTATATTATTATATCTTAATTCTCATAATATTTGTCATCCAATAATATAATAATTTTTCTTAGAATTTGAAAAGATATTTTGTTGTAAAAGATAGATGATATATTATTGATCTAAAGAAAGTTCAATTTATTAATTTAATTTTTATGAGATTTATTTATAAAGTTTAGAAAACATTTACTTTTAGATAAATACATGAAAATATTAATAATATATTCACTAATTTGTAAACTTAGCTTCATATAACTATTGAAAATGTTGTACGAATTTTTTATTATTGTAAAAGATAGATGATATATTATTGATCTAAAGAAACTTTAATTTAATAATTTAATTTTTTTATAAGATTTATTTATACAGTTTAGAAAAACATTTGCTTTCAGATGATTATGTGATATTAATAATAATTTCACTCATTTGTAAACTTAGCTTCATATAACTATTGAAAATGTTGTCCGTATTTTTTATCTATGTAAATGCAAAGTTCTATAAGTTTATGATAAATAGATTATATATATTTATTTAAATGATAAAATTAATGCATAATTAAAATAAGATATAAGATTATATAGAAACGGGTAGGATAATCGGATCCATATCTGGTTCTTTTAAGTCCGAGAAAAAAACTTTTCGAATATGGATTTTCTAATATTCTCGAATATCCAAATTTGTTGCAAAACATTAAAAAAAAATATTACAAAAATATAAATTCTAAAAATATTAAAATGTAAATCATAAAATAAAATTAGACATAAATATTATATACACTTATTAGTCTTCTTTTATAATTTTATTTGGATATAAAGAACATTTAACTAGTTTTTTATGGTTTTTTAGTCTGATTGGACAAGACTATAACTGTAGAGTTTAGTGTTTATAGAAGTATGTATGTAAAGGCCAGATTAGTCATTTGTAAATTTCTAATCATGCCTATGCATTCCTATATATATTGTAAACTCATCAATCTAATAAATTATTCAGCGCTCAATTCTATATGGTATCAGAGCTTACGATACCTAAACCTCTATTCTAATTTTTTTTTTCTCTCGCCGCCATCCTCTTTCTCAAAATTTTCAACACAAAATCCTTGATCAACTATGTCTTCTCCGGTAAACTCCAACGAGACCATCTTTGTCTCTGAATCTCACACTCTTCTAAACGTCAATATGATGAACGTTACCAAACCCCACAACTACCAATTTTCTGATATGGAGTCGTCAAATCCATGCCTTACTAAATGGATATGATCTCAATGAATCCTCTGCGGTTTCGCCGTCCACCATCACCACAAATGGTATTGCCTCTACAAATCCAGCGTATATACTCTTGAAGCGACAAAATCAACTGATCTATAGTGCTTTGTTCGGTGCTATTTCAATGACCATTCAACCGCTTATGTCCGCCACCAAAACCTCTACTCAAATCTGGATCAAAACCATTTCTATAGTGTTTATAATTTATTTATTTTTTAAAAAAGATTAGTTTCAAAAACAAGTTAAATAAAAAAATCAGAATTACTGAGTAGTCGTTGTTTAGGACAAATTTTCAGAATTTGTCAGTTAATTTTAGATGGATTATAGGGGAAAAAGTTTAAAACAAATGAATACTTGAAAGAGCTTTTACAAGCTAGAATTGCAACTCCAATCTTTTGATGGGTATGCAAGAATGCATGTTATGAGAGACAAATTATAGTAACCCAAAATGATAACATGTTCAAGCTAAAGACGAATGAGTGAAGTCCTCCCGAAAGCTTTTCAACGCTCAAGTTATAAAGTAAACACCGAAATAGGCCAAAAAAATGGATAGTGAAGGTTATGTGTAAATCATATCAAAATGTGGTACGTGGTTTAATTTATCGTGTTGATGGGTGAGAAATAGATAGTGAGATTTTTATAAATAAAAAAGGATAAAGACTGAGATATAGTGAGAAAGAGATTATGAGTGAATCTTGAAAGCATATCAGATGATTTCAAAATGAGGTTGATGTAGATTAATGAAAATTTGACCCATATTTCAAGAAAAATGTATATGTATCAATTATTTTTTAACATAGATTTTGAATTATATTTATTATATGGTTTAAATAAACTTTATTTTATTAAATATATACAAATCCGTTAAATACTAGATATACTAAATTATTATTAAAAAATTGAAATCATATTAAAACTCAAATCAGTCAAAACCATCAAAATAATGACTACTATACAAATGCAATATCTGATCGACGAAATACTGTATTGATAAACCAGTGAAATCTAAATTGTATTTTTTTAACAATACTAATATTGAGAGTAATGTGTAATAATTATACTGATATGAATATATTGATATAACAAGTTCAGATTTTGACGATACTTATCACATACTCATAATTTCCTTCAATATGTATTGTTTTTGCTAACAACATTTATTATACGGATTTAAATTTAGATGTGATACGCTAATAATGTTATGATTTGGTTAGTTTCTTCAATATTAAAACTTATTATAGTATGCTCTTATCCTCTCGAACTCTCTCACATGAACAGTAGAGATGAAACAACTAATAAAGTACCTTTTGTCTTGATAAATCTCACTTTGATTTTAACAAATACATCGAATGTTCTTTTTTTTTTATTATAAAGTTAGCACAGTTATAATATCTTATCCACCTTCACGATCACGGGTCTGTTGACTTATTGTTTTGGGCGTAACCCAATATATTTTTGTCTTGATAAATCTCACTTTGGTTCATATGGACTTTTGCATGCGAATATAATATTCGGATCATAATGATCTTTATTCCTACATCAAAACAGTCGAAACATAATTTAAAAGTAAAATTTTTTCTGACAACCAATCACGAAACTATAGGGAATCTGATACAGAACATAGACATAAATTTTTCAAACATCAACAGATAGATTTCTCCAGGTTTCAAGGTGACACAGGCAGCATCTTCATTTCTACGCCTGAAGACCATGTGCAGGTATGCCCACTTGTCCAACTTTAATCCATTACTGTCTATATCTAACCATTAATGACCTCTTATAACATTATTAATAACCTTGTTTTCTTAACCTTAATTATTATATGCACACATATATATTCAGCAATAATTTATTGTATTGTGAGTGACGGTTAAAAACGCCAAATTGTTCGCCAAACAATAAAAAGTTGTAATATTAAAACAAATAAAATTAATTAATTCATAAAACGAGATTCGTGTAAATCGAATTATCCGGTTTGGTGACGGAGACCTTCCAACATTTAACCTCACCATCAAGACTTCCACTAACGATCGAAACGACATCGTCTAACTCCGAATCTGTAACCGCCGCTAGCGACTTAACCGGTTTCGTGTGACCGGACAGAACCTCCAAGCAACTATAACTTGAATCGATTCCACGTCGCCAAATCCTGACCGTCCGATCGGCAGATCCACTGAGGAGCAAATCAGAGACGTTGAACAAGCTAAGTATTGCTTTGTCGTGTCCTCTCAAAGCACCCCTCACCGCCATGTAATTGGAGCTGTCTTCTCTCTCCCAAACCAAAATCGACCGGTCACACGAACCGGAGAACAAGACCGATCCGTCGTCGTTTAATGCCAGAGCGTTAACCGCCGATTTGTGCTTTTCCAATGTCGCGACTAACTTGTGGCGTTTCGAATCGGCGGGTTTCGCCCAAACCCGGATACGCCTGTCCGCGGATCCAGTATAAACGGTGCCGTTAGCAGAGACGGCGACGGCGTTAATGGCATCGTCGTGGGCTTTGATTGATTCCTTGCAACGAAGATCCGAGACTCTCCATATTTTCAAGGTCTTGTCCCAAGAGACGGAGTAAATGAAGCCGTTATTAACGGCGAGAGCGGTAACGGCGTCAGCGTGTTCGATCCAGAGACGTTTTTTGTGACGGCGTACTTGAACGTAGTTTTTGGGGAGAGCGAAACGTCGCAAACGGTCGTTTAATGTGGGAAGCGTCGTTAACTGTTTGTAACCGCTTTTCGCCGTTAGTTTCCATACTCCGATTTTCCCGTCCTGGTGAGCAGTGAAGATTTTCTCGCCGGAGAAACCGACAGATTTAACGGTTCCCGAGAAAGGATCCTGGCCGTTAAAAGTATCGAGATGAGCACACATGGCGCGATCGTAGATACTTACTTCGTGTCCGGATACGGCGAAGAGATAACCGCCGTTGACGGCGAGACAAGTGACGGGGAGACTCCGTTCCCGGAGTTTGAACGAGGAGGTGACGGAGTGAGAGACAGTGACGGCGAGAGTGTCGGAGGGGAATTTCTGAAGGGAGGGAACGGAAGGGAGAGTCTGGAGAGAGAGACTGCTATGGAGGCTGCTAGAGCCGGTGGCTTCGCTCAATGAAGATGACGTGGCGCTGTCGCCGGAATCCAAATGCTTCGGAGATTTTGGAATTCGTCTTCTCTGGGAAGAATCTTCCGAATCGAACAGCCATGAGATAACCCTCATGCTCGTTAAGTTTCTCTTTCTCTTGAAAGCGTGTATACGTTGGTGAGACAAGTTAGCTCTGTGTGTGTGTGTGTGTGTGAGTGTGAGTGAAGACGATGAGACGATGCAGGTATGTAAATCTACATATAATATATATATAGAAGCGCGTCGTGCAGAGAGATTTCGCCACGTGGCAGGTAAGTACAGAGCGGTGTTTCGAAAATGTCTCGAGCTGTATCGGTTAGACCATCTCCAATGGTAAGAAAGGTTCTTACCAATTTTTTATTTAAGAATTTCACAACTTCATTAATTTGTTTTTTTTCCAACAATGGTGGTTAATAAAAAAAAAATTATAAAAATTATTTTATTTTTAAAAAAATTTATTTTCTTAAATAAAACATAAATATATTACATTAAATAAAATTTGAAACAAACACGAAAAAAATTGAAACAATTTCTTTAAAATTGAAGAAAAAATTGAAACAACTTCTTTAAAGTTGAAGTTAAGAAGAACTTAAAAAAAATTAAATTAAATTAAAGTTAAAAAAAAAATCCGGTGAATTATACATTGATACGTGGCTAAGAACCTCACATAAAAACCAACTCTTAAATAAGAACCAATTCTTAACTTTTATATTTAATTTAAATTTTTTGCATTAATAATCCTTATTGGAGATACTCTTAATATACTAAAAGATTCTACATTTGTACTCATAGGCGACCGACGTCAATATGGTAAATTTAGAGGAAATAGTCAAATACCAAATAGTAAAAAGAAGAATTCAAAATGAAGGAAAAAGAAGGACGAGATTGGGTTTGCGTTACAGCATTGATGAGGTTGGAAGATAGCGCATGGGCAAGGAGAGAGTAGGACCCAATTGATTAGGAGCTAAACAATGAGGTTTATGAAGAAGATGTAGACGCACTTTGGGTATGTTGAATAATTGTGATCAATAGTAGTGTAATAAATGGGTGTGAGTGCAGGAGTGGTAACTTGGAAAAAAGGATTAGAGATTGGTCACATCGTTGCTGGAAAGTTGCTAATTAAAAAACAGACAAAATGAATGGGGTCAATGTCAAAACCGAGGCACATTTAATAACCGATACATACAAAAATAATACAATTAGGAAAGGTCTGTCTTTATCAGGAGTGGACTAGGAGAATAGTGAAAGGTTGGTAGGAAGGCTCTTGCCTCTTTCTCATATGTTTCGAAGAACCTACAATAAGGGAAAATATTGGCTATTACACGACCTACACTTTGCCATATGGTCTATCATATCATACTAACAAACACAAAAGGTTCATTTGTCTACACCAACAAGAGTAATTGATGCTGGCATTCACAAATTTTTTTTTTAAAAAATGTTAGTGAAAGATCGACCAATCCGAAACCAACTTTGATGTAAGACTCAATGGTCGATTTACAAACAAAGGCCTCAAAGTAGTTCAAAGAGGCTTGGATGCGGAAGGATGGGTCGAAGGTGATGATTGCGGAAGCTTGGCTCGGATGTGATGGGTCCGAAACAAACAAGATGAAGCTTAACTCTCCTGGGGGAAACCACGCTCTAGAGAGAGAAGACTCAAACAGCTCTTAAGCAAGGGGGACACCTCGCACAATACCTAAGAACTATCGAAAGGAACCGATTCAAAGACTACGGCTTTGAAACTTAAACTTAAAAGTTTATTGATAAAATGATTTGTAAAATTGTGTGTTTCCACAGTACAGAAGCAAAGGAGCTTTATAGGAGCTCGACAAGAGACCTAACGGTCATAATAATTCAAAAACAAGGAAAGCAAATAAAATCTTCGATTATGGCCGTTGGGGAGATTTGTGAATCTTTGGCGTGATCTTCGTGGTGGCTGCTGGAGACACGAAGCTGTCTAGGTTCATTGGGTTGCTGGACGTCTAGGATGTGATGGTGAGAATGGATGGTCGAGATTAGGCGAGAGGAACTTGCCTTGATCTAGTAAATCGCGTGTGAAGCCAAATAAGGTAAGTTCATTAATCCTTTGGCCAAAACGACCGTGTAGTATGTTTGAGCGTGTATTCTTGTGCTCTGGTGGTCTAGGGCCCATGGTATGCTCAGTAGACAGCCTTACACGTGAGGAGAAGTCGTGCAAAGGATCGGAATCCGGACTTTCCTTACTTGGCTCAAAACGGGTCCGCGTAGGGGATTGGTCTTCCCGGTTTGGATTCTGATTGTGCCAAGTCAAATCTTCATTTGGTTTAGACCATAAGAGGCTCCAATAGGCGTGTTGGGCCTTGGCTGAATCAGTGGCCGAAGATCTTGGGCCAAAACACATGTTTCCCGGCTCATACGCTCTCCCGGGTGCAATGTGGTGCATGGCTAAGGTGACTGCCGGTTTTGGTCGAGCTATGGGGATTCTGGCTCGACTGTTCTCTTCTCCATGGTGGGTTGGTCGGTGAAACCCATCTCTCTTGGGTGGTGGGACGTTTGGATCCTCCTGGCCGTCGAGCTCACCAAACTTGCTTGACTCGTGAACGATCGGGTCGCCGTGATACCAAGGTCGAGCTAAGGGAATTCTGGCTCGACTGTTCGCTTCTGCTTGGTGGGTTGGTCGATGAATCCCATCTCCTTTGGGTGGTGGGACGGTCGGCTCTATTTGGGCTAGGAGCTTAGGAACTACTGTCCCGACCTTAGGAATGGGACCGCTGTTGCCTATAGGACGAGGGTCTAAGCCTGCCGTACACTCAGTACAGTCCATTTCAAAGGTAGTAGCAATCCCATGAGCTTTCATGGCTTTGATCTTGGGTCCTTGTGAGATTGCTGAATTGATGTCCACATCAAACTTGGTCCATACCTACAAAAGAGAAGGACCTGAAACCTAAATAACAACTATATATAGGTTCTTTACATGTCTTCCCTATCCTAACACGATGCTCGGGACAAGATCCCGGTCATCGAGCTTCTTGCAAAAGGCGAGGTTGAGAAGGTGATTCCTATGGGAAGAAACCATGTTTTTTACCCCTTTGGAATGTAATTTAAACTTTGGATTTTAGAACTACAGAGGAAACAATGAAAGTGTACGATCTTGGACATGATGTTAAGTACTTTGAATGCTAGGATTCTTATTGTTTGTGATCAGGGCAAATACATTTTTCATGTTAAGTACTTTGAATGCTAGGACTCTTATTGTTTGTCTAAGGGAAGTAACTTATATTGAAATTAAACTTGATTTTGGGTTAAACTTAATTTTGGGTCCATGATAAAATTATTCTTGTTTTGACCAAACCCAAAATTAAGCCCAAAGTCTAGAATTCTCTAGAAACATCATAAAATCCCATCACCTCCTTTAAGTGTTCTAGAGAATTCTATTAGACAATTATCTAGATATTTATGGTAGAAAAATCTAGAGAGTACAAGAATGTTTGTAAGATATTTTGTAGTCTTGGAGCCTATAAATAGCTCATTCCCCTCCCATTTGTAATTAACTTGAACAAGTGAATAAAAAGCAAGTTCAAAGAAAGAGTGTTCTTCATAAGTTCTCTAATTTTCTCTAAAAGTCTTTCAAGTATTCTCTAAGTGTTCTTCCATATCCTTCCTTATACTTAGAGGGTTTATTCTTTTGATTTCTTTCGGGTTTCTCGGGTATTACGGTCTTGGGCTAGTACTAAGTACTATAGGTGGTTTCTCTACATGGTATCAGAGCCATTCTAATTTGGTTCTTTTCAAGATCGGGGTTTAAAGAGAGCTCGAATTTACTCTAAGTATGGAATCAATGGGTCGTGTCGTTGGATTGGGAATGGAGATCTTAAACCAATCTAACTACCGGTTATGGAAGTCATGTATGGAGTCATACTTGGTTAGTGAGGACTTATGGGATGTCGTCGGCGGTAGCAGCACAACACCACCAAGGGGAGATGCTGCAACAGCGGAAGCGACAAAGGAATGGACACGGAAGAATGCCAAGGCGGAATTTGCTTTGAAGAGGTCAATATCCTCGGGAGTATTTGAGCATGTCTCAAGGTGTACATCCGCAAGTGCTATTTGGCAGGCGTTAGATCAATTGTTCAACAAGAAGAACGAGGCTCGGCTACAACTGTTAGAGAACGAGCTGGCGAATGCGAAGCAGGGGGAGTCTTCAATCTCAGAGTTTTTCATCAAGGTAAAAAATCTTTGCTCTGAGATTAATACTCTAAATCCGGAGGAGTCAATTTCGGAAGCACGGTTGAAGCGGTCTATCGTTCGTGGTCTACGACCCGAATATACACCGTTTGTTACTTCCGTTCAAGGATGGGCTACACAACCTTCCTTGGAGGAGTTCGAAAATCTACTAGCTTCGCAAGAATCACTAGCCATGCAAATAGCAGGAGTTAAAGTCCATGATGACTCAAGGAGCGCTTTTGTAGCGGGGAGGCAACAAAGCTTCAAAGCCAAACCCAAATATGGTAATACGAAAAATAATGATGGACGAGAAGGATCTTCTACGGAAGACAAGAAGCGATACAAGTGCTACCGGTGTGGAAAACTTGGGCATTTCAAAAAGGATTGTCGAGTCAAGCTGAAAGAAACAAACATGGCAGAATCAAAGGGTTATACTGAAGACGAAGAATGGGGAAAATGTTTCATGGCGCAGGCTGCATCTTCAGGTACTTCCAAAACTAAAAATTTTGGAAATGACTGGATTGTGGATTCTGGTTGTAGCCATCATATTACTGGAGACGAGAAGTTATTTTCCAGTCTTCAGCGTCATGACGGGAAAGAAGCCATAATTACCGCAGACAATTCCATCCACCGAGTTGAGAAGGAAGGAACAGTAATCATTGAAGGAGATGATGGAAGCCCAATCACTCTCAAGAATGTGTACCATGTTCCTGGAGTAAGGAAGAATCTTCTCTCCGTGGTGAATGCGGTGGACTCAGGTAACTACGTTCTATTCGGCCCAAGAGACGTTAAATTCTTAAAAAATATTCAAGAGTTAAAGGCGGACGTGGTTCATACCGGAGCACGGGTTAAAGATTTATATGTTTTATCGGCCTCAAATTCTTATGTTGAGAAGATGAGTACCAATGACAATGCCATTATATGGCATGCTAGGCTTGGTCATATAAATATGACTAAGCTCAAAGTCATGGTGAACAAGGATTTGGTTAATGGGCTCCCCAAGTTGAAGATTGAAGATGAAGGAAAAATTTGTGAAGGCTGTCAATATGGAAAGTCACATAGGCTTCCATTTGACAACTCCACTTCACGATGCAGCGCTCCGTTGGAGAGGATCCATAGTGATCTGATGGGTCCGACGAGAACATCCTCCTATTCCGGGTTTCGCTACATGTTGTTGTTCGTTGATGATTTCTCGCGGTACACCTGGGTATACTTTGTGAAGGAAAAATCAGAAGTATTTTCCAAGTTTCAAGAATTCAAGGTTACCGTGGAAGGAGAGTTGGGTCGGAAGATCAAGACCCTAAGGACGGATAACGGAGGGGAGTTCATGTCAAAGGAGTTTCTCTCTTTTTGCCAAAAGCATGGTATCAAGAGAGAATTTACATGTCCATATACACCTCAACAAAATGGAGTAGCGGAAAGGAAAATTAGACATCTAAGCGAGACATGTAGAAGCTGGCTACATGACAAAAATTTGCCTAAGGCCTTATGGGCGGAAGGTATGAGATGTGCAGCGTATGTCATCAATCGGATGCCACTTAATCCAAACAATATGAAGTCTCCTTATGAGATGGTTCATGGGAAGAAGCCAACGGTGAAACATCTAAGGATATTTGGATTAGTCTGCTACGTTCATGTGTTTGATTCCCAAAGAACAAAGCTAGAGGCAAAGGCGAAGAAGTGCATCTTTGTCGGCTATGATGAACAAAGGAAGGGCTGGAGGTGTATGGATCCAGAGACACACATGTACACTGTGTCTCGTGATGTTGTCTTCGATGAAATTTCGTCGTTTTATGGGCCACCTCAAGTCATGGTCGAACAAGAAGGTGGGGGTTCCTCCAAGATCGATGAACCAGTTATTCAAATGATAAGTGAAAGCGAAAGTTCTGAAAAGGAGACGCACAATGAAAGGGGGAGCACTAGACAAGAGGAAGATGAGGAAGAAGATCATAGTCAAATGGCAAATCAACGACCAAAAAGGAACATTGTCCGACCCGCTCGGTTCAGAGATGAAAGGTTTGATACTACTTACTCATGCTATTTTGCATCTCCATTAGATGAAGAGGAGCCATCATCGTATGATGAAGCAAAAGGAGTTCAAGAGTGGGAGGCCGCAATGAAGGAGGAGATGAGTGCTCTCATGAAGAACGAAACTTGGGATTTGGTTCCTAAACCCAAGGATGTCCAACCCGTCTCTTGTAAATGGGTGTATCGAATTAAGCGAAAGACGGATGGGAGCATTGACAGATTTAAGGCAAGGTTGGTTGCTCGAGGGTTCTCTCAGAAGTATGGAGAAGATTATGATGAAACTTTTAGTCCAGTGGCAAAGATGACTACGGTACGTTCACTTTTATCTTTAGCCGCAAGCTTTGGTTGGAAGTTATGTCAATTAGATGTGAAGAATGCTTTTCTATACGGAGAGCTTGATAAGGAAATTTTCATGGAGCAACCACCTGGTTTTGAATCACAAGAGTATCCTGGTTATGTGTGCAAACTGAAGAAGGCTTTATACGGGTTAAAACAAGCTCCACGAGCTTGGTATGGAAAGCTTGCTCAATTCCTTCAGTTTTGCGGGTATGTGCCATCAAATTCTGATCCGAGTCTATTCTTCAAGAAGAATGGAGGAGTCCACGTGGTAGTTCTTCTTTACGTGGATGATATGATCATCACCGGGAATGATGATGCTGAAATTGCTCATCTACAAGAGGATATGTCAGTGAGGTTTGAGATGAAGAAGTTGGGTGAGCTGAATAACTTTCTTGGTTTGGAGGTCGAAAGGGTAAATGATGGAATATTCGTCGGCCAACAAAGCTATGCAAGAAGAATTGTTGAGAGGTTCGGGATACACGAAGGAAAGACACGTACTACTCCGATGGATGTGAACATAAAGCTTAACCGCAATGAAGGATCCTTACTACCCGACCCTCGACCTTATCGCTCTATTGTAGGAAGTCTTCTATACTTAACCATTACAAGACCTGACATTGCCTTTGCGGTAGGTCTCGTAAGTCGGTTTATGCAAGAACCAAGGAAGCCACATCTAGAAGCGGCAAAGAAGATTTTGAAATATGTGAAAACAACTCTTGGCATGGGTTTGGTGTATAAGTACAATGCCAAGGTTTCTCTCCATGGTTTCACAGATGCTGACTTTGGTGGAGATCTAAATGATCGAAAATCAACTTCAGGTTATGTGTTCTTATGTGGTGACACAAGCATTTCATGGTGCAGCAAGAAGCAAGCAACAATGTCATTGTCTACTACTGAAGCGGAATATAAAGCTTCAACGCTCGCAGCTCAAGAGTGTATATGGCTTCGAAGACTTTTTGAAGATATGTTGGAGCCAATCAATAAGGCGGTTGCAATCTATGGAGATAATCAAAGTGCTATCAAGTTGGCTAATAATCCAGTGTTTCATGCAAGGACAAAGCATATCGAGCTAGAACATCATTTCATACGGGAGAAGGTGCTTGATGGAACAATTGAAGCCTTGGAGGTTCGAAGCGAGGACAACGTTGCAGACATCTTCACCAAGCCATTACCAAAAGGTCAGTTTGAGTCACTTCGCTCGAAGCTCGGGATGGTTGACAAAATCAAGTTTAAGGGGGAGTATTGAAATTAAACTTGATTTTGGGTTAAACTTAATTTTGGGTCCATGATAAAATTATTCTTGTTTTGACCAAACCCAAAATTAAGCCCAAAGTCTAGAATTCTCTAGAAACATCATAAAATCCCATCACCTCCTTTAAGTGTTCTAGAAAATTCTATTAGACAATTATCTAGATATTTATGGTAGAAAAATCTAGAGAGTACAAGAATGTTTGTAAGATATTTTGTAGTCTTGGAGCCTATAAATAGCTCATTCCCCTCCCATTTGTAATTAACTTGAACAAGTGAATAAAAAGCAAGTTCAAAGAAAGAGTGTTCTTCATAAGTTCTCTAATTTTCTCTAAAAGTCTTTCAAGTATTCTCTAAGTGTTCTTCCATATCCTTCCTTATACTTAGAGGGTTTATTCTTTTGATTTCTTTCGGGTTTCTCGGGTATTACGGTCTTGGGCTAGTACTAAGTACTATAGGTGGTTTCTCTACAACTTATTCAGGTTTTTTTTTGTCGGATATTCTAGAAGTCGAGCGTATTTTAGATCGACATCCATTTAGTTATCTTCTTCCGTTGGGAAATTAGAAAACGAGTGGTCGATGAATTGCAGCATCCATTCCATATAAGCTGCATCATCATTCTGCACTAATCAAACCAGAACCCAAAATTAAGAATTATAGTAATCATGGAAGGACACATGAATACGTTGAGTAGAAGAGAAGAAATGTGGAAGGAATTGGAGGCGGAAGGGAAATGGTGGTTGTTGAAAAGTTTGTTTTTGAACTTAATGATTGTTTAACATCTTGTTTATTCCACTATGATTTCAACATGCACTTATCAATATAGTAGTTGGGTTTGAACCAGAGCTATCAATAGCAAATTACTCTCGCAAATGATAACACGCCAAACAGATTATGAGTCTCAAAACCTATAACCTCACCTAAAAATTACTTTAGTTGATCTTGTTTAATCATAATATCTCTATCTTCAGGTTTAGTTAAAGTGAAACTGCTGGTAGATATTTCTTTGGTTTAATTAACTTAAAACGAGAAATATAATATCATAGAAGAACGAATGCTAGGAGGCACGGAGACGCGCCTTCAACCTCATACCGAATTGCTCGATTCATAGATAAGCAAATTCACAACCAGCTATTCTCAATCAAAGCCTCTGGAGATCTAAAGTATGACGAAGGTATCCAACAATGGTTTGCCTCAATTGCTTAGTTTTTTTTTCACAAATTCTGTTTTCTTTTCAAAAATTTACAAAGCATGTAGCACTTGACGTAAAAACAGTTTTTTTTTTTTTGAATGAATATAAATTTTTTTTTGTTGAATAAATTTTATATTCATTCAAAAAAAAAAAAATCATAAAAAAACAACACTTTACAAAAACAATATCTTGCCATACGTTTCCTCTCTAGCTGTCAAATTCGAAGAGCACTCATGTTTTTGGGTCTTTTTGGCTCTTTTATTTTAAATTCCGTAACTCATCCACAAACATCATCATTACCTGGATATTAATTGGCACTTTTTACATGCTCGTTTTAGAAAGCTTATATATCTTTTAGATCGTTGAAAACTAATTTTGCGAATATCGAATATCCAGACGATTGCGTAATTGTGGAACTTTCTCTATCAAGTATGATAGATGACATGAGGGTGGTACTTTAGATGGTTGATACTTGATTGGAATACCCCAAATACGTCGTTTTATTTTGATAAACAAGACTAAAGAGATCCCAAAGATAGAAAAGAGATTGAAGAAGAAAAAAAGAAAAAGCAAAAGAAAAAATAAAAAAGAAAAGAGGTGCTAGTTTATGAATTAAGAGTAAAACACCAATATTGGACCGTATGCACTACGCGTACGGCTCTATCTTCACTCGTTGATGGGTCCCTCGCTGTGCTTCTTAAGTGGTAGATCCCCAAACCCAACCAAGAAGCTGGTGTGTGACCACAAATTCCATAATGTAAATTTTTTTTTTGTGAAGAGAAAACTATATAGTATATTCATTCATATTAGGCTGTTAGTGGAAATAGTACCTGTTATTACATTTATATAATTGGGGATTGAAATTAATGACCATATGTTTGCACTCTACTTAACAAATATTTTGTTTAACTTTCTTGTAATTCTATGTATATTTAATATTTATTTATTTATTTATTTTTTGAATTAACATGAAGTTCTGAGCCAAAATCCGTAACTTCCTAGACTCAAAACCACATCATGTAATATTAGTTCTGTTCCAAATATCATTCAATCTTGTGATCTATAGGCTTTGCATAAAATATGTTTTCAGTCGAGTTAACGACACTTAGTTATTTAATATTTCTCTATAAGCAACATTTGCTAGAAGATTGACAAATGGAGATAAATACCGTCCGTTGTTAAACCAAAAAAAATACCGTCCGTTGTTTCAGAACTCTATTTTATATTTGTCATCACCAATTTGAAACATGTTACAAAATAGCGGCGGGAAAGTTTACCATCAAATAATGATGGCATTGTGATACATCATACATGCATAGAATTTTGACGATAAACTTCACCGCCGTCATTCGTTAAAGTCTTCCTACATGAAAATATTTATGAAATTTAGAAAGACTTCCTAATATTTTTGTTTAGAAAACTTTCATAAATTGATGAAGTTTTTCTAACTTTCGTAAGATTTTAATGGTATATTTGAAAGAAAAAACGTAAGTATATTTGTAAAATTGTTCCTTTGTATTAATTAGCCTTTACAAGGTTAAAAAAACTTTTTTATTCGATGTTAAAATTGTCATATTAGATATGCAATATTATGCTCCCGACGGCTAAAATATTAATTTAAGGACACAAGTTTAAGATAATTTCACTGCCAACTCGTTCCCTAGTTATACGTAAAAACAATGGTATCTTCCATTATAACTCCATTGGGATGTAAAATATGCCCCTTTTCACTGTCCCATATTGTATGATACAAATGTACGCATTTTGAATAGAATTGCATTCAATGGTTCCGATTCTACATAATTAACTTATGTTCGAAAACGTGAAAAAATTGGTATACTATTGAATCCGTAATTTTGTATTTTATCATTGCTAATGGAAAGTTTCATTTTTCTTTTTCAGTTTTATTACAAATACAACGTTTCTCATAACAATTGAGAAACAAAATACAATAAGATCATCACAATCATCCATACATATAAATATTCTTCTTTCGAAATAACATTCTCATAATAATACACACCTCAGAAAAACAAGAAAGAACCGGCGATGGATGTAACGCCAACGACAACCGCAGAAACACCAAGAGCGGCCGCCCCGCTGTCAAGAACTTCGGGCTGTTGGGCAGAGTCTATGGGTCCATTGCTAACGTAAGAGGAGTCACTTCCTAAAGGACCGGCGACTGCCACATCATTATCACCAGCTGCGTCGTCGTCGGTCGTGGTTCCAATTTGGTCATCGGTGACTGGAGTTTCGACCTCAGTTTTGGAGGTAGCCGGAGCTTTGGATGGCGACGCTGAAGGAGACGGAGAGGAGGCTGCTGCGGCGAGGCCGAGGACGGCCAAGAACACGAGGCCAAAGACTACGACAGCATTTTGGCGACCCATTCTTCTCTCTCTCTCCTTCTTACGTAGCTTTTATTTTAATTTGTTTTAAGGTTTGAGGTTTAGAGATTGTGATGATTGGGGAGGAGATGGGTTTGATTGTGTATATATAGTTGTCTTGTGTGATTGAAACAAAATAAAATAGAAAACGTTTGAACGACGATAGAGTATTACCGTTCAATCCAATGTAGCTCGACTGGATTACCTAAAAATAGATTTGCTAAGATTATAGATTTTGAATGGTAACATGCAAATGTAGTTCGACTTGAGTACCTAAAAACATTGTAAACTTAGAAAAGCTAGAAAACAAATTTTTTTTTTTTAAAAAAAGTTACCGGCATGTAAATATGAATTTATAAATTGAAATATTTCGGATCCGTAAAAGATGATGGTGTATGTGGCAAATCTTTTAAAAACGAAGACAAAGACCAAAACATTAAATTTAAATTTAGTACGTAACAATTTTTTGTTTTTGATGCCTCACTAAAAAAATCATGATTATGAGATGTGAGAATATGTTGAATATTTGAACTTCGAAGTTAGCAAAAATACTACCATGAAGATTCATTCATATTGTCGTATCATAGAGGTTTCTATATTAAAATGGGCTTTAAGCTGAAAGCCCAAATAATTTTAAGGCCCTTGAATCAGCTTCGATTTACGATTCTGCCATCAACAACAAGTTAGGGTTTTACACAACCATTTTCGCTCTCAAAGCTTCGAGACACTCTTCTTCTCGTCTTTTCCTCATTTCAACCTTTTTCTCTCTTTAGTGCAGTGAGAGAAAACACAAAGATCTGTACTTCGATCGGATCGAGCTAAGTTAAGGCTCGAAAATGGCGCTGGCGTTCGATGAGTTCGGGCGACCGTTCATTATACTGAGGGAGCAAGATCAAAAGACGCGTCTTAGAGGCATCGATGCTCAGAAAGCCAATATTGCTGCTGGCAAAGCTGTGGCTCGAATCCTTCGATCCTCTCTCGGACCTAAGGGTATGGACAAGATGCTTCAGGGACCTGACGGAGACGTCACCATCAGTTCGTTTCTCACCTTCTGCTTTTGGATTTTATCTTGTTTACCTGAGTAGGGTTTACTGTCTCGGTTTAGCAGTTTGATGAATGGATCCATCTAGCTTTTCGCTGTTTAGGTCTTTTGAAAATCGTTTCTCTATGTATGCGAGCTTAGCTTAGCAGCTCAAGTAGTTTCTTCTGCAGCTTTAGCTGCTAATGAAATTTCTGTCTCTTTTTTCTTGTAATTTTACGGAAATTGCTGCAATTTTCACGTGATGTAAACTTTGTCTTACGAATCCCATTCAAATCAAGCTCATTTTTCACAAATCAAGCTCATTTTTCATTCTTGCCTTACAATGATTATTGAAACTGAGCTCATTTCACTTGGCAGTTTTTCAAGATGCGTAAATTGCCCTAAATAATCACATCTTTTTCTGTGAAGCATAATTTGTTTCTTTTTTTTGCTATTTAGTTTATAACTTTTCCAACTTTGTTTTTCCAGCAAACGATGGTGCAACCATCTTGGAGCAAATGGATGTTGACAACCAGATTGCAAAACTTATGGTTGAGCTGTCACGGAGTCAGGATTATGAAATCGGTGATGGCACAACAGGTGTTGTTGTCATGGCTGGTGCACTTCTGGAGCAAGCTGAACGTCAATTAGATAGGGGAATTCATCCCATCCGTATCGCTGAAGGATATGAGATGGCTTCTAGAGTGGCAGTTGAGCATTTGGAGCGTATAGCTCAAAAGTTTGAATTTGACATTAATAATTTTGAGCCACTGGTTCAAACATGCATGACTACTCTATCCTCGAAGATGTAATATTCCTTTTAATGTTTGACTTACCTTTCAATAGTTGTTACATATTTTTGTATATGGGTTTCTAGCATATTGTACTAACTTTTTTGTTTTGCTCATTGCTACAGTGTGAATCGATGCAAGCGCAGTTTAGCTGAGATTGCTGTAAAAGCAGTTCTTGCTGTTGCTGATTTAGAGAGGAGGGATGTTAACTTAGATCTGATAAAAGTAGAGGGTAAAGTCGGGGGAAAGTTGGAGGACACTGAGCTTATATATGGAATACTGGTTGACAAAGACATGAGTCATCCACAAATGCCAAAGCAAATTGAAGATGCCCACATTGCCATTTTGACTTGCCCCTTTGAGCCACCGAAGCCTAAAACTAAGCATAAGGTGGACATTGACACAGTGGAGAAGTTTGAGACATTGCGCAAGCAAGAGCAGCAATATTTCGATGAGATGGTTAAAAAGTGCAAGGTAGGTTTCTCATTATCATTTGGATGTTGAGTGAACTACTGGAGAAGGCTTATCTTTTGACAATGGAGATTAGTCACCGCAATGCATTTTATGATATGATTTATGTATGATCCTTATGCCTTCAAATTTGCAGGATGTTGGTGCTACACTGGTTATTTGCCAATGGGGATTTGATGATGAGGCAAATCATCTATTGATGCACAGGAATTTGCCTGCTGTCAGATGGGTGGGGGGTGTTGAATTAGAACTTATCGCAATAGCCACAGGTAAATACATTACTCCAAGTAACTAGATCTACTGCTAGTGTTTTTAATCAGTTATGTAGAGCTGATAGGATATTTATCTTTATGTAGGCGGCAGAATTGTTCCAAGATTCCAGGAGTTGACCCCAGAGAAGTTAGGGAAGGTACTATTTACTTTCAGTAGGTGGTGCAAGTAAAATGAGTGGAATGTTAAATAAGCTTAAATCAGACCATTGAATTCCCACATTTTTTCATATGTTTAGGCTGGCTTGGTTCGTGAAAAATCATTTGGCACAACAAAAGAACGAATGCTGTATATTGAGCACTGTGCGAACTCGAGAGCTGTCACTGTTTTCATCCGTGGAGGTACTTATAGCCTTTTCTTTTGTAATTGTTAACAACACCGTTTTGACTTTTTAATAGATGAGAGATAAAATATCGATGTACTGAAAAATACGGTGGACAAAGATATTGACTGACTGATTGAACAATCTATAATGGGGGTATGGTTTAGGTAACAAAATGATGATAGAAGAAACGAAGCGTAGTATCCACGATGCTCTGTGTGTTGCTAGGAATCTCATCCGCAACAAATCAATTGTATATGGAGGTGGTGCAGCTGAAATTGCATGCTCACTTGCGGTTGATGCAGCTGCTGATAAATACCCTGGCGTTGAGCAGGTAAAAGATGATCTTCCCTCTTCTCTTTGAGTCTGAATAGAAATCATTTATTTCACAAATCTTAACGCCAAAGACATTCTATATAAATGCTTCCCTCTATGCAGTACGCAATTAGGGCATTTGCAGAAGCTTTGGACTCTGTCCCTATGGCTCTTGCAGAGAACAGTGGATTACAGCCGATTGAGACACTCTCTGCGGTTAAATCTCAGCAACTTAAGGTAAGTAATTGAAGAGCTTATTATCTATTTTTGCCATTGAATTTGTTTGTTCCGTGACTGAACAAAAATTGGCCTTTGTGGGTATATTATGAAACAGGAGAATATTCCCTTCTATGGGATAGATTGCAATGACGTGGGAACAAACGATATGAGGGAGCAAAATGTGTTTGAAACATTGATCGGGAAGCAGCAGCAGATTTTACTCGCAACTCAAGTCGTTAAGATGATTCTAAAGATCGACGATGTCATCTCTAATTCTGAATACTGATGTGCGGCTGCAACCTTTGTACTACTACCCTTCGGCCTCTTGGGTGTTTTTTTGTTAGCTTTTTGATACTGTTTAACATCATTTTCCCTCTCTTGCAAGCTTTTATTTTAAGAACATCCTCAATCTTTTTCGCGTTCCTGATTTTGAATTTATTCCACATTATGTTTTTTCGACACTGAACCAAACAGCAATCAGAAAGATCAAAAAGCTATATCGAGTTTGCAGGCAAAATAATCCAGTAGGATATACGGTGTGTTGACTTCAAGCCATTACAGAAAGTGAAAAGGACCTCAGTTCCTGATATTGTTTGCATTTTCCTTTCAAATTTGATTACATGAAGACAAGTCTCATAGTTTAGAGTAAAACTATTGTCGTATTAGAGCAAAACCAGTGAATGAGAGCATACACGTATTTTTTCATATTCATATACATGAGAATATAAGGAACATGAATCAAGCTTCTACGACTTACAAAAACCCATTTGGCCATTTCCTATGGTCTCTGCACAAACTCTAAACCTTAAAGACCAGAGTTCCCACTCTTAAGATCAATAGACTTTGAACTTTGTTGCAGAGCGACCAAGGTCGAGTACCAAGATTCCCCCTCCTGTCTTATTCAAATCTCAATTCATCTTTCTTTGTTTGGCTTCGCCATTGGTGTTTACCTCTTCTATGTTTCATGAGAATGGTGTTGTTCTGTTTCATGGCCAACGCCGAATTTCCTATTCGTAGTCTCGTCCTTTTGAATGTATGGCTTCCCATTCACAGCGACAAAGCCATCAGCTGTTTCTTCCACTGCAGAAAGTTCGGTTTTTTCATTATCTCCTTCAGCGACATCAACTGTATCAGATTTTCCATCCTGTTCCTGTGCGCTGTCTGTATTTTGGTTTGACAGAGCTGCTTTAGCTTTCTGCCACTCTTCTTTTTCTCGACGTCTCTTTGCTTCTTGCTCTTTGAGCAGCCTAAACCTGGGAATTACATCAACGTGTTAAACAACAAATAGCTTCTAGTAACGAATAAGAGGTTTCAGAAAATTTACTCACCTTTCACCAGGCTTAGGCCCTTCTGAGGTCACTTTTTCACCACCCTTCTCTCTTGGTATTTTCAGTTCTGAAACAGACTTCTGAACTAGCGGTTCTGAAATAGATTTCTCAACTTTTTGAGTTTTATCTTCCTTCATGACCAAATTAGTCAACTTCTCCACCGGATTTTTGGCACCACCATATTTTTGAAGCCAAACTTGCTGTGCTGTGCTCAAAATGTTGTTTGTCAACCT
Source organism: Eutrema japonicum (assembly GCA_030161315.1). Taxonomy (NCBI): domain Eukaryota; kingdom Viridiplantae; phylum Streptophyta; class Magnoliopsida; order Brassicales; family Brassicaceae; genus Eutrema; species Eutrema japonicum. The sequence continues at coordinate 14,783,404 of BSQW01000001.1, forward strand.
GCAAAAGCATTCTTCAAACTGAGAAGAAAAGCAAGTCGAAAGCTAAAACCCCACGAAAATACGCAAAACCAGTTGCTGCTGCTCACCAATAAAGACTTAAACCAGAAGGAACTGATAAAGCAAAATAGCCAATCATCAGCGGAAGAAGCTTCGTCACCGCTTGTGAGCTCTTCATGGCTGGATCATTACTCTGAGAAAAGACATGATTATAATAAAATGGTACCCCATATATTTCAATGTTCCATAAAGGACTCATTGTCGGTTGAATTTAGTTAGCTGAATGAACTTAGGGGACATTCACCAATTTACATTTTTTTCATAACCAATTTATTTTTAAAGCTAGAGGTAACTACGAACTAGACTATCACATATGCGAGAAGATGCTATACCTGCGACTGTGAGGACTGCATAATCTGAATGGAGAGGTATTGAGAGAAGATGAGCAATAGAGGTAAGACAAGATATGCTAATGTGTCTGACCATCCGAGAGGTGGGTGTCCCTCCTGAGAAATAAAATGGAAATTTGAAGGCATCAGCAATGAGGTCCAAAACCTTTCGACTCGGGTCCTCTTCAATCAGTTTATATGCTTGAGTAAATAAATTGAATACGAGTTAACAAGAACTAGGAGTCTAATGATTCTATTTCAAAATACTTAATATCGAAGTTCAAGATTGATACTTACAATGAAAGGGAACAGCCATGAGATTCCACTGCCACTCTGTCTTGCAGCAACAGTTGTTGGACCGGCAAGAGAAGGAATCCAGAAAAAGCCTTCCGTTAAGAGTCCCTTAAAGTTAGAAACAAGTATATAACAAACAACATGTCAGAAAAAATCTGGAGGCACTTACAGAAACAAAAAGATATACTTTTTTGCAGGTACCTCATCCGCAACATTTGAGAGGGCTCTATATAGACCAATCCAAACTGGTATTGTGGCTAGGGTGGGGAGGCAGCCTAACAGAAAATGAAGATATAGCTTAATTCCATGCTGGAAGAAATTAAGAAAGAAATCCCATTCCTTGACCTGACTACTATCTCAAACGGAAAATCAAATGAAAATCTGAAGTATCAAACCGTACCTGCAAGGGGATTTATTCCAGCAAGTTTATACAATCTGGCAGTTTCAAGCTGAATTCTCTCCTGAAAAGATGAACAAACAAAATTAGTAAGCTCTTTGTTTTAACAAGAGGGCTATAATCTCTGGTATATTCATTAGAATCGACTCCACAATGATGAAACCAATAGCTAGTAGCTACACACTTGTACCTACTTTTTTCCTTAAACCTATGAACTAATGATTGATGCAACTATGACTTAGTATGGGCATCAGGAAACACTTTTATTTTGTACAACAGAAAGTAAAGAAGAAAATCCATGTCGCAATATCGGAGAAATGGTTTTCACCTGATCACCGGAATACCGTTCTTGAATAGCCTTTATCTGAGGCTGCAAAGATTTCATAGCCATGGCAGATTCGACCTGTAGAGAATAAAACACCATTTCAATAAAAAAAAGCTGAATGAATCTTGGCTTGAGGAGTAATAGAAACAAAGTGAAAACCTGCTTTTTCGTCAATGGGAACGTAGCGGCCTTAACAAGCACGGTGAGTAGAATGATAGCGAAACCATAGGAATAAGGTACATGTAAAGTTGACAACCCATCTTTCAAAACCTGCAATTCAAATTTAATAATTTTGCAGCAGCAACATAAATCTATTCTCCCTAGAAAGAAAAAAGAGAGAATTTTTCTACCTTGAGAACAGTTTCCATGTAATTGGAAATACCAGAGAACCAATCATTGTTCTGGTTAGTGGTAGTAGTGCCAGCGACGGATTCAATAGTGTCAGAGGACGAAACGGCGGCATCAGCGATGGTGTAGAGAAGATTCTCGGCATGGTCCTTGATCAAATCGAGAGAAAAGCCTGGGTCGGGAAACGAGCCTGGTCTGAAACCGAATTGAGCCACCAGAGTCCGACGACAAGACGACGGTCTGTGGCTGAAACGGGAGGGGTGGAAATGGAGGACTCTGCCTGTGGAGAAAGACGAGAGGAGAAGGTTAGTCGGCTTTAGGGATATCGAAGAGGTCATCTCCAGAGAGAAGAAGGTAGGTGAGTTTTATGGTTTTGGTTCAGAAGAAATCGGGAAATTTGGATTTTGGCAGTATTGTTCTTGCTTCGCGTCTCAGTGCGCGAGACCGACCGGGAAGTGAAAGCAAACTAACTTTGTTTTGTCGCTCTATACGCATTTTGGAAAATCATCCAATCTTTTTTTTGTTTTTAATATATATCCTTTTTTAAGTCCAAAGGCCCAATTAGGGCCCAGTTAAAGTAGGCCCATTTCTTTTTGTAATTTTGTTTTTTCCTAATCTTCCCTTTTTTACATTCTATGTTTCTCAATTTTCCATCGTTCCCGATTGTGTCCCTTTCTTTCGTCTCTCAGAATCGCCTCCCCGTGGTTTTGTTTCGCCGCCGTCTCTCTCAGCTTTCCGGTACATCTTAAACAATTTTTGTTTTAATCAAGCTATTGATAGTCTTGTTCTTACTGTTGTATCTAATTAGGAATTATCCAACACTGGAGAATTACTTATGGTTTTATGATCTTGATAGGAATTAGTGAAAGAAGTTTGATTCTTTATTGTGCTGGAGCTTTGTTTCTTTCTCAGTCTTGCTACTGTCATGATTTATATTTCCAATCGTGCTCTGTGCTTTCTCAATTCATATATATATATAATTTGGATAGAAATCGATTGTGAGTTATGCTCACTCATGTGCAAGGTTAGAAGGGTTTTTGTCTGTGTTGGAATCTAATTCTACTTGTGGTGTTGTCTTCTTCTCTGGATGGTAACAGCTAAGTGAATCGATGATTTACACTGCAATCGACAATTTCTACCTAACAGAAGAGCAGATAAAGACCTCACCTTCCAGGAAAGATGGGATAGATGAAACAACTGAAATCACACTTAGAATCTATGGATGTGATCTCATCCAGGAGGGTGGAATATTGCTCAGACTGTATCCTTTCCTTGGTCTCAATATTTTTGCAAAGCTCAAAAATGTCACATAGCTGTAATTTTCTTAACCTTTGTCTTTAGACCCCAGGCAGTTATGGCTACTGGGCAGGTTCTTTTCCACCGATTCTATTGCAAGAAGTCTGTTGCCAAATTTGATGTAAAGGTACTTTATGTTGTTTTCTTTCTTCTATCTCTTTGTCTTGAGGGCCTTAGGAATACCAGTGGATTTAGTTTCAGTATGTAAATTCTTTTGCAGTGTACCATAATGATTTTGGAGTTTACTTTACTTTTACAGATAGTTGCTGCGAGCTGTGTCTGGCTTGCATCAAAATTGGAAGAAAACCCTAAAAAAGCCAGACAGGTCATCATTGTATTCCACAGGATGGAGTGCCGTAGGGAGAACTTACCGATAGATCATCTGGATTTGTTTTCCAAGGTTAGTAAGCCTACTGCACCATTACATGACCAATTGCATATTTTGTCAAATTGAATGTTTTTCATGTCTATCTGTGTCGTGAAAGTTGAGGCACTGCCATTACTTTTATATCTTTTTCTTACTCATTGGAACAGCTTTCTTTGGAAGTGCTGTTTGTTCATCATTTTTGTATCTCATCCTGTTCCCACTTGTTGATTTTCTGCAGAAGTTCTCTGAGTTGAAAGTTGAATTAAGCAGAACTGAGAGACATATACTGAAAGAGATGGGTTTTGTTTGTCATGTTGAACATCCTCACAAGTTCATATCAAACTACCTTGCCACACTTGAAACACCTCCAGAATTGAGACAAGAAGCTTGGAATTTGGCAAATGATAGGTAACCTCAAATTTTATTGTTGAGATTATTTTATATGATTACTTGATAGTTAGCTGTACATCATTGTGTTAATAGGTTTTAGAGCTGACATTTCAGCTGAAGCTCAGCATATCAGCTATGTCTTGACATATGCACTTTTCTATTTTGATTTGAGTATGTTTGTCATGCTTTCTCAATATCTGTTTTTATCTTATTTGATCTCTTGTGATATGTCTGTACATGCAGTCTGCGTACAACCCTTTGTGTAAGGTTCAGAAGTGAGGTTGTGGCTTGTGGGGTCGTGTATGCTGCAGCCCGTAGGTTTCAAGTAGCTCTCCCAGAGAATCCACCCTGGTGGAAAGCATTTGATGCAGATAAATCTAGTATTGACGAAGTGTGTAGAGTTCTTGCTCATCTATACAGTCTTCCAAAGGCTCAGTATATCTCCATTTGCAAAGATGGGAAGCCATTTACATTTTCCAGTAGATCCGGGAATTCTCAAGCTCAATTAGCTACAAAGGTGAGGTAGATTACTATCTAGGATTCTAGGTTTTGTGATTTCTGCAAAAGCAAGAGATCATGTTGAGTTCATTTCTTACAGGAGCAGTTATTGCCAGATTACATGTTGTGTAGGGTTGAAGCAGAGCCGTTCTTTTTCTCAGCAAAATGTGAAATCCGAGTGCATCTTCTTTTGCTTTAAACATAGTATAGTTTGAAGTACTTTGCCCTTTGTGTTACAGGATGTGTTACCGGCAGTTGGCGATGCTGTTGATACAAAGTGTACTCCCGGATCATCTAATAACGAGTCTAAGGATGGAATGATTACTACGCCTCATGAAAACGCTACAGATTCCAAGAAGAGCGATACTGAGTCAAACAGTCAGCCAATTGTGGGAGGCTCAAGGGAGGAAAAAAGTAAAGTAGGAGAGAGAGAAAGAGAGAAGGAACGAGGTAGAGAGAGGGACAGGGTTAAGTCTCACAGAGACAAAGGAAGAGCTTCTGACAAAGAGAGTGATAGGGACAGCGACAAACTAAAAGATCAAAGTCATCATCGGTCAAGAGATAGACAGAAGGATTCAGGTAGACATCACTCTTCTCGGGATCGTGACTATCGTGAATCCTCGCACTCATCGAAAGACTATCGTAGGCACCATTAATAAGACAATCTTGTTGTCACCAAATGTTTCGTCTAGTTGATGTTTAGACATGATAGTCTTGTATTTTGTACTGTGTTAGTGTCAACACCCAATAAAAGACCCAAATAGTAAATTACAATCCAAGCAACCGATAAAAAGAAAGAAAGAATAGCATAAGATTAGAGGGTGATGATTGAAATCTTCTAATTAATCTGTGTCTGTGTTGGGTTTACTACTTTCTCTGCCGTAATCGTTGATTCATTCCCAAAATGAAAATGCTGGGTGAGTGGCCCTGCAACATAATAATATCATACATGTCAATTTTACTTGAAAACAAAAATTATACCAATTCAGAAATTCAAATAAGCAATAATATCTATCGAGTATTAATTCAGAACGACAACTAATATGAAACGGAGGGAATAGTATTATACTTTCTGATTCGGGACTGCGCTTGGGTTTGATGACAAAATTCCAGAAATAATAACCACCAGCTCCAAGCACAAAAAATGACGGGATTGAAATACCAAGAGGTAAACCTAAGTTGCTGCTTTTCTCTCCTGAAGAATCTTCATACATAAACTATCACAAATTAGACTCCAACCAAATTGTTATTTGAGTACAAAAATAGTTTATCTATGAATATAACAAAGCTGTATTTCTTTGTCCCACGAACAAGAGTGAAATTTCGACCAATTTCAACTCTTTAATCCTTTTTCATTTTACGTGATTTTTTTTCCTATACACAATTGGTCGAAATTGTGATTTTTAAAAGACCTATTTCCTAGCACTGATTTTCAATTATTTTTATAAAACTATATATGGTCTTTTAATAAAACAAAACGTAATATATAGGTTATTTTTTTTCTCTTTCAAATTCTTAATTCTGCCAAAAAGAAGAAGAAGTTGATTAGTTATTTCATGAACTCGAATATTGAGAATTGATAAACCTGCAGATTTTCCGTCTTTACTGGTTTCTCCATCTCCGTTACTGCTTCCTCCTAAAATCTCGTTCAAACAAAGAAAAGTAACGCAGAAATCTTAATTTTCAGTTTTAGGTTGATTATAAAAATTTAATTTGTAGAAGACCGAAGAAACTCAAAAGTCAAGTTTTTTTTTTCCAAATGCAACGTTCAATTTTGTAATACCTTGGATCTAATTCACAGATAATATACTATGCTGGTGAATTTTGTTTCAAATGAATTGGTTTAGTTATTTAAATTATTAAAAATGCATATATATATTTGGAATCCTCGTCTAAAAATTACGCTTAACTTAAAGTAATTTTGGGATGAGTGACATGTTATCTTCATACACGTTAATAAAGACAAAATAATTTGTCTTTAATTTAAGACGAGTAGTGTAACTTTAATGGATGTTAATTAAAGTTTTGCGAGCTTTTCAATAGTAATGAACCAACTCTCGAACGAAAATGAAGCCTATAGTTATATCATTCTCTTCTACTAAACAAACCTATTTCCTTATTATTGTATAGCTATCATGATTCAAGATAGACCTCTTTATTTTACTTAAACCAAAAGTATTGCTAAAGTGAACCATATTATTTGACCATATAAGATTATGAAGAAGAATTAGTACCGGATTTGCCTCCACCACCACCGCCAGTGCTATGGCTGCCACCACCACCACCCGCGCCAGTGCTAGGACTGCCTCCACCGCCGGTGCTCGTTGAATTCGTCCCGTTTCCACCACTATTGCTAATGACATAGAGCTCGAGGGCGTTGATGAGTGGGTCCAAATTCGAGTCGGGTGTAGCTTTAAATTTCAGGTAGGGAAGCTTAGTCGTCACCACAGCCCTCAGAACAGCTTGCGTCACTGCCCCGAAAGGTGGCACAATCATACTTGGACCCACTTGCTTGTTTTCATAGTAAACGTAGAAAGACCGCTTTTGGTCGGAAGCAAGGCTTAGTGGTTCCGAGAAATAAAGGACAATGTAGAATGTTACCCCGGAAAAAGGTAGGCTTATATCATAGAAAGCCATGTCCTTCTTCGACCAAGCGGTTGGAAGGACAATCTCCGGTGGTAGATTATCAGCACCAGTTGTGTTGATAGAAGTGGCCGCGCTTGTTAGAGTTGCGGTCGAAAGCGGTGTTGGCGCCCAAATTCTATCATAAGGATCAAATGGGGACCTGTAAATGTAAGTTTAGGAATTGACCGGACGATATTTTGTCATGCATATGCTTCATAATATGTTGGGCCTGGATACTACTAGAAAAAGGTTTTCAACAATTGCTGCTAATTTGTTGTTCGTTGACTTTGGATCTACCTACAGTTTCCAAAGAAAAACCGTTTTAAATCTTCAAGAAACAATCCGTCTTTTAGCATATGTGTAAATGAAACAAACGAACATATTCCGATTCAGAAGAAAATTTTCTTTTATAATTTTAAACATGCATACAAACAAACTGTTAATCGCCTAGATAAAATCCGATGATATTCATATGAATACATTTTATATGTTTACCTTACTAATTCCTGCACCCTACCGTAGGAGGTGCGTTGCTGGAGAATGAAACCTTCCTTGGAGCCAAGATCGGTGTACATGGAGTCATCCAACCTCCGTACTTCAATGGTAGACACAAAAGGGTACTCGTTTAGAAACGTACGGAAAAAGCAAACACTGGTATTCCCGCTCTCAGGAATGAATATCGCCTCCGACCGAGTACCGCTGATCGATGTCGTCGTGATGACCGAATCTCGATGTTTTCCATCGTACACGACATCGAACTTGGGAGCCTTTTCCTCCCCGTCGTAGTCCCCGTAGTTGAATCTCGTCCTAACTAACACTTTCCCACCTTTATCGACCGGGATGTTGGAGTAACAGTTGGTCTCCCCCGTAGGAAAATACCGGAGTGTGGTTAGAGAATCAGCGGTTTTGATTAATGGTTTAAATGTGGACGTCAAACCGGTTGTTACAAAGTCTGTGTCTCCCACCCACGTTCTGTTGTCCGCATCAATGTGCGAGCTTGATGATCCACAGTCTATGTTTATGTCTGAAACCAAGCCCCATCAAACACAATTTCAGTCTAATCCACTTACATATAGAGAAATCAAATTGAGTTAATTAAAAACGTAAAGTAGTTGAATACCTAACCGGCTGCATTAGAAATGATTATGATGGAAAAACTGAGGAGAAGGCATACAAAAGAGGCTTGAGCCATGCTTGATTTTGATTCTTCGATCACCAAGACACGAAAATGTATTTTTTCTTCTTGGGTTTATTTATACGTGCGTGCTCTATGATAGTGGAAGATATTGTTTTATAGCTAGTCCCTACATTTTACATAAAACATTTGAAAAACTATATACTTTCTAATTGTTCTAAAACATCCTTGCTTTGGTGACGAAGACAGAAAATGCGAATCCTGAATGTTAATATTTTATAGTCATAACATCTTAATTGGCGTAAATTAGGGATCCGGATGTAAACTCTTTTTCAACGGAATCCAATTTAAAAAACACACACTTAGCTTTTTTAACACATATTATCTATATATTTGATATATGATCAAAACGTAATGTCACAAAATGTACATTAATATAGATGAAATAATTTGATGACAACAATTTAAAACTAATATAAGAATGTGCAAAGATGTTCTAAATCCAATTGTTAGTGGTTAAGGAATGTTCAAAGTAATTATAGAATGGTTGACTTAGTTAGTAGACCGTAGAAGTTCGATGGGTCGTCCGTTGTTGAAGCTATCAATCATACGTAATGTGGTACCGACTAAACCAACTACGTTTGGAATTTGTTACATTAATTCGTACGACGACAGTGATGCTATAATTTTAAACAATCCGTACGACGATAGCTTTTCGGCTAATTATAAACAAATAGTTAACATTTCAAATTATATTTTGAAAAGTTTGCTAATTATAAACAAATAGCAAACCAATATTAAAGAAAATGGATTCTAACCAACCTATAGTATCAGACACATATTACATCTATTGAAATACATTTCTGGGGCCACCAGACTAGGGGTGTCAATTGGGTGGGGCATCCATGGGCGAAACCCAGTTTGTAAGTGTTTGGGCGGTTAGAATTTTGGCAAAGTGTTGAAATTGTCCGATTGGGTGTTGACCAAACTGGGTGAAAATCTGAGTTTGCCTTTTTCAGAATCCTCACTCGTTTCTCTTTTTTTTGGCGGCAATTTTTCCATCGGGTATCATTCAATTTTTTGGAAATACGTCGGGAATATTCAAGAAGGATGACAGGCCCTCGGAAAACCGTCAAACATTTTGGCCTTTGGAAATTCGTTGGGATATTCTGGACGAATATTTGGTCCTCAAAAATCCATCGGGTATTTTGTCCCTCGGAAATCCATCAGAAATTACCAATGGATTTCAATTTCCAACGAAATAGTCTCGGCGACTTAAATCTGTCGGAAATCAGTCTAGAATGTATGTTTCCGACATATTTCCGACGGTTTCAGCCCTATGGGATAGTTTGTTTTCTTGTAATGATCACATTTCTTTAGACCAAACCCTAATTATAATCTTTAATCCATGGTTTTGTTTAGTTCACACATCTCCAGCAAAAATACATATTAATGATCTAGAGAAGTTAATAAATCTACCTTGTCTTAATTCTATTTTATTTTTCATTCAAAGGGTTTACGTAACAAGATACGACGAGAGATCAATTGTCGATTTACGACAAACGCAAAAAAAGTTCGATTGATTAATTTGACCTACTTTCTCATTTTTCTTATGATTAAATTAGATATAGGGTGAGTTGAACAAGTTTTTTTTTTTCGGCCAAACAGAAACTTCCATTAATGTAAACTTGAAGATACATAATCCTTGTGAAAGTGATGACTTAACCATACAGGAAAATTAATACAATTGGAGTAAAAGAAGGTATCTCTAGGAATGTTCTTAGCCAAAAATGAGCATGCTCATTGCAATTCCTTCGCACACTTTGAAAGATTACTCGATTGAATTTCCTCCCCCAACTTGAAATTTCGTTGCACAAGTTAACTACATATATAGAATGTGTTACAAAACTGAGCTCGTTCAAAGTATTATTATGAAAATGATGAAATCGGAAATTACCACCGACCCACTTCACTTCACGTTAACACCAATCTTGTAGTCTCTAGTAAATGAGCTGCATGCTTTTTAAGCAAATCGATGACTGAGATTAAAAGCTGCCTTCTCACGCACTTTCTACTTTCTAATATCATCATTATTCATTTATTCTCTTAACTAATACTACTACTCATTATTTATTTATTCTCCTCATATTAACTAAATACTCATCTTTAAATAACCAAGCATTACCATTCAGCACGTGTCGTATATACATTAGCTGTCACATTCTCAATTTGCCTTCAACTTCACCTTATTCTTCCCTTCATTTTCGATATACATGTAGAAACTAGAAAGAGAGAGATTGAGAGGTTTGTGTTTGAGGAAAAAAAAAAAGAATGAAGCAATCAAAGACGGTTCTGAAATATATCTTCGTCTTTATCTTCCTCACTCTCCCTATCATCCTCTTCTTCTCTCTACAACAACACAAAACTTCTTTCACCGTCCAAAAAGATCTTATCAGGATCCGACCCGGCTACACGTCTTACGATTACTACATCCAACGACAGCTCAACAAGACGCTCAACCCTAGACTTCGTACGTTATGGATGACACGAGATTGGGACCGTAAGATCAAAGTGTTCTCAAGATTCTTCCAAGATTTGAAACGTCAAGGCCTCTTATCCAACGCCTCTAAATGTCTCTGCGTCGGAGCCCGAGTCGGGCAAGAAGTGGAGGCGCTGAAACGTGTGGGCGTAACCGACTCGGTCGGGATGGATCTGGTTCCGTATCCACCGTTGGTGGTCAAAGGAGACTTTCATAACCAGCCGTTCGATGATGAGACTTTTGATTTCGAATTCTCTAACGTGTTTGACCATGCACTTTACCCGGAGAAGTTCGTTGGAGAGATCGAACGGACACTGAGGCCAGCAGGTTTGTGTGTGTTACACGTGGCTCTTTCTACGCGCTCGGATAAGTATTCGGCGAACGATCTGTATAGTGTGGAGGCGTTAGTGACGCTGTTCCGACGATCGGAGGTGGTTCACGTACGAAATGTCGACGGCTTCGGGCTGGATACGGAGGTCGTTTTAAGGAAGAAAAATGATTCATCAATCGTAGTCCGGTCTTGAATTTTTTCTTTTTCTTTTTTCTTGTTTAACATTTACTGTTTACTAGGTGGCTGTCCATGGGTGCGGACGTTTCATATTAATTTTTTTACAAATGTTCAGTCGAAAAATATAATTACAAATAGTTCATATAATCAAACACAAACAAAATAAGAATAATTCAAAAAAAAAAAAAACATAGAGTAATATAAATGATGATTAATTGAAAAATAAAACTTTTTATAATTATTAATTAATCACCGATCCACGATCTGTCTTCAACAAAAATCTAAAAACGACAAAAGTATTTCATAATCAAAGAAATAATTTTTTTTTTATAATTATTAATTAATCACTGATCCACGATCTGTCTTCAACAAAAATCTAAAAACGACAAAAGTATTTCTTAATAAAAAAAAATAAAACTTTTGTTTGTATGCCAAGCGCGGGTATACTCCCCCATAAATCTATGATCCAAATTAATATCATGCTTAATATTGTAAATTTAGACGCTAATAACAAAGAATGCAATCTTCATAAAACAAAATAATTTTTGAATAAATGCATAAAAGAATTACCAAATCCGTAAACAGACCAAATTAAAATATTGAAGAATAATAGCGAAAACACAAATAAAATTAAGACGACATTACTACTAAATGATTTAAAAGGAAGATTATATATTATGCATCTTTAACTTGGGGAGTTGTTCCATGTGTTTCCTCCCTAATCTTGTTCCAAATCCTAAAAGTTTGTTTAAAATAAAAGATATATACATTAGTCTCGTATACCGCGGGCATGATGTTTTCTAAGTTTAATAACGAAAAAGATTCTAGTGTATTATCCAAAATTGATATTATAATCAATTGTCTAATTGTTCTAACTAAATATAGCGCTATAAAAACGATAAAACCGAATGATTGTGTATATCAATGTTGATTATGCATAAATATTACACAATTCTCTTAACTTATACGTAATTTTAGATTATAGTAACAAAAATGAATCATTCGTAAATATAATAAGTAACAAAAATGAATCATTTCTTTCGTAAATATATAATAATATTAGAATAATAAATAGATAAAATAATATACAAATCTGAACACAAAAAAATAAGAATATTCCAAAACAATAACGAAAACATCAGTCATAATATAAATAAAAATAAGACGACATCACTATTATGCATCTCTAACTTGAGAAGTTGTTGCATGTGTGTCATCGTTCCTTATCTTCTCCTAAATCCTTAAATTTTTATTAAAAAGAAAAATATATACATTAGTCTTGTTAGAAGTTATTTCAAATCAAAAATTAGCTCATAAAACGGGAAAGATCTCCTCCTTCATGATCTTGGATAGTCACTTCCTCTAAAAATATTTATAATTAGATTCACAGAATAGTGGAATAATAAACTAATATACAATAAAAATATGTAAATTTAGATCACATATCACCGTTCTTTCTACCCCACCAGTTGGTTAAGACGCTTACAACAAACGTACCATCGAATCCTATGCATTTTTCTTTTATCTCAGCTGCAAATTCACCATGTGCGATGCATTCGAGTTTTCTAAATTTTCGTAGGAAAACTATCTAAGTTTTTGATCCAAAATTATCATTATACCCAATTATATATTTCTTTTAAATGAATATGGAATTACGAAAATGATAAAACTAAATGATTATGTATATTATTCTTGTATACAATACATGTATATTTCCAATGAATATAACACGGTTCTTTTAACCCACTCGCAATTTTAGATGATATCAAAGTTTGCAACCATCAATACGATATAATAAATTAATAAAAAATAAATATCGCAATCCCCAAATAAAGTATACACTAATCCACATTTACCACTCGTATTTTCATTCTTCTTTTTCATCGTCACTATTCTCATATTCCCCAACTTGTTCTTCTTCTTCTTATTTTTTCCAATTTTTATTCCTCCTCATCTTCTTCATATTCGTTGTCTTATTTGAATTCTTAATCCTCATCTTCACATTCTTCTAGTTCGTCTACATCATCTTCCGATTTTCTTCTCCATGCATATACTTATTTTTCTTCATTTTTTGGGTTTTCTTCTTCTCCTTCAACTTCCTCACGTTCTTATCCTTATCCTTCTTCGTTATTTTGTTCTATACATCTTCTTTCTAATTCATCGTATTATTCTTCTCTGTCTTCTTATTCTTCTGGTTTTTCTTAGTCTCCTTCCTCATCGTCACATTCTCATACTTTGTCATCTTCGTCTTCCGTTCTCCTTTCTCATCTTCGACTTCTTTGTCCTTGTATTTTCCGAATTATTCTTCATCAGCTTCGTCTTCTTCTTCCTCCTCTTCTTTATCTTTCATTTTTTCTCATCTTCGACTTCTACTTCTTCTTCTTTATCCTTTTTGTCTTCTTCGACTTCTTCTTTTCTTTTTTTGCTGTCTTTCTTCATCTTCTTTTTGTGATTTTTCTTCTTTTTGTTATTCTTAGTTATCTTGTCTACGTCTTCTTCCTCTTATACTTCGTTTTTATATATGCTTCTTTTTATTTATCTTTCAGTTGTTCTTCTTCCACATATTTTCCTTCTTCTTTTTGACTTCTATTTCACCATCCCCCGATTCATCAACATCTTCATCTTCTTGTTTTTTTTCTCCAATTTTGTACTCCTCCTTTACTTCTTCATATTCTTTGCCTTTTATTTGAATTTTTATTCCTCATCTTCACATTCTTCTACTTCGTCTACATCATCTTCTGATTTTCTTCTTAAACTACTTATTTTCTTCATTTTTCGGTTTTCTTCTTCTTCTTCTTCTTCTTAAATTTCCTCATGTTCTTACCATTATCCTTCTTCGTTATTTCGTGTAATCCATCTTCTTCCTAATTCATCGTATTATTCTTCTTTATCTTCTTATTCTTCTAGTTTTTCTTAGCCTCATTTCTCATCTTCACATTCTCATACTTTGCCATCTTCATCTTCCGATCTCCTTCTCATCTCCAACTTATTTGTCCTCGCATTTTCCGAATTCTTCTTATCCGCTTCATCTTCTTCTTTATCTTTCAGTTTTCTCATTTTCCTCTTCCACGTCTTCGACTTTCACTTCTTCTTCTTTACCCTCTTTGTCTTCTTCGACTTTCTTCTTCTTTTCTTTATGTCTTTCTTCATCTTCTTTTTCTTATTCTTACTTACCTCGTCTACATCTTCTTCCTTTTATACTTCGTCTTCATCTGCTTCCTATTCATTATCTTTCGGTTGTTCTTCTTCCTCGTATTTTCCTTCTTCGTTTTCATCGTCTTTGATTTTTTTTTCACCATCATCGTATTCCCCTACTTCTTATTCTTTATTTGTTTCCAATTTTTACTCCTTTTGTTCTTCATATTTTTTGTCTAATTTAAATTCTCATTTTTCATATTCTTCTTCTTCTACTTTATTTACATCATCTTCCGAATTTCTTCATCTTCTAGTTCTTTTTCTTCATCTTCTGGTTTTCTTCTTCTTATCCTTATCCTTCTTCTACCTAATTCATCGTATTTGTCTTCTTGTTTTTCTAAGCCTCTTTTCTTATCTTCACATCATCATACTTTTCCTTCTTCATCTGCCGGTCTCCTTCCTCATCTTCAACGTCTTTATCCTCATATTTTCCAAATTCTTCGTTATTAGCTTCGTCTTCTTCTTCCTCCTCTTCGTTATCTTTTATTTTTTTCATTTTCCTCTTCATCGTCTTCGACTTCTACTTCTTTTTCTTTATCCTCTTTGTCTTCTTTGAATCTTCATCTTCTTTTTCTTTCGGTTTTTCTTCATCTTCTTTTTCTGATTTTTATTCATTCTCTTATTCTTACTTTCTAGTTTACGTCTTCTTCTACTTTCGGTTTTTCTTCTTCCTCTTATTTTCATACTTATTTTTCATTGTCTTTGACTCTTTTTTTCAGCATCATCGCATTCCCCGACTTCTTTTTCTTCTTCCTTTTACCAATTTTTTACTCCTCCTCTTCTTCTTCATATTCTTTGTCTTATTTAAATTCTTATTCCTCTTCTTCACCTTCTTCTACTTTGTCTACATCATCTTCCGAATTTCTTCTTCTTCTTCTTCTAGTTCTTTTTCTTCATCTTCCGGTTTTCTTCTTCCTCGTATTTTCCTTCTTCTTTTTCACCGTCTTTGACTTCTTTTTCTTCTTATTCTTCTTTTTTCAATTTTTACTCCTCCTATTCTTCTTTTTATTCGTTGTCTAATTTAATTTCTTATTTCTTATCAGCACATTTTTCTACTTTGTTTAAATCATTTTCCGAATTGTGTGATCTTAAACTTCTTTTCTTCATCCTATGGTTTTCTTCTTCTCCTTCTTCCACTCACTCATCTTCTTATCCTTAACCTTCTTCGTTATTTCGTGTTATCCATCTTATTCATAATTCATCGTATTTGTCTTCTTGTCTTCACATTGTTCTTGTTTTTCTTAGCCTCCTTGCTCATCTTCACATTCTCATACTTTGTCATCTTCATCTTCCAGTCTCCTTCCTCATCTTCAACGTCTTTGTCCTCATACTTTCCGAATTCTTCTTTATCATTTTCTTCTTCTTCTTCCTCCTCTTCATCTTCGACTTCTACTTCTTCTTCTTTATCATGTTTGTCTTCTTCGGCTTCTTCTTTATCTTTTAGTTTTTCTTCTTCCTCTTATTTTCCTTCTTCTTTTTCATCGTCTTTAATTTTTTTTTCACCATCATCGTGTTCCAAGGAGCTGCTTTTGATTGTTGTGGATAAGATGCTCTGTGACCGTTGAAGAGCGCATGATGAGGATGGTGATGGGTTTGACGTTTTCTGTCTTTGGGTCTTCTGTGTGGGCTTTGATTATCTCTGGCCCAATGTTCACTTTTCCTGGTGAAGGCATAAGTTCAACTGTACGGTTGATAATCCCCCTGTCTTTAGTCATGTACACATGCCACTTGTTCGTCATATTATCACTCTGCTCTTTACCAAAAAAAGGATACAAACTCCAAGACCCCAAGTATAAACAAAGCCAAAGCCCGCCAAAATCTTAATAATCTTAGACCATACCAAGACGTTTATAATAAGATCTCATTATAAAACCAAACACAATACCCTAAACACCAACGAAATATACAGAAGAGGAGCTAAAAAAAACCTAAATAACTCCCACCAAGAACTATCAATCAATCATCACCAGCAACCAAGACAAAATCACAACAGACAGCTCGAAAAGTGGGCTAAACAACCCCACAAACAAAGATGCACCAAAGAATAAAAACGAATATTAAAATAAACGGAAGAGTTATATTGATCATGTGATACTTCTCCCTCGTCTTATTGTAATCTGGCAAAAAGTACTACAAACACACAGAAATTTGAAACCCAGTTCTCATGGTGTAGAAACATTAGTAAACCTTTGATCAACCATTGGGCCCAGTGGCAGATCTAGAATCTATTTTCACCCGGGTCAATGGTACATAAAATCATATACCAGAAGGGGCAAAAAAAATTTTTTTAAGCAATTACACAAAAAAAAAAACATGGTGGGCAACTGCCCGGGGAGGTCTTCACCTGCCTCCGCCCCTGATTGGGCCAAGGGGCTTCCACATCTTCGTCTTCTTTGTATTTTTTTTTTCTTTCGATTTTTTTTCGTGACCCTCTATTGTTTTTGAATTCTCCAACTTCGTATTCTTCCGCATTTTCTACTTCTTCTACTATGTCTTTTTGTTTAATGTATCTTTTCACATCTTTTATGAGCTTGACTTTGTAAACACCAAATCAGATTTTTCCCAATGTACCATGCAACTGCAAGATCCACAAATTCATCACATGTTCCGGAAAGGCTGAACCTTGAACTATACTAAAAGTAATTTTAACTTTTTTAATAAGCGCATTTGATGGACATGGTTTTTAGTGATGTACAAAGAATTTGTATGCATAAACTCCATCAATATAAGTAAATAAGTCTATTTGATAAATATGATTTTTTGCAAACATTAGAGATGTTTCTATTCATGAACTTTATCAATATATAAGTAATATACCATGCATTTATAACATGGTAGCTCAATAAAAGTCCATGGACTGTATTGGATATTGTGATAACATAATATGTCGTAAAATCGTTCTCGGCCTAGCAAGACCAAAATCACTTACCTTTAAATTACAATTTTTGTTCATGAGAATTTTTTTGGTTAGCGTTGAGTGGATGTTATTTAACCATTGAGATTTATGTCAAAACGATAACATATTCACCTAATATATATTTTTAGTAATTTTAATTTTAGATAATGTCTTACCTAAAAGTCGTAATTTATTTTGTAAAGCGATTTAGTTGAAGAAAGATTTAAGTTGAATTAAATTTTGTACTTTTCAGTATTTTCATTATAAAATGAAGAAAATCGTCATCATCATTTTAGTATTTTAAAATCTTTGCAACGATTAAGTACACAATGCCACTACGTCTAAACCATCTCTCTTATCCATGAAATTCACTCGACCAGAATCCATCGCGACTAAATCCAAATAAGGCAGCCAGTTTTTACGGTTATTATTTGCCGCGGATGATTTGTGGCCAAAATTGATAGGTTTTCTTATACTTTCATCTTTTCTTTTGTTACTTCTTGTTTTTTCTTCTTCATACTCTAGAGATAGTTATAGTAATTCCACATATTAATAGACAACAATGAATTTGGTTATGGTTTGGCTTCGATTTCATTTAGGTTTGATTTGATTATACAATTTTAATTAGACAAAATAATTTATAATTTTCAAGCTTGGTTTCCGTAAGTGAGTGTCGTCATTTCATGTTAATCCATACTGATTTGATATATATAATACCATGGAAAAACTTACCTAACGATGTGTCGGGAAGATTTTAAAGTAATCACAATTTTCGATGGATTAAAAAACCATATCAGAAGAACATATAGTTTGATTAGTGTGTAAGTAAAAAAAATATATTGTACATTGTACAAAACCCTAAGAAAAGAGCACACAAAGAAATATTTTTTTGTTATGAAACTGAATTTCAACTTGCAGAAGAAGAAACAACATGACCACATATATGTACGTAACTTAGAAAGTGTTGAGTGCAGATTTTGCTTCTCGTCAATCCTTCTTCTTCAAACCCATAAAAATTCCCAAAACAAGATCAAATTATCTATACCAGAAAACACACGTGATCGCTAATTGTTTACTCCGTTTGATTACTCTCCACGTACTCTAGAAAAAAAAACAGAAGATCAGATCCATACCAAATACAACGAAAACAAACAAATAACAATAAAAAAATTACGGAAAAAAAAATTAGAACAAACTAAACTAAAATTTAAATGACGGAAAACAAAAATAAGTGGTCCATATATACAGTTTTTGAAAGGTTAGTGTTCTAGGTATATTTTATTTTTATTTTTATTTTATTTTGTGATAAATCCAAATAATATATACGACCATCGATGATTTTTAGATTCACTATTTTTATTTGTTATGATAAATCTGTAACATTTTGATAAACCAAAGATTCCAGTTTTTGTTATGATAAATCAATTGTTTATTTTCATTTTTGTAATTCCATAAAATTTGATTTTATCATTCGATTTTTTTAAAGAGTTATTTTTTACGAATATATATTTTAATCAGATTTTTGTAAATCGAGATAATTCATTAGGATTATCTGATTTTTATTAAGGTGTTTTTGTATTTTTCAAACTCCTCACAATCTTGTTCACATCCTTTAATTGTTTATACATTAGCTTCATAGACTTGCTATTTTGTTTGAATGATTTACTCTAAAACGCGACATTGTTACTCCTCGTTATGTAGTCGATATGATAATTAACGACGATGAATTGGTAAGTGAAGATTTCACCACTAAGTGTTAGAGGGGGATTTAGCACTCCCCCGGTTTAACCCGGTTTGAATAGAAATCAGCCCAACAATCAACTTCAAGGCCCATCGAAAACGATCTACGTAATTAAAGGGAAATTTCCTTTAATTAATAAAGAGAAGATTTCCTTTATTTGGATAAAGGCAAATCCCGGAAAGAAAGGAGATTATCCTTATCAGCTTCAAGGAAAAAGGATAATTGCCAATACAAAGTCAAGAAGGAAAAGGAAGAGCTAAGGACTTCAAGACTTATAAATAAGGAGGCCATCGCCTCATTCTTAATCATCTCAAAATCCCATCACATCCTTTGTAACAAGAACTACGTTTTGGCTTGATCCCTATTTGAAGGGTACGTAGGCAGCCTTCAACGGCACAGCTATAAATCTAATAAAAATAATTCTCCTAAACTCTAAACTGAATTCGCCAATCTACGATATGTGCGAATTCCGGTTCCTTCAATTGGCGCTAGAAGGAGGGGGCAAGAAAAATCTGGTGTTTATGGAGAATTATTTTTAAACCCTAGATATCCGACAAAGTCTCTGACTCTTCTCGTCATGTTCAACAATTCTCCAATCACCGACATGAGCTTCCGATCTTACCACATTTTTCAATCGTCGATCAAAAAAAAAAAAAAAAAAAAAAAAAAAAGGACATCCACTGATAGATCCAGCTCGTCACTTATCGATTATAGCTCGTCCACAGAGCTCCCTAAAATTCAGGTATTTTTTATCAAATTTTTTACTTGTTATTCGAAGATATTTTCTTTTCAGATTATATCATAGGATCCGTTCCTTCAAGCCGAACTTAAGCAGTTCGCCGAACTCGTACAGTTCGTATCATCAAGCCGAACTTAAGCAGTTCGCCGAACTCGTACAGTTCGTATCATCAAGCCGAACTTAAGCAGTTCGCCGAACTCGTACAGTTCGTATCATCAGGCCGAACTTAAGCAGTTCGCCGAACTCGTACAGTTCGTATCATCAAGCCAAACTCAAGCAGTTCACCTACCTCCCAATCGAACATATCGCCTACTTCGCAGTAAAGCAGCTCGTGGTCGTAGCTCGACGATCCGACAGTAAGGTAGCTAGCGGTCGCAGCTCGTCGGTCTAACAGTTAGGTAGCTCAGTCGCAACTTACTCATCATGCAGTCACAGTTCGCCGATCTCGCAGCCCCACCTAACTCACGGCCACAGCTCGCCAACCCCCTGCTCGCCAAACTCACGATCGCAGTTCTCCGACCGCACAGCTCGCTGACCCCGCAGTATGGCAACTCGTAATCGTAATTCACCGATCTAAACAATTGGGCAGCTCGCAATCACAGCTCGCCGACCTCACAGTCCCGCACGAACTATCGAAACCGAACTTGGAAAAGCCGAGACCGACCTCGCACCTAACTAACAAACGCCGAGCTCAGTCTCGAGCTCAATCTATCGTCTTTAGTAATTTTTGCAGGAACAAAGACGAACAACGTCTAAAAGGAAATTCGACCATATGCTGATTTCAACTCCAATCGGGCTAAAGAAATCCGCCGAACTCGAACACTCCTTCGCCGAACTGAGGGGGGGACTAATTGTTAGAGGGGGATTTAGCACTCCCCCGGTTTAACCCGGTTTGAATAGAAATCAGCCCAACAATCAACTTCAAGGCCCATCGAAAACGATCTACGTAATTAAAGGGAAATTTCCTTTAATTAATAAAGAGAAGATTTCCTTTATTTGGATAAAGGCAAATCCCGGAAAGAAAGGAGATTATCCTTATCAGCTTCAAGGAAAAAGGATAATTGCCAATACAAAGTCAAGAAGGAAAAGGAAGAGCTAAGGACTTCAAGACTTATAAATAAGGAGGCCATCGCCTCATTCTTAATCATCTCAAAATCCCATCACATCCTTTGTAACAAGAACTACGTTTTGGCTTGATCCCTATTTGAAGGGTACGTAGGCAGCCTTCAACGGCACAGCTATAAATCTAATAAAAATAATTCTCCTAAACTCTAAACTGAATTCGCCAATCTACGATATGTGCGAATTCTGGTTCCTTCACTAAGAATTAATTGGACATTGAATAACACCTTCTACTCCATCAAACAACGGACTCCCAATTTGAAATCCAAATCAGTCTTTAAGACATTCTATATTGGAACTTGTCTTAAGAGTCCGAACCAAAAACGTAAATTATTACGTACAACGATATAATATACCATGTCAACATACAGATACATCGATATAGTCCACCAAGAAGCTATTTTTGAGCTTTGCGCTCAACGGTAATGGTGTTACCTTCTTCTTCCCTTTTACATTCTTCTTCCTCTTTATACTTGTCGTTTTCTTCTTTCTTCTTCTTCTTCCTCCTTTTCGTTCTTATTCTTCTTCAGTTCTTTCTTCTTCTTTATTCTGGAGTTTTCTCATGGGTTTCCTTCACATTCTTCTTCGCCAGTCTTTTTCTTCTTATTCGATCTTCTTCTTCTAGGGTTTTGTCTCGAGTATCGCTTACTGTCCATGTTGCTTCTTGAGATATCTTTGTACAGTTGTAGTCATAATCTGGCCTAAGAAATTTAAATGCATCAGTCACACACTCCATTACACACCAATGGAAAAGAATTATCCACTTCGTGACTTGAACCAACATAACAATCATCCAAAAATCTCAAAACGCAAGACTAATATAGCTAAATAAAAAGAAACATATATATGTTACATTGATATCAGAACTTACTGGAAGCAAAGCAACCAATTACTTCTCTTTCATTAAGAAAAGTTTCGATGTGAGCTCAGACATATATGATGAAATTAGTCTATAAAAAAAAAACTAATTAACCCAAGACTCATCCAACCTATAAATTTAGCTTGGTCATCAGCCACATGAACACTGTTCTCATACAACAGAGAAACTTTGTTACAAACGAAAAATTGCTCTAATGGGAGATGAAACGGAAGAGTTTCCTTGGTTGTAACTCAACAACAAAAAGCTTTAGACAAAAGCCGACGAACAACTTCTAATAAATAGAAATACAACATAAAAACTTACAAATCAATCGAAACTAATAACACACGACATTAAAGAATTAACCTTTGAACGATAAACATAGATTTTGAATACAGTCTTTGAATTTGCAAACCGAAGGAGAATCTATAGAACAATGAAACTTTAGAAAATTTAAGATAAAGAAAATAACCATCCAAAACAAAGTAAAAACACCGAAAATCAAACACATGACTCATAAATCAACCTCTAATTTGCAAAGAACGTCTTCGTCCCACACTTTTGATTCAAAACCAGAGACAAATTTGCATGATAATTCTCTTTGAATGTGTTAATAAAAAAAAAATAAACAAACAGACACATAGAGAATATAAATATGCAAGCGACATACCGTTGAACGTGTGCGCTGTTCCAAATACATCCTAATAATTCACAGAGAGATCAAACAGCGTAGAAAAAAAATTAGAAAGAGAATTTAACAACATGTTAAACCAACGTGTTTTAGTTGAATAGAAAGAAAAACAAATAAAAACTAAAACTGAGTGAAAAGAACAACAAAAACATCAACCTTTTGAAAGTTCTGCACCGGATCGATTATATCGATTTGCCTCAAAACCATGATCGTTGTGACCTGAGAAAATAGAATGATAAAATCAGAACTACAAATCAGCACCATTAAAACGCATGCTAGACAAAACTATTAAAGAAGAAAAAATCGACTAAACCCTAGTGCAGAAACGTAAAAAAAAGAAAAAAGAACATGACAATTATGAAAAGAGACGCAAAGTATTTATAAGAAAAAAAGATCTAGGGTTTAGGGGTTTATGCCTTTTTTTGTAAAGATAATCATCATCGTAAGCGAATATTTATTTATGATTACTATAAACGCGTTTTTCTTTTTCTTTTATAATCCGATAAACACAGATACGACATTATCTTTCCATTAATTAAAGATTTAATTATTTGCGATGAGAAAAACTTTCGTTTCTGATTAGAACGAATCAAATTATGTAATACTTCCGCTTTTTTTTATTTACGATAATCATGAACACGATCGAATATTCCTTTATTATTATTATCATAAACGCGTTTTTACATTTTTATATACGAAATTCTCATTATTTTTTACTTACGATAATCATAAACACGATCGAATAATCCTTTATTATTATCATAAACGCGTTTTTACATTTTTATATATCATATATAACACGATGAACATAGATTCGATTTTATCATTCCATTTCTCAAAGATTCAGTTATTTTATATTAAGAAAACTTCCATTTCAGATAAAATCTGTTTTTAGCTAAAATAATTAATTCAATAACGGAGTAACCAAAAAAAAAAAATTTGGGGGATTCAAACCTGCCACATGCAAGAACTAAATTTAGAATTCCAACCAACACAGCCATCGTATATGTTTTGTAAAACCATCGAATGTCATGAATATATTATATTGTAGACCAACAAAATTGATTTTGGGCCGTTTTATTTTCAGGTCCGACGCTGATTCATATCTTTTTTTGTTTTTAATCATGGAATTAATTGTTTTATTTAATTATGAACCAACCAATCAAATTAAATTATTTTCACCCACCAATCAAATTCTATCGTTTTCATTAATCAAAACGACACCAAAAAGTGAACTTTGAACCACAGCTCAAATCACTTCACAAATAATAATATAGATTTGTTATGTCCCATCGAAACATATAAAAATGGGATAAGTGTTGGTTGACCAAAAAAAAAAAAAAAAAAAGGGATAAGTGTTCTAAATTTACCGTTCATATATTGTGTTCTAATTGCGTCATTGTATTTTAGGGTATTCCAGGTCAAACCTTAAGCCGAAACTAGAGGTTGTTTAATATTAGTTGATAAAATGTATAGTCGAGACCATTCCTGACTCGACCAACTTTATTAAAAATTGGAGTGAAAATATTAGTAATCGGAGTAAAAGTAGTAGGTTACAGTACTTTGCTTGTTTGTTTGCCAAAGTTTTTAAAATGTATCAAGAAAGCGGATAACATTGTTTCCATATTTTTATCATTCCATTTGTGTGATTCTATTAAGGATTCAAAGTAATGATGGTACTATTGTTTTACTAATACAAGTGAAGTATGTTTTTAATATGAAATATAATCTCATTAATTTCTCTTGGAATTTTGGATCACAAAGTTTTCTGTTTAACGTACTGCGGATTTGTTATATACATCCATTCATTCAATTATATACATTCATTCATATGATCATGGGCACTCTAAGAAAGACTTTAAGAAAAAATGTGTTTTTGAACTGGAAAAAAAACTATCCGAAAAAACCAAAAATTCCTTCGCAAATATATATGGGATTGAAACTGATTTTTGATGAAAATAAACCATCTCATTTTGACACATTTTTTCAAGTTTGCAACGATTTATAAGACAAAAAAATCGATAGCTTTTTATTCACAAATTTGCAACGGAATTATAGCGACTGCCTTATCACAAAATATATATATTAAAAAAAAATTTATGGAAATGTTAGGGGGTGTTATTCACTTAAAGAATTTAATTGAATTAGAATGAATAAGACTTTCTATAAAATTTTACTGTTATTCAATGATATATTTCATGAATTCTTTTAAATTCATGTGTTATTGGATTAGATATTTATAATCATTCTTCTATATTACTTTAAATTCTAGTGTTATTCAATTTTTTGATTTCTTAATTCTATTAAATGTTAGTGTTATTCAATTTTATTGCAGTATTGATGATATTGTCATTTGATAGGAAATTAATAGAAAATTTATTTAAAAAATGTAAATATTCAATTCCGAACATTTTTGCTGTCATTTTGATAGGATTCATTAAAATCCCAACAAATTTTTTTAAATTACTGAAAATCAATTCAAAATCAATTGATTTTAGGGGGGGGGGTATTGGATCCAGAAATTTAATTGAATCTGAAAGAATTCAATTGAAGATATATCAATAGAATCTGACGTGTTTTAAAAGATTTGATGGAAGTTTTATTAACTTTTATTTTTAGATTTCAAAAGAATGCAAAAGAATTTGTTTCTAGATTTGAAAAGAATGCAAAAGAATTTTGAAAGGTACAAATTCTTCTAAATTCTATAAACTTTGATTGGTTATTTTTTGTGTAAGATATAATTATTTTATTAGAAAAATAAAATATTATTAAAATTTCCATAAATTGAAACAAAATTAAAAAAAAAAAAACAACAACAGCTACAAATGAGTTATAGCAATTTTATTTAATGCATAACAATATTTTAAGGATTTTCTAAACCAGTAGCATTTCTCCACATATCTTCAGCTATAGTTTTTCTCAAGATATTTGCGTTTTCTCTGTCTTGCTCTTGTGTCTCGAGAAGCTCCTCTCTATTAGCTTGATTGGTATTCTCTGTATTTTGTTGAGTGTTGACTTCAACGGAAAATTCACCTACATCTGAGCGACATTCTTTACGAAGAAAGTTATGCAACGCTGCACATGCTAATACTAATCCAGCTTGTTTCTCGTAAAAAAAAGGAGGTGCGGATTTAAAAATCGCAAATCGAGATTTAAAAATTCCAAATATCCTTTCGATTACATTTCTCAAACTAGCATGGCGAAGATTGAATAACTCAGCTGCAGTGTTAGGATCACGTCCTTCGCCAACCCATTCTTGTAGATGATAACGAACACCACGAAATGGAGCCAAAAAATTAAGTCGATTTGCATATCCACAATCAACTAGATAAAATTTCCCTGAATGTTTAGATGATAAGATATTAATAATAATTAGAGATATGATATATAAATTAATTTGTAATTTTTTTACCTTCTGGTACGTGGAAATTGTTTGTCCTTCTAGTTAAAGCATCACTTAGTACTCTTGAATCGTGTGCCGAACCTTCCCAACCACTAAGAACATATATGAACTCCAAGTCAAAGTTACATACAGCTAAAACATTTTGTGATATTACTCCTTTTCGATTACGGTAGCTTGCCACCTCACGTCCAAAAACTCTTGCTGGTATATGTGTACCATCTAGAGCCCCAACACAATTCTGAAAGAAAAAAAAATGATTAATTAGATTTTGAAAAAATAATAAAATTTAAATAAAACTAGAGATGAAATAATGTACCTTAAAATATGGATAAAATCGTGTACTTTCTCTGATTTTCATTGGCACTAAACCATTTGGTTTCACCATTTGACTTGGAGCTATTACAAGTATAGCTCTTAAAATACAATTAAAGCTAGTGCTTACTGCAAACTTGGATCTTTTAAAAGTGTCCTTAACATAGCAATATCTCGAATTTTGCCCAACCGTAAGCATAAAAATAGCAAGCATCTCTTCGACAGATATGAATCTTGTGTCTTGTAAACCAACTTTCTCTCTGAGTATTTTAGATAACTTCAAAAACACATCTGGAAACATACGGTACAACACCCGAAAATGTTGAGGATCTTCTTTTAATACCTTTTGTATGTATTCTCCTCCGAGCCTTGTGATTGGTCGACGAATCGGCCTTTCAATAAAACTATCACCCATGAGTCGTGAGTTTTGAAATTGAGCTAATATAGCCACCATCACCACCATTAGAGATATGTTTGCGTCAAAATCATCATTTTCTGTTCGTTCATTATCTTTTCTCGTGTCTTCTTCTTCATAAAAATTTTGATCCATCATAAGATAACCTGTTAAAAAACTTAGCAATTAGAATCCAATATAATACATAACAATAAATGAACAACGAATGAAAAGAACTATATGATGAATAATTGATTTACGAAGTATGGATGTTGTGGTTTTCTTCTACTTTTGTTTAAATGATTTTCTTTTGCTCTGAAAAGATACACACTATGCAAGGCTATATATAAGATCAATTTTACAATTTTACGTAACAAGTTTTCAAATTTCAAATATTTTAATCTAATTATATACTATCTTTTAGGGATTCTATGATATTGATTGACTACAAACAATACTATTTTTAAGGGATCGTATGATAGTTGTTGACCAAAATTATCAAACAGTTTTTATATTTAAAAAAATGTCATTGATTTTATTAGTTTTCGTTTATTTCGATTAAGCATGAAACCACAATTAGAACTAAGGATCTTCAAGGTGTTCCTCTATACAATGGAGGAGACAAATGAGCATTTCAAAGAACCATAGTTAAGCACGTTGGTATCTCCCTCTTATATCAAACCTCTAACTGTAAAAAGCCTTTCTTTATAAGAATCATAGACAACGTTATTCTCCAACCTTAGCTTCGTGTATGAATCAGTCCAAGAAGATGAGGACATAACCAAGTGATTCTATATCATCCATCCGACTTTGCTCGATCCCTAGGTGAGTCCCAATAATATTTTATTCTCCCTGTATGGGATATGTCTGTGGGTTGAGCTGTCTATATATTTCTTAGCCAAGCCAAAGTCTGATGTAGAATGGTTTATTCAAAAATGAAACTTTTATTAACTTGAAATTCCGAAATGAAACTTTTATTAACTTGAAATTCAAATGACATAAGACATTATTTGCCGAAAAAGCAGAACATACAAAAATAGTAAACTGAAACAATTATTCAAATTCATCTTCAATTTTATTAGATGCTTAGCTAAAAGCCTAATCCTAGGTGTTATGGCAAATCCAACCCAAGCGTTCTTCAACCGACATGCTAACAAATACGTCTTTCATCTTCAACGTGTGAATCTTGGTTACTGCATCATAGCGGATATGCTCTTCCAAGTCAGGAATCTCTTTAATAGCATCCCAAACATTATTCTTCTTTTTCTCAGTTTCTCCTAACTCAACTTCTCTTTGATGCCTTTGTTCTCTTTGTTGAATAAGATTTATGAGTTTAGTGCTAACTCCAATCATTTCAGTTAGTACCTTTTGAGAACGATCACCATGATTAGGCGACTCTGCTGGATCTCCATTACCATTGGCTTTAGCTCTCTTCCTAGAAGGTAGCTTTTCTTTAGGAGTTTCATATGCTGTTTCGTTAGCCTCGCAGACATTCTCCATATGATTCACATCTTCTCTTTCTTGAACCTCATTTTCAACTTCAAAAGTTGGAGCATTTGTATCACCACCTAGTCCAAACACATTGTTTCCTCTTGCTATAGCACTTTCAAAAATGATTTGTAAATCCTCAAAGTCATCGAAAGTGTTATCCCGCATGTATTCATGATTTGGATGTCCCTGGCAAAATGTTATATTTCATTAGTAAAAGAAAATATTTGTGAAAATTAATGGAAATTTTAAAGAGATTAAAAATTACCTTAAAATATTCTTCCCACACTTCATCTGAAGCTGTGAATTGTTTTGTGATGGGATCCCAACCAAAACCAGAGCTACATCGGAGAAGTTCTGCATAGCTTTGATATTCCTTTTTCAAAGATTTCATTCGATTCACATAATTCTTGTAAGTCTTACTGCACCCGAGTTTTTTATTTAGAACCGGCAGTATCCTCGTCTCAATCGTTGATTTGCTTATGGAACCATTTGAGTCACGCCATCCCCGTTTGATACCATCAACCAGTAAACATTTCAACAATTGACTCTCCTGGGATGTCCACAGAAAATATCCACCTTTTGCTTTTTTTGGTTGCGAAGTTTCTCCGGTTTCCATTCTAATTTGAAAAAAATATTCATGAATACATTTATTACATACATGTGCGCAAATAATTCAATATATATAATATATGTATATGATATAACATATGAAAAACAATAATTAACAAACGTAATGATATGGAATACCAAAACTACTCATTTCAAGAATGCAAAAAACGATACCTTTTTCTCCTTGTGATATTGTTTTTTTGTTTGTTGCTTTGAGAACTGAGATATGCAATGTTATATATATAGGAGAGATGATATGCAATGCTATTTAAAATAATACTATTTTGTAGGGATTTTATGATATATGGTTGACTATAGAAATTATAACAAGAAATTCAAATACTATTTTGTAGGGATTTTATGATATATGGTTGAATATAAATTTTAAACATTTGAAATGCAAATACTATTTTATAGGGATTAGGATATAGAGTTGACTATTTTACGACATATGGTTGATTAAAAATTTATAGTGACCAATAATTTGAAAGATCTTGCAACAAAATCATCACAACATAAAAAGCACAAGGATATATAAGGGTATATAATGATACGACATAAGTATATATTCCCTCCAAATCACACCATAAAAGCACGGATTTGACTCCTTACATTTTTACAATAATTTTCTATTAAATTCTTTGTAAATGATGTTACCACCAAATCCACCAAATATTGAATAACACAGATATTTAATAGAATTATAAAACTACTAGATTGAATAACAGTAGAATTTAAAGTAATTTGAAAGAATGACTACAAATACCTAATCCAATAACACATACATTTAAAAGAATTGATGGAATACTTCATTGAATAACACAAGAATTTAATAGAAACCTTAATTCCTTCAAATTCAATTAAATTTCTGGATCCAATACCCCCCCCCTTAAATTCATTTGCATTCTCTTATATAAATTTAATCATCTAATACCCCCATCTTAAACTTTATTGTAACTAAAAAAATCAGTTTACAATCAGATGTAGCTAATCTGATTTGTTTCCAAAGAATTCAAAGAATAAATTTGTTTGAAGGCAATAAAAACAGCAACGCTTAGCAACGGATACCAAAGCACATCATCAAGAAATTATCGTATTGGTGGTATCTTTGGCTACGAATAGAGATGAGTTTGTCACGAACAGTTTTCGCCTTGGGCCCTCGTGTGTGCATGCAGCCCCTAATCATCAGAACACATAAATATCATTTATTTAAAGTTCAAAATTATGGAACTTGAATGTCTTAACGAATTTATCTATTGTTTATTTTGTAGTTTTCTTATTTTTAACCGAGTATACATTCATGTAATTTAATTTAGTTACTGCAGAACCTTAGCAATAGAAAGTAAGCAGAAAATAAGTATAAATAGGTTTAAAAACTGAAAATATGATGAGGCCATTTAAGATAAACTTCTTCTACGAAGGCCGATAGAGAGACGCCAAGTGTCAAGGAGGTTCTCGGGCAAAAGCCCGGCGAGAAACCACTGAAGGGAATGAGCCCAAAACGGCGAGCATCGTGATCCAATTCCGATCTGCTCAACCGCCGCTTTTGCGTAGACTTCCGGCGACGGTATAAAGAAGCTTGGTTTATCTATAGCTGCGACTTCTGACACCATCCTCGTTGCCACGTATAATGGTACCTTCCACATTAGTTTTACACACGTACGTGTCTAATCAGATTATTTTCTTTTACGCATTACCTTCGGGAAATACAAAAATATTATACAATTATATAGTAGTTTTCAAAGAAAAGAAAATAAAAAATTACCTGGCACTGGACGTCGATACCAAAATGTTTATATTCCACATGCAGAGATCTTGATAGTTTATCAACATACCTGCATGCACATGTTCGTTGATTCATACATTGATACATATGTTATGAAAAAATTTCAATAACATAATTGAAAAATCGTATTATCAAATAACGCCTATATTAATAAAATGACAAGTTTTTTCAAAGTGCCAAAAATATTTTCATCAACTTGTGGACGACGAATAGTTAGTTCTCAAAGTGAAAACGTTAGTTCTCAGTTTTATAAATAACGTACACTCTAAAATGAGGTTTTTTTTGTTTTTTGTTTTGGAAATCTTTTCGGTCCGGTGGTTGACAAATGTTCATTAATATTTTCCATCAAAAAGTATGGAGTTCAATTTCCGGATAATACAAATTAAAGAAGACTAATTTTTATGAAATTTACATCACAGTGTCAAGAATAAAATGTTTCATCACGAAAATAATGCATATAAAACCGTTGATTGTGTATCTTAATAGGTCAATAAAACTACCCGTTTTTGAATCGTAGTTGTTCTCGTAGTAATAGATACTAATATTTTAGACGATAAAAAAATAAAAAATGAGGTTTTTTTTTAATTTGTTGAGGTTTTCTCGTGTGATTGTTCTTCATTAATTACAGTAAGCACCCACCTAACTAATAAATTGAAAAAGTTGAAATGCACGTGTCGGGGAAAGTATATACATAGACGTGATGAATGGAATCAATTAGACAAGTTTGGATCGTCAAGGTCCACATACTAATAAGCTTTTTTTTTGTTTTTGACCTATACTAATTAGCTTTTTCATATTTATTATACAACTACTACCAGGAAATAGAAAGATCGGAATGGAAACCTTAATCTAATTATTTAACAAAAAAAAACTTAATCTAATTCTATGCAAGCCACCAATATTCAATTTTGTAGCCGACCTTCATTAAATTGGGGAATCAAAGTATAAAGAATAGCTAGGGCATGTGCGTGTTGTTTCCAAAATAATGTTGGTTTAACCTGTTTGTCAACAACGTTAAGAAGGAAAAAAACGTTTTGACCAAAAAAAAACGTTAAGGTTTTTTGGTTTAACCTGTTTGTCAAAAACGTTAAGAAGAAAAAAAACATGTCAAGGTTTTTTTTTTCCCCCGCCTGGATAGTAACCGAAAAATATAGGATTCTAATTAATATTTCAACCAGCTAAAATGTGACTTTTGAGTACGATCATGACATGTACCTAATAAATTTATACTTTTAGTAACAAACTTACACTCCATGTGAATTTTCTAATCTCAAAATGAATTAGTAACATATTTTGTGATATTTTATTTCTTAATAACCCATATAATATTTTTCTGAAGACCTCTAAAATGTTCATTGAACAGAAAAAAAAAACTAAATGAAAAGTGAAAGAGATGAGTCCTTACGCTTTGGTGGCGGCGTAAATGGCGTAGAGAGGATGAGAAGGAACAACAACGCCGGCGCCGGAGCTAATATTGACGATGGCTCCTCGGCG
This sequence comes from Eutrema japonicum, assembly GCA_030161315.1. Taxonomy (NCBI): domain Eukaryota; kingdom Viridiplantae; phylum Streptophyta; class Magnoliopsida; order Brassicales; family Brassicaceae; genus Eutrema; species Eutrema japonicum. The sequence continues at coordinate 14,815,244 of BSQW01000001.1, forward strand.
GCGGTGAAGCATTGGTCCGATGAGAGATCGTGTGACCCAAGTGGTGGCTTCAAGGTTGACCCTCAGGATTTTGGTCCATATGAGATGGTCAACCTCGTGGAAGAACATGGCTCGTGGATAAGTTACCCCAACATTGTTTATGAGAATCCCAACTTCAACGCCTTTGATCCCTTCCTCGATTGCTCCATATCCTCCTTCTACACATTTTGTTTTTCAATCCATCAACTTTAATCTTGAAAAAGTTTATTAGAATTCGAAAAAGCTAACAAAAATATATTTTTAAATATATATATATATATATATATATTATAAGTTTAATCTTGTATATAAACTGCATGTGTGTTTTTATTTTCTTCTGGATATACTATGAAAAATTCAAGTATATTTTTGCAAGTCTTTTCCAAAAATAGATATTGTAAGAAAAATTGCGTACTATTATGTATATTTAGAACTATTTTATTTATATTGAGTAATTGCATTATTGTTTATGTACATTCCAAAATTAAAATAATGTAGTATTTATATGTAAGTCAATGACTATGTATAGAGAGACTAGTCCTATAGGATTGGCCAACAAGTGAAGTGAGGACGGTGCATTAACTATTACCAGAGGAGAAGTCAAAGGGAATGATCTTGATCTTGATGTGAGGAAACTCTCGTTGGAAATCATCGGAGACAGAAGCGAGCTTCGAAGGGTTTCTGCTGACTAGGATGAGGTTAAGACCGTGTTTAGCCAGCTCATGAGCAAAGGCGCGTCCTATTCCGTCTGTGGCTCCAGTGATCATAGCCCACGAGCCGTAACGCTTGAGCCGTTTGGGGTTTGTGAGGAGGAATCTGGTGATGAACCATTTCAGGAGAGGAAACAATATTCTAAGGAGAGAGAGAAATCCTATGAAGCTTACGACATGGAGATGCCATGTTCTTTGCATGCTCTTCTTTCTGTTTCAATTTTTTTTCTTCTGTTCTTGTTTTTTATTTGCTTGGTCATGAGACTTTGGCTTGGAGCTAACTCACTCTTTATGTAGGAAAATTAGAGCTGAGAGAAAGAAAGAGAGAGAGAGAGAGATTTATTTTATTATTTTGCTCAATCTTAATTACTTTACACAAAAATGATGATTTGAAATTACAATAAATTTGTAGCTTACAAGAAAAGTCCAAGTCAATGTCATCATACTATTTAGGATAAATATTTTATTAAAGAAGAAATAAAACACTAAAATTATGTAACAAAAAGTTAGGGTGTACTCAAAATTCAGAATACACAACAAGAAGAATATGATTATTTAGGGAAATTTGTAGATTGGGGTTTCAGTGTTTCACTCAAAAGGTCTTTGCATTCAATTTGTGGACAGTTCCTCATGTTAAATTTAATGATTTGGTTCCATGGCAGATTTTAGACATTAGTCTCGTTATTATAGTCCTCAGCTAATTAGTCCATTCAAATCAAATTTTAAAATCTCTTTCAGGTTTTGTTTTCATCCATTTAATTCGATTCTAGTTTTGGACCATCATAGATGAAAATAAATAAAAAATACTAATTTTCCCCTGTTGCTTCTATTGATTAAAAACCAGCTTTTCTGGTTAGATAACAATTAAACCCCTTAAAAAAGGGCTTTTCTACTAAGATTTTTTTGTTTGTCATCTGGTTTTTTATATATCAGAGGTGGAATACAATTACAAACCTTCTAGTTAGATACAAGCTGATTTATTTCTTGCTTTTGGTTAGAGGCAAACCTTAAATACGTTAATTCCAAAGCTCTGTTTTTGGGAATAGAGAAAATAGTTAATGAGCAGTAGGTAATAGGTATGAGTGTAGAAGTGTCTGTCTCTCCTCCCGAAGTAAGTTTGGTTTAGGTAGATCATAGTATTAGAGAGCTTTTCACAATACTTTTCAGTCATTCAAAACTTGATGTTGTTGCAGACGCAAAACTTTTCTTTTAAGTGCGGAACAAATGTTTAAGACAAACGACCACCTGTAATAACGTTCTGAGTCCTAATCGAACATTCTAGGACTATGAGACTGAACTGAAGAACTATAAGAAAAAGCTCGCAGATTATCGAGACATTATTCAGGATATATATACAGGACGACACCTATCATTCTCTGCTTACGGGTCGACAAAGAATGGGAAGAATAGAGAAGAGAGAGAAAGCAATTTGTGTGTTTCTGTTGTGTGTAGTTTCATGTGAGAGACCTAAGAGAAAATCAATCACCTCTCTTGTTACAAGATGGAAGCTAGGAGCCACAGGTGCAATAAGAGACTGTATACCATAACGCCAAGCCTTGCTTGAGGACGGCTCATTAGTACTCTTCCACCTGAGACCCTGCATTGCAGAAATCAAACCCAACGCTCAATAAGATATACAATTTGGGACCCTTTTCAGATCTGTTTGATATTGGCCAGTGTTTACCATATTCCATCGACCCGATCTGCTATCATCTTTCCTTGCGTTGGAATTAGACCAGACATGTTGAGAGACTTGAAGACATGTCCTGCAAAAGAAAATAGATGTGTTTATTAAGATGAGTGAGCTTAGAGGCTCACGTCATAGTTTAGCAATAACTGAGATAGATATGCAGACGCCTCAGTTCTGACCTTTATCTTCATCTGTTTCGTTGTGGCTCATCAGATGCTCGGACTCTGAATCTATGTTGATTGAAAGATGATCCGTCGATCCTTTCCTCACCATTCTCACTTGCGCTGCCGTAGGCACAGGTGATATTGATTTTTTCCCCAGGGCTCCCTAAACGTGCCCAGTTCAAATTTGAAGATCAGAACATAGCAAGAGACCGAAGCTAAATCATTGCTTTTAAGATATAATCAATATAGCAGCTACATTATATAGTTTTAAGGTCATGACTTAGCCGCAGATAGAGTAAAAAAAATACCAGAATTGTTGTGCAATAGATGGCATCCACAAGGGTCAATAATAACCTGAAATAGCACAAGATAAAATTTTACCTTGTCCTCAATCTCGGATATCTCTGAGGTAGAAGGTGCTCTTGGTGCTTCGAAAATGCTCCTTTCATGAACGACATCAGGCTGAATGGCTTTGCTTTGAAGTTTATCCTCAAATTCTTTAACTTTGAATGATAATTTATCCACGAGTTTTTCGCTGCCGACTAACTTTAGACCAAGTTCTTGGGCCCTTGATTTTGAACTCTCTGACTCTAGGAGAAGGGAAGTTATTTTTCTTTCTAGTTCTTGTAAGGGTGTCCATGACTCGGAGAAGTCTGAGTCTACATCAGGATCGTTGCCCGCCAATATACCCAGCAGTTTCTCCAAACCAGATATTAGCTTGGACAATTCGTTTGTTGCCTTAACTAACTCTAGCTCGGTCATACTCTTTGCTTCAGCCGCCTCCTTCAAACCTTGAATTTCAAGATCCTTTTCTGCCAATGTGGAATTGAGCTCTTTTTGTCCATATGATAAGAGGTCTATCTGATGCTGCATCTCAGTAACACTATCAACAATTGCGAATAGCTGCTTCACATCATATGGACTATGTGGATCTAATTCATTGACCTGATTTACTGAAGGCACCTTAATACCATTTATCTTGTCAAAAAGGGCACGCATATCAGAAGCTGAAATTGGGTTTTCCTTTGCTTCTGCAACTCCAAGAAACAGCACATGGCATTTCAGTAAAGTGATAAACATGTTAAGAAGACTTAAAGAACTCAGAGACGACAAAGAAAAACATTACCTTGCTTTTGCACCAACAGTTTATCATATAATGTAGAAAGTTCCACCTCTTTTTCATGCCGTTTCTCTTCTTCGGCTTTGAGATTTTCCAGCTGGAGTTTCAGATCTTGGCAAAACGCTTCTGTGGATTCCACCTTCGCCTCGGAACTTGAAACCTTAGTTTGGTTTAGATCTCTTTCTAACACAACCTTTTCTAGAGCAGCAGATACTTCTTTTAGTCTGTTCTCCATATCTCGAATTACAACAGCAGCTGCATTACTTGTTGTCTCAAAGAGCTTTAGAGTAGTACATGCCTTCTCTGTGGCAGAAGATAGTTCTTTTACTCTCTGGGCACAGTCACTTACATGAAGCTCCTGTGGATGTTCAGTTTCACCACCGTTATCATTTTCTTGGAACTGAACCAACTCTAGGAGGTCATTTTTCACTTCCAACTGCAGTTTGCAGGCAGCCTCGCCACATACAGACATCAAAGATGACAAATCTTTTTGTAATGCAGATATAGTGTTTTCCTGTTCACGAACAATATCTTCTGCACTCCTCACCTGTTCTTTCAGGGACTCACTATGACCCATGGCATTTATCACATCAGCCCTAGCTGCTGTCATGTTTTCCATCAACGTTGCAATGAGTGTATCAATGGAAGTTGAGAAACCCTCAAAGTCTTTCTCGAGTATTTTGTTTCTCAGCTTGACCCCCTCTGCGATCTTCCTAAGGGATGAAGAAATTTCGTCTTCATCAGCTGCATTCACTTTACTATTCTCCGGCTCTGTATCCACTGAATCATCAAGACCACTCAACAAGGATTTTGCCACAGTCGAATCATCCTGGAAATATGAACAGCGTCAAGAGAACAGCTGGATAGATGTATGTACTATTGAAAAATGTTTCCCAGAATAATATTCATCATTCTTATTTCCGGTTAATCAACTTCTACACAGAACAGATTCTAACTAGATGTGTGCATCCTTGGCAAACAAAAAAGTAGGCATGTTTGAAGCCAACAAATATGCGAAAAGGAATGATAAGGGAAACGGTAAACTGATATGAAAAAAGTCAACAAACAGAAGAGGTATTGATCTTGTAAGGTTCGAGAATACTGTTACCTCTGTAAAGTTGTCCATTTCCACTGCCAATCCCTTCTCACCAAAATTTCTTATGATATCTCTGGCAATTACATCCATGTCTCTAAGGCTCCTGAATTTCCTTTCAAGGAATTCATTCACCCTTGAAATTAGCCCTCCATCCTTCAGTAGCATCTGGAGATTGTCAAGATGAGCAATAATCTCCAAAGATTTGCTCTGTGAGTTTCCACTTGATCCAGCTAACTCTTCCATGCATACATTAAGTTTACTACTGAGAGTTGATATCTCGACTTCAGCTTTCACCATTTCTCCTTGTAAGACAGAAAAACTATTCTCCGCCTTCATTAATGCCTCCTCGAGGGATCCTATTGTCAAGGAAGCATCGGCCATCTTGCTACGCTCGAACTCTACCTCATTTCGAAGCTTCTCTAACTCATTCTTCAAATTTGTAGTAACAAGTTTGTCATCTTCAATTTGTTTGGACAGCGAATCCATGTTGCTTTCTGTCTGTGTAAGTGTTTTCTCAAGTGCTTTTATGGTGCTATGTGCTTCAGTTAATTTGTTATTCTGAACTGAAACTTCTTCTTTCACCTTCTCTAGCTCCATCTCTGCAGTAGCAGTACTGCTTTGAGCCTCTTCCTTTTCACTGATGATATCAGATATATTTCTTTCAGCCTGCATGAGTGCAGCTTCAAGTGTATTCCTGGTTGCACAAGCTTCATCCAGTTCGCTAGCCAGAGAGGAGGCCTCTCCAACTGCTTTCTGCAGCTCAAGTTCAACATTTTCCTTGGCAGCTTGAACTTGCCTATTCTCCTCAGCAAGTCGATCGATATTACCCTCTGCAGTAGACAAGGCATCCTCAACCAACTTCAAGGCTGTGTGGGTTTCTGCTAATTTACTGGCTAATGTACTGGCTTCTTCCTCTACTTTTTCCAGTTTTTCTTGTTCCTCTACTCTAGCATGCTGCACTTCCTTGAAGTATCCAGCAAGTCGCTCAATCTTTTCTGAAGAATCCTCAGTTGCTAGATCAACAGGGATACTCATAGTTTCAATTGATTTCATCACTTTCTGCAGCAAAGTGTCATTCAGAGATAAAGATTGCTTAAGTTGATCTCTTTCGTCTTTAATAGCAACAAGCTCAGCCTCTAGCTCTTTTGTGCTCTCTAAGTCTCCCGATAACATATTTATCTGATTCTTGTAGCTATCAACCGTACCAGTTAACTGCTGCAACTCGAGTATCAGATTCTCGATTTCAGAGTTTTTGTCATCCAACTGAGTTTTTAACTTTTTACTATCTTGGACAAGTCCCTTGCCTTTCTTGATAGCCATGGAAAGTTTGTCTCTGAGCAAAGCAGATTTCTCTTCTGATCGCTCAAGATCTGTCTCCAAAGCATTTTTTTCATCTTTCACGAATGCAAGTTTTCGAGATACAGTTTTTAGCTCATTTGAGAGATCGCTCACCTGCAAACTAGCCAGCATTTCCTCTCCTAGCATTTCCTTACAAAGCGACAACTCCAGATCATTCGCATAAAGGAGACTTTGCAGTCTTTCAAATGATTCTTCGTTGCCATAAGAACTGTCACTAGAGTCCCTGATTTGCTTTTCTATCTGTTCGAAGGATCTATCAACAAGCAAATTGATAGCTGAAGATGTATGATGTTCGACTCCTTCTGTCATCAAGCCAGAGGTTTTCACAAGTCTCCTCACAATTTCCTCTCTTTCCAAAGAGCCTCGCTCTGCAGTTTCTTCCATTTTTTTAAAACTGAAAGTTAAATCATCAAGTTCCTTTCTAATGTTATTTTTCTCCTCCATTTCTACTGACAGAGACATGCTTAAGCTTTCGATCTGATTTTGCAGGGCACTAACTTCATCCTTTGCCTGGAAAAATGATTCCTTAAGCCAAGTTAGGCGAGTTTCTAAGCTAGATTGAGAGATCTCCTCCGGTAAGTCAATGGAAAAGTTCATATCTTTTAGTCTGTTGTATTCCAGGGAAACATTTTTGAGCTCTTTCCTCTCTTCTGCAAGTGACCTAACTTTTTCAATGATATCGAAAGACTGACCTTCGTCAGGTGTATCTATGTGTGACAAGATGGTTTCCATATTTTCAATGATAGAGCTCCTTGACGATACCATTTCCTGATATGATGCAACCATAGCTTCAGATTTTACCAACTCACCTTTAATGAGTTCAGATTCATCAATTGCTGCTGACATCTCTTGTAGTTTTATCAAACACTCTTCAAGTTCTTTTGTTTTCCCAGCCAGAGACTGTTCCAACTCCTCCTTTGCTAGTTCATATGCTTCCAGGGATACAGACTTATCATGCAATTCAGTATAGCATTTCCCAAGTTCATCTGTCTTTTCAGCTAACGATTGTTCCAGCTGCCCCTTCACTAATTCAGAAGTTTCAAGGGCAATCTTCATCTCTTGTAATTCAGTCAACCTGTTCTCAAGCTCCATCGTTTTTTCAGATATTTGATGCTTCAGAGCATCTCGGTTCTGAACTAACGCCTTCCCCTTTGTTACAGCCATGCTGAGCTTTTCTTTCGTGTTACTACACCTAGTCTTTTCTTGCTCAAGCTCTGCCTTCATTTTTCCAGATTCTGCTCTCATCGACTCAATCATTTCCCTATCTCTGGTCACTTGTTCAACCAGTTTCCTATTTTCATCTTCTAGATGGCTAAGTCTTTCAAAAAGAACTGTTTCCTTCTGTTTGAGCTCAAGTAACTCAGAACAAGCAGCACCGAGAGCTGAACCAAAATCCTCTTGGAAACGAAGATCCGACCCATCACTAGACAAACACTTCCTTAATTGATCAGCACCGTAGTAAAACTCAGTATACTTGGCACTTAAAAAGGAAACTCGGTTCTCCAGGTGAGCAAGCTTTTCGGAGACAGAAGAACCATACTGCAGCTCCTCCTCCCCAAATACAGTACTAAGAAAAAGCAGAATCCTGTCTGTTGCAGCCTCAAGTTGCTCCTCGTTCTGTGCCTGATATCCCGGATTGGGAACTGACTGTGACGAAGAAAGCTCTGAAATCTTTGAGGTGAGATCAGCAATCTCGTTGTCCTTCCCACTGATAATCCCACGAAGCTCCCTGAGTGCATCCTCATACTGAATTCGCTCTGCCTCGGCAGTTTTTAGAAACTTTGAGAACCGAGTGACATTTTCCAATGTGTTCCCATCTTCACCTTTCAAATCAGTCTCACCAGACTGATTAAACTGTTCCTGCAACCCTGCAAGTTCCTTCTCCAACTCCTCCTTCTCACTCTGTATGGTAGAAAACAAACATAAATGAACAAAACAAAGACCTTTCAATAATGATTGGGAAAATTCAAATCAACTAAAAAATCACAGACATTGAATTGATTTACAAGCTCTCCATTGTCATCGTCATCTGTTGTCAGAGCTTCCTTGCTGGGTGTATCAAAATTCAACTCTTCAGGAGCATCAACAAACATATCTTCCTTACTGTCAACGAAAGCTGTTTCCTGCAAATACTAACCCCATTTCAGCATACGAACAAACCACAAACGGCTTACATACTTATAAACGATTCGGAGAAGAAAAAACACAAAAGAACTCATTCATGGTAAATTACAAATCTCACCTGGTCAGGATAAAGCTCTTGCCCATTTGACTCGCCATCATTCTCAATTCCATCAGTTACAGAATCAACCGAATCCTGCGGAAGATTATCATTCTCGTGCATTATCTAAATACGATGCTTTTCCAAAACAGATCTAACCACGAATTCGGAAACCCGATTATAAGAGGGAGAATTAGCAATATTCGTAATCAAAACACGGGAGAGCCCTAGAAAAAAACTGCGAAGAGAGTCGAGAAATGGAGGAAGGAGCTGTGTGAAACGGCTTTGCTTAGCTTTGTTGGGTTTGAGTCGGAGATCAGCGAGAGGGAAGGAGAGGAGGAGGCTACAGGTAAGAGAAGCGTTGAAGCACGACCGAAGCGGTGCGTTTTGTTTTCGGGTGTTCGTCTCGTTTACCACTCTCAGAAAAAACAAATCACATATCTCCCTCTATTAATTTTAATTTCATTTACAATTATTTTTAATACTTAAAATTGGTAAATTACTTAAAACCCAAACGATTGAACAAAATTTACCTTTCCTACCTGGGTTTCACCCGTCCAACTAAACAATTCGGATCTAACCCGAGCCCACCCGACAAATATTACCAATTTGAAAAAAATCTATCGATCTTCCCCAAATCAAATCCCTAATTTTTTGATAACGGAACATCGATCGGATCTCTTCGTAAAACTAGGGAAAACTGTCCGTTTTCGATCGATCTCCATTCTCCGAAAAGCTCAGTCATTCTTCCGATCCGATCCTAAGATGGGTCCTAAAACAAGATGGACGAGGAAAAAGAAAAAAACTGCTCCAAAAGATACGGCGGAGAGCAGTTCTGATCCGACGATTGTTAAGGCATCACAAACGAACAATGAGGTTGAAGAAGAAGTAGAGATGGAGCGAACTCTACTTCCGACGATTGTTGAGGCATCACAAACGAACAATGAGGTTGAAGAAGAAGTAGAGATGGAAGAAGAAGAAGAAGACGCGAATGAAGAAGAAGAAGAAGAATAAGAGGACGCGAATGAAGAAGAAGAAGAAGAAGAAGAAGAAGAAGAAGACGCGAATGAAGAAGAAGAAGAAGAAGACGCGAATGAAGAAGAAGAAGAAGAAGCAGAAGAGGACGCGAATGAAGAAGAAGAAGAAGAAGAAGATGAAACGGTAAGAACTTGGATTCGATTTGCAGTTAAGTAGAACTAGGTAAAACTAAATTGTGAGTTTTAAGTAATATTGGTAGATCTATGTACAACTATGTTGGTTTTCTAAGTAATATTGGTAGAACTAGGTAGAAATAGGCGTTTTTAATATGTAATACTGGCATAACTTGGTACAAATGAATGTTTGTTGCAGGATTCCGAGGAGGAAACGACAGCAGTACAACCGCGAATGTACTTCCCGGCAACAGAATATACGAAGAAAATTAAGATATCGACGAGGTGTTATATCTACGATTTTTTGAAAACGTTAAAGGAGTTGAAGCATCCACTCAATAGTGTTGAGAAGAAATGGTTTGAGAAGCATCCGCAGTTCAAACACATTTTCCACTTGCCAGAAGACAAAAACCACAAGCTTATGGGCATGTGGATGCTCCTTCTTCGAACGGCATGCATCGAGAAGGAGAAGGAAGTTTGGTTCGTCGTAAATGGCGTCCCCATCCGCTATGGTCTAAGGGAACACGCCTTGATTTCGGGATTAGACTGCCGCAACTATCCACTGGATTATATGCAAACGGGCAGTACGAACTTCGTGACTAAGCATTTTGGGAAATCAACAATTAGACATCAAGACGTGAAAGAAAAGTTAGAGGAAATGGAACCTTCTCGAGATAGGTTAAAGATGTTGGTGCTCTACTTCTTATCCAGCATTGTTATAGGGCAGACAAAGACTGGACCAGATGCTACGCCCGTGTTGGAGTTCTTTCAAAGAGCGGTGGATGATCTTCAGTTATGTAAAAGCTTTCCTTGGGGGAGATTGTCATTTGATCACATGGTAAGGGAGATCTCTCACACTATGACGCATTTTGAAGGGGTCGTCAAAGAGGGTGTATTGTGGCCGATTCCAGGTTTCTGTATTCCTTTAGAGGTAAGTAAAATTTGTTTGAGGTATTATTCATTGTTATTACTTCTTATATTGAAGCTAACTCTAACTATATGTGTGTTGTGTAGCTTTTAGCATTTGAGGCAATTGCAGATTTGGGGATTAGATTCCGAGAAAATATTTCAGGCGCAGACATGAATTGTCCTAGGATGTGCAAGACAAAGTTTAAGAAAAGCGAATTGAAAGGGTTTCCTCTCGAGAAAATAAATGCAAAACTTGGTGAAACTACGGTTAGTTATCTTTTGCATATGTTTACATTGTTCATGTAAATGTTTATATTCATTGTTTACATTCACAGGATATTGAAAGTATCGTGGTAGCTAGAGATGAAGAATATTCTCTTCTGGCTCGAATCACAGAAAAAGATGACGACGATGATAAGCATGATATGGTTGTTAACGGTTGGATGCAGCGTCTTCGCCAAGGATATACCGTACTGTTTGAAGAGTTACGCAACCAAGACGTGGCTTCCCGATTAGCACCACCAAACCTGCTTTTAAATGAGAATACCGCCAATGAAATCCCGGTAAACACGCCTTTAACTGAATTGGTGGAGCTGTTAAACACCATGAAAGCAAATATGGGAGAACGGTTGAATGTAATCGAGGGCAAGGTTGGTGGATTGGCCGAAAGAGTTCAACTGTTGGAATCTTTTGTGAATGAGCAAGTAGAAGAAGGGGAGACATCAAAGGTAACCATCTTGTATTATTAAACTATAGGTTTAGTTGGTAATACTAAAGTAAAACTGTATTTGATTGCAGGCTGCTGGAAAGAGGAAGCGGACAAGGTCCAAGAAGATAATATGAAGAGTATAAGACTAAATCTTTGTTTGTTTTTGTAATTTATTTCGTACAACTGGTAATACTGCGTAAAACTATGTTGTTGATTTCGTGCAACTGGTAATACTGCGTAAAACTATGTTTGTGTTGGGTATTCGATTTCGTGCAACTGGTAATACTAATTATAACTATGTTGTATTCGATTTCGTGCAACTGGTAATACTAATTATAACTATTTGAAAACATTAGTGGTAATACTAGGTATAACTATTTGAAACAAAGACAGAACATTGATTGAAACAAAGACATATAAATTGTCTTGGAAAACAATGATAAACATTACAAAACATTAGGAGAACACATAGAAATTGTCTTGGAAAACAAAGATAAACATTTCGACCCACAACATCCGCTAAACATTTCGACCCACAACATCCGCCAATAATTCCTTCAGCATTGCAATCTCTTCAGTATTGTTGTTCAGCTCCATACGCATTTGCTTGATCTGGAATTCATGATACGCATTTGCTTTTTGTTGAACCTCATTCTTGAACTTATCCATCTCTTCTTCGAAAGCCTCAACCCATTTTTTCCGAATGTGGTAGCCATCATTCTACACATAAAGACAGAAATCCTACTGGTTTTATCTATCCTAAACCCAGAAATTAAAAATAGTAAACCCTAAAACGAAATTTAGAAACTATACCTCATACAAATTGCAAGTGAGGTATATCATTCCTGGTAAAGTGTCCTCACTGGCTTGAGAGATCTCATGGATGATTCGTCCACCACATGGACAACTCTTCGGAATGCCATAGTCACCGTCGGCTATGAAATAAAGCCTGTCGATTTGCCTCTTGGTTCTCTTGTCGTCGCTATAACTCGGATCCATAAGCAAGAGTTTTAATCGGGAATGAGTCTCGATTCCAAAATCGTGGATGAGAGAGAGAAGTGAAATGAGAGAGAGTGGAGAAAGAAAAGAAATAAAAGTAGATAATTCCAAAAATCAAAAATTTGGGGTATTTTGAGTATTGGGCGCCAAAAGTTTGGGGAATTTTTGGGTTTGGCGCCAAAACATTTAGACAGAGTTTTACAGAATATAGTAGTTGTACGAAAGTTACAAATAGTTTTACTTTGGGTGTTTTCCACTTAAATTAGTATTACTTACCCTAATTTTTTTTTTTTTTAGTTTTACAGATGATTTTAGCCGACTAGAATCTATTTCTAATTGAACTATGCATGAGTATGTTTAAAATCAAGTTTGGTGTAACTTTTGCATCCTATGTTGATTCTTATTTACAAAATGATCTTAAAAGTATAAGGAGATATAGGGAGAGATTATACAATTAACATTCTAATATGATATTATTTTGTAATTTCCTACTTAATACATTTGATAACATTTTTGGTTTGTACATTAACATTTTTGGTTTGTACATTAACATTTTTGGTTACATAAGGAAAACTAGTTTTACAGAACCAATACTACAAGTTTTACAGAACTAATACATAGTATTACATAAGGAAAACTAGTTTTACAGAACCAATACTACCAGTTTTACAGAACCAATACATAGTATTACATAAGGAAAACTAGTTTTACAGAACCAATACATAGTATTGCAAAAAGCTAACAAAGATCACAAGTTCTTATCTCCAATTAACATCCAGGGTAGTGTTCTTCGACGCCTTTTATTCGGGGTCCTTCGATGACGCCTTTCTCCTGCTGATGGAAACCTTGTCACTCTCCTCCTACCCTTTTTTATCTTGCTATCCGGAGGTAGAATTTGCTTCTCTTTGATGTAATCGGGGACAATCCATGCAGACATATCCGGGACAACATAAATGGACCTGTGATAAGCCAATGCCCACAACTCCGTCCAATAATATTTCGAACACAACTCATGGACTTCTATTTGGGTATCACGGCAACTAACTCCACCACCATTTTTCCTGAATGAGATGTATGCTGCTAGTGCGTGGAGACAAGTATACTTCTGAATATCGAAGAACCTACAAGAGCAACTCTTCCTTTCCAAGTTCACCAAATAAACCTTAGTATCAATATCAACGACTTTGTATTCGAGCTCGTAACTGTTTACCTCCCTCACGGTTAATTTCTTAGCAGTAGCCCAGTTATCATGCAAGAAGTTCTCAACCAAAGGCACCAGTTTGTTATCAACATGTCCTGACACGGCCTCTTTCCTATGCTCGTTAAACCAATCAGAAAACTTTGCAATGATAGTATCCAGCATGGGTATTAAGGAGTACTTCCTCGCGTTGTTAAAAGTGTTGTTCAGAGATTCCGCAGAATTGCTCGTGTCTAGGTTGTATCGGGCATCGGGAAAAAAACATCTTGACCATTTTTCCTTCACGGTGCTTTCCTCCACATACTTCGCCGCAGAAGGAAATCTCCTCTTAAACATGTTATAACGACTGTAGAACTCAGCCTCTGTGTGAGCCCAACCGCACTCCTGGAATCTGAAAGCCACTACGGATTTGTTTGCATTAGAAGCATTACCTTTCACGTTTTGGGCCAAATGCCATAAACAATACCCATGCCGAGCTTGTGGGAACACGTTTGCTATTGCATTGATGAGGCTTGGATTTCTATCACTCACAAATACCAATTCAGAGGAGTCCCCTAGGTTGCCTAAAACGTTTTTCAACATCTCGAAAAACCATGTCCAACTCGCATTGTTCTCACCGTCGAGTACACCGAACGCTATGGGATAAATGTGACGATTTGGATCTTGAGCAACGGCGAAAACTAGTACTCCACCATATCCGTTCTTCAAGAAAGTTGCATCCACAATTACCACTTTCCTCATGCATGCAAACCCTTCAATGCTAGCTCCCAAAGCTACGAATAGATACTTAAATTTTCCCGCCTCATCCAGTTCCACACTAGTTATCGTTCCAGGATTGACCTCCTCTAAGACATACAAATAACTATACAACATCTTATACCCATCTTCTGGACTACCACGCATATCACAAACCGCTTGATTTTTCCCTCTCAACGCCGTCGAGTATGATATTTCTACACCATATTCTTGCCTAACTAGTTCTCTGATGACATTAGGCCTTGGAGTTTCGAGTTTCCCGGGATATTTCTCACTCAAATAAGATGAAACTAGCTGTGATGAGCCTCTCCTCTTATCAACGCTTGCACTCTGATCAGCCCGGTTGCATGTGTGCATCTTCGTATACGTTCTAATAGAGAACATATCCGTGTTATCGATCCTTGCTGCTCGTAGACCCCAACTACATCTTTGTATAGAACATTTAACCACCCACCGCGTTCTATCAGAATGTTTTATAATATAATCAAAAGAGTTAAGAAATGACAATTTCTGGACCAACTCTATAACCGCCTTCTTATCTCGGAATTCTTGACGCACACTCACACCAAAACCGTCTTCCCATGGAGCTACAAACTGGATACCTTCAACAACGGGTGCTTCCTCATAATATTCATCACGCATACCCGATGTATCCATACTGTTATCCTCTAGTACATCATCATCATCCTCTATCACCTCCTCTTCTTCATTTGCTTGTCTGTTGTCTACGTACAACGTCAAGGCATTAGGTCCTATTTCATCATCGTCATAGTTCATACCATACGAGCTTTTCCCCGCTATCGACTGTTGCGAGGGCAACTTCGGTCTAGTCATGACCTCCACATTCAAAACAGGTCTACGGTTCTCTTTATCAACGGTCATTACATAACCAGCAAGATCTTCATCATCATCAATACTCAAATGTTCTTCACATCCAACCACCATAGGAACGTGATATGCTCAATTTAATACCCTAAAGTACTAAAGCAGTTGTAATAGTATAGCTAGGGGTCGAACCACAGAAGACTCACAGAAACGCACAATAGATTCTATAGTGTCGAATTACGCTAAGCCAGATAGATGTAATTAAAAACAGTGCAGAAATTAAACGAGATGTAAATCAATTGGGAAATATAGGCTCAGGGTTTTTCTCAGGAAATCAGTGAATGCAGACTAACTAACTAACAGGATTCAGATTTAGTGCAGTTCTTGAACTCAAATCACTAAAATATAGCTAACCAACTCTCGTTGCGAAAACTATCTAAATCTAAATCCTAGGAATTCCAAATCTCTTTGCGAATCCTAAATTCTAAATCAGCTTTAATATCAGGTTTGATATGTTCACAAATCAATTAAACCAAATCTCTTTGCGAATAATCAATTTGCTCACCTAGGTTCTATCAGGTAATTAATCGCACTCTCGTGCCTAATCAATTATCCTAAGATCTAAGTTCCAGATTCGTCAACCTAGAATTAGCTATGAACACAACCTAAGGTGAAGAACTAATTCAGATGGTGAATCCTAAACAGATAATTAACCTAGCATTCAAAGAAATCCTTTATGAGAAAACCCTAAACCTAAAGTGGATCTACTCAGACATGGCAATTGAATCAAAAGACATGTTTGAATAAATCATCAATAGAATAGAAAGAAGGGTTTAGAGATCTGATCTCGGACGAAGGGAGATTCAGACTTGTCTCTCTAAAACCAAAGTAAAAATCAAACACAGAAAATAAAAGCATAAAAAGGCATTGCCTAAACAGGTGGCTGAAAACTCCTATTTATAACCTAAAACACGATCTAGGGTCTTCTTGTAATTATTAAAGACTTCTGGGCACTTTTGCAATTCCTCAAGTCTTGGAAAACTCGCGGGTTGTGTCTTGCTGCGCTGAGTGTCGATCGATACCAAGGGGTATCGATCGATACTCGACGTGAATTCAGGTTCTCAGCGACACGATCTTTAGCTCTGCTACAAACTGCTCCAGAAAGCTCCAATACTTCCAATAATCCTCCAAACGTGCTATGACCTGTAAAAGACTCTAAAAAGACTCCAAAATACTATAAAGACTCTATAAAAAGGACTTATATCATGGCTTAAATAGGGTAAAAACCATGATATATCAACTCCCCCAGACTTAGCCTTTTGCTTGCCCTCAAGCAAATAGAAGACTAAACCAGAAAAAGAGGTTTGAAAACGTAGAGACTCACATGTTCCTGAACCATCGAAAAGACCCTTTTCCCAAGTACCCAAATGTCACCTGATCAGCTTTCGATCTAACCACCATGTACTTCTCCGTAGACATTTGCAGTTTTTCCAGACTCCACACAAAATCCCACAGCATTGTTCAAGTAAAGCCCTCATCGCCAGTTTCATCTCTGCAGCTAATATTTAAGAACCTTCTAGACTCTTTACCAGACAATATCTTGACAAAGGAACCACCCTTTTTCACACTTTTTTGTATCAATTTCTCTCCTCCAGACTTATTTCTTATTATATCCTTATTATTTTTTATTTTCAGCTTAGCATATACATATCAAGGTAGGAGACGCGAGTATTGATGGTGTTTGCCACCAAATCCCCGGTTCTTCCCTCTCTATGTATCAAAGGATGTAGGCGAATAATGGCATCATAGGAAAATCCTAGCCTCGCTTCCAATCCTTTGTGTGATCATCCCCTCTTAAGTAGAATAATGGGATCGCTGGAAATTTTCCTAACCCTCTACTCAGAAGAAAATCATTTCAATCTTTTATGCTCTTAATCTATCAACTTATTTCAGGGGAGAGAGATACCATAATCCTAAACACACGGGTTCCTTTATCAGATATGAATGATGAATCAAGCTCTATGAACATTAACCACATTGATGAAGTGCAAAAATTTGGCTCAGGCTTCAGAAAAACTCTGCTGGAGACATGGATGTTTTCTAGTCAACTGGTCAGCCTTTGGATTTTTCATTAGTCGATCTAGAACTGATCCTGTAACACTGTGCACTCAAAAACAAAATCAAATCAATAGGTTCAAGCACAGGATCATCATCTCCAACAAATTTTGACTCAAT
Source organism: Eutrema japonicum (assembly GCA_030161315.1). Classification (NCBI taxonomy): domain Eukaryota; kingdom Viridiplantae; phylum Streptophyta; class Magnoliopsida; order Brassicales; family Brassicaceae; genus Eutrema; species Eutrema japonicum. Next base: position 14,832,404 of record BSQW01000001.1, read on the forward strand.
AAAACAGTTTTGACTCTATAAAACGACTGACTCTAAGAAAAACGAAAACAATGTCAGCAGACACCTCCCCCAGACTTGAACAACACTGTCCTCAGTGTTATCTAGCCTAGAGTCAGTGAAAGAAACAAAGAAAAAGGATAGAACGAAGAGAAACAAGAAATTACCGTTCTGGAACAGTCGGTGTCGATCGACACACGGCATGGTATCGATCGATACCATGCTTAGATCGACTTTGTGAATTTTCATCCGCGATTGGTGTCGATCGATACCATAGGGATATCGATCGATGCTTAGGCGATTTCGAGTTGCTCCTTGTTCATCCTGACACAGACTCAAAACAAACGAAAATAAAAATAAAAACGAATCAAAAACAGACTCACCAGTGGGTTGCCTCCCACCAAGCGCTCGTTTAACGTCAATAGCTTGACTGTAACGCCCTTCAGGCTGGATAAGAGTGAGAGCTTGCACCAAAACAGGCTCCATCACTTGACATTACTAGCTTCAGAGTTCTGCTTAGCATGCTGTCCACAAATTCCTGCCCTTTCTCTTTCAGCTCAGAAGTAAGAAGGACTCTGGCCTTGGAGAATGGCTTCAAGGCTCCCTTGCATTTGACCTTGTAATCAATCGAATTCCCATCACACTTCTGAGGAATCAGAGTGACATGGGGATTCTCGACCTTTTTGTTCTTGGCCTTCTTCTTCTTTGTTGCCTTAGTCTTCTTCTTGGGGATGTTGGGCGGTTCAGCTGGAACGTCTGTGACAGTAGGCTCATCAGGAGGCTCTTCCAGAAGATCAATTGCTAGCGACTCTCCTGTGATAACCTTGATGCTAGAGGCACGTGTGGGAATACTCCTAGGTGGAATGACATCATAGTAGACATCACCGTCAATGTAAGAGAAAGATAGTCTCTTATTAGGTGTGTCTATGATCGCGCCTGCAGTAGCCATGAACGGTCGTCCCAGGAGTATAGGCATACGAGATATCGCACCCATCTCCACAACCTGAAAATCAGTAGGCACCAGACAGTCTCCTACTTGGACTAGCAAACCAGCGATTTCACCATATGGAAGTGAGGTGGAATCGTTTGCAAACGTGATAGATGTCTTAGGAGATAGAATAGTAGCCCCCAACTGCTCTGCAATTGCCTTTGAGATGACATTGACACTAGCCCCTGAGTCGACAAGAGACTCTTTGAAATTAACTCCTGAGATGGAGCATGGAACAGCGAATTTCCCTGGGTCTTCCCTCTGTGTCAATTTCCGCGGTTGTAGTGAATTGCGAACTCTTTCTCCGATCACCTCAGGTGTTTTCATAACTTCTGGTCCGTTCTGAGAGGGGTATCGATCGACACCAGGTAGGGTATCGATCGACGCCATGCGATTTGAATCGTTTCTGACAGGTACATCTTCATCAGAAAGAAGCTCCACGTTCGGGTTATCCAGCATATACTGTAGTCTAGCAATCTCCCATTCCTCCCTTGTCAGCTTAGGAACCATAGGATAAGGCATCCTGGTTACATACACTCGTTCTGCAACGACCTTAGGCACCACAGTCGAAGTTTCAACTGTTTCCTCAGAAATCGCCCCGGTATCGACCGATACCAATGGGGTATCGATCGATACACGGGTTTTCGAATCCATTCGAGCAGATGTCTGGGCTGGTATCGATCGATACTGGGGAGTATCGATCGATGCTTGTGCGATTTCAGGAATGGCTTCGAGATTTTCTGCACGTAAGCTGATGGCATTGACGTGTGCATTGTGTGATTGAACCGCCTTTCCCTTGGAATTTGCTGCAGTCTGAGCTACTTGCGTCTCCAGCATCCTGTGGCTCGTATTTAGTGCCTCGATCCTTCCACTCAAATCGGTGTACATGGTGTCCATCTTACCATTGAAGGTGGCTGTCATCTTCTCCTGCCCTTGAACCAGGTGTTCAAGCATAGCCTCGATCTTACTCTCAGGAGCTTTGGGTGGTGGGGATTGGTACCCTCCTTGCTGAGCATTGTTGGTGAAGTTTCGATTGGAGTTGTATCCGAATCGCTGACCCTGAAAACCAGAACCACCTATGTAGTTAACATCTTCCACCTCATTCTCAGTAGCAAAGTGGACGGCCTTTGTTGTCCTTCCCAGCAGAAGACTGTGCATAGAATCCAGCTGAGCTTTCACTTCAGCGATCTGCGACCCATCCTGATTACCAGCCAGCCTCTTGCGCTCGAAATCTGCGCTCTTGGTGCTACTACTAGAGGCAAAGTTCTCGATCAACACAATAGCATCCTCAGGATATCTGGTGTTGAAATTACCATTGCTGGAAGAGTCCAGACCCATCTGATATCTCCAATCTACTCCTCTGAAGAAGATACCTAGCAGTTGCACATCAGAGTATCCATGATGTGGACAATCTCTCTGATACGATCTGAATCTTGTCCAAGCAGCCTTGAACGCCTCAGTAGGTCCTTGAGAAAATTGGGAGATTTTATTTCTCAGATCTTCAGATCTTCCGTCATCGTAGAAGTTAATCAGGAAGGCTCTCTTGGTGTCCTCCCAATTAGTTAGCGATCCAGGAGATAGCTGCCTCAGCCAGTAAGTAGCTTCTCCACCTAGAGAGTAGGGGAAGAGCTTGCAGAAGAGATAGTCGTAGGACACTCCATTGCTCTTGATGCTAGTGACCAAGTCCTCGAATTTCTCTACATGGTCCATTGGATGTTCATGAGGAAGACCATGAAAGAGATGCTGTCCCACTAGAGTGAAGTAAGCAGGCTTCAGCTCAAAGTCATTCCTCTCAAACGCAGGAGGACGAATTGCTGAACGATTGGCGAAAAACTGGTCAGGCCTGTTGCATTCACCAATCGTCCTTCCACGATTAACCACAGCATTCCCTGCGTTGGCGCGCCCAGCTGGCGCGACAATCTCAACAACCGCAGCAGGGACAACGATGTTACCAGCTTCATCAAGTCGCTGCCCTCTCTCATTACACACGTGACCCTCTTGGTCTCTCAGAATTCCAGCTTCATCAGCTCTTAAAACCACTGGGTTGTTCATCCCTGATGTTTGCTTGGTCTTTCTGTTTGTGCGTTCCACAAGCGCTAGCTGTTCCAGTGATAGTCCAACTAGCTGAGTGCTCTTGTTGCTCCTGGTTTCACGAACAGGCATACACCTGCAAGGAAAACACTAGGCAAAGCACGTAAGTAACCAGAAAAATACGTTGAGTATCGATCGATACCAAGTGGTGTCGACCGATACCAACAAAAGAAGACGACGGGTATCGACCGATACTACAGAGTATCGATCGATACCGACGAACTTAGTCGAAATTCTAAACTAAAATCTAATGGCGAAATTGAGTCCCCGGCAACGGCGCCAAAATTGATATGCTCAATTTAATACCCTAAAGTACTAAAGCAGTTGTAATAGTATAGCTAGGGGTCGAACCACAGAAGACTCACAGAAACGCACAATAGATTCTATAGTGTCGAATTACGCTAAGCCAGATAGATGTAATTAAAAACAGTGCAGAAATTAAACGAGATGTAAATCAATTGGGAAATATAGGCTCAGGGTTTTTCTCAGGAAATCAGTGAATGCAGACTAACTAACTAACAGGATTCAGATTTAGTGCAGTTCTTGAACTCAAATCACTAAAATATAGCTAACCAACTCTCGTTGCGAAAACTATCTAAATCTAAATCCTAGGAATTCCAAATCTCTTTGCGAATCCTAAATTCTAAATCAGCTTTAATATCAGGTTTGATATGTTCACAAATCAATTAAACCAAATCTCTTTGCGAATAATCAATTTGCTCACCTAGGTTCTATCAGGTAATTAATCGCACTCTCGTGCCTAATCAATTATCCTAAGATCTAAGTTCCAGATTCGTCAACCTAGAATTAGCTATGAACACAACCTAAGGTGAAGAACTAATTCAGATGGTGAATCCTAAACAGATAATTAACCTAGCATTCAAAGAAATCCTTTATGAGAAAACCCTAAACCTAAAGTGGATCTACTCAGACATGGCAATTGAATCAAAAGACATGTTTGAATAAATCATCAATAGAATAGAAAGAAGGGTTTAGAGATCTGATCTCGGACGAAGGGAGATTCAGACTTGTCTCTCTAAAACCAAAGTAAAAATCAAACACAGAAAATAAAAGCATAAAAAGGCATTGCCTAAACAGGTGGCTGAAAACTCCTATTTATAACCTAAAACACGATCTAGGGTCTTCTTGTAATTATTAAAGACTTCTGGGCACTTTTGCAATTCCTCAAGTCTTGGAAAACTCGCGGGTTGTGTCTTGCTGCGCTGAGTGTCGATCGATACCAAGGGGTATCGATCGATACTCGACGTGAATTCAGGTTCTCAGCGACACGATCTTTAGCTCTGCTACAAACTGCTCCAGAAAGCTCCAATACTTCCAATAATCCTCCAAACGTGCTATGACCTGTAAAAGACTCTAAAAAGACTCCAAAATACTATAAAGACTCTATAAAAAGGACTTATATCATGGCTTAAATAGGGTAAAAACCATGATATATCAGAACGTAACTCAATTCCAATCTAACATTACTTTCATCTAACGCATGCTTCTTGTATAGCCTACCTTCTACCTTCTCCAAAGTTATCTCCTCTTTCAACACTACACTATAAATGCGCCCCTGACATTTATAATAGATGCAGACGCTGTTGCTCATTCTATCCTGCGAAAACAACACCAAACAACTCAATATATACTTATAGTTTTACCCAGTTTTACACTAGTTGTCCACAGTATTACGAAGTTGTCCACAGTGTTACGCAGTTGTCCACAGTTATACCACCATTTTTAATTAATATATGATTATTCACAGTGATACCTAGTTGTCCTTAGTTCTCCTCGCGCAGGAACACAAATTTATTCGATTTAGGGTTCCAATATGCATACAATCCACAACGACTCTACCTCTAAAATGCATTTCTACTCAACTTAAAGTCCCAATCGACCCAGAATCATTGCTAAACAACAATGTGCAAACTCATCAATTGAATCTCAAATCTCCAATGCAATGGAGATCAATGGGAGCTCAATGGAGATCGAGAGAGAAGCACAAACCTCGTTGGAGATCGACGGACTCGCGACGGAGGCAATGACTGCTGGCCGGAGATGCGAAGGCGCCGACGTCGGAGCTGGATTCCTCCCACGTCGAGTTTTCTGTTTATATTTTTTTTTTTTTTTTTTTTTTTTTTTTTTTTTGATCTAACCAATTTAGCTGGTTTCTTTGGGTTTGGATCATACTGCTGGGTAGGGTATTTGGTTGGGTTTGGATATGGCAAATTTGTAATTTTAGTTACACATTAAAAATGAGAGTGGTATGGAGATTAAGTTAGGGTAGTGTTGGTTTTTTTTCATCTCATAATGGTATATGAGGTGATGATCCTTTGTTTTCTCCCTATCGTGTTTTCTTCTTCTTTTTAATTGTTTCGTTTGATTGAAGTGGGTGATGTGTTTCATCCAATAAGAAACGTTCGCTTCCGTTTAACAAATCCATTCACGTGACTTTGTTAGAGATCACACACACAAAATTAGTCAAAGTAACAAAATTAGAATATGATCACTAGTTCTGATTAATTTTTCTAAACTATAATAAATACGTATATTTTATCAGGTTTTAAATTTATAAAATTATATTTATTTACTTAATTGACTTATGTTATATCATTTTTTTAGCAATTAAATTTAACATTTTATTAACATACAAATGAAAATGATGATGGGATTCCCAATTTCATATGACTTGCACATGTAATAACACTTTCAATACAATGTGTCGCTATTGTTCATAAGATCTTTCACAACTGTTGATCCACAAGTCCGCACATCTATCAAATTCTTGCAACACTTAACCTAGATTTGTTTTGTTTAATCTGAGCCTTTTTAGTTGAAAGTTGAAACATTTCATTGCAGTGGGGGGCCTATTCAATTACATCCTCATAACATCAACCAATATTTTGTTTTGGTCTCATTGTTGGGCTTTGGTGATGGAAAATCATGAGTATTAACTAGATCCGTGATTTGGGTTAGTCAATTAGGAATGTGTTTTTTCTATTGGGCTTTGGTTTAGGTTTAGACCGTCTTAATTTTGTAATTGTCCTAGTCTATATAAAGACAGACATGTATGAGGGTTTCCTGCATCCTGGAAATTGTAGAGAAAAACTAGAGAGATCTTTCTTGTTCTTAGAGAGATTGTGATGAATCCTATTTGCTTTGTAATCTGTGGTGATAGTGGATTACTGGAAAGCTCCAGGCCGAGATGTAGGATCACACACCGTGATCTGAACTCGTTAATTCTCTGTGTCTTTTACTTATTGTTCAATTCCGTGATTATCAAAGATAAGGATCTAATCTCAACAAAGTGGTATCAGAGCCTTGGTTTTAGGTTTGGGAGCAATTGGACAGAGAAGTTCTGCAAGGATCTAGGTTTTAGATCTGGATTGATAGCTGGAATCAAAGCATCAATCGGTTTAGGGTTTTTTATCTGACAGCCTGGGAGAAAAAGCTGTCTGTGGGGCGAAGAAGAAGATCGCCCAGATCGCTTGGTATCGATCGACACCCTTCTTGGTATCGATCGATACGCCTGTTACAGGTTCGCAGAAAGTCAAAGGAAAGTTTGGTATCGATCGACACTCCATCTAGTATCGATCGATACGGTAGCAGAAGCGTGTTAAGAAGTTCGTTTGATCGAAGATGTCTTCAGAGAAGAAGCCGAAGGTGAAGATAGCCATCTTCGACGGACAAGGTGATTTCTTTATGTGGAAGAGAAGGATGTTAGCTCACATGAATCTTCAGGGTTTGAAGGGTGAGCTAATAGCACTAACCATTGAGCCGGATAAGCTGGTTATCAAGAAGGATGAATCAGCGGAGGATTTCGAGCAGAGACTTAAAGCAGAACAAGTCAAGAAGGGGGAGCGATCAGAGAATGCCATGGATATTTTGACACTCCATCTAGGAGATCATGTCCTCAGGAAAACAGAGGAGTGCACGACAGCACGTGATCTTTGGGCAGCACTAGAGAGGTTATACAACACGAAGACTCTACCGAGTCGGATTCATCTTTTGTATAAATTCTATACATTTAAGATGGATGGGTCTAAGTCAATCGATCAGAACGTCGATGACTACTTGAAGACTGTTTCGGAGTTGGCTAGTGTGAAGGTTACAGTTGCGGATGAAATGCAGGCAATTCTACTACTCAGTTCCTTGCCACCACAATATAACTCCATGAAGGAGACATTGAAGTATGGTAGAGAGTCCATCTCTATTGAAGACGTGGTGAATGCGGCGAAATCGAAGGAAACTGAGCTTAAAGCTAAGGGTGTATCGACTTCACATAGCACTGGTGAAGCGTACGTGGCTCGTGGGAGACAGCAAAATAGGGATCAACGAAATTCTGGAAATCGAGGCAGAAGCAGGTCGAAATCGGGAACAAAAGTCACTTGCTGGTTCTGCAAGAAGGAAGGACATGTGAAGGCTGATTGCTATGCTTGGAAGAAGCGGAGAGGCGGTGATGATGAAGATGCCACGGCAGCGGTTGTCATCGAAAAATCAGCAGGAATTGATGCGTTATCAGTCTCGGAAAATTGGCATCTAGAGAGGTGGGTGATTGATTCGGGTTGTTCATATCACATGACCTCAAGGAGAGATTGGTTTGATACGTTTGAGGAGCTCAACTCTGGACAAGTGCTACTAGGGGATGACTATTCTGTGGAGGTTAAAGAAATAGGTTCCATCAATATAAAAGCATGTGGTGGCACAGTGAAGACTTTGACGAATGTCAGGTATATTCCTAAGCTGAAGAGAAATTTTATTTCTACAAGTACATTGGATAAGCTTGGGTTTGATCATGCTGGAGGCAAAGGAAAAACAAGGTTCTGTAAGAACAGGAAGATGGGTCTTCAGGGCACTCTATGTGGTTCTTTGTATTTGCTTGATGGAGAGACTGTGGTAGGACAGTCAAACATATGTGTTACCAGGAAACCAGCCAAAGACGAGACGGCTTTATGGCATAGAAGGTTGGGACACATGAGCATGAAGAATCTGATGATCTTGGTAAAAAGGGGCATCATTGACAAGAGAATGATTGAGGAAATGGATTTCTGTGAAAGTTGTGTAATGGGGAAGACCAAGAGACTGAGCTTCAACATTGGGAAACACAATTCAGGAGAAACACTGAGATATGTTCACTCATATCTTTGGGGATCTCCATCGGTCACTCCAAGTATCTCTGGTAAGCAGTATTTCCTGTCTATCATTGATGATTACGCTAGAAAGGTGTGGGTGTTCTTCTTTTCTGCTAAGAGTGAAGCTTTCACAAAGTTCTGTGAATGGAAGAAGCTGGTTGAGAATCAGGTAAACAAGAAGGTGAAATGTCTGAGAACAAATAATGGGTTGGAGTTTGTGAACAAATACTTCGACGGGTTTTGCAAGCAGCATGGGATTGAGAGGCACATGACTTGTGCATATACTCCACAGCAAAATGGAGTTGCAGAACGCATGAACCGAACAATAATGGAGAAGGTGCGTTGTATACTGGATGAAAGTGGCTTAGGTGAAGAATTCTGGGCTGAGGTGGTTAGCACAGCTGTGTACCAAATTAATAGAAGCCCATCATCGGCCTTAGATGGCAGTATTCCTGAGGAACTTTGGCTGAGAAGAAAGCCAGGTTATGGACACATGAGAAGATTTTGGTCATTGGTCTATGTTCATGTAGATCAAGGGAAGTTAAGACCAAGAGCTATGAAGGGAGTTTTCATAAGCTATCCGGAGGGAGTCAAAAGGTACAAGGTATGGCTTCTGGATGAATCAAAATGTGTGATTAGCAGGAATGTGATCTTTGTGGAAGAAACAGTATTCAAAGATCTGAAGGATAAAGTTTCGGTGGAAGAAACTGCGCAGAGGAGCCTGACCTCTGAGAGAGTATCGATCGATACCATCCCAAGTATCGATCGGCACAAGCGAGTATCGATCGATACCATCCCAAGTATCGATCGACACGAGGCGGTATCGATCGATGCCATCCCAAGTATCGATCGACACCAAGAAGGATCAGATACGACAGTTCCTGTTACTGAAGATGACGGTCAAGTTGGATCTTCAGGTGGAGTTGTTGGAAATCAGGAAACAGATAATGTACCTTTAGAAGATTGGGAGTTAGCTCGAAACAGATCTAAACGAGCAACAAGACGACCTGAACATCTTGGTGATTATGATTTAGCGAGTTTCGCCTTAATCGCTGCTGTCGAGATGAGTTCTGAAGAACCTAGGGACTATCAGGAAGCTGTTAAAAGCAAGGATAAAGTTTTCTGGAATGGAGGTATGGTTGAAGAGAAGAGTTCTCTAGATAAGAACAAGACTTGGAGGTTGGTTAAAAGACCAAAAGGTAGAAAAGTGATTGGTTGCAAATGGGTTTACAGGTTGAAGCCGGGTATCCCAGGGGTAGAAGAACCGAGATATAAAGCTAGATTGGTAGCCAAGGGTTATTCTCAGAAAGAAGGTATTGATTATCAAGAAGTGTTTGCTCCGGTTGTGAAGCATGTTTATATCAGATTTCTTCTATCGGTTACAGCAAATATGGATCTGGAATTAGAGCAGCTTGATGTCAAGACTGCGTTTCTTCATGGTTTACTTGAAGAGGAGATCTATATGGAGCAGCCTGAAGGTTTTGTGGTTAAAGGAAAAGAGGACCACGTCTGCTTGTTGGAAAAAGCATTGTATGGACTTAAGCAAGCTCCAAGGCAATGAAACAAGTGCTTTGATCAATTTGTGGTAAGTCATGGATTCAAGAAGAGTGAGTTCGACTACTGTGTTTACATAAAGGAGGGCAAAGGTAATTGTTTCATCTACCTACTCCTATATGTTGATGACATGCTAATTGCTTCAAAGGATATGAAGGCGATACAGATTGTGAAAGATTTGTTGAGCAGTAGATTTGAGATGAAAGATCTAGGAGCTGCAAGAAGAATTCTTAGGATGGATATTGAGAGGGATCGTGAAGGTGGAGTTCTCACCTTGTCTCAATCTGGTTACATCAAGAAGATTCTGCAGGTATTCAATATGGATGAAGCTAGATCAGTTTCTACACCTATCAGCTCGCACTTCAAGCTGTCTGCTATGAAAGATGATGAAGCAGAGACAATCTTGGATGATATTCCATACTCTAATGCTATTGGGAGTATCATGTACGCGATGTTAGGAACTAGGTGTGATCTCGCGTATGCGGTTGGCTTGGTTAGTAGGTTCATGAGTAAGCCAATCATGATACATTGGACTGCTGTGAAGTGGGTGCTAAGGTATTTGAAAGGTGCCCAGGATCGAAAGATTGTGTTCTGGAAGACAAAAGATTTTAAGGTTGAAGGTTTCTGTGATTCTGACTTTGCATCGGATCTGGACAGAAGTAGATCGATTTCAGGTTATGTTTTCACTGCTGGTGGGACTGCTATAAGCTGGAAATCAAGTATTCAACATGTCGTCGCGATGTCTACAACTGAGGCAGAGTATATGGCGTTGGTGGAAGCTGTGAAAGAAGCTATCTGGCTAAGGGGTTTGACTGAGAAATTCGGATTCAAACAAAACACGGTAGAGATCTGGTGTGATTCTCAAAGTGCTTTGAGTTTAGCCAAGAACAACGCTCATCATGAGAGGACAAAGCATATTAACAGGAGGATGCATTTCATCAGGGATATTGTTGCTTCTGGTGAAGTGAAACTGTCAAAGATCCCGACTGAGAGGAATCCGGCTGATATGTTGACAAAGGTACTTCCTGTGGATAAGTTTGAGAAGGCTTTGAGTTTTCTCAGCATATAAGAGCACTAAGGTTCCAGACTGTATGGAGCTGCACATGAATGCAAAGATGAAGAAGTTATACACGGAAATGATTGTCATCAAGGTGGAGTTTGTTGGGCTTTGGTGATGAAAAATCATGAGTATTAACTGGGCCCGCGACTTGGGTTAGTCAATTAGGAATGTGTTTTTCCTATTGGGCTTTGGTTTAGGTTTAAACCGTCTTAACTTTGTAATTGTCCTAGTCTATATAAAGACATGCATGTGTGAGGGTTTCCTGTGTCCTGGAAATTCTAGAGAAAAACTAGAGAAATCTTTCTTGTTCTTAGAGAGATTGTGAAAAACCCTATTTGCTTTGTAATCTGTGGTGATAGTGGATTACTAGAAAGCTTCAGACCGAGACGTATGATCACACACCGTGATCTGAACTCGTTAATTCTCTGTGTCTTTTACTTATTGCTCAATTCCGTGATTATCAGAGATAGGGATCTAATCTCAACACTCATCACACAGAAAAGGAGAAAGCAAGCGATTGCCATTATAAGCAAGCCTTAAAGAAGAGTCTCATACAACATGGAACCCGAAAGAAAAAACCAGACTGTAAAGCTCTAATTTACAACATAGACACTAGTTCTCCTCCAGCTCGATCTCCATGTACTTTCCAGAAAGCCTTGATGGCCTTATCAACCATTCCGGAATCAGTAGCAATAGCTCCAAAGATTGCCCTAAAGCCAGCACAAACGATGCCCGGGTTTGATGCATCTGTCTTGGGAGAAACCTTTATTATCCTCTCCAAACCCAACCGGTTTCCGTCAACAGCACATGAGGAATTCACATTTGAGACATCTGCTATCAAATGAGTCAAAACTTTGGAGGAGATATCGATATCTTTAGCGAGAACCTGAAGAGAGACCGAGGTTTCAATGATATGGGTTCCAAAGATACTCAGGGCTTTGTTGTTCTCTTGAGAGAAGGAAGCATGAGTCATAGCACGACGAAGAAGGTTGATGTTGGTAAACGTGTAGCTACACCCAAACAAACAAGAAAGGAGACAACTTTAAGAGAATATATAGATTTAGCACTTCATGCAGAGATCTCTGTCTATGAGCCAAATCATCTTAAATCTCAACTTAATCATTACATAGATGATTTATAACAAAATCATCTGAAAGCTAAGTGATTCCATCATAGAGATACATCACGAGAGTATATGAATCTAATCTAATACAGATTGTCAAATTCTGGAAACCTTTAATTTCCCTAATTTTATCAGCAGAAAAAACAATCCTCCAATACACATATAGGAACAATACGTAGAGAAAAAGCCTCCAACAGAGAAGAAGTAACTGTACCCGATTTGCTTTTGCAGAGTTGCAAGATCCGTCGCGAACGGCGAGGAGAATGATTCGATCCTGACATTGGTTTCACTTGTTGCACGGACCTGAAAGAGACGTCCCAAAGAAAGAAGAAACGGATCGTCATAAGAATAGTTAGGGTTTTGGAGAAGAGAGGGAATTGGAAATACCTGAGAAAAGGAGGGGAAGATCCCGATGACGACGGTAAGAAGAAGCAGACTGAAACGATGACTGAACATAGTTGAAGCTTATTTCTTTCTTTCACCACCGACTGTAAAAACCGCTTCTCAAGGCTCACTTCACGATTTATCAAGAAGAACAATTTAAACATATAGCGATAAACACAATTTGCTTTTATGTAATTATTATATGACATTGCTTTATTTGTTTCTTTCGGCCTTTATTTTAGCTTTTTCATCTGTGGAATTTGTTCTACTTTAGCTTAATACTATTTCTTTCCTAAAAAAATAAAAAAATAAATATATATATATATATACAGCTTAATACTATTTTTAAAGTAAAAATATATTTTTTATATTTCAAAATTTCAAACTTTACAAAGAAGTATCTCTGTAAGAAAGGATTAACTATCTATTTTTCTACGAAATCAAAGTTCGAAATTTATTTGTCCACAGATGTTGGTTTTATCGGTTTAATATTGATTTTGAGCAGTTTGTAACCTAAAACATGTGGTTTGGTTCAGATTTTTCTAAACCATTTAACCCAAAACGAAACTGGATTGAAAACCTGACCCGACCAATCCGTAGACGAAACTGAATTGAAAATCCTTAAACTAATTTTTAAAAATATCACGAACCTTAAAAAAATTTAGATCCAACATTTTTTGTTTTTTTTTTGTTTTTAATGAAGATCCAACATTTTTTTAAAAATATCACGAATCCTTAAATCAAATTTTTAGATCCAACATTTTATCACTCATGCTTCCATCACACTTTCCTTTTCTTGAAAGGTTCGTCGACTCCCAGATTTCATATCCATCTTCGAATTCTCTATGTTACTTATGAAACTTTCCAGCTTCTAGATCTGCTTCATATCCTTGTGCGCCATCGTTAACTGGATCAGATCTACACCGCATCAACAGTAAAGCGTCCAGCTTCTTCTCTCTCTTTCTTCTCCGTCTTCATCTCTATCTCGCTCAAATTGATCCCCTCGAACACGTATCTCCGACGATTCCTCCTCCTATCCTCCTCCGCGTCGTCTTCTCCCACCACAAGCTCAATCTCCCTTCTCTTCCCTCTCGTCTCCTCTACCGCCACAAACCACCGCGTAAACACAACGCCACACGAGTTTCCGCCGCCGCATCCATCGTCGTTATTCTCAAATGGCACGATTGATATCTCTTCCAATTGATAGCCACAATGATTAATTCTACAACGCAAAACCCATTAAGGAAACGAAATCGAGAAACGTAATCGAATCCATGAGATCCAAAACTAAAATTGGATCTTTAGGAAGAGGGGAAAAAGTAAGGAAAAAGGAGAAGAAGTAAAATTACTCTCTTTTATCAACACGTTACCCACAAAATCAGAAACCCCCAAAAATTGTTGAAACAAAACGAATACGAAATGAGAATCGAATATCAAAATCGGAATTCGTCTCCTTTAGAACGACCCAAGTAAAAGAAGAATGAAGAGAGCTCACAACTTCTTGTGGTGGGTGGAGAAGACGACACATAGATTACGGTTGAAGAAGATTGATAAAAAAAAAAAAAAGATTACGGCTGGAGAAGAAGAACAAAAATGGATCGGGTCGGGGATTATTGTGTTTCAATTGTAATCGGGTTTAGGGGTTCAATCGGATCTTAATTGGTTTATTTTGGTTTTTTTCCGGGTTTAGTCGGTTAATATTTAATTGGTATATAGTAAACCAAGTCAAATCGTGGTTTGTGAGTAAATAGGTTTCGAACTTTGATTTCGTGGGGAAATAAGTTTCTAACTTTGATTTTGTGGGGAAATCGGTTTCGAACTTCCAAATGATGTGGAAATAGCACTAGGGTTAAACTTTGTGTAGATGTGTTATTATATGAAAATTTTCGTGGGGAAATCATATATAGTAAAAATGAAGTAAATTTTCGGAATGGAGCTCTCTCATTCACTATAAACCGTAAAACTTGGTTAAGACTATTTTTCGGTTCAAATTAAGTTTTGATTAGTATTCATAATTTATACCGATAATTGGATTTGTGGGTCCATTTTCTCGAAAACCCTAGATCTAATATTTTTGACCGCCATTAGTTTTATATAATTTGCGGCCGCCGTTTATTTAAAAAAAAATTAAACCTAATTATACTCTTATAAATACGAAAGCTTCGTTAGCTCTATTTCTTCGTATAGTTTATAATTAGTCGTTCTCTTAGTTTTATATTTTTTAGCGTATTGCCCAAGTTCATGGCTGCTCTTTGCTCCTCCAATAAGATGGTAATGGATTGGCAGTATGATATTTTTCCTGATCCCAGAGACGCATCCTTTCGTACTGTGTTTTGGGCGTTCCAGCAGTCAATTGAAGGGTTCCCTCACTGCATACCGCTGATCATGGTGGATACGGTAGACTTGAGCGGTAAATACGCTGGGAAAATGTTGGTTCCGCGGGATTTGATGCTGAAACCCGGTTTTTTCCACTTGCGTTTGCAATTATTACCTAAAAAAGTTTGTCAGCTGATTCTTGGCGTTGGTTCTTTGCGTGCATCAGAAAGAAAGTAACACAAAGGGAAGGCCTTTGTCTAATCACAAGTCTGGATCCTGACATAGTTGCAGTTGTTAACGAACCTGAGTGTCAGTGGGTGCAACACCGGTTCTGTCTTAGGTATTTGTGCCTCAAATTTTATGATGTTTTCCACAACAATCTCATGACAGAGTTTGTTTACAAGGCTGGAATCACGAGGTACAAATCAAATTTTAATTACTACTTGAAGAAAATCAAAGAAATGAATCCGGAAGCTCGGGAGTGGTTACAAAAAATACATCCGCATCAATGGTCTCTGGCTCACGATGATGGCGGGATAAGATTTGGTTTCATGAAGACAAACACGATCTTTACTACTTACGAATTCATAAGAAAAACTCGTGATCTTCCAATTACAACCTGCATCTTGCTAATCTTTGATCACTTGGCAAAGCTTTTCAAATCTCGACGTGAAGTCCTCGAGGAATCACTGAAGAACAGAGGAGAGCTGTACAGTAAATATGTCATGAAAGAGCTTGAAGAGTACGAGGTAGCCTCTAGAACACACGATGTATTGCCATTAGAACCAATCGGAGTGAGTTTTCAGGTGACGGAAATGATGCAAGTTGGAAAGAAGAGATATGTTGTTCATCTCATTGATCGGATTTGCACGTGTGGATTATTGCAACTTTGGAAGTTTCCGTGTTCGCATTTGTTGGCGGTTTGCAGGAGGACGAACAGTGATCATTTGCAGTATGTAAATGAATACTATAGTACAGAGAGTTCTCTTCAAGCTTACGCAGCTGATTTTAATCCGCTTCCAAGAGTCTCTGATTGGCCAGAAGCTTCCGATGTTCATAGAAAGGAAGCAAATGATGGTCACACATTAACCAGAATGGCAAGTTCAGTTCACAGTGCAGTCTCTTCTCTTGAATCTCGCACTTGCCTTTGACACAGTTGAAGTCGTTTAGTTTCATCTCGATGTTGGCATTTTTGAAGTTCATGATCCAAATGAGCAATCGGGCGGGTGTAGGAGAATAAAATAAAATATATTTGTTGTCCATAATCGTAGAATGAAGATGTAGATTGATAGGTTAATAGAGTGGAGAGATTGAGATTGAATTCCTTCAATTTATTTAACCTTACTTATCAAAAATAAATATTTAGAAAACTTTTTAAATAAGATAATTATCCTAAATATTACGTCTTTAAACATTTTATAAATAATTTATAAAAAGTAATAATTAATACTTTCCGTGTACACAATTGAAATTTTTACTTATTTGGACCTTAGCTAATTTTTTGTTTTCAGAATAAAAATATTATATAGTAAACTTTACTTATCAAAAAAATATAAGAATTATAAATAAGATTATTATCCCAAATATTAGAATCTTAAAAGTTTTTAAAATAATATATTTATTGGTTTCGATCTTAAACGAGATTAGTTGCTAGATTTTGTAAACTTTACTTTTTAAATATCCTTTTACACGATATTAGTTGTTAGATTTAGTAAATCTAACTTATATAAAACAAAAATTTCAAATTTCAAAATAACATAGTTATCCCATATATTAGGTTTTTAAAACTAATAGAATAATATATTTATTCGTTTATTTCTTTAAAAAGGGGATAATTATTACTTACCATATACACAATTGGTATTTTTGCTTATTTCGTGCTTACCTATTTTTTTATTTTAACGAGATTATATATGTATAACGAATACATATATATACGAATACATGTTCTTCTTTTACTATTTGTGTTCTCTCAGTTATTAATTCACACGAAGAAGACAAAGCCGATAAAGAATAATTCGAATAATACAAGAAAAAGACGAAGAAAAAGTAAAATAACAACCAAAAGAAGAATAAGAATATGGATCGAATATGAATGTATGGTGATGGATATGATATATTGTTTATGATTTAATAGATAAAACATCTCTGTCCGCGCAAGGTGGAAGAAGGAAATGACATGAAAGAAAAAAACGGATACATAATAAAAAGAAGAAAACTAGAAGATTGAAAAGGTGAAGATGAGGAAAGAGACTGAAAAATCAGAAGAGTAAGAAGTTGGAAAGAACATATATGATAAAGAAGAAAAAATAGAAGACGAATACAATGAATAAGGAGACGGAAAAGACGACGAAGATGAAAAACCAAAAGATAAAAAAGTGAAGTTCGGAGAAGACAAAGCCGATAAAGAATAATATGAAATATATGAGTAAAAAGACGAAGAATAAGAAAAACCAAAAGATAAAAAAAAGAGAAGTTCGAAAAAGAAAAAGCCGATAAAGAATAATTTGAAAAATATGAGGAAAAAGACGAAGAAAAAAGAAAATAAGAACCAGAAAAATAAGAAGATGGATCGAATATGAATGTATGGCGACAAATATGATCTATTGTTTATGATTTAATTGATAAAACCTCTATGTCCGCGCAAGGTGGAAGAAGGAAATGACATGAAAAAAATGGATACACAATAAGAAGAAGAAAATCGGAAGATGGAGAAGGTGAAGATGAGGAAAGAGACCGAAAAAATCAGAAGAATAAGAAGTTGGAAAAGACAAAGACGATAAAGAAGAAAAATTAGAAGACGAAGACGAGGATTAAGGAGAAGGAAGAGACGAAGAAAATGAGAAACCAAAAGATAAAAAAAAGGCTCGGTGAAGACAAAGCCGATTAAAAAGAATATGAAATATATGAGTAAAAACAAAGAAGATGAAAAACTTAAAGATAAAAAAAAAGTTCGAAGAAGACAAAGCCGATAAAGAATAATTCAAAAAATATGAGGAAAAAGACGAAGAAAAAAGAAAAAAACAACCAGAAGAAGAATAAGAAGATGGATCGAATATGAATGTATGGCGACGGATATGATATATTGTTTATGATTTGATTGATAAAAAATCTCTGCCCGCGCAAGGTGTAAGAAGGAAATAACATGGAAGAAAAAAAAACGGATACGTAACAAGAAGAAGAAAACCGAAAAATGGAGAAGGTGAAGATGAGGAAAGAGACCGAAAAAATCAAAAGAATAAGAAGTTGGAAAAGACAAAGACGATAAAGATGAAAAAATAGAAGACGAAGGCGATGATTAAGGAGATGAAAAACCAAAAGATAAAAAGAGAAGTTTGGAGAAGACAAAGCTGATAAAGAATAATATGAAATATATGAGTAATAAACGAAGAAGATGAAAAATCAAAAGATAAAAAAAGATAAGCTCGAAGAAGACAAAGCCGATAAAGAATAATTCGAAAAATATGAGAAAAGACGAAGAAAAAAGAAAATAACAACCAGAAGAAGAAGAATAAGAAGATGGATCGAATATGAATGTAGGGCGATGAATATGATATATTGTTTATAATTTAATTGACAAAACCTCTATGCCCGCGCAAAGTGGAAGAAGGAAATGACAAGGAAAAAAAACGGATACAGAATAATAAGAAGGAAATCATAAGATGGAGAATGTGAGGATGAGGAAAGACACCGAAAAAATCAGAAGAATAAGAAGAATAAGAAGTTGGAAAAGACAAAGACGATAAAGAAGAAAAAATAGAAAATGAAGACGATGAATAAGGAGAAGGAAAAGACGAAGAAGATGAAAAACTAAAAGACAAAAAAGAGAAGTTCGGAGAAGAATAAGCCGATAAAGAATAATATGAAATATATAAGGAAAAAGACAAAGAAGATGAAAAACCGAAAGATAAAAAAAGAAGTTCGAAAAAGACAAATCGATAAAGAATAATTCGAATAGTATGAGGAAAAAGACGAAGAAAAAGTAAAATAACAACCAGAAAACGAATAAGAAGATGGATCGAATATGAATGTATGGCGACAGATATGATATATTGTTTATGATTTGATTGATACCAAATCTCTGCCCGTGCAAGGTGGAAGAAGGAAATAACATGGAAGAAAAAAAAACGGATACATAACAAGAAGAAGAAAACCGGAAGATGGAGAATGTGAAGATGAGGAAAAAGACCGAAAAAATCAAAAGAATAAGAAGTTGGGAAAGACAAAGACGATAAAAATGAAAAAAATCAAAGACGAAGAAGATGAATAAGGAGAAGGAAAAGACGAAGAAGATGAAAAACCAAAAGATAAAAAAGAGAAGTTCGGAAAAGACAAAGCCGATAAAGAATAATATGAAATATATGAGTAAAAATGACGAAGAAGATGAAAAACCAAAAGATAAAAAAGAGAATTTCGAAGAAGACAAAGCCGATAAAGAATAATTTGAAAAAAATGAGGAAAAAGACGAAGAAAAAATAAAATAACAACCAGAAGAAGAATAAGAAGATGAATCGAATATGAATGTATGGCGACGAATATGATCTATTGTTTATGATTTAATTGATAAAACCTCTCTGCCCGCGCAAGGTGGAAGAAGAAAATGACATGAAAAAAACGGATACATAATAAGAAGAAAAAAATCGGAAGATGGAGAAGGTAAAGATGAGGAAAGAGACCAAAAAAATCAGAAGAATAAGAAGTTGGAAAAGACAAAGAAGATAAAGAAGAAAAATTAGAAGACGAAGACAATGAATAAGGAGAAGGAAGATACGAAGAAGATGAGAAACCAAAAGAAAAAAAAAACAGAAGTTCGGAGAAGACAAAGCCGATAAAAAATAATATGAAATATATGAGGAAAAAGACGAAGAATAAGAAAAACCAAAATATAAAAAAGAGAAGTTCGAAGAAGACAAAGCCGATAAAGAATAATTAAAAAAATATGAGAAAAAGACGAAGAAAAAAGAAAATAACAACCAGAAAAAGAATAAGAAGATGGATCGAATATGAATGTATGGCGATGGATATGTTCTATTGTTTATGATTTAATTGATAAAAACTCTTTGCCCGCGCAAGGTGGAAGAAGGAAATGACATGGAAGAATAAACAAACGGATACAGAAAAAGAAGAAAACCGGAAGATGGAGAATGTGAAGATGAGGATAGAGACCAAACAAATCAGAAGAATAAGAAGTCGGAAAAGACAAAGACGATAAAAAAAAGAAAAAAATAGAAGACGAAGACGATGAATAAGGAGAAGGAAAAGAAGAAGAAGATGAAAAACCAAAAGATAAAAAAGAGAAGCTCGGAGAAGACAAATCAGATAAAGAATAATATGAAATATATATGAGGAAAAAGACAAAGAATATGAAAAACCAAAAGATAAAAAAGATATGTTCGAAGAAGACAAAGCCGATAAAGAATAATTCGAAAATATGAGAAAAAGACGAAGAAAAAGGAAAATAACAACCATAAGAATAATAAAAAATTGATCGAATATGAATATATGGCGGCGGATATGATCTATTGTTTATGATTTAATTGATAAAATTTCTCCGTCCGCGCAAGGTGGAAGAAGGAAATGACATGGAAGAGAAAAACAAATGGATACATAATAATAAGAAGAAAACCAGAAGATGGAGAAGGTGAGGATGAGGAAAGAGCCCGAAAAAATCAGAAGAATAAGAAGTTGGAAAAGACAAAGACGATAAAAAATAAAAAATAGAAGACGATGAATAAGGAGAAGGAAAAGACGAAGAAGATGAAAACCCAAAAGATAAAAAAAGAGAAGTTCAGAGAAGACAAAGCCGCTAAAGAATAAGAAGAAGAAGGCATCAGAAGAATTTGAGGATGAAGACGGGACGAAGAAAAACCAAAAGAATAATAAGCCAGAGAACGAAGACGATGAAGAAGGAAAACCGGAAGAGATAGACGAAAACAAACCGAAAGATATACACGAAAACAAACCGAAAGAGAAAGAAGAAGAAGAATTGTTGGAGAAGACAAAGATGATAAAGAAAAAGAAGTAGAAGTCAAAGACGATTAAGAAGAAGAAGAAGAATAAAAAAAAATCAAAGACGATAAAAAGAAGAAGGAAAAGACGAGGAATAACCCATTAGAACGAGAGACACTTACGACAAAATGGAGAGAGAATTCTAGCGATGGAGAGATAAAAAAAAATTGCTTTACATATAATGTGTGAGTGAATTAAACATTATTCAATATGTTTTCGAGCTCTATGATTGCCATTGTTTTATTTTGTATTTTTTATGAATAATATTGGTTGTTATTTCATTTTTTTTTTGATTGATCGTAAATATAACATTGTTGTTATATTTGTGTTTGGTTTTTTATCGGTAACAAAGTTAATAACTTAATGACGTAATTAATTTATGAAACATATCTGCCCGCGTAAGGCGCGGGTTACCTACCTAGTAGATCGGTAACCCTAAAAGAAACAAACAAACAAAGAAAAATGTCTAAATTTCTTTAATTTTGATTAATTGCGATAATTTCAGTTTGATTTTATATTTTAAGAGAATGATTTTTTTTATGGTTTCGTTTTGGTTAAAATTTCGACTGAGTTCAGCTAGAGTTTTATTCAACCAGAATCAACCGAACCGAACCCGAAATGCCCACCCCTACACTAAGCTACAAGTTCCAAGTCACCAGAAAATTTCAGTCGCTCTTTGTATGCAAACAAGTTCTTATTTCTCATCTTGAAACATGTTTGAGCTGGCAAGAAGAAACTAGACAAGACGTTGGGAATATGTAACTGAGATAATCTTTTCTCTTAATCTTTCATAACAAGGGTACACATTGATTATAACAATCTTCTTATATCATCATAATCTAAAAACGAAGGAAAATCACCAGATTCTTATGTACACTTTGTTAAAGGTCTGGGATCCATCTCCTTCTGTACACCCGTGATGTGTTTAGCGATAAAATCATATCAAGTACTCGTTGTAGACTAAGAAGACGGCTTCCGGATAATCCTTAGGGAGGCTATTGATGTGGAGGTAGAACCGAAGAAGATCCTCTTTGGTGACTGTCTCTGGATCCACCACATCTTCATCGCACGTCAGCACCCACAGATCCTCTGAGTTCACTCTCTTGATGCTGCCCCGACAATACGGGCATGACTCCGACTTTGTGTTCCAGTTCCGGTAACATTTGATGCACATGGCATGGCAACAATTAGGCAACACCATTTTGGTGCAAGGCTCTAAGCAAATCCCGCATTCGTCTTCTCTTTCCAAGTCAATGCTACTCATGAATCTGTTGCCTTCAAGGTCATACTTCTTCTTGGTGATGGCTTTTGGATTTGGAAACCACAAGCTGTCGCCAGGTAAGTCAGCAAAGGTGATATGAAGTCGCTCAAGTGACGGTAATATAACACCTGCACTTAGCCAAACCCCTCTTATAAGATTGAGCCCATAGTCAAAACACAACCGGCAATAAAAAGGGCTTACCGTAAAACTCCCTAATTGTAGCTTTCCTTCCGTACCTGGATAGATTCCACCTCCCATCAGCGCGTACCTGTACAAGACAAAGAAGACACCTATAAAACAAACAAGCCAAGAGGAAAGCAGGGAAACAATCAGGGAATCTACCAATTCACACACACACACAACAGAGATATATATTTGGTTAACAACCTTGTATATGAGTATGTGGAAGAAATCAAAATATCTTGGAAGCAGACATGAGAAATCCATCCATTGTAGCAGGAATATGAAGAATGGAGCCAAATTGCTGCACACCAATTTCATCTGAAGACGCACACCGCTCTTTCCCATAGGAATCTCAGCAGCCCTGAATCAAATTTTGACACTAATCAGTTACTACCCTTCTCTTCACCCCCAAATTTCTTCATACAACATATGCATCGAGACCAGATACAAAAGATTTGCAATTTGTCGACCATTTCTGCAATAATAATCCAAGCTCATGACTAGAGAGACTGAGAATGTACTTTATGTGGATATGCATCAAAGTAGTGGAGAACATTGAAAGAGGATATAGAGAAGAGAAATGAAAAACCCCTAAGTGGGTATCGGCTAATTCAATTCATCAATCATCGAAGCGTCAACCAATCATGTTAATTGATAATCAAAGCCCTAAACCCAGAAGAAAAAAAATTGAAACGAAACCAGAGATGACTCACAGTCCATTGGCATGCTCTATGTCAGCCTCCAGAATCTTCAAAGAGTCCATGTAAGAAGACTTGGACAACTGATAATACATATCTCCTTTCCTAAATCCCTCTAAATCCCAAATGAAGAGATAAGAAGACGAACAAACGAAAGGAAGAGACAAGAAGACGAACAGGAAGGGAAGAGAAGAGAATCCAAAGTTTGGGTATTATTGAAACAGACAATCCTTAGAACTCGAAATTGACACAGAGACGTCTGCTTTTCTCTCCTCGTGCCCCTATATCTCTTCGGTTTTCATTTCGCGGCCAGAGAAAAGAGACTTGACTTCGAGAAAGCCAAAGAAAATAGAAAAACAAAATCTTATCTCGTTTTTTCGCCAAAACTTTTAATTTTGGTAAATCTGTTACAGAGAGATCATAAATTGGAGTAGTAATGTGGAATGGGATGATGCGATAATGAGTGTATTTATGTAGACAAATTAGCTTTTGTCCTTTTCTTTAAACATTATATGCTTTCTGTTGCCAGGTCTCCCTTACCAAATTGTCTCTTCTTCTTTTTTTAATCAAACTTTCTTATACTAATAAAGTTTTTAAGTCTTCAATATCTGTGACCTGTCAGTGCTATTATAATAATTATGGAATCAAGTTTTTTTTCTCTTTCAATTATCTCTTTTTGTTTGTTCTATCTTATTTTGTGATTTACCATTCCAAATTTATGGGTATACTTTGGGACATATATCTTAAGGATTTGTATTTGTAATTTAATACCAATATATTGTGTTATTATCTAGATTTAAATCCAGTTGACCAAACAAAAAGAACTCATGAGAACAAATTTAAGAAACAGTTATATTTTTTTATTCCAAATTTCATTTTACATTAAATTTATTCATTCCGTTTCAAACTAAGTATCATTTAGGTTAATATTTTTGTTTCTGAAAAATGTTATTTAATCATTTTAATGTAACTTTTGATTATTATTTTTAAAAATTATTGATTTTTCCCATATTTTTAGAGAATTCCAATTTCCAAGTCAATCTAGTTTTGTTGGGATAAAATAAATTATTTAGTTGTTTTTTTCTTAATTCATGTGAAAAGTGTCAAAAAGACACTTCTACAAAAAATAGAATGAACAAAATGTACTTTATTATTTAATTTCTTGAAAATTATAGTCCTTTTACTTTATTTGTAAGAGTATTAATTACCATTACTGCTACTATTAGTGACATGAACAAAAACCGTTCAACCAAGAATTCGTTTTTAACTGATTATTGATGAGCTTTTGTATCTAAGTTTTCTGAAATCAATCAATACGAATAAAATACCTCATCCAAAGCCCACGGACAAATTTGACGAGTCACCACAGTCAACGTAACAAGCACTTAAGAACATTAATTAAAATAATACTCCTTTTAATGTACATTTCAGAAGTTTGTACGTTTTCTATTGAGTATAGTGGATATAATCCCTTATTAATTAAGTCCTTTGAATAATCAATTCAGATGTAATCCGTTGATCGTGTTGAGAACTGAGATACGTAACTCAACAAAAACCCTAAATTGTAGTTTTAATTTTAATCATTACTGTTCGCGTGGAAAACAACAAGTACAAACTAATCTCTCTGCAGCATGGAATCTTTTCCAGCTTTCAAATTTCAAATGAATATTATTATTATTATTATTCGTAATTTTAAATTCTGCAGATTTAATATTCTATTGGCAACCAGAAGATCACCACATATTTGTTTAATTTATTTCAAAATTTTAAAGTTATAGGAGTAGCACCTAATGTTTATTTATGTATGAAGTTTTTAATTCAATAAATAGGTTAAAAGGAAGAAAACGAATGTTAACAACTTAACTTGAAGAATTATGTTTACTATATTGCTATAATGATTAAAAATCAAAGATCGATCGGTTCTATTAATAAAAGCCTTTTAGTTTAATATTAAATTCAAAATGTATAATTTTTCATCAACAAGTTTTTGACCATGAGGTTTGTGTTTTAATTTACATGGACATATTGAGGTTGTTCCGTTTTGAAATAATGGTTTGATAATCTCACATTTGATGAAGGGTTAGGTGGTCATATATATAATTCTTTTGAGAATATATTACTGTAGTTTTTTCTATGATTTAGAGGTTATGGACCAAAGTCTATGTTCAAGACTAAAACACGTTATTTGACTCTGTCTCAAATACCATTCGATCATATAATTTCCAAGTTTTGTTTTGATGTTTTTCTAATCAAGCTAGCAATACTTGGTATATAATAATGTAATTATTAAAAATCGAGTCTATATAATACTATCATTACTCTGGTTAGTTGTTAATGATCAAATTACTTCAAAGTAGATGAACAGCCCTATATATGAAGTTAAATAATGAGAATTTGGAATAATTCGTACCCTAAATTTCAATTTAAAAATGAAATTGAACTAATCAAGTTTCTACCTAATGATTCCATTGACTTCGAAAAGAGGAATCTATCGACTATAAACATACAAATAAAAACCATATGTTATAAGTCGCAATCCAGAAATAATAAACGAGCCAAATAAATAAATTGAGCTAAAAGGAATAGTCAAATGTTTACGGTAAAGATCTTCAGGACCATCGACCACCAACTATGTTAATGATGATGTTGCGATTTGATTGGTAGTTTTTAAAAACCCACTTTTATTTTCTATTCTAAACGTTATTTTTTGGAAAATCTTTTCCATTGGCACTCCATATCAACCTAAATATATACTGAGCAATATTTTCAATATTTTTTGTTTTTTAGATATTTGCACAAGATATCATTTATTTCAACTTTTATTAGTAAGTTTAAAGTTCTAAAAATAGTTGTCATTTTTTTATATAAAAATATAATTTTACTCATGTTATTGATAAATCGTATACCGTACACGCCGTACTACACATAGACAAAATGATGTTGAACAGTAAAATAAGTGCTATATTTTAAAAAGTGTTAATTTGCTATTTGGTAATAAAAATTGAAATAAGTGATATCCTGTGCAAAATCATTTTTTTGTTTTTATATTATGTTTGTTCATCCACTCGCACATAAAACACATGTTCACTAGATTATCACTTCATTTGTGATCATATTTAAGCAAATTTTCTTTCTCCGATTATCACATATAACCACCAAATCCAATTGTTCGATGCCTCACAAAACCTTTAGCTCGAACATGTTTCAATGACATTTGCAACAAGATTGTAATTACTAAAGTTCCTCCATATTGAAGAGGCATGTAAATGTGTGGTAAGGACTTAATTGTAATTATCAAATCTCTAATGTCTAAAGAGTGAGTACAATTGAGCTTCACATTCTACTCGACATACGTTACTCGCAATGCAAACAAAAATTACCACAAAAAAAAGAGAGTTATAGTTGCAATATTCAAGATCCCAAAAGTAAAGAAAAAAAAATGGAAAAATAGAGCAAAATTAGTGAAACTAGCAATTGTTCGCATGAGAAATTGTGGGCCATAGTTTAATAACAAAAAAGTATTTTTTTCCAAAGGAGAAATTGTGTCGTTCAGCTTCACGAGCCTCTGCAAATTTCCTGTGTATGAAGCAGATTTTGGATGGGGATAATAAACCTTTTGTGGGTAGCCTCTGCAAGGATGAGTTACAAAAATCTGTTAGCTTTCTTTGATACTAAAGAAGGTGATGGCATAGAAGCTTGGATCAATCTTAACCAGAACGATATGTCTAGATTTGAAACTGATGAGGAGTTGCTACGCTATGTCGCCTCTTCAAGCCCAAGTGTGAATGTCTCTGCATCTTGAGAAGCATGTAATCTTTCCACTGAGTTTGAGTTAGTTTTTTTTTTTTTGACTTTGTCATTCTCTTGTGCTTAATGCCTCTCTTTAATACCTTGCCATGATAATGACTCTAGATGTATGTTGGGGTTGAATCTAGTGAGAGACTGATGTTGAGTGGTTCCTAATTTGCTCATTTCTTTTGTTAGTCAACGCTTAATCTGGTCGTTATGGTTGATAATCTTCTTAACCACTAGTGAAAGTTATGATTTGTTTTAGATTTACTTTGAGATTATGATTAGGGATCATTGATTCTATGGTTTCCTTATGTTTTGATTGATACCTTAGATAGTGTGATTAAAATTTTAATGAACTCGTTAATGCATCTACTCTAGGATTAGGATTAAAAACATACAATGATCTTTTTGTTGGTATTTTCATTTTTCCTTTTAAGAAACATCACAACTTTGAATTGTGCTCTTGTCTAGATCAAAACAGGGGGATTCAGAGAAGCTGATTCAAGAAGCTCCTCATCACATTCGAACAGCGACATGTGTTCTTTCGTAAGAGTGACCCATGCTTCGACTCCGTCTCCATCTCTGGCATCAATAAACAACATCAAGTTATTGAAATTGGAAGTGCCTCTTCCGGTCACCCAAACCGGCTTTCCCCATCCGAAATCAGCCTCGTACATGCCGAGGTTACACCAGCTATTACTCATCCACAAGTCCACCTCATTACCTCTTCCATATACTTTCCGAATCTCTTCCAAGAACTCAAGAATTCTAGATGAGGATTTCGACATCTCCTTGCATTTCAAGCCAAAGTTTTCCTTTGCCCGCCTTAACTCATCAACAACATCTTGAATTCCTTCTATATTAGCTTCTTCGTTCTTGAGAATTATGATGGAAAGCATATTCCCAATTGTGTTTTCAGACAAAGAATCTACCTTTCCTCGTAAGCTCGCCAGTATCTGCAGCACAGAAGCTCTTGGTGTTGCGGAACTCGATCTAGAAGCCTTTGTAGCACATCTCCAGAAAAGAGCCGTGACGGCTTCAACACGGGTTGGATTCTTGACAAGGTTGCTTGAAGCTTTGGCTCTGAGTTTCTTCATCTTTGAAGCATCCAATACAAACCTCTTTGTTACGCAATTCATCAACTCTTCAGCCTCGACTTTATGATCCAGCGGTTTTAAGGGAAGCACATCAGGAAGAGGTAGAGGAAAGAAATCCGAAGCGGTGAAACTAGGAATCAATGTAATCCCCAAACCTCTTGAGGACTCGGCCCATCCTCTGATGAACATTGCCAAAGATGTTGCATCAATGATCTTATGAGAAATGCAGATTGTGATAACCAATCCTCCACAGCTGAAGAAATTGGCCTGGATTAGCAACACAGGCCATATAACTGCTTCTCTTGACTTAGCTTCAACAGGAATGAGTGGTTTCAATGATTCAGGAACAGAGCACTTCAGAAACTCCGAGAGAAGATGGTCCACTCTAGCTTCTATAAACACAGCTCCTTCATCATTACATTCGACGAAGCTTCCCATGATTCTTCCGGCAAGAGGGTAGAAGATTGGTAATGTTATCGACAGAGATTTCTTCAGCTTCAAGGATGGTTTTTCCTCTGATGAAGAACCGAGAAGGTTCTGAGGATCCGCTGCGTAAAAGAGAAGTGCCCCTGTGTACATCGGCGAGCTGAGGATGTCAAGAAGAGAGAGATTGAGGATTCTCATATCATTTGGAGTTGGAGAAGACGGTTTGATTATTTCTCTTGATATGATCTCAACTTTGATCTCCATTATTAGATACACAACTTTCTCAACTTTCTCGTAACCCCAGAGACAAAGGCTCTTAAAACTACTTTAACGAAGATTCTTGGTGAGATTAGCTAAAGATTCCTATATCACAAAAGACCAACCATACTCTTATTATTATTTTTCCTTATTATTATTAGAAGTTCATATTAAAGATTAACCCAATGACCATGTAATCCATATGGTCAGGATCCTGCATATAACTAATCCAATAATAATGACTTAAAATGTCCTCTTTTAGACATCATTTTCATTTCCTATGTGAATTTGTATCCATTCTTAGGACCGGTCATGAGCCCAAGCAAAACAAGCAAGCATAGGCTTGCGGTTCTCATTTTCATTAAAAAAACCGGTTCTTAAATTTCAAAAAGTTTATTTAGTTTAGTGGTAAAATTATAAAAGTTTTTCTGAAAGTCATAAATTCGAGGCTCTGTCCATTCTCATATATATTTTTTTTTCACTTTCTTCAAATAAGTTGATTAATTTTGCGATTCTACTAGGGGAAAAACAAAATAATAATTTGTTCGCATATGTGCAACAGTTTGAATTTCTTGCATTTTGAATTGTTCGTGTGGCTATAAGCATATGTTTGATAAAGAACCAAAGTGATGGCTCCACATAATTTTCCGCAAGACCGCAACCAACAAACATTCTAATTTTTAAAGATTTGGAAATTAGAATCAGAAGAATGGTTAAAAAGAGACATAGATTGATGGATTAATAATCACAAGGTAGAAATGAATCAACAAACCCTTGTGTAACTAAAACAACACAACCTAATTGATCACTTATCAGATTTCTTGCGAAGTTCCTTGACCCATTTCAAGCCAAGTATGGCCTTCCCGAAACTGCTTTTGCTTCCGTCTTCCTTCTTTTTCTTCTTCTTCTTATCGTCTTCTTTAGTTGAATTTGGAGGCGGGTCAGAGTTGTAATCCCATTGATCAGCCCACGATAGTCCCGAATCCATCCTCGTCTCTCTTTAAAGTTTTGTTGAATGAAAAGGTTTAGAAACAAATATGGGGGTGAAAGAAAGAACTTGTTTTACTTATTTTAGACATTATTGGTTTGTCTTGACACAATGTCTATATAAGTTTCTTGGTTGCTTATTTTTGGTTCTCTCTGTTTTTAGTTGTCCCTTTGGTTGGACAAAGAATCTGTCATTCGCCTTTAACTAACATTCGACATGAAAGGAAACAAGAAACTTACAAACGATAAACCGTTTGGCTGGACAAAGAATCACAATTCCAAAGAAAATTTCACGAAAAAACTTAATTGGTTAATAGTCAATATATATATAAATATCATTTGATCTTTATAACACAAACCAAATTTCTCTGTTCACTTGTGTTTTACATATTCTTCTAACATTTCCAAAGGATATATTTGATTATAGCTAGATGAATGATATACAGCTTTTACATGTTCTGAAAACGTGATTAGGCTGAAAACATGGTTACGCTGGTTCAGATAGGTGACGTTGTACCACCGTAATACAAACTTTTATTCTGCCAATTTTTTTTTTTTTTTTTTTTTTGATATACGCCATCGGCTATCCGGTCGGCTCCGAGTAGGAACGTACCTAAGTGCTACAGAGTGAACTTCAGTGACCCCGTAAGAGGTATGTACCACACTGTATGGCCTCAAGTTTAATACATTCCGACTAAGTGCCAGCGGGTGGCCCAGCCGCCTGCATTATAGACCACCATGTAAACCAATATTGGGCCGATGCCCAACTGACAGACTTCCCACAAAGCAATGTTTATTAGCGAGGGAGGAAGATCGAACACGGGTTCGGGTGTTTAATCTCGTCTCGCAGCACGCCCTACCACTCACCCACCACCTTGTAAGCTAGGAAAATATTGAAAAATATTTTTCCCACCAAGAAACTCGAACCCATGGACTCCCACTCACAAAGGAAGAAATACCACTAGACCACGAGTGTCTTGGCATTATACTGCCAACTGTCACCAATCAACGGTGCAGAAAAAAATGAGAGATAGAGATGTATTATGTATAGTACAAACGAAGTGTTGTTTTAAGTGACTCAAAATGTTAGTGAATTCGAAGGGACTCTACTAATAGTATCGGATTTTTTTTTGTTAATAAAAGTATCGGAGTTTTGAGGCTTATATGAAGGGTTTATACTTTTTAGGATTTGTATTCATTATTCACAAAGTTAATAATAACAAACCCTAGACAAGACAACGGGTAGTTGCTACAATTTTATCTTGTTTTTACTTAAGTTCATCACGGATTCACTTTAAGTCACAACACAAAGCGATACCGAGATGAAATGCTGTAAGATTTGAGGCTTATATGAAGGGTTTATACTTTTTAGGATTTGTATTCATTATTCACAAAGTTAATAATAACAAACCCTAGACAAGACAACGGGTAGTTGCTACAATTTTATCTTGTTTTTACTTAAGTTCATCACGGATTCACTTTAAGTCACAACACAAAGCGATACCGAGATGAAATGCTGTAAGATTTGAGGCTTATATGAAGGGTTTATACTTTTTAGGATTTGTATTCATTATTCACAAAGTTAATAATAACAAACCCTAGACAAGACAACGGGTAGTTGCTACAATTTTATCTTGTTTTTACTTAAGTTCATCACGGATTCACTTTAAGTCACAACACAAAGCGATACCGAGATGAAATGCTGTAAGAGTGAATTAGAGAATGAGAGTAATTAATTTGTTGATCTCATTAAGTTGTTAGAGGAGTATATACAAGTATGAACAGAAATCACAAATTAAACTTAGGCCATTATACACTAATAAATTTTTTGTTGAATTGACACAAAAGAAGCGAGCGAACTTATTCTTTCGTGGGTCTACTTTGAACAAGATGATAGAAAATTTATTTATGAAAAGGAAATAAATGATCAATAAGAGAACATAACGATTTGATTCTCTAATAAAACCAAAAAAGGATTTGGTCCACTAATTGAGATAGAAAGAAAATTTGGCCAATGAGAATTTTTTTTTTTTTGGGTCACTGAGATTAATGAGATTAAAAGAGAAAATTATTTTTATTTTTTCTTAAAGAGAAAAGTATGCTTGTAACTTGTAAGCAAAAAAGTATAATTATCACGGGTTGCAAGTGAGTGATTCTTTGTACCTACAATTTTTATGGAATCTTAGATCAAATACATTGTAATATTGTAATGTAAAAGATGGAAACAAAAGAAAATAAAAAGACATAAATAGATAAGGATCCGCCAATACATGATTTTATCCTATAAACGTAAGATTTTGGGTATCTGTTCTTGGGATTATAACGAGTAACATTTTAACCGTTTGATTCTCTCATATACTTATTCATCTTTTTTTTTAATTTAACCTACACCAATATTATCCAGATGCAAATTTATATTTTTGCTATAAAGATATTCATATGATAAAATCTTTTATACAATCTAATATTGGTTATAAATATTTCAAGATATGAAAAAATAGAAAAAAAATATATATTCATGAGTAAATATCTTTTCAAAAGCGAAACCCTCGTTAGATCAGGTGATCTTAAAAGAAAATTTAAGCTGTATCGAATAGGAAACAAACAAACAAAAAAAATTATGCAGCTTCGAAAAAAGAAAATAGGAAATTACAGAAATGTGGTGCTAAAATGGAGGGGAATATAGAAAATGAAAGGGGGGTATAGTGGTCATTAGATACGTAAAAACACGAGTTAAGCATGAACGGTTTCTCAGGTGTTGTTGCCTTAAACAACGGGGAAAGACCAAGTATAAAGTACGTAACCAACTAACTAACTTGAATCTCATATCTATCTATTACAATATCTCAATTAAATATAATTAACGAATCGTTGAATAATCAAGCAGATAAAATCGTAAAAAGTGAGAGATTCTCGAATCTCGATCCACTCTTCAAATATTACCAAACTCATGATCTCCTCGTCTTCATCATTCTCCTAAAATCTTCTTAATTCTCTCTCTCTCTCTCTCTCTCAAAAACAGTATCTGATCTTATGGGACAAACTGAGATGTCAGCTAGCGAGATTACGGCGGCGAAGCAGAAGAGCGTGGACGATTGGTTACCGATCACATCTTCAAGAAACGCCAAGTGGTGGTACTCTGCTTTTCACAATGTCACCGCCATGGTTGGTGCTGGTGTTCTCAGCTTGCCCTACGCCATGTCCAATCTCGGATGGTACCTTTATTAGATCCATGATATATTCTTGTTTTTCTTCTTCTGAAACTTATATATTAAGCAAAAGGTTTCGTGCTGAAAACACTATTAATTAGTAGCTATGTATTTTTGATAAAATAATATTATAGGGGACCTGGAGTGACGTTGATGGTAATGTCATGGGTGATAACTTTGTACACACTGTGGCAAATGGTGGAGATGCACGAGATTGTACCAGGGAAGAGGCTTGATAGATATCACGAGCTAGGCCAACACGCTTTTGGCGAGAAGCTTGGCCTTTGGATCATTGTCCCTCAGCAGCTCATCGTCGAGGTTGGCGTCGACATCGTTTATATGGTCACCGGAGGAAAATCCCTTCAGAAAGTCCATCAACTCCTCTGCTCCGATTGTAAAGATATCAGAACTACATTTTGGATCATGATCTTTGCTTCCGTCCACTTCGTTCTCTCTCACCTCCCTAATTTCAACTCCATCTCCATCATCTCACTTGCCGCTGCCGTTATGTCCTTAACGTAACTAAACCTCTTACACATATTTGTTTTGTAGCCACTTAAAACGTTTACAGTGATAATATATATTGGTTTTTTTGTGATGGATTTACAGTTACTCAACTATCGCTTGGGCTGCATCGGTGCACAAAGGTGTTCATCCAGATGTAGACTACTCTCCTAGAGCCTCGACCACTCCTGGAAATGTATTCAACTTCTTGAATGCGCTGGGAGATGTGGCTTTTGCATACGCAGGTCACAACGTCGTGTTGGAGATTCAGGCCACGATCCCTTCGACTCCGGAGATGCCATCCAAGGTTCCAATGTGGAGAGGAGTCGTTGTGGCATACATCGTAGTCGCCATTTGCTACTTCCCTGTAGCGTTCCTCGGCTATTGGATATTTGGGAACAGCGTTGACGACAACATTCTCATCACTTTGGAGAAGCCAGTCTGGCTTATCGCCATGGCTAACTTGTTTGTGGTCATCCACGTCATTGGAAGCTATCAGGTCTCCCACATATATATTCTACTTGTATTGAATTTATGAATATCCCATGAATATTATTGACATTCTCTTTGAACTACATGCGGAGGTACGTATAGATCTTTGCAATGCCGGTATTTGACATGATGGAAACCTTTTTGGTCAAAAAGATGAAGTTCGATCCTTCCTTCAAACTCCGCTTCATCGCTCGCAGCCTTTATGTCGGTATGTCACTCCTCATTTGTCTGATTTTTCATCGCAACTCCATCCATTTGTCTGATTTTTTCCTCGCACTGGACCGTGCAGCTTTCACCATGTTCGTTGCGATATGTGTCCCGTTTTTTGGTGGACTACTGGGCTTCTTTGGAGGATTCGCCTTCGCCCCAACAACTTACTACGTATAGCACAAACTAATCATTCACATTTTGTCATAAATTTAAAGTTGGGACTTGTTATATAATACAAATTAATTTGTGCCGTTGCAGCTTCCATGCATTATTTGGCTCATTCTCAAGAAACCAAAGAAGTTTGGTCTATCTTGGACAATCAACTGGGTATGTTCCTTTTACTAATGATCTCTAGTTCTTGTTTTATTGTACACTAATAATTTTTGTTTTTTTGGTTTGGTGTTGTGGGGAATATGAAAATTGCAGTTCTGCATTATAGTAGGAGTTCTTTTGACGATCCTAGCCCCCATTGGTGGCCTCAGAACCATCATTGTCAATGCCAAGACCTACAAGTTCTTCTCTTAGATTTCTTCTTGTACCACAAACAAACAAAAATAGGTTAAGAAAAAATAAATCACGGCCTGTCTGAGATTTTCTATGACTGTCCATTTTATCAGCTTTTAAGTTTTTAGTATAGTTAAAGACTTAAGACTCGTAATTTCTGTGCTTTTATATTAAACTCCATATCCCGGTTCTTTTGTTGTTGTTTCGAAACTTTATGCGTTGAGTTTGCTGACTAGATGGATGCAATGTTACAAACTTACAATGTTCATTACGTACGTTTAGTCTTCCTCAAGCAATGTTACAAACTTACAATGTTCATTACGTACAACCATTCAACGTAGTTACTTGATCCGTGACTTAGTTGGATTAACTAGCTTTGCAAAACAAAGATTATATTTCAAATGTTTATTCAACCAACTAAATTTCCCTTCGCTTCAGAGACTGGTAAAAGGAAATTATAAGTTTATGTTGCTTGCGATTGTGGTCGTAATACTAATATGTAGCTTTTTACTTCCAGATGGCACACCACGAGCAAAACGTGTGCTTCCATCATTTCTATCTAATTAACCAACAATTTTGGCTACAAAGCTCTTTGATTCATATTATGTAACGTAATTTAAGCAAAATGAGTTTTAGATCTCTCTCCAAACAGAATCCGCAAAATAGAAATCCGACCAAGTGCCAGAAAGAACTCAAATTTGTCTGTTTACCAAATCGTTTTTGCCTAAACAAAAGCCGATCTTACCAAGTGCCTAGATGGCAATACCTCCATCGATGGTGAATACCTGCAAACCAATTGAATTTAACAATGATTAGGCAGATAGCATAATCAGAAACCAAGGCTAATAACCAAATCTTCATTTGATAGGAGTATGAGTTAACACCTGTCCGGTGATGTAACTGGCTGCCGGACTGAGAGCCAAGAATTCCACCAAGCCAGCCACATCTTCTGGTTGTCCATACCGTCCTGAAAATCAAACCGGTTTGCTTTGTATCAGAATATTTTGATCTAACAATATTTTGATGTCTCAGATACATCCTAACCTTAACCACCCGCAACAAATGTAAAAATTGAACTCTCCATTACCTAATGGGATTGTTCCCAAGATTTTCTTTTCCATGTCTTCTCCAAGCTTGGCAGTCATGTCAGATGCAATGAATCCAGGGCATACCACATTGACCTGGAATAAAAGCAAATTGTCGACGGACCAAGTTTATAATCCTGTCCAAGGAACGAAAAAATGAGGAGCATGATGAAAAGGTAGGTCACTTACATTTATATTCCTGCTTGCACCCTCTCTGGCAGCAGTCTTGGAGAACCCAATAACTCCAGCTTTAGCAGCAGCGTAGTTTGCTTGGCCTATATTACCAATAAGACCAACAACTGACGCTATATTGATGATTCTTCCCTGCAAGATCGTACCATAAATTATGCTCGTCTTTGTTTCACTTCATAATCTTATAGAGGAGCTCAAACGAAAACCAACTTGGCAGTTTATATATCAATTCTCGTTATGATGCATGGAAGGAGTAACGTATCAAAAAAACAATGACAAACATATGAGGATGTAGACGGTGACATGGAGTATGACGAGTGATAACACATGGTTTGCAAGAAAATGTAGAAGGCGAAGAGAAGTATAATACCTTTCTCTTCTTCATCATGATCTTTGTTGCTGCCTACAGAGAGCAAATGAGTTTCAGTCCCTGAGACTCTTGAGTATCAAAATTTCAGCAGGGTCGCAGGAACACAAACCCGGGAACAGAGAAATACTCCAGTGAGATTCAAACTAATGACTTCATCCCATTGGAGTTTCTTCATTCGAATCAACAAGGTATCCCGAGTAATTCCTGAAAATTATGTTGCCATGTCAGTAAGGAACTAAGTAATAACCAATGGGAACCAAGGTTTTCGTATACCTGCATTGTTAACCACGACATCAATGGTTCCCCATTTATCAACAGCCTGCAGAAAAACAATACAAAAGGAAAATAATAAGATGTAGGACAAGTGTAAGATAGTGTACAATTTGATCACTTACGGTTTTCATCATCGCTTCCACATCATCCTCTTTCGAGACATCGCCCCCAAAAGTGATAGCCTGGCCACCATATGCTTCAATCTACAGTTCCATAGAGCATAAAATGTCAGAGAAAACATGGAGAAACAGAATAATGAAACATTTTCCAGGGCCAGAAAATTCAACTGTCAGTCCCAGAGACCAAAACTGTATCAATGATTCATATTTAAACTCGAAAGGTGCCACATTTCTTTTCATACCACTAACAGCATCCCTCCATACTTAATACCTATGATTTATAAGGAAAGAGAAAACAAGGAAAGAGCTACAAAACTCAGAATGATAGGGAGTTGAAAATCGCAATCTAATTGAGGGGATCAATCACCTGTTTAGAAACTTCTTCAGCCTCCTTTGCTGACCTAGCATAATTAACCAAGACCTGCAGCAGAAACACAATGTTTGCTTCCGAATCAGCATTAAAACCGTGCCTCAAATGCTCTTCTTTCTGTAAAACTAAAACATCATAATCCAAGCCTAACTAGACAGATAACAAAGACTTATGGGTACCAACTACGAAGAGAAATCTGTAGATGTCTCTAACACCATAATGCCAAAAGAAAATGTAAGCCATCGTGAGCTAAAAAAACCTTGATGACTCAAAAGCTTCAAGAATAGTGATGGTGCAGATTGAATGCTTGAAGAGTGAGTATACAGATCAAATCTAACAAGTATGACTTTAAAACAAGGCACTCAAAACCCAATATGCAGATGGGTGTTAGTAGTAACTAACCTTACAGCCTGCTTTCCCCAAGGAAAGAGCAATTGCTTTACCAATCCCTCTAGAGGCACCAGTCACAACGACCACTGGAGATTCCACTTTTGGAACATCTTCTCCTGTTGATTGCTCAACAGCGGTCGCTTGAGCTTGAGCTTTCACAACTGCGATTCCCATAAACATATGATAGAATCTAATGAGAATGGAGATTTTAAAAATTAAGAAAAGGAAAATGCGCAGGAAGAAGAGAAGAGAAATTGAAAACCAGAGGTTGCAAATAGCTGTCGCGATGCACATCGCAGCATTCCGAAATGAGGCATCGCAGACTGAAGCGGAGCCCATTGGCGGACATGAGAGATCTCACGGGAACAGAGCTTCCCAGCGACTTTCAAGGAGATGAGCCTGGTTCCTGCGACGGTGGTGGCCATCGAACGGAGAATCGGTTGTTGAACGGTGAGAGCGGAGAAAGAAAGAGCCGCCCGTACTAGCGAGCCTCGTAAAGATCGACTCAGTGAAGAGGAGAGAGAGAGAGAGACGTAGGAAGAAAAAGTCTGAGTTTTGTCTCCTATTATATATCGAAAAGCGATACGAACGAGGTTGTGTGTGCACTGTGCAGTGTAGTTATATGTTTATAGGTTGGAGCTGGTCGCAGTCGGCAGAGAGATTAGATTGGAGAGGGTAGAACCGATCTCAATGGGTTTTGTAATTTTTAGTATACCGAACCGTATTTAACCACATCAAACCATTTTATTTTTGTGGACCAGTGTTCTATTTAAAAAAAAAAGATTGGCCAAAGAAGACGAAGACCAAGAGATTGAACGTCTACGCAAACGCCATTGGATAGAGTTTGAAGAGGAACAATCGTGTAGAAACAGAAAGGGAAATTGGTATAGACGCCTTATGGATTATTGTCGTTTCGTATTCTTTCTCTAGCTCATCGCGCCATTGCAAGCCCCACGAGATCCATGGAGGAATCTACGGCTACGGCTACGACTCATTATTTCTCCATTTTCACCAATTACCCCCTGATTTCCGCCGTCACGGCTTTCAGCATCGCTCAATTCATCAAGCTCTTCACCTCCTGGTACGCGCATCTCTACTCATGCCGCATTTATGCTTTCATATATCTCTACATTCATAGTTTAAGGAGTGATCTTGATACAGAATTTTCCATTGCGATCTTAAGAATGAGGAAGGTTCGTCAATCTTTGTTTATAATCCCGATCTTAAACGGTACATAAGAACAATTCTAGGAGCCGTTGACTTTTCGTGTATGAAATTCTCTTAGATAAATACAAGTTAAGACAGGAAAGGAGGATCTTTACTTGTTTCCTTGATTCTGAAGGTATAGGGAAAGGAGATGGGATCTCAAACAGCTTGTTGGGTCCGGAGGAATGCCTTCTTCACATTCAGCCACCGTTACAGCTCTCGCTGTAGCCATTGGTTTACAAGAGGGCTTTGGTGGATCACATTTTGCTATTGCCTTGATCTTGGCATCAGTTGTAAGTTGCTCACCTCCTTCCTTTATCTCGTGTGTACCTACTCTCTGCTGTTTGGGTTATATGTGATTGATTTGGGTGGTAGGTGATGTATGATGCTACCGGTGTAAGATTACATGCGGGTCGCCAAGCTGAGGTTTGATAGCTGCTCCAACTTTTCTTTGTTTCATCTTTGAGCTCTGGTATCCTCATCTCTGGGGTCTGCTTTTTATTACAGGTTCTCAATCAGATTGTATACGAACTTCCTGCAGAACATCCGCTGGCTGAAAGCAGACCATTGCGTGAACTTCTTGGTCATACCCCTCCCCAGGTATGTAATACAGTTGACTCAGCAGCTATAAGATCACATACCACACACAAATCTCACCTTGCTGAGCATCCTCATAGATTACAATTTGATCCAATCCACAATATTTTTAAGACCTATGACTTGAAAAAAATCCTTTCATACTATAAGACAAGCAAGAGATGAGATTCAGTTAGCAAGATAGTTAAGAGTTTTAGAGGAAAGCACGAGTATAAATAGGGGATTGAAGAGATCAGTGGGGTCCTGTGATTAGGGTCCAATTCTTTGTATTCTATTTGTGTTTGCTTTGATTAATATCTGAACTATTCTATGAATTGTCACTGTGCTTTGGGAAGAATCAATTTTTTTTGTTCTTATCAGATTCGGTTTCCTATATGCTGAGATCAGGTCATTGCTGGTGGAATGCTTGGAAGTGTTACAGCAGTAACTGGATACTTGTTTACCAGGATAGCTACTAGCTAACGTGAACGAACAATCATAGACACAACTCTTCTGCTATATTGCCATTTTGAAGCCACTAGACAGAACTGAAACAGACTTGCAATCAAAGCCTTAGTTTGATTCACTATTTTATTCATATTGATAAATGTTTTTACCATTCCTACACTAAATGTAAAGAAAACCTGAAACACCATTACAACAAAACAAAAAACGTGATTTATTTGGTAATAAATAGAATACAAAGAATTGGTGCTGTTCATTGTTTTCCAAGTATAATGGAGAAGACATCTCTCATGTGCAGAGTAGGATCCAAAGTAACAGCAGACTTCACACGCCAAGCAATGTGTTGGTCGGGACGGACTAAAATAGATC
This sequence comes from Eutrema japonicum, assembly GCA_030161315.1. NCBI lineage: Eukaryota > Viridiplantae > Streptophyta > Magnoliopsida > Brassicales > Brassicaceae > Eutrema > Eutrema japonicum. Next base: position 14,872,097 of record BSQW01000001.1, read on the forward strand.
CTCTCTCCGACATTTTACAAATACTCCACCAAGAAGCTTCTTCACCACTTTGTTTTTTAACTTCTATAACATCGACATAATTTTCCCATGGAGCTAATGCTGATTTGCTCTCCCTTTCATCCCTACTACTAGGCCATACAACGCATACCTTTACATTAGCCACAAACTCATTTGCCACTTTGAATGTAGCACGAGCTAGCTCATAGGATTCTTGTAATGGCGATATTATAAGTAGAAACTCCACTTTCTCTATCGAAACAAGATCCAGTGTAGAAACAACAACCTCTCTTGTGGAATCTGACAATATTCTCACATACATATGAGGCAGTCTTGAACCTGATTCAGCACAAGGAACATAGTCTCTTCTACGACCACTCAGTACTTCAGGATCACCAGCTTCAGACTCGTTATCAGGAACAATGGCTCCTTCTAGATACCTAAACAGTTAACAGAGTAGTTTCTGTTACTCCAATTCTGAATATATACACACATCTATTGTTCAAATATAATGCCAGAAATACAATGGTTCGAACATTAACTATCACACTCTTGGTGTCATGAAACCGCTGATATCAGTTTACAAAAGCAGTCAACCCCAGTTTCTACTATTTTTTTATTCTTGGTACTACTCAGACTAGAGTGAGAATTCTACAGTTCCAAAGATGCTGATGATACCTGAATCCAAGATCCTCTGCAGGGAACTGTAGCTGAAGGCTTTTTCCTCCTTCGAAGATACTCTTTAGTCTGCTAAGTCTCTGATATCCCAGCGGATTGCTCTCATTCAGCAAAGATTCTGAAAGCTGTGCACGGCCTAGTGCAAAGACATTATCCAAGATTGCCTTTTGCAGCCCAGTTGGAAGGATGGAACCGACTGTTTTGTTTATAAACCTATGAACTACAACACCATAGAGATTTAATTGCTGTAAACCTGACCACAGAATGATGAACTGAGGAAGAAGACAGGCTAGTTTTAGTTTACCTGAGTTTGCAATTGTTGGGTCAAGGCCTAGCGCTGAAGGAACCGACATAGCTGCTCTAAAGTTCTGAATACTGAGTGAAGTATTGAAAAGGGCAATCTAGCAGTAACGATTAGATGCTTGTAAATGAATCAACTTAAGAAGAAAGGATGGCAAGAAAAAGTTAGAAAAGATAGATACAATACCGGCCTACGTTCTGTTTCATAGGTATTAAGAATCGAAGATTTTGCAGAACCCTGAAGAAGAGCTGCTATTTTCCATGCAAGGTTATGAGCATCCTGAATTCCAGTGTTCATTCCTGCAAAAATCATGTAATTTGCTATCAAAATATTTTCCAAGACTGCTGATTGAATGTACATCAAATTCAAACCGATTCCTGAGGCTTGCCAGCGCAGTTCATATAGCCTAGAAATAGAAACTGACAACAAGGATCCTTTAAGATCAACTTTCAAGTTTGCGGCATACGTTGGTATCATCAGACTATCTCATCTGACCCATACCTTCAATCATAATAGTATGACAATGGAGATGATTAGATTTCTTCCAAAATTATAACCACTATACACGGCAAAACTGTCAAAGAAGCAGCATATGGTTCACCTTTCGAAAAGAATTGGAGCACTTACCAAAACCTCCAGCAGGTGGGAACCGGTGAGCAGCATCACCAGCAAGTATCACTCTGTTCTCACAGCACATGAATTTCTCGGCGACTTCAGCATGCATGACCCATGGCTTAATATCAGCTACATCCAAGTCTGAAAGCTCATGTCCCACCAAATTGAATATCAGCATCTTGCACATCTACAACAAAATAATCGGTCAGGGACAAAATGACAAGCAAAATTGCATTTTAAAATTGGTCACAGTTGGGACGGAAATCAAACTACAGATGTGTACCGAAAAACGAGTTAAGAATCCAGTCATCTCTAGGTAATGAAAGTAAATACCTCGGGACTAAAATCAGACAGACTCTGCTGAGGTGGATAGTATGGAATCTGCAGTAAAAAAAAATGATTACACGCCAAGCTGCGGTATATGCTACCAATTTATGTAGATAAACTGAGATTTAAGCATCCCGGATCTCTGGGTCGGGGCTATAGCTACCTGCAAAACAAATTCTCCTTGTAGAAGATCATGGGCAACAAGAACTCCTATACCTCCTGTGTTGAAAATGAAAAATAACATCCCTGGTCTGCTATTGATTAAGTACTCACTGAGCTCTCTGCTCATGAAATGCACACTAATAAGCTTCTGTAGATCTCTTTCCCCTCGCATTTCTATCTCTGTGAGCCTTCTTACAGCACTCCCAGCACCATCGGCACCAACCAGCATACTACATTGAATGTTTCTTTTCATATGCTTGCCTCCTTTCAGAAAAGAAACAGTTGCAGTAACACTTTCCTTGTTAGCATCAATCGCCACACACTCATGACCCATAAGAATTTGCCTCGAAACAACAGAGTCAAGCTCAGGACCATCTGACTCTTTGGAACTACGAACATGAAAGCCGAGGTCTTCCAACCGCTTAAGCATTAAACTTGTCAATTTGTACTGGGAGAAGTGAGCAACGGAAGCCGGGCTGACAACTTTCTCAAAATCTATTCATTGTTACCACAAGCACTTCTGTTAAAGGTCTGCATTTTTCGCCAATCGATTATATTTCTATGAGAACTATTTGCACAAGAAATTTTTACGGAAGAACACACCTTGAGGCTGCATATGGTCCACTGTGCCAAGGGTTGAACCGGAGAGGGATGTACAGTATATAAATTTTCTCCACAAATCTACAGGAGGCTGTGATCTTTCAATCTCCTCAGCTAATCCATCCAATTTACGGAAGATCTATGCGTATGAAAACTGAGAAATCAAGGACCACCACTAACAAAAGTTAAGGACAGGGAGCACAAAAAAACCCAACCTCCATAGATCGGTTGTTGATAAAATGTGCTTGTGGATGTTTGGAGAAGCTTGGGGCTTTGTCCACAACAGCACATTTCACACCTAACATTAAGGTGAGAATTGAATTCGCTCAAAGACGTGAACTCTCAGCTAAATGACAAAGGAAGTTCTTCCTAATTAACTTGGAAATGAAAATTTGAGAAAAAAGTTGGGAGTAAATTGTACCTAGTTTGGTGAGAAGGATGGATAAAACGAGGCCTACCGGTCCAGCGCCGACGATCAGAACATGGAGCTTATCATCTTCGCCATGAAAGGAATTCGTGTTTGAAAGGTCCCTTCTTTGGAAGTACCTCGCTGGGTACACTCTGACCCTCGAATTGTTTCTGCTTATTCGTGTAACCCTCTTGATCAGCCCTAGAAATTCCATAGTCGAGAAGCTAAAGCTCAAGCCTGAAAATCGTTGGACGGGAAAACCCTGAATTCATCCCCTGAAATACAAATTAAGAAGAAGAATCTCTCTTTACGACCTTTTAATTAGGGTTTTAAAAACGGAGATGCTGCGGCCAGCGAAGACGGAGATGCTGTGACAGAGACGACGGAGACGCCGCGCAGGTGATGGTGGTAGAGATGTCAGTGGGGCCGACTCTTTACGATCTTTTTGTTTTATATATTCTTTCTTTTATAATACTTACCCGATTCATACGTGGTTCCTTCCTTTAGTTTCCATAATTAGCCCAAGGATGCTTCTGTTTTGTACTGAAAGCGAGGTTTCATATGAAAAAAACTGATACATCAGTAAGCTATCTACATGGATACCTCTGGTGAGGGAGGAAAAGTGAGCAAAAATGGCGTCATCACAAAGTGGCCTATACATATATATATATATATATATATATATATATCTTTCTTCTCTATGCAGATGACTTGTAAGATGTAAACAAAAAAGAGAGTGTGTAAAATGTGTCAGTGTCACACTCCAATCTATCTTTTCTTCTCAATGGTGGATCGAGTAGCTTTTCTTCCAGATGAAGCTGAATGGTCTTCTCATTGTCTTCCTTCTCGAGATTGATTTAGACAAAGGTTTTACTTCCGACTCTGGAGCTGAAGCTGGCGCGGGTATAGACATTGGTAATGGTGCCGATACGGTTTTCCTGGGAGCTTCATCTCTATTTGGCGATGGCTGTTCTCGTTGCCTTTGTTCCCTGAACAGCATCAGAAGCTTCTGGGACTTGTCTCTTCCTCGGGGACTTCCGTTCACTGAGATCGACACCAGAGACGGAATCACTCCTTCTTGTAGCACCATCTGGATACACGGCTCGCTTTCCGTGCATAGGATCACAAGGCAAGAAACTGCTTGCTCTTGTTCCACCTTGTCACCGGTGTCCAGCACCGTTGCAAGAGTGCTGATCATGCCTTGTGATGATATCATCTCCTCTTTCCCTTCCTGGCTAGAGGCTAGATTTAGTAATACGGCTAATGACTTCTCTATCCACAAGTGGTCACCTGTTGATGTAAGGACTTGGAGGCTTTTGATTATGTTAGATGAAAGGAGGGTGGGAATATTGGGAGTGTAGGTGGAGAGGTTGTAGAGGGCATGAAGGGCGTCCAGCTTGCATTCGGTTTCGGTTTTTTCGCCCTGAAGGAGAAGATTGACGAAAAAGGGAACTGCTTGACTTGAGCCAATCACGGGCTTGGCTTTCTCAAGGCAGGAGAGGTTTAGATATAACGCAGTTGCTGGCCCTTGAGAGTGGGAGCAAGAGATCATTTTCTCTAGCAGCGGGATGACTCCTGAAGTCAGCATCAACTCTTTGTTTCTGTCCGTCGAAAATAACAAAACAGAAGATTATGAGAAGGTTTGCAAACGAAGAACACAAGTTAGCCCACAGAGAAATAATCAGTGTTCATGAACGGTGATATTAGAAAGAAGATCAGACAGTGACATAGCTAAGGACTTAGATTGGTAACAAAGACACTAACCTGTTATTGTTGACTGCTAAATTAAATAGTGCCATGGCTCCGGTTTCCTGTGCGGCTGCATTGCTTTCATGAACAGCTGATCCTAGAAACCGCAAAAACGCTTCAACAAACCCATTGGCTCCCATGAGGATCCTGGCCTCTTCATCATCCTTTAGCAATAGCCTGACATTTTCTACAACTTTGCACTTTTTAGCCAAGTCCTCCTCTTTGTCCAAGATTGCCAATATATCCTGATACCTCTCAAGAACATTGATATCAGAAGTCTCCTTATCATCGACATCAGGCGCATTGACTTCTTCTTTGTGTTGTTGTTCGGAAACAATAGTTCTACTCTCCTCCATAGGAACGACTTTAACACCCTTCAGTGAGCACGATCCTATACTATCAACTGACTTCGAATTGGTGGATTCAGAGTCAGACAGGGCTAGTCTCCAGTAGTTGAGGTCGAGAGATTCTGGTGGTCCAGTAGGGACTGTGATCCCATTCTGCTCACACCAGCTCGCAATCAGACCTTTAACACAGTAATTGGGAGTAAGGAAAAGATGTGGGAGCTGCTGCTGAGTCTTGGGGCAAGAGTTATGCCCATCACTAAACCATTTCTCGATACAGACCCGTTCATAAGTCTGTCCAGAAGCAATGATGACAGGATCACACATAAGCTGCAAAGAGATGGGACACCTTAGTTCTTCTGGTCGAACGGGCATCTGTCCTAATTTCCTACTGTTCATGGGCTTAAAGTTAATAGAACCAAACTTTGATAGTTGACGCCCAAACGCAGGAACACGATCTTCGTTAGAACCTTGACCAGTGGGAGAACATGGTGTTGAACCCTGAGAGTCACTCTCATCCATAATTTCACTTCTGAAAAGCTTGGAGTATTTTCTCATAAGATGCAAGAGGTAAGCCACAATTGACTCCTTCCGCTTGTCTTCTTCCACGCGTGCCCTGTCAATGAGTTTCTTTAAAGCACGCCGCTCCGCCAGAGCTGACCTAGAAGAAGTTATACTCAGTCTAGTAGCTGCCTGGTGAAAAATTTCAAGCTCGGCATTGTCGCTGCAGTTGTCAAATTTCTTCCCTTGTTGCAAAAGTGCAATTATCCGATCACCAACTTCCTTCTCTGATGGATCAAGCAAGAACTTGGTGTGCTCTACTTCACCAACAATGTCCAAAATCTGAAGAAATTTAATATCAAAATTAGATTTCGCAACTAGCAAACCAAAAAGACAAGCAACTAGCTAGCAAGAGATACATAATTCCTGGAAAGTTCTTAATTTGCAAAAGGAAAAGACACTGAAATAGACATCACCTGAGAGCCAATTGAGCTAGGAACAATGTCCTCCACGCGTCTAAGACTATCGATAAGTGCAGATTTTGCTTTCTCAAATTTTAACAGTACAGCATCCCCAGTTATAGCCTGTTCAGAAGGGCCAAAAAAAATATGGAGGAATTCAAGAGACCAAAAACACAAGAGCGAATATGTATCCACACAAAGAGAAACTAACCAAGTATAGTTTGCTACACTCAGAACAGTGTTGAAGAATGTTCTTGGCTTTCTCGAGTGCAATGTGTAAGGAGCACAAGGCTTGAATCCCTGATTTACTCCGAGGTCGTGCTTCTTCCAGCGATGGGAAAATCGACAATACCTTGCAATAAACTGCAGATAGTTCCTTGCACATATCTCTATGTAACTGCATTTTAGCAATGGCCATAACACACAATTTTAGCAAAGCAAAGAGAACAAAACCATCAAATTAACAAGAATAGAGATCCCAAAATGTACAAAAAGCCGGTAATATCTTAATCAACCCAACCAACATTTGCTTACAATTAACCCCAAAAAAATGCAAAATTTCACCCTTTTCTATCAAAAAGACAAAACTGCATTGGAGAGAATCACATTTCTATAACATCAAAAACAAAACCAATCAAAACGTAAATAACATACGAAGAAAAAGTCCCCCTTTTTTTTATTTCCATTTGATTCCAACAACTACCGACAAGAATCTTTGAGAAAAAGATTCAAACGTATAATATTATGAGCATACCTTGGCATCGCTAGCAGCGAACAAAATCTCCTCGAGCTCGCTTACATCCATGATCCAACCTCACCTGGAACAATAAACATGAAGGAATCAGTAACGACAGAACAAAGCATCATGGATATCCGACGCAAAGTCTTGCCCTTTTGTTCCAAAATTCTGAGGAAATTAAGAAAAGCGACGAATCATTTTTCGATTAGAGAAAACTCGAGAATCGAATCAGGAAAATTACCTTAGCTCTAAGACAGAGTCTTAACCCAGAAAATAAAAAACGGAAGAAAATAGAAAAGAAGGAAGCATAAGTAACGGTAGAGAGGCGAGAAAAGAGGGTGGTGAGAAGAAGAAGGAAGTGTCAGCTCCACAAAACCCGCAAAATTCTATGATCAGTATTGAAACGCGAACGAGACACGAAATTTGCAACTACAACGACCCGACAAGAAAAAGAAAGATAAAAGCTGGAAGAAGAAAATAGCACACGTGTGAAAACTCGCAACAACAACAACAACACCAAAACAAAACCGACAAAGGGACTCATAAATCAGGAGCCGCCACAAAAGGCTTCTTCATAAGAGATGAGAAATCGCAAAACACAGACGAGTCAGGGCTTAGGGTTTATTTTTCTCTCTGTGATTTGGCATCAAAGAGAGAGACAGAGAGAGAGATTAGGAAAATTCATTCGAGTGGTAGTGAAGACAGAACCGATTATGTTTTATCGACACATATGTTTTAACTAACTGTCCCTTAAACTTTTTTAATCTGTAAGAATTAAATATATTAACCGGTCACCTAAACCGATTAATCAAACCGCCTATACCAACAACAAAAAAGTCAAACTTGAAAAAGCAGAGCCTTGATTAAAAAAAAGTCCACCTGCTAGACTTCACTTGTCATTTCTCAGCTTCAACGATCATTCACAGATGAAGATGACCGGAGAAAGCCATAAGAGCGCACCTGGTGGAATCAAATCACTGTTCGGCGATGATGAATCCCAGAGACCTCGTCTTATCACTCCTTTTCCTTCTCCTAAACTCACCGACTTAACTATGGTATACTACTCTTCACAAATCATTTGCTTTACTTTTCTTTGTTTTTTTTGGGGCTATTTTGGAGCTTCTTGTTTCAAGTTTCAAGGTGATCATAAGGAGAGCTTGTATTGGGGAACTTATCGTCCTCATGTGTATTTTGGAGTTCGAGCGAGGTATAAATCAAGAAACATCTTTGTTGCTTTCACCAAACGGAGTAGTCTTTGTTCGTCCATGTTAGTCTAAACTGAATTGTATTTGATAAATGGAGACTTACCATCTAAAGGGGAGATGATCATTTGATTCCCCCATTTCATGTGATTCCTTTCTTGTAAATGTTGCTAAGTTGTATATGACGACAAATGCAGAACTCCTCAGTCCCTCGTCGCTGGCTTGATGTGGCTCGGTTTGAACGATGATGGGAAGCATATGATGAGGCATTTCTGTGAAAACTCTGACCATCTTAAGTCGTTTGGCTGGAGAGAACACAATGGGATAGATTTTGGGAGGCAGGAGCTGCTTGAACAAGATATGATATTGGAGACATGTTTTGTCAAGTCTAAAGAAGGAAGCCTCGGTTATGGAGGAGATTGGTCTATTCGAATCAATGTTAAAAATAAAAGGTAATTACTGATGATAAGTGCGCCAATATGCTATTTATTGTAAGTTAACTGTTGCTTAAATCAATAACCATATTTGAATGTTTTCTTGGTTGAAAAAAATAGGTTGAATGATGATGTAAAGAAAAGAGTACATCTCTTCTTCTATCTAGCTGATGAAGGTGGCAATGTTCTAAATTTAGGCAAAGATGTATTGGAGCTTAAAGAGAGTTCCCTCCTGGCTTCCGGTTCACGTGCAGATGTAGGAAAGTGGCAGATGCACTTAAAATCACAGGTAACTTTTGATTTGCAGTGCCTATTAGAGATCTTAAGATCTTAGTTGTTCTATGACTGCCACGCAAATTTTTCTCCTCTGGATGTAACCGCTGCTCTTTTATTTGCAGAACAATCTTGAGACACATTATTGCGGTTTCAAGACGCCGGACATTGTCAATCTGTCGGATATTGTTCAGCAAAATCTCGCTGTACAGGTTATATCTCAACTTTGCAAGTTTCCAAACTGTATTTTTGTTTTTGTTTTATAAAGACCACAGTGCTTATTTGCTTCTTGGCTTGTATATTATCAGGAAAGAAAGTCTGGACGACTTCAGCTCTCTGACACATCAGAGGATTCTTCTAGCATTTATGTTTTTCAGGTAATCAGTCTTGATCAAGATATATGTATACAGATTCAGTTAAAAACTAAACCAGCATCCCTAAGTTACTCATATGAATTCTATATATGATTTAGACGTTTCTTCATCCTTATTTATTGTCATGCAGATCTCCACGACGACCCAATCTACTGTAGATATTGCCTTCGCCTTTGGGATAAGAGGAGAAACTTGTGACGTGGAAAAGCGTATAATGAGTCTTACAGGTTTATAAGCTTCATGTTGCTTCCAAGCATTGATGATGATCGGATTACAGGTTTGTAAGCCTTTTTTATGTGTAGGTTTGCCACTCTCTAGTCTACTTGAAGAGAAACATATAGAATTTGATGAAAAGTTCGAGGATTGCTTCCACCTTTCTGAAAAGGTGTTGGTTCTACTCTTTTCTTAATTTGAAACTTCAAATGCCAGTGTAATAGCTGACCTTACTTCCTCTGATTCCAGCTTGATTCTGAAACTTTGATGGTTGGTAAAGCTGCAATTGGGAACATGCTTGGTGGCATTGGTTACTTCTATGGTCAATCAAATATTCAGGCTCCTAGAAGTACTCAGGTGAGTTTCATTTTTTCTTGCTTTTTGCGCTTCAGATTATGTCAAAAACAACAGATTCATAGAGTAAATATGTTTCAGCTGCTGCATAAAAGTGAGGATGATTTCTTGCTATATTGGCCAGCTGAGCTGTACACAGCAGTTCCAAGCCGGCCCGTATTTCCTAGGGGGTTTTTGTGGGACGAAGGTTTCCATCAATTGTTGATCTGGTTCGTTGTTACCGGATCATACAATATATGCTGAAACATTTCTTGATATGTTTCTTTAAGGACTGACTCTTCTTATGTGAATGCCTTTTGAGTTCATAAATTCAAAGTTACAAGATTTTATCATTCTTTGGATTGCTTCTTTTTGTGTGTGTGCTTGATTCAGGCGCTGGGATTTCCGTATAACCTTGGAAATAGTTGGAAACTGGTTAGACCTGATGAATATAGATGGATGGATTCCGCGTGAGAAAATTTTGGGCGATGAAGCTCTGAGGTTGTTATATATACTCCTACAAATCTCAATAGTCATCATTGTTGTTTGTTGTTATCAATGATTCTAACGTCCAAGTGTTTTTTTGCTGCAGTAAGATTCCAAAGGAGTACGTTGTTCAGATTCCAAGTAATGGCAATCCACCTACACTACTTTTGGTGATACGCGGTATGTATATGTCGTTTTTATACCTCGACTGCACATAAGTTAAGTGTCTCCTCGACAAGCACTTAGTCTAGGGATGGAAATCTAGCCAGTTTTTCTTTTGGTTGCTAATACGATTTGGAATTTGTCACCAAGAGTGATAGTGTTTCACCTTGCTATATCAACTCAATTCCCTGCTGACCTTCCTTGTATTTTTTTCTTTTGCAGATCTGATAAATGGTATACGGACAGAGAAATTTAACAAGGAAGAAAGAGATGAAATCTTGTCATTCCTTGACCGAGCTTTTGTTCGGCTAGATGCATGGTTTCAGTGGTTCAATACTTCCCAGAAAGGTAAAAAACATGGAGTCCATTTCTTACAGAGTTTCAGGATGCGTTTAACTCTTCAACTTCACTGTGTTTCGTGTTTCTAGTATCTATAAGTGACTACCTCATACAATTCACATTGAATACATTAGTGCCATTATGCTTATATGAATTCTTGTGTGAATTATTTCGTATATGAGTTTGTTTTATTATGACTTTGATTAAACACCAGGGAAGGAGATGGGAAGTTACTTTTGGCATGGTAGAGACAGTTTAACAACTCGGCAACTAAACCCTCAGGTACTGTTTCTTTATTCTTAATGTCACCAACTATGGATCGTGGGGATTCCTAGCTTCCTTTTTTCTTTTGTTGGGTTTCCACTTTCTTCTGCTACTTGTATAACTGGTAGGAGACTTGAGAGATACCTGATGCCTTAGCTTTCACAAATTCTTGCAGTCTCTTTCCTCGGGTTTGGATGATTATCCTCGGGCTTCACACCCAACTGAAGATGAGAGGCATGTCGACCTCAGATGCTGGATGTATCTTGCGGCAGATTGCATGAACTCCATCACAGAGTTTCTTGGGGAGAAAGACAGACTTGTGACGGTTAGAAGAACATGACAAGAGATTAGACTACATTCTCTAGCTAGTGTGTTGTTTTTGAAACTGAATATCATGCAGGTGGATTACAGCTCCATTGTCAAGCTGCTTTCAGATTTCAAACAACTGAATCAGGTTGATAATATTCTTATAAAATGCCTATGAGAGGCTACACTTTCTTTAATTATTAAAGATTGGATCTCTCTCAGACAAGAATCTCATGATCTCTTCTTCACGTCTAATTCCTTTACAGATGCACTACGACCATGATCATGGGGCTTACCTCGACTTTGGTAATCATACAGAAGAAGTAAGGAAATTTGAATGAAATTATCTCACAGATAAGCCTGAATATCAACTTTCATGGTAGAAAAACATGTGGATTTTTTGTTTTTAATCTGATTTACCAGGTTCGGTTAATCTGGAAAGATGTTATTGGAGAAAATGGTCTCGTATCTCACGAGCTTGTAAGGGAGACATTTGAGAAGCCAGAGCTAAGATTGGTTCCTCACATTGGTTACGTCAGCTTCTTTCCCTTCATGTTTAGAATCATCCCACCTGTGAGTTAAAAATATCTTGCATTAAGTATCTAATATACTCCATTATCCATGATCGTTGTGGACAACTAAAACTAAACCTTCACATTTATATTTGTTGTTTGCTGAAAGTACTCTTCAATACTCGAGAAACAGCTCGATCTTATTTCAAACAGGAGCCTCGTATGGAGTGACTATGGACTACTTTCACTTGCCAAAACTAGGTGAGCCTGCAAGAACGAACATACCTGAAGAAATTTCATTCTTCCGTGATTCCATAAGCACTCATTTGTGTCGTCATTCCAGTTCTTTGTACATGAAGTATAACACTGAGCACGAAGCACCATATTGGAGAGGTGCAATATGGATGAACATGAACTACATGATTCTTTCTTCCCTGCACCATTACTCTATAGGTACCTTCACTTCACCATTAAAAAACAAAAACAAAAAACCCATATAACCAATCAAAATTTCTGCAGTGGATGGACCGTACAGCAACAAGGCAAGAACCATATACGAGGAACTAAGGAGCAATCTGATAAGGTATGCATACTTGTAATAAGGTACAGTTGAAGTTGAAGATGTATGAGTACATGTGGGCCTTACCTATATTTTGTGTTGTTGATGTAGGAACGTGGTTAGAAACTATGATCAGACTGGATATATCTGGGAACACTACGATCAAACAAAAGGAACTGGAGAAGGTGCACGTGTCTTCACCGGCTGGTCTGCACTTATCCTCTTAATCATGTCCGAAGAGTACCCGCTATTTTAGTAACCGTTTTAATTACCAACATTTGTAACTTTGAACTTCAAAATCTTACCACGCGTGTTTTGTGACCAAAATAAGGAAATCTCTTCCAAAGACTTTAATAAAAAAATCACGATACATCAAGATGTTATAGCTCAGCTACTAGGTACATGTTAAAGTCCAAAGCTAGCCTTGTCGTGTTTGAGCATAACAATGTGCCCATCCAATAGTAAAGGAAATGAAAACTGGAGTAAGTAATTGCCGATCCGCATTTTATGTGTCTTGAGTCATTTCCGTATCTTCAGCCACCATGATTTCCATATCCCTCATGTCTCGCTTCAATACGTTCCCAAGCCTTCCTATGGCTTCAACCTCCTGTTGCAATACCTGTTTACAAAGTCCCAAACAGTTGATAGTTTTATAATGAATTGGTAAAAACAAGCAAGGACCAAAGATGTCGCATCTCATACCTCCTGCATATCAATCAGGCTCTGCTCGTCTATTTTAGTTGATCCCGGGAGATAAATGGAACTACCACCAGAAAAGGAATTTGCTTGAGCACGAGATATTGTCTGCAGACTATGCACCCTCCTAGAAAGCTCTGCTCCATGACCTTTCACCTGAGAATATTCACATCCTTTTTCTGCATCTAACTTTGTAAACCTCAAAGTAGGAGTCGAATAAAAATGAAACAGACCTGTCTTGTTATTCCAGTTAACTTCTCAGACAGCTCGGCCTCTCCTTTTGTCAAGGGTAGCCGGAAACCCTTCCCCTCTAAGCCCTCTATTATTCTCATCACCTTCAAGCACACAAAATCCAGAACACAAGAGTAAATATATAACTTTGACTCACATAACGAGGTAAGATCTTTTAATGTGACAATTTCTCTCTCACCCTCAACATGCGTCTTTGAAGATTCTGCTCCTTCTGTCTCAACCTTTCAATAGATGGAAAGGTATGTGCTTGCAAATGCCTCTGAAGCTGTAAAAAAAAAACCAAACAATTTCTTGTAAGATTATCCAGTAAAAGTATGAGAGAGAGAGAGAGGAGGAACCATAACTCACCATTTTAACGTTGCTCTGAGTTGTTTTTATTCTTTCCCTGTCTGAGACGAGAACTTCATCTTGAAGCTGTAGGTACCAACAAAAAGAGTGTCAAGATTCATTTATCAAATGTGCTGAACGAATTATTCCTTCACATATCATTTAATGTCAATCTTCAAAAACAAGAGAGTATTTGCTTAAGCACCCCATAAACCCACTTCCTCGCACTAAAACCACCAAACAAAAAGCATAGAAACTTGGCAGATGATGAAATCTACCTTAAGGCGCTGAGAAAGATCTTTAAAGCCTTGCACAAGCTGAGGCCACAGTCGCTCTCTTTCTGTTGAATCCATGCCTTCAAGTTTGCTCATGGCCTCTGCCCACATTATCTACCACCAAAACAAGAAATCCTTCAGAGAGATCTCAGATTATAAAACCAAGAACTGATGAATAAGAAAAGTGCACATTTTTATGATTAAGTAGAAAGGATCAAGAAGATTCTCACATCTGATACGGCTGCAGGCTTAACCCGGTACTGCTGTTCAGTCACACTAAACAAAAGATGCTGCAGGCAAATGGAAACTACAGTTAACATAAACAGAAACATCTCCAAAAAAAACTATAGAATTCGGAATTTTCCACCCAAACTAACCTTAAAAGCATACTTGGGATTCGTCGGATCTTCCTTATACGCTTCAATGATGGCCTAAAATCAAAAGCGAGTAAGAGACGCAAGGCTTTTCAATCAACGTAAGGACTAGGGTTGAGGATATTTAGATCTCAAGTGGAAAGAAAAATAGCAAACCTGGACATCACGATCGGCGAGAGAGAAAGGAATGGGAGCAACGGGAGCCATCTGAGTAGTCAATTGCGCATTTGGGAAAGGCGTTTGCTGTGCCGTGTTGAATGGTGACTGAAAACCAAAACCAGAAGATGCTGGTTGCGAGAACAGCGAGGTCGGCTGCTGTTGTTGCTGTGGCTGTGGCTGTGGCTGTTGGGATGAGAACGGAGTAGAGAAGAGTGAGGAGCCATATCCGCCGGAGAAGGAAGGTACCGAAGGCGTTCCGAAAGCCGGCGTGGCTGTCGGCGTACCGAACGCCGGGGAAGACGAAGGGGTACCAAAGAGGGGCGTTGACGACGCACCGAACGCCGGTGTGGACGATGGAGCACCGAACGCCGGCGAGGAAGACGGAGTGCCGAACGCCGGCGAGGAAGACGGAGTGCCAAACATTGGATATAGAGAGGTTAGATCTCCGTGAAGAGAGAGAAAGAGAGAGAGAGAAGGTAAAGGTTTTAGGCAAAAGGCGCCATTCGAAGAACTTTAAAACGCAGCCCAAGTGTTCGACCAAATTCCTGGCCTTCGCATCCGTGGACCATCAGCTGTAGTCGTTTTTTTTGTACTGTGGTGTTGTCGATGGAGTGGACTGTGGCCGAATCATTTTATCAACAGATCTCAGGCCCATTTGCTTTATTGTGCTCTTCATTTCTTAAACAGATTACGTTTTCATAAAACATAGACATTATATTATCCATTTTCCATTTGTATATTTTTATTTTTAAAAACTTTATATTTTATTATATAAAGCTGGATCCTCAAAACATATTATCCTAACTTCTCTCTAACTTCTCTCTTCTCTTCTGACGGTTATTATTTTCACAACGGATCGGTCGGCGTCCGATGGCCTTTCCGGCTCCGGCGTCGAACCTTTTCATATATTTATAATATTTTATGTACTGCACTTTGTCATCGTTTTTGCCTCCTTCAATTTTTGGTGGGTTTGGACTTTCACGGTGGAAAAGATTTTGATGGTGGCGAAAACAAAGTCGCGTGAGATGCACACCCACATCAGTGATGTTTCACCACGGAAAGTATCCATGTTTGTATGGAAGTTGACAGATATTGGGGATTTGCGTCTTTTAGAATCTCGAAAGACGTCATCCCGATGGTGGTGGATCTCAAACGATTTCCTCAAACAATTATTTCTAGAGATGAAAATCCCTAAGAAGAGGCACGTTGTAATGAAAGTACGTATGCGACATATGCAACATTCCTCTTCTCTCTCCTCCCCTTTGGTGCATTTATACCGGTTCATAATAACCGTGTTCTCTCTCTTCCATGGAGTCTCATTCCGGCGCTCATCGTGGTGGTGCTGTTGGCGTTATGTCTCTGTTTGGGATTCCAATTCTCTCTTGAACCAATTTATCCGAATTGATCCGAGATTGAATCGTCACTCTCAGCAGTTATCATTATCCTCCACCGTATGGTTTGGAGATGTAATTTGGGTTTTCGATCCAGGAATAGGAGAGTTTAGGATCAATGGAGATGATAGTTTGCGGATTTGGGTTTTGTGTTCGAAATTTTTCAATGATTTTACTATGTTGGATATGGCATTACCATGGAATCAACCACCATGGAAACCGCCGTGGAGGGGACGAGGTTTTGGAGCGGAAGATGCAATCTCCTTGTGGTATGGCGACATTCGTACAGTCGTTGAGAATTGGCAATCTCAAGTCTTTTTTCTATCGGAAGAATAAATAAATTGGGTTCATTTTCGAAGAATATTTTTAGCTCTTACTTGAGAACGTGTCAATGACATACAACAGGAGAAAAGATGGATCATAACAAAAAAAAAACGCATAAGATCAAATGCGATTATGAGGAAAGAAAGTGTGGACACTCCGGCGAGAAAAATTCGGATAAAACAATCGCTAAAACCCTTTTTCGTTGTTTTATTGTTTTGTATTTTTACTTTTATGTATTGTTGTTTTTATGTAACTTGATTTTCATATAAATAAATATAGATGTTAAAAAAAAAAGCGGGATCCCTCAACGTGAGCGTGTGACACGTAACACGTAGGATAATTATCAATCATGAGATCGTGACATTTGTCACGGATAATTTAGATCTTGACATGTGTCAATTTAATTAAAAAGTAAAAAATAAGTTAAAATAAATATTAAAAAATGCAATCTTAAGAAAATAAAAAACAATAATAAGTAAAGAAAACTTACAATAAAGAAAGTGACAAAATAAAATTTAAAAGTTTATATCACGACCAAACTTTAAAAAAGTAAAAAGGTTAAATTAAAAAAATGCAATTTTAAGAAAAGAAAAAACAAAAATAAATAAAGAAAACTTATAATAAATGAAAGTGACAAAAGAAAACTTAAAAAAATTATACCACGACCAAACTTAAAAAAGGTAAATTATAAATAAATATACTCTAAACTTAAAAGGAAAATTATCAATATACAACCGAACTTAAAAATTTATAATCATTTCCATTATATGACAAAAGGAAACTTAACAAAGGAAAATTATTAATATACAACCACAACCAAACTCTATATAATAATCTACGTCTTTTAAAATGTGAACTTCCATATTTTAGTTCTCTTATTCAAATTCTAAACAAGAAAATCATGACTTCTAATACTCAAAAAATCAATCAAAACTATCTTATAAACTGCAAAAATAAATTATATTATTTTGTTTAGCTAAAAGATAAAACGCATAATATTTTATTCAATTTGAATATGTGTTCTTAAATATTTACAAAAGATAAATATATACTTTGATACATTAAAATTAAAAAGCCAATAACCATGTCCAAGGGTATTTAATAATATGTTTCACCAAATTTTGTCTTCAAATTATATATTTATTTCGTAAGTTTTTCAAATTAATCATAATTTTTTTTTAAAAGTACCCGATTTCTATATTTTTAGATTTCATATAAAAAATTTAAACATTTCGAATTTTATTTATTATATAAAGCAAAATGTTTCAAAGTTTTCATGATCACGACACCTGTTAAGTTAATCGATTAGATTTTGACATGTGTTTAATAAATTTACAATTATATTTTGACACATGTTTAATAATTTTTCAATTATATTTTAAACGTGTTAAATTAATCTACTAGATTTTGGCATATGTTTAATAAATTTTCAATTATATTTTGACACGTTTTTAATAAAATTACAATTATGTTTTAACACATAATATTAACAGTAAAATTAAAATTTTAGAATCTTAAAAGGTATTAGGAAAAAAATAGACAAAAACTATAATCTTAAAGATATTAGGAAAAAATAGTAGTTATGTTTTGATTAAGGAAATTAAACAAAAACTATAAATGAAAACCAAAGTTTTTTTTAAATAAAAAAATAGAAAACCCATATTTCAGATTAGAATAAAGAAATTAAACAATAGAAAACAATCATAAGAAAATAAAGAAAAACCAATTTTTTTCTTATAAAAAAAATAATATTTCAATTTAGAATAAGAAATCTTATAATATAAAACTGGATGTTTGTTAATTCACCTAATCATGACATGTGTCAAGTCAAAGTTGGAAAAAAATTAAATTGATTAATAAAAAACCTCAAAAATCTGAAAATTTAATAACTGATTTATAATCTTAAAATGTAAAGTTAATAATAAAAAAAAAAATTATCCCAAAAGGCAAAATTAATATAAAAAAGGAAAAAAAACATTTCTTAGTTTTCCATTTAGATTAAGGAAACTAATCATATAGGAAAAGAATTTTAATCCCTCACATCTATATAAACCACAATTTTTGTAATATATCAATTGCACACCAAATAATTAAAAGTATAATAATCGTATAAAAAACTATTTATTGCATTTCTTCACCAAATTTTTCTTTCAGGGTATATATTTATTTCATCGTAAAATTTGTTTCTTAGTTTATGTATTATATATTTTCACGGATAATCTAATTTTGTTTTTTCATTTTTAATTTTTTAACTGGTTATAAAATATTATATTATAAATCCGCATATATGCGGGTACTTATCTAGTATATGAGAGATAAATTAAGATGATTACATCATACTGATTAAAAAAAGAATTCCTTGAAATACTTTTTTGATGTGTACTGATAGTTTTCGTGATATTCTCCTTTTGTTTTTTTTTGTAAGTGAAAAAAATTAAATCAAGGCCCATTAGGGGCCATTTTTTTTTTTTTTTTTTTCTCGTCAACGATCCATTTCATTAAATCAAGTAGTGCCGGCAAGGTGGAATACCTCACCGACAGTGTCTGACTTACATGGTAACTGGGCCACAAAGACCGGCCCAATAACTAACCCCTTACATAAGAAAGAAACTTACCGAAGTGAGAAACCAACTTGAGAGACCCATCACGAGGGAGAAGCCCAACGCAAAGGAGGGTAGAGTCGAAACTCCACGCTGCTGGGAAAGCTGCAAAGGACAGGAGGCCGCAATGCATAATCCCGAAGAAACCAACGTCAACCGATACCGCGAAAATCCATCGATGCAACTCACCAATGCATAAGTCGAGAAGAAAGGCAGAGAAAGCTAAAAACTCCCCTGGCCAAACACTGACTAACGGTATTAGCTACGCCACACCGCCACGACTCCGTTATGCATGAAAACCCCGATGCAAAGATCCGCCACGGACTCCCGAAGAAAACTGATAAAATAAACAAAACAAACTAAATCGGGCCTGCAAGAAATGGCTTTGCCGGGACAGTTACCTCCGGTGAAGCCGACAATTTCGTCCCGCTACAATGTCCCACAACGGATAGTGAAGAGAAGCCGTAGAAGAGAGAGAGAACACCGGGAAATAACCTATGTTTCATAAATCTGCCATCCTCTGGCTTCACCTTTACAACGGGTGGTTAGTTTCGACGTTCCACATTTCTAAAACCACAGCTAGGGAAAAACACCACCGCAGACCGCCGAAAAAAACTAGTCTCCATGCGCTGTCCCGAGAAGTGTAGTAGACAAAAGCCACGGCCGCCACTCGAGCTAGGCAAAAAAACAAACAACCGCACAGCGGATAGCCACAAACCGAGAACCTCCACTCCTGATCCAAAAGCCGACCAAAGAACCCGTCCTCAAGGAGCAGATCGCCACCACCGGTAGGAGAGAAGACCCCACTTGTAAGCCACATCTCGCCGTCTTCCCGAAAACCGAGAAGAGATCGAGACTCGACCGAGACCAAGCCAAGAGGAGGAGGCAGCCAGCCACCACCACACCACCTTGGAAAGCCGGTTAGCACGCTGCCAAGAGGGGAAAACTCCACCACACCACAACAACCCAGGTCCGGTGGAGGAATCCCGCACTCATCCGCCTTCAAGGCCGCAAAAAACGCACCACTACCGAATCCGAAACCACGCTGCAACGTTGCTTGCCCAAAGCAAACATCCGAAGCCCGGCCAAAACCAAAACCGCCGACCACCCTAGGAAGCCCGGAATCCCGCTGCCTGCGCGAGAGTTAGTAGCCGGAGCCCGGGACCGCCGAAGACAGAACCACCGGTAAGGAGAGCAAGGAAGAGAACTAGCGAAGGGACGAGGCGAACGGAGGAGATGCTAATCGCCCCACGGGAAGACAGCCCACCACCACCACGACCCCAACGACGCCGTTGAGGTCCCGTCGCCCACGACCCCAACGACGCCGTTGAGGTCCCGTCGCCCACGACCCAGATCACGCCGGAGCAGATCCCTTGAGAGCGACACCACCGGCGACAGAAAAAACCATGGAGACCAGGGCCGATAAACCTATCAAACGAAAGAGGAGAAAGACGGGGTCCCTTCTCCGGCGATGGTGAGCCACCACACGCGCCGGAGAAGGAGATCGGAAAAGATTGGTTGGCGGCGCTAGGGTTTCTGCTTGGGAGGTTTTATCTTCGATTTTTTATTTTTTGTGTATACTTTAACTATAAGCTCAATCTTTCCATTAGGGGCCATTTTGTTGCAGCAATTTGGAACAAAGCACAACTTCAAAAGACATCCTAATAGAAGAGAGCTCTTAAAGAAAAGAAACAACAAAGAGGTGTATTTTCTGAGTAGCACAAGCACACAAGGAAGTCTGTTTTTCTTTTCAGTCTTGATCAAAAGCTTGATATAGAGAATCATACAGCAAACAAACAATCCCCTACGAGCTCTTCGATACTTCCTTGAAAATGCGAGGGAGAATCTCATGTGCACCGATATCCAGAGCTTGCGGATCCCTGAAACCAAAACCCCAACCAGTTTTACTATTTAAACTCTAAATCAGATATAAAGGTATGAATCTTTATTACATATATATATATATACCCAAGAGAAATAACAACAGCTTGTGTGAAGTCATAAATTCATAAAGCTCATTGCAAAACCAAGAAGAGGATAAGTGTAAGAGAAAGAACCTGCATAAAGTTTGCCCCTTTGGCCTTTTCTTTCGAGCTAGGAATGAACCAAACATTTCGAATAACGGGAGATTCAAACTGAACAAAGATTCCATCACTTTGTCCAAGTTTCCATTTCCTTGAGCCTTGACCTTTCCACACCTGAGAGACACGAATCATAGGTCCATAATATAAAACCAGATAAAATACTTTTAGCAAGCCAAAAAAAGACAGATCTGATTCACCTGTGGATAGGATATACTACTCTTTGATGTTACTAAGCAAGCAGCTTTGGAAAACGACTCTTCTGCATATTGCCTCAGATATGTAAAAAGCAGTTAATGTGTGTGTGCGGTGACTCAAAAGCCTGTGTATGAACAAATAATTTTAGCAGATGAAAAAAATAGTTTGTTTTTCTTGTAATATCTTAAGTTGGCTCATGCCCTTCTTAATACCTTATCGATGTTGACTGCTGGTGCGAACTTATCGGTTTGTGTTTTCTCTTTGTCGAGAAGGAAATAGACTCTAGTATCGACTTTAGATGTCTCGTGCCACGACTTCACAGCTGTTTCCATAGTCTCAACAAGAAAAGAAAACATCTCCTTCCAACACTCTTCAGTTCCATAGTTTTCAGACTGCAAGTGTTTGTTCATATGGAGACAAGTAGTTTCAGAGTCTGGGTTGAATAAGCAACGGAAAAGGCTTATATTGATTCTTTGGATTTCACTTGGAGTAAAGAGAAACTAACCATTACAGATTTAAAGCTTTCAAGTGGCTTGGCCATGTTGACATTAGATCTCAAATTCTCGAGTTCTTGAGCTCTCTGTTTCTCCTTCTGCAATTGACCGAGCCTCTTGATCTTTCTAGAAACTTCTGTGCTCTGAGGGTTGTACTGCAGAGCCGTTTCAAATGCAGCCAAAGCCTGTCACAATCATCACAGATATTACAACTTTGTAACCAAAATTTAAAGGAAAAGAAGAGAAAAGTTTTAATCTTATTTAACCGAATGAGCCATGTTATTGATTGCAATATTGAATTTTGTATATCTGATTTTTCACTATTTGCATATACTTTTAAGTTAATAAACTAGAATAGTATCCATTGCCCTATCTATTATATTTTTTTTACTAATGATCTAATTTTGTTTTCTATTTCTTCATTTTAAATTTTTTTACCGGTTATAAAATATTAAATTACAAATCCCTATGTGGATACTTATTTAGTTAATTTTTTTTTGTTAACTTCTGATTCATTCATTGATTTTCAGTCGGATACAAGAGTTGCAACATATAGAGTACATCAATAATATGCAAAATTAAATACACATCAATATATATAAAACCGATACTTTAAAAAAACGAAGAAGAAATAAATTTCTACTATGTTTTATTAACCAAAGCCTTACTCGCCGACAGATTATTAAATCTGTTTCTTTTCTAGAGTCAATCCCAATCAGATGATGATATTGAATTTTTTTTTTTATAAATTAAAAAAATACCATTAACAAGTTTAACAATGATATTGAAAAAAAAAAAACCTGGGGCAAACTCGGATCGGTAACGCGGCCTCCTTAGCCTTTCCTTTCTCGCCCTTTCACTCACTCTTGTTTTGTCTCTCTCTCTTTCGATCGCGACGCGAAAGCTTTCTCTTCCAAACGCAAATCGAAAACCAGCAACAAGCTCTCCGCCAAATCTCTCCAAAACCCTCTCTCTCCTCTTCGTTTCTTCTTCTACTTCTTCAATTCGGTCATCTCCTTCTTTCACGTATTCTCGAAGTCGGTTGTTTCAATCCTGCAATGGCCGAAGGGAGAAAGCTCGATCTGCCTGACGATCTGATCTTGTCGAAATCGTCTGATCAGTTGAAAGGTACTTCCCGGACCTTCTTCCCTCTTAATCCTCGACTTGTTTTCCTTGGTTTCGATGTTTGAATCTCTTCCGTTCTCGACCGATTTGAATGTCGACAAACTAATGTAATCGTTTGGTTTCCGGATCTGAATTCCTTAGGATGCGGCAGCCATGTATAGCTTTTAATTTTGACCTAATATGTGCTGATTAGGGTTCTACGATATCAATCTATCTTTATCAACCTAGTTATCAATCTAATGCGTCCAGATGCATTAGCAACTTCATGTTTGGATTAGTGAGCGAGTGATGGAATTTTAATTTACTCCCAATTCCAGAGTTTGGGATCTGGAAAGAAGAACCAATTACTAAGAGAGTGCTTGACTATGTATCTGTTTGTTTGGATTCTCTGATTTTCTTCACCTATTGAGTATTGACTACCTTATAATTGTTCTCTTTTCTGCAGAATCGGCGTCAGATAACAGCATTCCGTTGTCTCCGCAGTGGCTTTACACCAAATCAAGCGAGAGCAAGATGGTAATACCTAATCAAGGCCTACACACTTTTCTTGTCTTCTCACCTTATTGTAGCGGACGATGATGTACCTGTAATAACAACATTTATAACTTCATATCCACAAAGTAACAAGTTTTTAGATGAGTTTTGCTGTTTCTCTGTGACATTTTTACTCCTTGTTCTCAAGGTCAATTCCTCTGATGCTCTTGCTATGGTGTAGGATGTTCGATCTCCTACTCCAGTGCCCATGGGAAATCCAAGTGACCCAAATCTGAAGGATGCATGGCGCTTGGATGCACCGGAAGACAAAAAGGACTGGAGGAAAATTGTGCCAGAGAATGAAACAAGTCGCAGATGGCTTGAAGAGGAAAGAGAAACTGGTTTACTAGGTGCTAGGAAAGGGGATCGAAGAAAAGTAGAACGTCGCATTGACAATGTCTCAAGCAGAGAAACCGGCGACAGTAAAAATATTGCTTCTTCTGATAGGTGGCATGGTGTTAGTTCTCGTGCTGCTGTACATGAACCTCGGCGCGACAACAAATGGTCATCTCGGTGGGGTCCTGAAGACAAAGAGAAAGAAACCCGTAGTGAGAAGGTAGATAATAACAAGGACAAGGAAGAGCCTCAGAATGAAAGTCAATCTGCGGTTGGCAGCGTCCGTGCAACTTCTGAACGGGACTCTGACCCTCGTGACAAATGGAGGCCACGTCATAGGATGGAATCCCAGTCTGGTGGGCCGAATTCTTATCGCGCTGCACCTGGGTTTGGACTTGATAGAGGACGAACCGAGGGCCCAAATTTAGGGTTCACCGTCGGACGAGGAAGGGCATCTGTAACTGGGAGGGGTTCTTCAACTACCTTAATTGGTGCTGGTGCGCTCTTAAGAAATGAAAGTATCCCTGGTAAACAAAGCCCTTCAGCCTCTATGTTTCAGTATCCAAGGGCTAAGTTGCTTGACTTGTATAGAAAACAGAAGCCTGATCCTTCCCTCGGTAGGATGCCCATTGAGATGGAGGAAGTTGCCTCCATAACTCAAGTGGCTTTGATTGAACCTCTTGCTTTTATCGCACCTGATGCTGAAGAAGAGGTATGATCCCTACTGTGAACTTGCTTCCATTGCCCTTTTCCCTACTGTGAACTTGCTTCCATTGCCCTTTTTCATAAGTGTCATAAATGTTTATATTTCTTATTTGAAATAGACTTTTCATGAGATTGTTGACGGGTATCTTATCTATTAGGCAAGCCTTAACGGCATATGGAAGGGAAGGATCACTAGTAGCGAAGTTTACACTTCATCTGGGGAAGAATTCTTAGGTGAAAACAATCTGGGTATGTTATCTTGTCTTTAGTTGCTTGGCCACTATCTTTCCACCTAGCATAATATAACGAATGCTTCTCTGGTCTTTTTGATGTTGCTGCAGTGAAATGCCGCGTACCTGACTCAGGTGAGACAAAAGTGGATGGTCCTTTGCTAGGGGTTGTGATTGGTGACAAAGGTCCCATGCATAATAGTGATTCCGGTAGGTTCCTGATAGGAGTTAACTGGGTTTTTCAATATCATGTATTGTTTAGATAAGGTCCATTCTTATGAGTTTGCTGACATTTTTAATGTCCTATATATTCTGAACCATAGTCGAACACCTATTGTTGTTGTAGGATTACTTGGTAGTCATAATGGATGTCCGGGGGGTGCTTCAAGCATCTCAAAATTGATTTCAGTGGCTTCTGAAAGTCATGGATCTGTTGGAGTTGGTTATCAAGTTTCTCATGGAAGTCCTGAAGCAGTTAGATCTGCTTTTACTAAATCCTCGGTGTTGGATGCAAGCGAACCCCTTGTTGCTTCTTTTGAGAAAGATTATATGGGCAAGCTGCAGCAACCAGATATTGAAGTGAATCACTCAGAAGGGGCTATGCCACCTGATGAGTTTATGTTCTTGTATATTGATCCTCAAGGAGTAATTCAGGGACCGTTCGTTGGTTCTGACATTATTTCATGGTTTGAACAGGGATTTTTTGGGACAGACCTACAGGTTCGCTTGGAAAATGCTCCAGATGGAACTCCTTTTCAAGATCTAGGCAGTGTAATGTCATATTTAAAGACAGAAAGTGTTCATGCCCATATCAGTGATCAAAAGAGTGAGCTAGAAGGGATTAGTTTAAAAGCAAATTTGGAGACTGGTTTATCAATTGCTCCTATAGCAGAATCTAATGGTTCATCCTCTATAACTGGCATGTCTCTTTCATTTTCTGTGAATAACAACACCTCAGCTCAGGATAATTTTCAGAGAAAGTCTGAGTCAGAAGTTTATGTGAAACCACCCCATGCTGAGGACCGAAGTTTCTTGAACTTTTCTACTCAACATGAAGGTTTGTTATGCTGCTAACCTTTTCTCATATGTGAGCATTTGTGTGGGCAAACACATTTCTTTCTTCGGGTCATATATGCTTGTGTATGCGAACACATTTCTTTCTTTCATGATCATATTAATTTATTTTGTGTTCATCATAGCTAAACAATGTCTTTTTGTATCTTTTTTTCTAAATCAGAACTCTTATTCCCAGGAAGAGCTGGAGTTTCTGATTTTGCATCGATAAAATCCTCTACAAGTATGCATGATGCTTCAATGGAGCTTTCTGGCCACTCTGCTGTTCCTGTTGAATCGACTGAGGCTGCTACTCAAAATCAGAATGAGAATAAGCTGCACCCGTTTGGTGTATTGTGGTCTGAGCTAGAGAGTAGTAGTACACCAGTTAACCAGTTACCAAACAGGTCTTATGATGCAATGGGGGTGCCTACTGATTCAATAGACAGTTGGCCCATTGATTCCCGAAAAAATACACAAATTGACCCCAACATGTCCCTTGATGCTCTGACTGTTAACCGGCTGTCACAGTTTGAACATGTTTCCAACCGCTTTAACATCGGGGATCAACTTCCATCAAATCAACATCACCAACAGCAATTCCAAAACTGGGATATGATGTCGCCTTCAGTACATGGCCAGAAGTATCCTGATCAAGCTCAGGATTTGGATCATTTAATAACCCTCCAGTTGCAGCAGCAGCAGCAGCAGAAGATTCAGTTGCAGCAGCAGCATAAGATTCAGTTGCAGCAGCAGCAGAAGATTCAGTTGCAACAGCAGCAAAAGATTCAGTTACAACAGCTTCAGTTGGAACAAGAGTATCAATTACATCAGAAGCTCTTACAGGAGCAACAACAGTCACATGCTCGACAATTACATTTTCAACAGATTCTACAAGGACATGCTCCTGATTCCAGGTTTGGGCAGTCACATGACTTCCCTCGATCCAACAATGTTGATCAAATGTCGGTAGAGCAGCTGTTGAATGAATTGCAAAAAAGCTCTGGCCATCAGTCAAATGACTTCGCTCGATCCAACAATGTTGATCAAATGTTGTTAGAGCAGCAGCTAATGAATGAATTGCAGAGAAGTTCTTGCCATCCGTCACGAAATTTTGCACCATACATGGAGCAACTTGCCGCAGGAAATTTTGGGCAGTTGCCACATGAAGGCCATCAAAAGGAGCTACTTGAACAGCTACTTTCAAAACAAATGCAATCTCAATATGGACAAATGCAATCTCAGTACGGACAAATGCAATCTCAACATGAAGAATTTCCATCTGAACCAATCCGGTCTTCGGAGTACCAGCTACTCCAGCAAGAGCAGCTGATGAAATTGGCAAATGGAGTGAGGCACAATCCACTATTGGAGGAACATAGACATATTGACCCTCTATGGCCATCTGACTATAATGATCAGCTTTTAAGAACTTATCCTGGGATCCACCGTTCGCGCTCTTCTGCGGGATTTAGACCACTAGACTTTCATCAACAGCAGCAGAGGCCACCCTTTGAGGAGCAGTTTGGTCAATTTGAGCGGAACCTTTCGTATCAGCAACAACTTCAACAAGAATTATTCGAGCAGGGTCTTCCATTTGAGCGATCAGCATCCTTACCTGGAAGTGCAGCGGGGCAGAATCTGGATGCAGTAAATGGTCTTGGACTCTCTCAGGGTCTGGAGTTGCGGGATGCTACTACCCGCATGCAGTCTTCTGGCAGATTGGCAAATTCTACTCCGGGTTTCAGTCATCAAAATCCCCGTATACCATTCAGTGAACCGCATTTTGCACAATTGGAACCAACACAAGAACGCTGGCCTGGAGCAGATACACAGCTACCTGGTAACGAGGCCGAATCTCAGTTTCATAGATCAAATATTGATTCTGAACATCATAGAATGAGGTCAGAAATGAGGAGACTGGGCGAAGATTCCAACTCATGGATGGTAGATGAATCGACAGATGACAAGTCAAAGCAGCTTTTTATGGAGTTGCTCCACCAGAGACCCGGCCATCAGTCTGCTGAGTCACCAAGCATGAACCGTGGGGAACCCTATGACAGGATGGCACCCTCAGGCCGCGGCCTAAACGCTTCATCTACTTTTGGGTCGCAGGCATTTTCTGATGAACAGGTAAACAGATTACCAGGAGATGGGAACTATATGAGATCATTGCATCGTAGTAGTTCCTTGCTTTCTGGAAGTATCGATGGTGGGCGGTCAACACAGAATGAAACTGAAGCCTTCAGTAATATGTTTGCTATGAACAAAGATGCGAATGAGATCAAAAATGAGGGAATGAGAAGGATGCCATTTGAAGTGAAAGACAGAATGGGCAAGCAATTAGACTCATTGGTTCAAGGGGAGCCTCCAGCTGTTACGCTTGCCCAACAGTCTTCTTTCAATATCTCTGGTATGTATGTATTTTTCACAGTAATTGTTACGCCTGAAGTGATGGTTTGGGAGGGGCTTATTTTTGATATTTTGTTGCTGCAGACCCATACAGCGACAACTTGGTTGGAGAAGATAGAAGGAAGGATAGGTAAATATGTATTCTGAGGTGTAGCACCAGTAGATTAGATAAGTAACGCACACTCAATAGATATAGATATGGCTGCTGATTAAAAATGTTTTATTTGTAGGTTGGTAGTTCCATCATACGGGGAGGAATCAGTTTTGTTAAAAAGGCCTCCCTCATCGCATGAGGGATTGCTCGAGCATATGTCCGATACAGCTAATAACAGGACAGCTACTTCTTCTTATAGTGGAATTGAAGGTATCTTATTATCTCATTTGTCTTCTTTTATGCATCTATGGAAAATGAGAGGTCTGTGTATACAATCAGGAGGTGGGAGACGGGAAGCAGGGGGAAACAAAGGGGCAGAGGCGTCGTTCAGTGAGATGTTGAAGAAGAGTAATAATAGCATGAAGAAGGTGGCAGAGTCATCTGATGCAAGCGAAGGAGGCAAAGGGAAGAAGAAAGGGAAGAAAGGGAGGCAGATGGATCCAGCTCTTCTCGGTTTCAAAGTCGCTAGCAATCGCATTCTTATGGGCGAGATTCACCGCGCTGATGATTTTTAAAACTCTCTCTTTTCCTTTTGTACAAAATGCTTTTTACATGTAAAGATCAAAAGAAGAATCCTCTCAACCTTCTTAGGCGTAGATAGCTCTTTTTCAGACACATTCCGATATAATAGTAATTGTTTTTTTTAAAAAAATTATCTCCCTCTGTTTCATAAATAATAATAATATGCTTTTTTGAGAAATTGTTTTGAATTTTTTTTTCTTTTGTATAAAATCTTTACATGTGAAAACATATTTACACAAGATTAGCATACACACACAACAGATATACGAATAGACCGACACTGATTGCTCCGAGTTTAACTCTTCCCATGTCTGCGTTTTTGGGTCATAGACGTCGATGAATCTCGATCCATTGCCTGAAAGATTCTCAATTACGTAAGAATAATTTAGTTTATCCAACCAGCTTCCATTGCCGGCGTTTTTTTCCTTTCTTTTACATCAAACTATTTACTATTTGTGATTTTTTTTTAACAGAATTACTATTTGTTTTGATTTGAGAGACAAATTAGAAAATTGTTAAACTTCCACAAGAATAGTATACCACATTTCTTAAACGAGAAAGATGAATAATTTGAAATGTAAATTTTCGTATATGATGAAAAAGTAAATAATTGTCATATAAAAAAGAAATCATGACCAAAATGTTAATTTAATAAAAGGAAATTGTACAATAAACGTGAGGGAGAAATATTATTTTGATTGAAAACTATATATAAACATAGGTGATAAAACTTTATTTCTCAATCTCACAGTTGCAAAACCTTGATATAGTAGTTATAATTATAGCTAGAATATAATATGGCTCAAGAACTCAATCTAGATTTGAATTTACGTCCATATGATCCATGGGTCGTAAAGAAAAAATTAACCGACAATGATCTTTCTTATATTGGTGCACTTGTTCTACCAAAACAAGAGTTTGAAGTTTTTATAATTCCGCAGATGCAGGATGTTTTGGTAGAGAATCTGGGAAACGGAAACAATGTTGAAGTGAAAGTCCATATCGTGGAGGAAGGTCATGAAGCAGATGATTACACATTATCGCTTGTCAAACGCAGTGGCAGTTATATGCTTCGTAAAGGATGGATGACTTTAGCTAAAGCAAAAGGTTACAAGACTAACGATGAAATTGGACTTATGTGGGATCGTTCTTCTCAAAGATTCCTCTTCCACCATATTGGCTAGTTTTTATTTGTTTTTTTTTAATATGTTAAGAGTATTTTGATTTAATTAGAAATATTTATTTTATGTTGTTTAAAGTTTTATGAGTCTTATTATAAGAAATAAATAAAAAACAGTTTTTTATTTTATTTATTTTATTAAGTTTTAGTCTATCCATCGGAATAATTTAAACCGTTATATATCTCTAAGACGTCGTAAATATGAACTTTGCACAAAGATGAAACCTATAAATAAATCAATTTTAGGCATCCGATGGCTGATGAAAAAAACTTTAAACTTTAAAGCAGCACCGCCACGTCGCAGCCCAAACTCGACCGCTTCCTCCGCCCCAATTCCAAAACCCTAATCCCCGTCGTTGGTGATGGTGATTCTAACAAGCGCCTCAAGCTTTCACCATCGAGCCACCGCCAACACCAGCCGTTATCGGAGCGTATGCGTCCTCGCACTCTAGACGACGTCGTAGGTCAAGACCATCTCCTCTCCCCCTCTTCTCTCCTCCGCTCCGCCGTCGACTCCAATCGCCTCCCTTCCATTATCTTCTGGGGTCCACCTGGCACCGGGAAGACCTCAATCGCCAAATCTCTCATCAATTCCTGCAAGGACCCTTCTCAGTATCGCTTCGTCTCCTTGTCTGCGGTTACTAGTGGTGTTAAGGATGTTAGATATGCCGTCGAAAGTGCCAAGAAGCTTAATGTAGAAGGTAAAAAGAGGACTGTGTTGTTTATGGATGAGGTTCATCGATTTAACAAGTCACAGCAAGATTCCTTCTTGCCCGTTATTGAAGATGGTAGTATTCTCTTCATTGGAGCCACCACTGAGAACCCATCGTTCCATTTGATCACTCCTTTGCTCTCACGTTGCAGAGTTCTTACTCTTAATCCCTTGAAACCCAATCATGTTGAGACCCTTCTTAGACGAGCTGTTAATGATTCCGACAGAGGACTCTCCAACAGCCTTGAGGTTGACGATTCTGTCATCGAGTTCTTGGCTAACAGCTGCGATGGTGACGCACGCGTCGCATTGAATTCCCTGGAAATCTCAGCTACTATGGCTACTGCTCGAGCCGGATCTGGTGCTGTTGTGTCTCTTGATGATGCAAAGGAGGCTCTGCAGAGCAAACATCTGGCCTATGACAAGGCAGGGGAGCAACATTACAACCTCATAAGTGCACTTCACAAGTCTATGCGAGGAGGGGATGCTAATGCTGCAATCTACTGGCTGGCTAGAATGCTCGAAGG
The DNA here is from genome assembly GCA_030161315.1 of Eutrema japonicum. Taxonomy (NCBI): domain Eukaryota; kingdom Viridiplantae; phylum Streptophyta; class Magnoliopsida; order Brassicales; family Brassicaceae; genus Eutrema; species Eutrema japonicum. The sequence continues at coordinate 14,903,098 of BSQW01000001.1, forward strand.
TGGTGAAGAGCCGCTTTACATTGCGAGGAGGCTTATAAGGTTTGCAAGCGAGGACATTGGGCTTGCCGACCCTTCAGCTCTTACCCAGGCGGTTGCGTGCTATCAAGCTTCGCATTTCTTGGGTATGCCTGAATGTAATGTAATTCTTGCCCAATGCACCGCTTACTTGGCACTGGCTCCTAAATCCATTGCTGTTTACCGAGCAATAGAAACCGCAAGGAAGGTGGTGAAGGACTCGGTTGGACAGAATGAAGGGGTGCCTCTACACCTGAGGAACGCTCCGACTAAGCTGATGAAGGAACTTGGCTATGGAAAAGAGTATATATATCCTCCCAATGACCCTTCTTCTGCGGCAGCTCAGACATATCTACCGTTCGCACTCTTCTGCGGGATCAGCTTTTAAGTTGGGGTATTCTTATTATAATGATCAGCTTTTAAGTTGGGCCATCTGACTATAATGATCAGCTTTTAAGAACTTATCCTGGGATCCACCGTTCGCACTCTTCTGCGGGATTTAGACCACTAGACTTTCATCAACAGCAGCAGAGGCCACCCTTTGAGGAGCAGTTTGGTCAATTTGAGCGGAACCTTTCGTATCAGCAACAACTTCAACAAGAATTATTCGAGCAGGGTCTTCCATTTGAGCGATCAGCATCCTTACCTGGAAGTGCAGCGGGGCAGAATCTGGATGCAGTAAATGGTCTTGGACTCTCTCAGGGTCTGGAGTTGCGGGATGCTACTACCCGCATGCAGTCTTCTGGCAGATTGGCAAATTCTACTCCGGGTTTCAGTCATCAAAATCCCCGTATACCATTCAGTGAACCGCATTTTGCACAATTGGAACCAACACAAGAACGCTGGCCTGGAGCAGATACACAGCTACCTGGTAACGAGGCCGAATCTCAGTTTCATAGATCAAATATTGATTCTGAACATCATAGAATGAGGTCAGAAATGAGGAGACTGGGCGAAGATTCCAACTCATGGATGGTAGATGAATCGACAGATGACAAGTCAAAGCAGCTTTTTATGGAGTTGCTCCACCAGAGACCCGGCCATCAGTCTGCTGAGTCACCAAGCATGAACCGTGGGGAACCCTATGACAGGATGGCACCCTCAGGCCGCGGCCTAAACGCTTCATCTACTTTTGGGTCGCAGGCATTTTCTGATGAACAGGTAAACAGATTACCAGGAGATGGGAACTATATGAGATCATTGCATCGTAGTAGTTCCTTGCTTTCTGGAAGTATCGATGGTGGGCGGTCAACACAGAATGAAACTGAAGCCTTCAGTAATATGTTTGCTATGAACAAAGATGCGAATGAGATCAAAAATGAGGGAATGAGAAGGATGCCATTTGAAGTGAAAGACAGAATGGGCAAGCAATTAGACTCATTGGTTCAAGGGGAGCCTCCAGCTGTTACGCTTGCCCAACAGTCTTCTTTCAATATCTCTGGTATGTATGTATTTTTCACAGTAATTGTTACGCCTGAAGTGATGGTTTGGGAGGGGCTTATTTTTGATATTTTGTTGCTGCAGACCCATACAGCGACAACTTGGTTGGAGAAGATAGAAGGAAGGATAGGTAAATATGTATTCTGAGGTGTAGCACCAGTAGATTAGATAAGTAACGCACACTCTATAGATATAGATATGGCTGCTGATTAAAAATGTTTTATTTGTAGGTTGGTAGTTCCATCATACGGGCAGGAATCAGTTTTGTTAAAAAGGCCTCCCTCATCCCCTTTGTCATCATCGCATGAGGGATTGCTCGAGCATATGTCCGATACAGCTAATAACAGGACAGCTACTTCTTCTTATAGTGGAATTGAAGGTATCTTATTATCTCATTTGTCTTGTTTTATGCATCTATGGAAAATGAGAGTCATGAGAGGTCTGTGTATACAATCAGGAGGTGGGAGACGGGAAGCAGGGGGAAACAAAGGGGCAGAGGCGTCGTTCAGTGAGATGTTGAAGAAGAGTAATAATAGCATGAAGAAGGTGGCAGAGTCATCTGATGCAAGCGAAGGAGGCAAAGGGAAGAAGAAAGGGAAGAAAGGGAGGCAGATGGATCCAGCTCTTCTCGGTTTCAAAGTCGCTAGCAATCGCATTCTTATGGGCGAGATTCACCGCGCTGATGATTTTTAAAACTCTCTCTTTTCCTTTTGTACAAAATGCTTTTTACATGTAAAGATCAAAAGAAGAATCCTCTCAACCTTCTTAGGCGTAGATAGCTCTTTTTCAGACACATTCCGATATAATAGTAATTGTTTTTTTTTTAAAAATTATCTCCCTCTGTTTCATAAATAATAATAATATGCTTTTTTGAGAAATTGTTTTGAATTTTTTTTTCTTTTGTATAAAATCTTTACATGTGAAAACATATTTACACAAGATTAGCATACACACACAACAGATATACGAATAGACCGACACTGATTGCTCCGAGTTTAACTCTTTCCATGTCTGCGTTTTTGGGTCATAGACGTCGATGAATCTCGATCCATTGCCTGAAAGATTCTCAATTACGTAAGAATAACTTAGTTTATCCAACCAGCTTCCATTGCCGGCGTTTTTTTCCTTTCTTTTACATCAAACTATTTACTATTTGTGATTTTTTTTTAACAGAATTACTATTTGTTTTGATTTGAGAGACAAATTAGAAAATTGTTAAACTTCCACAAGAATAGTATACCACATTTCTTAAACGAGAAAGATGAATAATTTGAAATGTAAATTTTCGTATATGATGAAAAAGTAAATAATTGTCATATAAAAAAGAAATCATGACCAAAATGTTAATTTAATAAAAGGAAATTGTACAATAAACGTGAGGGAAAAGGAAATATTATTTTGATTGAAAACTATATATAAACATAGGTGATAAAACTTTATTTCTCAATCTCACAGTTGCAAAACCTTGATATAGTAGTTATAATTATAGCTAGAATATAATATGGCTCAAGAACTCAATCTAGATTTGAATTTACGTCCATATGATCCATGGGTCGTAAAGAAAAAATTAACCGACAATGATCTTTCTTATATTGGTGCACTTGTTCTACCAAAACAAGAGTTTGAAGTTTTTATAATTCCGCAGATGCAGGGTGTTTTGGTAGAGAATCTGGGAAACGGAAACAATGTTGAAGTGAAAGTCCATATCGTGGAGGAAGGTCATGAAGCAGATGATTACACATTATCGCTTGTCAAACGCAGTGGCAGTTATATGCTTCGTAAAGGATGGATGACTTTAGCTAAAGCAAAAGGTTACAAGACTAACGATGAAATTGGACTTATGTGGGATCGTTCTTCTCAAAGATTCCTCTTCCACCATATTGGCTAGTTTTTATTTGTTTTTTTTTAATATGTTAAGAGTATTTTGATTTAATTAGAAATATTTATTTTATGTTGTTTAAAGTTTTATGAGTCTTATTATAAGAAATAAATAAAAAACAGTTTTTTATTTTATTTATTTTATTAAGTTTTAGTCTATCCATCGGAATAATTTAAACCGTTATATATCTCTAAGACGTCGTAAATATGAACTTTGCACAAAGATGAAACCTATAAATAAATCAATTTTAGGCATCCGATGGCTGATGAAAAAAACTTTAAACTTTAAAGCAGCACCGCCACGTCGCAGCCCAAACTCGACCGCTTCCTCCGCCCCAATTCCAAAACCCTAATCCCCGTCGTTGGTGATGGTGATTCTAACAAGCGCCTCAAGCTTTCACCATCGAGCCACCGCCAACACCAGCCGTTATCGGAGCGTATGCGTCCTCGCACTCTAGACGACGTCGTAGGTCAAGACCATCTCCTCTCCCCCTCTTCTCTCCTCCGCTCCGCCGTCGACTCCAATCGCCTCCCTTCCATTATCTTCTGGGGTCCACCTGGCACCGGGAAGACCTCAATCGCCAAATCTCTCATCAATTCCTGCAAGGACCCTTCTCAGTATCGCTTCGTCTCCTTGTCTGCGGTTACTAGTGGTGTTAAGGATGTTAGATATGCCGTCGAAAGTGCCAAGAAGCTTAATGTAGAAGGTAAAAAGAGGACTGTGTTGTTTATGGATGAGGTTCATCGATTTAACAAGTCACAGCAAGATTCCTTCTTGCCCGTTATTGAAGATGGTAGTATTCTCTTCATTGGAGCCACCACTGAGAACCCATCGTTCCATTTGATCACTCCTTTGCTCTCACGTTGCAGAGTTCTTACTCTTAATCCCTTGAAACCCAATCATGTTGAGACCCTTCTTAGACGAGCTGTTAATGATTCCGACAGAGGACTCTCCAACAGCCTTGAGGTTGACGATTCTGTCATCGAGTTCTTGGCTAACAGCTGCGATGGTGACGCACGCGTCGCATTGAATTCCCTGGAAATCTCAGCTACTATGGCTACTGCTCGAGCCGGATCTGGTGCTGTTGTGTCTCTTGATGATGCAAAGGAGGCTCTGCAGAGCAAACATCTGGCCTATGACAAGGCAGGGGAGCAACATTACAACCTCATAAGTGCACTTCACAAGTCTATGCGAGGAGGGGATGCTAATGCTGCAATCTACTGGCTGGCTAGAATGCTCGAAGGTGGTGAAGAGCCGCTTTACATTGCGAGGAGGCTTATAAGGTTTGCAAGCGAGGACATTGGGCTTGCCGACCCTTCAGCTCTTACCCAGGCGGTTGCGTGCTATCAAGCTTCGCATTTCTTGGGTATGCCTGAATGTAATGTAATTCTTGCCCAATGCACCGCTTACTTGGCACTGGCTCCTAAATCCATTGCTGTTTACCGAGCAATAGAAACCGCAAGGAAGGTGGTGAAGGACTCGGTTGGACAGAATGAAGGGGTGCCTCTACACCTGAGGAACGCTCCGACTAAGCTGATGAAGGAACTTGGCTATGGAAAAGAGTATATATATCCTCCCAATGACCCTTCTTCTGCGGCAGCTCAGACATATCTACCGTTCGCACTCTTCTGCGGGATCAGCTTTTAAGTTGGGGGATTCTTATTATAATGATCAGCTTTTAAGTTGGGCCATCTGACTATAATGATCAGCTTTTAAGAACTTATCCTGGGATCCACCGTTCGCACTCTTCTGCGGGATTTAGACCACTAGACTTTCATCAACAGCAGCAGAGGCCACCCTTTGAGGAGCAGTTTGGTCAATTTGAGCGGAACCTTTCGTATCAGCAACAACTTCAACAAGAATTATTCGAGCAGGGTCTTCCATTTGAGCGATCAGCATCCTTACCTGGAAGTGCAGCGGGGCAGAATCTGGATGCAGTAAATGGTCTTGGACTCTCTCAGGGTCTGGAGTTGCGGGATGCTACTACCCGCATGCAGTCTTCTGGCAGATTGGCAAATTCTACTCCGGGTTTCAGTCATCAAAATCCCCGTATACCATTCAGTGAACCGCATTTTGCACAATTGGAACCAACACAAGAACGCTGGCCTGGAGCAGATACACAGCTACCTGGTAACGAGGCCGAATCTCAGTTTCATAGATCAAATATTGATTCTGAACATCATAGAATGAGGTCAGAAATGAGGAGACTGGGCGAAGATTCCAACTCATGGATGGTAGATGAATCGACAGATGACAAGTCAAAGCAGCTTTTTATGGAGTTGCTCCACCAGAGACCCGGCCATCAGTCTGCTGAGTCACCAAGCATGAACCGTGGGGAACCCTATGACAGGATGGCACCCTCAGGCCGCGGCCTAAACGCTTCATCTACTTTTGGGTCGCAGGCATTTTCTGATGAACAGGTAAACAGATTACCAGGAGATGGGAACTATATGAGATCATTGCATCGTAGTAGTTCCTTGCTTTCTGGAAGTATCGATGGTGGGCGGTCAACACAGAATGAAACTGAAGCCTTCAGTAATATGTTTGCTATGAACAAAGATGCGAATGAGATCAAAAATGAGGGAATGAGAAGGATGCCATTTGAAGTGAAAGACAGAATGGGCAAGCAATTAGACTCATTGGTTCAAGGGGAGCCTCCAGCTGTTACGCTTGCCCAACAGTCTTCTTTCAATATCTCTGGTATGTATGTATTTTTCACAGTAATTGTTACGCCTGAAGTGATGGTTTGGGAGGGGCTTATTTTTGATATTTTGTTGCTGCAGACCCATACAGCGACAACTTGGTTGGAGAAGATAGAAGGAAGGATAGGTAAATATGTATTCTGAGGTGTAGCACCAGTAGATTAGATAAGTAACGCACACTCAATAGATATAGATATGGCTGCTGATTAAAAATGTTTTATTTGTAGGTTGGTAGTTCCATCATACGGGGAGGAATCAGTTTTGTTAAAAAGGCCTCCCTCATCGCATGAGGGATTGCTCGAGCATATGTCCGATACAGCTAATAACAGGACAGCTACTTCTTCTTATAGTGGAATTGAAGGTATCTTATTATCTCATTTGTCTTCTTTTATGCATCTATGGAAAATGAGAGGTCTGTGTATACAATCAGGAGGTGGGAGACGGGAAGCAGGGGGAAACAAAGGGGCAGAGGCGTCGTTCAGTGAGATGTTGAAGAAGAGTAATAATAGCATGAAGAAGGTGGCAGAGTCATCTGATGCAAGCGAAGGAGGCAAAGGGAAGAAGAAAGGGAAGAAAGGGAGGCAGATGGATCCAGCTCTTCTCGGTTTCAAAGTCGCTAGCAATCGCATTCTTATGGGCGAGATTCACCGCGCTGATGATTTTTAAAACTCTCTCTTTTCCTTTTGTACAAAATGCTTTTTACATGTAAAGATCAAAAGAAGAATCCTCTCAACCTTCTTAGGCGTAGATAGCTCTTTTTCAGACACATTCCGATATAATAGTAATTGTTTTTTTTAAAAAAATTATCTCCCTCTGTTTCATAAATAATAATAATATGCTTTTTTGAGAAATTGTTTTGAATTTTTTTTTCTTTTGTATAAAATCTTTACATGTGAAAACATATTTACACAAGATTAGCATACACACACAACAGATATACGAATAGACCGACACTGATTGCTCCGAGTTTAACTCTTCCCATGTCTGCGTTTTTGGGTCATAGACGTCGATGAATCTCGATCCATTGCCTGAAAGATTCTCAATTACGTAAGAATAACTTAGTTTATCCAACCAGCTTCCATTGCCGGCGTTTTTTTCCTTTCTTTTACATCAAACTATTTACTATTTGTGATTTTTTTTTAACAGAATTACTATTTGTTTTGATTTGAGAAACAAATTAGAAAATTGTTAAACTTCCACAAGAATAGTATACCACATTTCTTAAACGAGAAAGATGAATAATTTGAAATGTAAATTTTCGTATATGATGAAAAAGTAAATAATTGTCATATAAAAAAGAAATCATGACCAAAATGTTAATTTAATAAAAGGAAATTGTACAATAAACGTGAGGGAAAAGGAAATATTATTTTGATTGAAAACTATATATAAACATAGGTGATAAAACTTTATTTCTCAATCTCACAGTTGCAAAACCTTGATATAGTAGTTATAATTATAGCTAGAATATAATATGGCTCAAGAACTCAATCTAGATTTGAATTTACGTCCATATGATCCATGGGTCGTAAAGAAAAAATTAACCGACAATGATCTTTCTTATATTGGTGCACTTGTTCTACCAAAACAAGAGTTTGAAGTTTTTATAATTCCGCAGATGCAGGGTGTTTTGGTAGAGAATCTGGGAAACGGAAACAATGTTGAAGTGAAAGTCCATATCGTGGAGGAAGGTCATGAAGCAGATGATTACACATTATCGCTTGTCAAACGCAGTGGCAGTTATATGCTTCGTAAAGGATGGATGACTTTAGCTAAAGCAAAAGGTTACAAGACTAACGATGAAATTGGACTTATGTGGGATCGTTCTTCTCAAAGATTCCTCTTCCACCATATTGGCTAGTTTTTATTTGTTTTTTTTAATATGTTAAGAGTATTTTGATTTAATTAGAAATATTTATTTTATGTTGTTTAAAGTTTTATGAGTCTTATTATAAGAAATAAATAAAAAACAGTTTTTTATTTTATTTATTTTATTAAGTTTTAGTCTATCCATCGGAATAATTTAAACCGTTATATATCTCTAAGACGTCGTAAATATGAACTTTGCACAAAGATGAAACCTATAAATAAATCAATTTTAGGCATCCGATGGCTGATGAAAAAAACTTTAAACTTTAAAGCAGCACCGCCACGTCGCAGCCCAAACTCGACCGCTTCCTCCGCCCCAATTCCAAAACCCTAATCCCCGTCGTTGGTGATGGTGATTCTAACAAGCGCCTCAAGCTTTCACCATCGAGCCACCGCCAACACCAGCCGTTATCGGAGCGTATGCGTCCTCGCACTCTAGACGACGTCGTAGGTCAAGACCATCTCCTCTCCCCCTCTTCTCTCCTCCGCTCCGCCGTCGACTCCAATCGCCTCCCTTCCATTATCTTCTGGGGTCCACCTGGCACCGGGAAGACCTCAATCGCCAAATCTCTCATCAATTCCTGCAAGGACCCTTCTCAGTATCGCTTCGTCTCCTTGTCTGCGGTTACTAGTGGTGTTAAGGATGTTAGAGATGCCGTCGAAAGTGCCAAGAAGCTTAATGTAGAAGGTAAAAAGAGGACTGTGTTGTTTATGGATGAGGTTCATCGATTTAACAAGTCACAGCAAGATTCCTTCTTGCCCGTTATTGAAGATGGTAGTATTCTCTTCATTGGAGCCACCACTGAGAACCCATCGTTCCATTTGATCACTCCTTTGCTCTCACGTTGCAGAGTTCTTACTCTTAATCCCTTGAAACCCAATCATGTTGAGACCCTTCTTAGACGAGCTGTTAATGATTCCGACAGAGGACTCTCCAACAGCCTTGAGGTTGACGATTCTGTCATCGAGTTCTTGGCTAACAGCTGCGATGGTGACGCACGCGTCGCATTGAATTCCCTGGAAATCTCAGCTACTATGGCTACTGCTCGAGCCGGATCTGGTGCTGTTGTGTCTCTTGATGATGCAAAGGAGGCTCTGCAGAGCAAACATCTGGCCTATGACAAGGCAGGGGAGCAACATTACAACCTCATAAGTGCACTTCACAAGTCTATGCGAGGAGGGGATGCTAATGCTGCAATCTACTGGCTGGCTAGAATGCTCGAAGGTGGTGAAGAGCCGCTTTACATTGCGAGGAGGCTTATAAGGTTTGCAAGCGAGGACATTGGGCTTGCCGACCCTTCAGCTCTTACCCAGGCGGTTGCGTGCTATCAAGCTTCGCATTTCTTGGGTATGCCTGAATGTAATGTAATTCTTGCCCAATGCACCGCTTACTTGGCACTGGCTCCTAAATCCATTGCTGTTTACCGAGCAATAGAAACCGCAAGGAAGGTGGTGAAGGACTCGGTTGGACAGAATGAAGGGGTGCCTCTACACCTGAGGAACGCTCCGACTAAGCTGATGAAGGAACTTGGCTATGGAAAAGAGTATATATATCCTCCCAATGACCCTTCTTCTGCGGCAGCTCAGACATATCTACCGTTCGCACTCTTCTGCGGGATCAGCTTTTAAGTTGGGGGATTCTTATTATAATGATCAGCTTTTAAGTTGGGCCATCTGACTATAATGATCAGCTTTTAAGAACTTATCCTGGGATCCACCGTTCGCACTCTTCTGCGGGATTTAGACCACTAGACTTTCATCAACAGCAGCAGAGGCCACCCTTTGAGGAGCAGTTTGGTCAATTTGAGCGGAACCTTTCGTATCAGCAACAACTTCAACAAGAATTATTCGAGCAGGGTCTTCCATTTGAGCGATCAGCATCCTTACCTGGAAGTGCAGCGGGGCAGAATCTGGATGCAGTAAATGGTCTTGGACTCTCTCAGGGTCTGGAGTTGCGGGATGCTACTACCCGCATGCAGTCTTCTGGCAGATTGGCAAATTCTACTCCGGGTTTCAGTCATCAAAATCCCCGTATACCATTCAGTGAACCGCATTTTGCACAATTGGAACCAACACAAGAACGCTGGCCTGGAGCAGATACACAGCTACCTGGTAACGAGGCCGAATCTCAGTTTCATAGATCAAATATTGATTCTGAACATCATAGAATGAGGTCAGAAATGAGGAGACTGGGCGAAGATTCCAACTCATGGATGGTAGATGAATCGACAGATGACAAGTCAAAGCAGCTTTTTATGGAGTTGCTCCACCAGAGACCCGGCCATCAGTCTGCTGAGTCACCAAGCATGAACCGTGGGGAACCCTATGACAGGATGGCACCCTCAGGCCGCGGCCTAAACGCTTCATCTACTTTTGGGTCGCAGGCATTTTCTGATGAACAGGTAAACAGATTACCAGGAGATGGGAACTATATGAGATCATTGCATCGTAGTAGTTCCTTGCTTTCTGGAAGTATCGATGGTGGGCGGTCAACACAGAATGAAACTGAAGCCTTCAGTAATATGTTTGCTATGAACAAAGATGCGAATGAGATCAAAAATGAGGGAATGAGAAGGATGCCATTTGAAGTGAAAGACAGAATGGGCAAGCAATTAGACTCATTGGTTCAAGGGGAGCCTCCAGCTGTTACGCTTGCCCAACAGTCTTCTTTCAATATCTCTGGTATGTATGTATTTTTCACAGTAATTGTTACGCCTGAAGTGATGGTTTGGGAGGGGCTTATTTTTGATATTTTGTTGCTGCAGACCCATACAGCGACAACTTGGTTGGAGAAGATAGAAGGAAGGATAGGTAAATATGTATTCTGAGGTGTAGCACCAGTAGATTAGATAAGTAACGCACACTCAATAGATATAGATATGGCTGCTGATTAAAAATGTTTTATTTGTAGGTTGGTAGTTCCATCATACGGGGAGGAATCAGTTTTGTTAAAAAGGCCTCCCTCATCGCATGAGGGATTGCTCGAGCATATGTCCGATACAGCTAATAACAGGACAGCTACTTCTTCTTATAGTGGAATTGAAGGTATCTTATTATCTCATTTGTCTTCTTTTATGCATCTATGGAAAATGAGAGGTCTGTGTATACAATCAGGAGGTGGGAGACGGGAAGCAGGGGGAAACAAAGGGGCAGAGGCGTCGTTCAGTGAGATGTTGAAGAAGAGTAATAATAGCATGAAGAAGGTGGCAGAGTCATCTGATGCAAGCGAAGGAGGCAAAGGGAAGAAGAAAGGGAAGAAAGGGAGGCAGATGGATCCAGCTCTTCTCGGTTTCAAAGTCGCTAGCAATCGCATTCTTATGGGCGAGATTCACCGCGCTGATGATTTTTAAAACTCTCTCTTTTCCTTTTGTACAAAATGCTTTTTACATGTAAAGATCAAAAGAAGAATCCTCTCAACCTTCTTAGGCGTAGATAGCTCTTTTTCAGACACATTCCGATATAATAGTAATTGTTTTTTTTTAAAAAATTATCTCCCTCTGTTTCATAAATAATAATAATATGCTTTTTTGAGAAATTGTTTTGAATTTTTTTTTCTTTTGTATAAAATCTTTACATGTGAAAACATATTTACACAAGATTAGCATACACACACAACAGATATACGAATAGACCGACACTGATTGCTCCGAGTTTAACTCTTTCCATGTCTGCGTTTTTGGGTCATAGACGTCGATGAATCTCGATCCATTGCCTGAAAGATTCTCAATTACGTAAGAATAACTTAGTTTATCCAACCAGCTTCCATTGCCGGCGTTTTTTTCCTTTCTTTTACATCAAACTATTTACTATTTGTGATTTTTTTTTAACAGAATTACTATTTGTTTTGATTTGAGAGACAAATTAGAAAATTGTTAAACTTCCACAAGAATAGTATACCACATTTCTTAAACGAGAAAGATGAATAATTTGAAATGTAAATTTTCGTATATGATGAAAAAGTAAATAATTGTCATATAAAAAAGAAATCATGACCAAAATGTTAATTTAATAAAAGGAAATTGTACAATAAACGTGAGGGAAAAGGAAATATTATTTTGATTGAAAACTATATATAAACATAGGTGATAAAACTTTATTTCTCAATCTCACAGTTGCAAAACCTTGATATAGTAGTTATAATTATAGCTAGAATATAATATGGCTCAAGAACTCAATCTAGATTTGAATTTACGTCCATATGATCCATGGTTCGTAAAGAAAAAATTAACCGACAATGATCTTTCTTATATTGGTGCACTTGTTCTACCAAAACAAGAGTTTGAAGTTTTTATAATTCCGCAGATGCAGGGTGTTTTGGTAGAGAATCTGGGAAACGGAAACAATGTTGAAGTGAAAGTCCATATCGTGGAGGAAGGTCATGAAGCAGATGATTACACATTATCGCTTGTCAAACGCAGTGGCAGTTATATGCTTCGTAAAGGATGGATGACTTTAGCTAAAGCAAAAGGTTACAAGACTAACGATGAAATTGGACTTATGTGGGATCGTTCTTCTCAAAGATTCCTCTTCCACCATATTGGCTAGTTTTTATTTGTTTTTTTTAATATGTTAAGAGTATTTTGATTTAATTAGAAATATTTATTTTATGTTGTTTAAAGTTTTATGAGTCTTATTATAAGAAATAAATAAAAAACAGTTTTTTATTTTATTTATTTTATTAAGTTTTAGTCTATCCATCGGAATAATTTAAACCGTTATATATCTCTAAGACGTCGTAAATATGAACTTTGCACAAAGATGAAACCTATAAATAAATCAATTTTAGGCATCCGATGGCTGATGAAAAAAACTTTAAACTTTAAAGCAGCACCGCCACGTCGCAGCCCAAACTCGACCGCTTCCTCCGCCCCAATTCCAAAACCCTAATCCCCGTCGTTGGTGATGGTGATTCTAACAAGCGCCTCAAGCTTTCACCATCGAGCCACCGCCAACACCAGCCGTTATCGGAGCGTATGCGTCCTCGCACTCTAGACGACGTCGTAGGTCAAGACCATCTCCTCTCCCCCTCTTCTCTCCTCCGCTCCGCCGTCGACTCCAATCGCCTCCCTTCCATTATCTTCTGGGGTCCACCTGGCACCGGGAAGACCTCAATCGCCAAATCTCTCATCAATTCCTGCAAGGACCCTTCTCAGTATCGCTTCGTCTCCTTGTCTGCGGTTACTAGTGGTGTTAAGGATGTTAGATATGCCGTCGAAAGTGCCAAGAAGCTTAATGTAGAAGGTAAAAAGAGGACTGTGTTGTTTATGGATGAGGTTCATCGATTTAACAAGTCACAGCAAGATTCCTTCTTGCCCGTTATTGAAGATGGTAGTATTCTCTTCATTGGAGCCACCACTGAGAACCCATCGTTCCATTTGATCACTCCTTTGCTCTCACGTTGCAGAGTTCTTACTCTTAATCCCTTGAAACCCAATCATGTTGAGACCCTTCTTAGACGAGCTGTTAATGATTCCGACAGAGGACTCTCCAACAGCCTTGAGGTTGACGATTCTGTCATCGAGTTCTTGGCTAACAGCTGCGATGGTGACGCACGCGTCGCATTGAATTCCCTGGAAATCTCAGCTACTATGGCTACTGCTCGAGCCGGATCTGGTGCTGTTGTGTCTCTTGATGATGCAAAGGAGGCTCTGCAGAGCAAACATCTGGCCTATGACAAGGCAGGGGAGCAACATTACAACCTCATAAGTGCACTTCACAAGTCTATGCGAGGAGGGGATGCTAATGCTGCAATCTACTGGCTGGCTAGAATGCTCGAAGGTGGTGAAGAGCCGCTTTACATTGCGAGGAGGCTTATAAGGTTTGCAAGCGAGGACATTGGGCTTGCCGACCCTTCAGCTCTTACCCAGGCGGTTGCGTGCTATCAAGCTTCGCATTTCTTGGGTATGCCTGAATGTAATGTAATTCTTGCCCAATGCACCGCTTACTTGGCACTGGCTCCTAAATCCATTGCTGTTTACCGAGCAATAGAAACCGCAAGGAAGGTGGTGAAGGACTCGGTTGGACAGAATGAAGGGGTGCCTCTACACCTGAGGAACGCTCCGACTAAGCTGATGAAGGAACTTGGCTATGGAAAAGAGTATATATATCCTCCCAATGACCCTTCTTCTGCGGCAGCTCAGACATATCTACCGTTCGCACTCTTCTGCGGGATCAGCTTTTAAGTTGGGGGATTCTTATTATAATGATCAGCTTTTAAGTTGGGCCATCTGACTATAATGATCAGCTTTTAAGAACTTATCCTGGGATCCACCGTTCGCACTCTTCTGCGGGATTTAGACCACTAGACTTTCATCAACAGCAGCAGAGGCCACCCTTTGAGGAGCAGTTTGGTCAATTTGAGCGGAACCTTTCGTATCAGCAACAACTTCAACAAGAATTATTCGAGCAGGGTCTTCCATTTGAGCGATCAGCATCCTTACCTGGAAGTGCAGCGGGGCAGAATCTGGATGCAGTAAATGGTCTTGGACTCTCTCAGGGTCTGGAGTTGCGGGATGCTACTACCCGCATGCAGTCTTCTGGCAGATTGGCAAATTCTACTCCGGGTTTCAGTCATCAAAATCCCCGTATACCATTCAGTGAACCGCATTTTGCACAATTGGAACCAACACAAGAACGCTGGCCTGGAGCAGATACACAGCTACCTGGTAACGAGGCCGAATCTCAGTTTCATAGATCAAATATTGATTCTGAACATCATAGAATGAGGTCAGAAATGAGGAGACTGGGCGAAGATTCCAACTCATGGATGGTAGATGAATCGACAGATGACAAGTCAAAGCAGCTTTTTATGGAGTTGCTCCACCAGAGACCCGGCCATCAGTCTGCTGAGTCACCAAGCATGAACCGTGGGGAACCCTATGACAGGATGGCACCCTCAGGCCGCGGCCTAAACGCTTCATCTACTTTTGGGTCGCAGGCATTTTCTGATGAACAGGTAAACAGATTACCAGGAGATGGGAACTATATGAGATCATTGCATCGTAGTAGTTCCTTGCTTTCTGGAAGTATCGATGGTGGGCGGTCAACACAGAATGAAACTGAAGCCTTCAGTAATATGTTTGCTATGAACAAAGATGCGAATGAGATCAAAAATGAGGGAATGAGAAGGATGCCATTTGAAGTGAAAGACAGAATGGGCAAGCAATTAGACTCATTGGTTCAAGGGGAGCCTCCAGCTGTTACGCTTGCCCAACAGTCTTCTTTCAATATCTCTGGTATGTATGTATTTTTCACAGTAATTGTTACGCCTGAAGTGATGGTTTGGGAGGGGCTTATTTTTGATATTTTGTTGCTGCAGACCCATACAGCGACAACTTGGTTGGAGAAGATAGAAGGAAGGATAGGTAAATATGTATTCTGAGGTGTAGCACCAGTAGATTAGATAAGTAACGCACACTCAATAGATATAGATATGGCTGCTGATTAAAAATGTTTTATTTGTAGGTTGGTAGTTCCATCATACGGGGAGGAATCAGTTTTGTTAAAAAGGCCTCCCTCATCGCATGAGGGATTGCTCGAGCATATGTCCGATACAGCTAATAACAGGACAGCTACTTCTTCTTATAGTGGAATTGAAGGTATCTTATTATCTCATTTGTCTTCTTTTATGCATCTATGGAAAATGAGAGGTCTGTGTATACAATCAGGAGGTGGGAGACGGGAAGCAGGGGGAAACAAAGGGGCAGAGGCGTCGTTCAGTGAGATGTTGAAGAAGAGTAATAATAGCATGAAGAAGGTGGCAGAGTCATCTGATGCAAGCGAAGGAGGCAAAGGGAAGAAGAAAGGGAAGAAAGGGAGGCAGATGGATCCAGCTCTTCTCGGTTTCAAAGTCGCTAGCAATCGCATTCTTATGGGCGAGATTCACCGCGCTGATGATTTTTAAAACTCTCTCTTTTCCTTTTGTACAAAATGCTTTTTACATGTAAAGATCAAAAGAAGAATCCTCTCAACCTTCTTAGGCGTAGATAGCTCTTTTTCAGACACATTCCGATATAATAGTAATTGTTTTTTTAAAAAAAATTATCTCCCTCTGTTTCATAAATAATAATAATATGCTTTTTTGAGAAATTGTTTTGAATTTTTTTTTCTTTTGTATAAAATCTTTACATGTGAAAACATATTTACACAAGATTAGCATACACACACAACAGATATACGAATAGACCGACACTGATTGCTCCGAGTTTAACTCTTCCCATGTCTGCGTTTTTGGGTCATAGACGTCGATGAATCTCGATCCATTGCCTGAAAGATTCTCAATTACGTAAGAATAATTTAGTTTATCCAACCAGCTTCCATTGCCGGCGTTTTTTTCCTTTCTTTTACATCAAACTATTTACTATTTGTGATTTTTTTTTAACAGAATTACTATTTGTTTTGATTTGAGAGACAAATTAGAAAATTGTTAAACTTCCACAAGAATAGTATACCACATTTCTTAAACGAGAAAGATGAATAATTTGAAATGTAAATTTTCGTATATGATGAAAAAGTAAATAATTGTCATATAAAAAAGAAATCATGACCAAAATGTTAATTTAATAAAAGGAAATTGTACAATAAACGTGAGAAAAAAGGAAATATTATTTTGATTGAAAACTATATATAAACATAGGTGATAAAACTTTATTTCTCAATCTCACAGTTGCAAAACCTTGATATAGTAGTTATAATTATAGCTAGAATATAATATGGCTCAAGAACTCAATCTAGATTTGAATTTACGTCCATATGATCCATGGGTCGTAAAGAAAAAATTAACCGACAATGATCTTTCTTATATTGGTGCACTTGTTCTACCAAAACAAGAGTTTGAAGTTTTTATAATTCCGCAGATGCAGGGTGTTTTGGTAGAGAATCTGGGAAACGGAAACAATGTTGAAGTGAAAGTCCATATCGTGGAGGAAGGTCATGAAGCAGATGATTACACATTATCGCTTGTCAAACGCAGTGGCAGTTATATGCTTCGTAAAGGATGGATGACTTTAGCTAAAGCAAAAGGTTACAAGACTAACGATGAAATTGGACTTATGTGGGATCGTTCTTCTCAAAGATTCATCTTCCACCATATTGGCTAGTTTTTATTTGTTTTTTTTTAATATGTTAAGAGTATTTTGATTTAATTAGAAATATTTATTTTATGTTGTTTAAAGTTTTATGAGTCTTATTATAAGAAATAAATAAAAAACAGTTTTTTATTTTATTTATTTTATTAAGTTTTAGTCTATCCATCGGAATAATTTAAACCGTTATATATCTCTAAGACGTCGTAAATATGAACTTTGCACAAAGATGAAACCTATAAATAAATCAATTTTAGGCATCCGATGGCTGATGAAAAAAACTTTAAACTTTAAAGCAGCACCGCCACGTCGCAGCCCAAACTCGACCGCTTCCTCCGCCCCAATTCCAAAACCCTAATCCCCGTCGTTGGTGATGGTGATTCTAACAAGCGCCTCAAGCTTTCACCATCGAGCCACCGCCAACACCAGCCGTTATCGGAGCGTATGCGTCCTCGCACTCTAGACGACGTCGTAGGTCAAGACCATCTCCTCTCCCCCTCTTCTCTCCTCCGCTCCGCCGTCGACTCCAATCGCCTCCCTTCCATTATCTTCTGGGGTCCACCTGGCACCGGGAAGACCTCAATCGCCAAATCTCTCATCAATTCCTGCAAGGACCCTTCTCAGTATCGCTTCGTCTCCTTGTCTGCGGTTACTAGTGGTGTTAAGGATGTTAGATATGCCGTCGAAAGTGCCAAGAAGCTTAATGTAGAAGGTAAAAAGAGGACTGTGTTGTTTATGGATGAGGTTCATCGATTTAACAAGTCACAGCAAGATTCCTTCTTGCCCGTTATTGAAGATGGTAGTATTCTCTTCATTGGAGCCACCACTGAGAACCCATCGTTCCATTTGATCACTCCTTTGCTCTCACGTTGCAGAGTTCTTACTCTTAATCCCTTGAAACCCAATCATGTTGAGACCCTTCTTAGACGAGCTGTTAATGATTCCGACAGAGGACTCTCCAACAGCCTTGAGGTTGACGATTCTGTCATCGAGTTCTTGGCTAACAGCTGCGATGGTGACGCACGCGTCGCATTGAATTCCCTGGAAATCTCAGCTACTATGGCTACTGCTCGAGCCGGATCTGGTGCTGTTGTGTCTCTTGATGATGCAAAGGAGGCTCTGCAGAGCAAACATCTGGCCTATGACAAGGCAGGGGAGCAACATTACAACCTCATAAGTGCACTTCACAAGTCTATGCGAGGAGGGGATGCTAATGCTGCAATCTACTGGCTGGCTAGAATGCTCGAAGGTGGTGAAGAGCCGCTTTACATTGCGAGGAGGCTTATAAGGTTTGCAAGCGAGGACATTGGGCTTGCCGACCCTTCAGCTCTTACCCAGGCGGTTGCGTGCTATCAAGCTTCGCATTTCTTGGGTATGCCTGAATGTAATGTAATTCTTGCCCAATGCACCGCTTACTTGGCACTGGCTCCTAAATCCATTGCTGTTTACCGAGCAATAGAAACCGCAAGGAAGGTGGTGAAGGACTCGGTTGGACAGAATGAAGGGGTGCCTCTACACCTGAGGAACGCTCCGACTAAGCTGATGAAGGAACTTGGCTATGGAAAAGAGTATATATATCCTCCCAATGACCCTTCTTCTGCGGCAGCTCAGACATATCTACCGTTCGCACTCTTCTGCGGGATCAGCTTTTAAGTTGGGGGATTCTTATTATAATGATCAGCTTTTAAGTTGGGCCATCTGACTATAATGATCAGCTTTTAAGAACTTATCCTGGGATCCACCGTTCGCACTCTTCTGCGGGATTTAGACCACTAGACTTTCATCAACAGCAGCAGAGGCCACCCTTTGAGGAGCAGTTTGGTCAATTTGAGCGGAACCTTTCGTATCAGCAACAACTTCAACAAGAATTATTCGAGCAGGGTCTTCCATTTGAGCGATCAGCATCCTTACCTGGAAGTGCAGCGGGGCAGAATCTGGATGCAGTAAATGGTCTTGGACTCTCTCAGGGTCTGGAGTTGCGGGATGCTACTACCCGCATGCAGTCTTCTGGCAGATTGGCAAATTCTACTCCGGGTTTCAGTCATCAAAATCCCCGTATACCATTCAGTGAACCGCATTTTGCACAATTGGAACCAACACAAGAACGCTGGCCTGGAGCAGATACACAGCTACCTGGTAACGAGGCCGAATCTCAGTTTCATAGATCAAATATTGATTCTGAACATCATAGAATGAGGTCAGAAATGAGGAGACTGGGCGAAGATTCCAACTCATGGATGGTAGATGAATCGACAGATGACAAGTCAAAGCAGCTTTTTATGGAGTTGCTCCACCAGAGACCCGGCCATCAGTCTGCTGAGTCACCAAGCATGAACCGTGGGGAACCCTATGACAGGATGGCACCCTCAGGCCGCGGCCTAAACGCTTCATCTACTTTTGGGTCGCAGGCATTTTCTGATGAACAGGTAAACAGATTACCAGGAGATGGGAACTATATGAGATCATTGCATCGTAGTAGTTCCTTGCTTTCTGGAAGTATCGATGGTGGGCGGTCAACACAGAATGAAACTGAAGCCTTCAGTAATATGTTTGCTATGAACAAAGATGCGAATGAGATCAAAAATGAGGGAATGAGAAGGATGCCATTTGAAGTGAAAGACAGAATGGGCAAGCAATTAGACTCATTGGTTCAAGGGGAGCCTCCAGCTGTTACGCTTGCCCAACAGTCTTCTTTCAATATCTCTGGTATGTATGTATTTTTCACAGTAATTGTTACGCCTGAAGTGATGGTTTGGGAGGGGCTTATTTTTGATATTTTGTTGCTGCAGACCCATACAGCGACAACTTGGTTGGAGAAGATAGAAGGAAGGATAGGTAAATATGTATTCTGAGGTGTAGCACCAGTAGATTAGATAAGTAACGCACACTCAATAGATATAGATATGGCTGCTGATTAAAAATGTTTTATTTGTAGGTTGGTAGTTCCATCATACGGGGAGGAATCAGTTTTGTTAAAAAGGCCTCCCTCATCGCATGAGGGATTGCTCGAGCATATGTCCGATACAGCTAATAACAGGACAGCTACTTCTTCTTATAGTGGAATTGAAGGTATCTTATTATCTCATTTGTCTTGTTTTATGCATCTATGGAAAATGAGAGGTCTGTGTATACAATCAGGAGGTGGGAGACGGGAAGCAGGGGGAAACAAAGGGGCAGAGGCGTCGTTCAGTGAGATGTTGAAGAAGAGTAATAATAGCATGAAGAAGGTGGCAGAGTCATCTGATGCAAGCGAAGGAGGCAAAGGGAAGAAGAAAGGGAAGAAAGGGAGGCAGATGGATCCAGCTCTTCTCGGTTTCAAAGTCGCTAGCAATCGCATTCTTATGGGCGAGATTCACCGCGCTGATGATTTTTAAAACTCTCTCTTTTCCTTTTGTACAAAATGCTTTTTACATGTAAAGATCAAAAGAAGAATCCTCTCAACCTTCTTAGGCGTAGATAGCTCTTTTTCAGACACATTCCGATATAATAGTAATTGTTTTTTTTAAAAAAATTATCTCCCTCTGTTTCATAAATAATAATAATATGCTTTTTTGAGAAATTGTTTTGAATTTTTTTTTCTTTTGTATAAAATCTTTACATGTGAAAACATATTTACACAAGATTAGCATACACACACAACAGATATACGAATAGACCGACACTGATTGCTCCGAGTTTAACTCTTCCCATGTCTGTGTTTTTGGGTCATAGACGTCGATGAATTTTGATCCATTGCCTGAAAGATTCTCAATTACGTAAGAATAACTTAGTTTATCCAACCAGCTTCCATTGCCGGCGTTTTTTTCCTTTCTTTTACATCAAACTATTTACTATTTGTGATTTTTTTTTAACAGAATTACTATTTGTTTTGATTTGAGAGACAAATTAGAAAATTGTTAAACTTCCACAAGAATAGTATACCACATTTCTTAAACGAGAAAGATGAATAATTTGAAATGTAAATTTTCGTATATGATGAAAAAGTAAATAATTGTCATATAAAAAAGAAATCATGACCAAAATGTTAATTTAATAAAAGGAAATTGTACAATAAACGTGAGGGAAAAGGAAATATTATTTTGATTGAAAACTATATATAAACATAGGTGATAAAACTTTATTTCTCAATCTCACAGTTGCAAAACCTTGATATAGTAGTTATAATTATAGCTAGAATATAATATGGCTCAAGAACTCAATCTAGATTTGAATTTACGTCCATATGATCCATGGGTCGTAAAGAAAAAATTAACCGACAATGATCTTTCTTATATTGGTGCACTTGTTCTACCAAAACAAGAGTTTGAAGTTTTTATAATTCCGCAGATGCAGGGTGTTTTGGTAGAGAATCTGGGAAACGGAAACAATGTTGAAGTGAAAGTCCATATCGTGGAGGAAGGTCATGAAGCAGATGATTACACATTATCGCTTGTCAAACGCAGTGGCAGTTATATGCTTCGTAAAGGATGGATGACTTTAGCTAAAGCAAAAGGTTACAAGACTAACGATGAAATTGGACTTATGTGGGATCGTTCTTCTCAAAGATTCCTCTTCCACCATATTGGCTAGTTTTTATTTGTTTTTTTTTAATATGTTAAGAGTATTTTGATTTAATTAGAAATATTTATTTTATGTTGTTTAAAGTTTTATGAGTCTTATTATAAGAAATAAATAAAAAACAGTTTTTTATTTTATTTATTTTATTAAGTTTTAGTCTATCCATCGGAATAATTTAAACCGTTATATATCTCTAAGACGTCGTAAATATGAACTTTGCACAAAGATGAAACCTATAAATAAATCAATTTTAGGCATCCGATGGCTGATGAAAAAAACTTTAAACTTTAAAGCAGCACCGCCACGTCGCAGCCCAAACTCGACCGCTTCCTCCGCCCCAATTCCAAAACCCTAATCCCCGTCGTTGGTGATGGTGATTCTAACAAGCGCCTCAAGCTTTCACCATCGAGCCACCGCCAACACCAGCCGTTATCGGAGCGTATGCGTCCTCGCACTCTAGACGACGTCGTAGGTCAAGACCATCTCCTCTCCCCCTCTTCTCTCCTCCGCTCCGCCGTCGACTCCAATCGCCTCCCTTCCATTATCTTCTGGGGTCCACCTGGCACCGGGAAGACCTCAATCGCCAAATCTCTCATCAATTCCTGCAAGGACCCTTCTCAGTATCGCTTCGTCTCCTTGTCTGCGGTTACTAGTGGTGTTAAGGATGTTAGATATGCCGTCGAAAGTGCCAAGAAGCTTAATGTAGAAGGTAAAAAGAGGACTGTGTTGTTTATGGATGAGGTTCATCGATTTAACAAGTCACAGCAAGATTCCTTCTTGCCCGTTATTGAAGATGGTAGTATTCTCTTCATTGGAGCCACCACTGAGAACCCATCGTTCCATTTGATCACTCCTTTGCTCTCACGTTGCAGAGTTCTTACTCTTAATCCCTTGAAACCCAATCATGTTGAGACCCTTCTTAGACGAGCTGTTAATGATTCCGACAGAGGACTCTCCAACAGCCTTGAGGTTGACGATTCTGTCATCGAGTTCTTGGCTAACAGCTGCGATGGTGACGCACGCGTCGCATTGAATTCCCTGGAAATCTCAGCTACTATGGCTACTGCTCGAGCCGGATCTGGTGCTGTTGTGTCTCTTGATGATGCAAAGGAGGCTCTGCAGAGCAAACATCTGGCCTATGACAAGGCAGGGGAGCAACATTACAACCTCATAAGTGCACTTCACAAGTCTATGCGAGGAGGGGATGCTAATGCTGCAATCTACTGGCTGGCTAGAATGCTCGAAGGTGGTGAAGAGCCGCTTTACATTGCGAGGAGGCTTATAAGGTTTGCAAGCGAGGACATTGGGCTTGCCGACCCTTCAGCTCTTACCCAGGCGGTTGCGTGCTATCAAGCTTCGCATTTCTTGGGTATGCCTGAATGTAATGTAATTCTTGCCCAATGCACCGCTTACTTGGCACTGGCTCCTAAATCCATTGCTGTTTACCGAGCAATAGAAACCGCAAGGAAGGTGGTGAAGGACTCGGTTGGACAGAATGAAGGGGTGCCTCTACACCTGAGGAACGCTCCGACTAAGCTGATGAAGGAACTTGGCTATGGAAAAGAGTATATATATCCTCCCAATGACCCTTCTTCTGCGGCAGCTCAGACATATCTACCGTTCGCACTCTTCTGCGGGATCAGCTTTTAAGTTGGGGGATTCTTATTATAATGATCAGCTTTTAAGTTGGGCCATCTGACTATAATGATCAGCTTTTAAGAACTTATCCTGGGATCCACCGTTCGCACTCTTCTGCGGGATTTAGACCACTAGACTTTCATCAACAGCAGCAGAGGCCACCCTTTGAGGAGCAGTTTGGTCAATTTGAGCGGAACCTTTCGTATCAGCAACAACTTCAACAAGAATTATTCGAGCAGGGTCTTCCATTTGAGCGATCAGCATCCTTACCTGGAAGTGCAGCGGGGCAGAATCTGGATGCAGTAAATGGTCTTGGACTCTCTCAGGGTCTGGAGTTGCGGGATGCTACTACCCGCATGCAGTCTTCTGGCAGATTGGCAAATTCTACTCCGGGTTTCAGTCATCAAAATCCCCGTATACCATTCAGTGAACCGCATTTTGCACAATTGGAACCAACACAAGAACGCTGGCCTGGAGCAGATACACAGCTACCTGGTAACGAGGCCGAATCTCAGTTTCATAGATCAAATATTGATTCTGAACATCATAGAATGAGGTCAGAAATGAGGAGACTGGGCGAAGATTCCAACTCATGGATGGTAGATGAATCGACAGATGACAAGTCAAAGCAGCTTTTTATGGAGTTGCTCCACCAGAGACCCGGCCATCAGTCTGCTGAGTCACCAAGCATGAACCGTGGGGAACCCTATGACAGGATGGCACCCTCAGGCCGCGGCCTAAACGCTTCATCTACTTTTGGGTCGCAGGCATT
This sequence comes from Eutrema japonicum, assembly GCA_030161315.1. Classification (NCBI taxonomy): domain Eukaryota; kingdom Viridiplantae; phylum Streptophyta; class Magnoliopsida; order Brassicales; family Brassicaceae; genus Eutrema; species Eutrema japonicum. The sequence goes on from BSQW01000001.1 coordinate 14,927,053, forward strand.
TTCTGATGAACAGGTAAACAGATTACCAGGAGATGGGAACTATATGAGATCATTGCATCGTAGTAGTTCCTTGCTTTCTGGAAGTATCGATGGTGGGCGGTCAACACAGAATGAAACTGAAGCCTTCAGTAATATGTTTGCTATGAACAAAGATGCGAATGAGATCAAAAATGAGGGAATGAGAAGGATGCCATTTGAAGTGAAAGACAGAATGGGCAAGCAATTAGACTCATTGGTTCAAGGGGAGCCTCCAGCTGTTACGCTTGCCCAACAGTCTTCTTTCAATATCTCTGGTATGTATGTATTTTTCACAGTAATTGTTACGCCTGAAGTGATGGTTTGGGAGGGGCTTATTTTTGATATTTTGTTGCTGCAGACCCATACAGCGACAACTTGGTTGGAGAAGATAGAAGGAAGGATAGGTAAATATGTATTCTGAGGTGTAGCACCAGTAGATTAGATAAGTAACGCACACTCTATAGATATAGATATGGCTGCTGATTAAAAATGTTTTATTTGTAGGTTGGTAGTTCCATCATACGGGCAGGAATCAGTTTTGTTAAAAAGGCCTCCCTCATCCCCTTTGTCATCATCGCATGAGGGATTGCTCGAGCATATGTCCGATACAGCTAATAACAGGACAGCTACTTCTTCTTATAGTGGAATTGAAGGTATCTTATTATCTCATTTGTCTTGTTTTATGCATCTATGGAAAATGAGAGTCATGAGAGGTCTGTGTATACAATCAGGAGGTGGGAGACGGGAAGCAGGGGGAAACAAAGGGGCAGAGGCGTCGTTCAGTGAGATGTTGAAGAAGAGTAATAATAGCATGAAGAAGGTGGCAGAGTCATCTGATGCAAGCGAAGGAGGCAAAGGGAAGAAGAAAGGGAAGAAAGGGAGGCAGATGGATCCAGCTCTTCTCGGTTTCAAAGTCGCTAGCAATCGCATTCTTATGGGCGAGATTCACCGCGCTGATGATTTTTAAAACTCTCTCTTTTCCTTTTGTACAAAATGCTTTTTACATGTAAAGATCAAAAGAAGAATCCTCTCAACCTTCTTAGGCGTAGATAGCTCTTTTTCAGACACATTCCGATATAATAGTAATTGTTTTTTTAAAAAAAATTATCTCCCTCTGTTTCATAAATAATAATAATATGCTTTTTTGAGAAATTGTTTTGAATTTTTTTTTCTTTTGTATAAAATCTTTACATGTGAAAACATATTTACACAAGATTAGCATACACACACAACAGATATACGAATAGACCGACACTGATTGCTCCGAGTTTAACTCTTCCCATGTCTGTGTTTTTGGGTCATAGACGTCGATGAATCTCGATCCATTGCCTGAAAGATTCTCAATTACGTAAGAATAACTTAGTTTATCCAACCAGCTTCCATTGCCGGCGTTTTTTTCCTTTCTTTTACATCAAACTATTTACTATTTGTGATTTTTTTTTAACAGAATTACTATTTGTTTTGATTTGAGAGACAAATTAGAAAATTGTTAAACTTCCACAAGAATAGTATACCACATTTCTTAAACGAGAAAGATGAATAATTTGAAATGTAAATTTTCGTATATGATGAAAAAGTAAATAATTGTCATATAAAAAAGAAATCATGACCAAAATGTTAATTTAATAAAAGGAAATTGTACAATAAACGTGAGGGAAAAGGAAATATTATTTTGATTGAAAACTATATATAAACATAGGTGATAAAACTTTATTTCTCAATCTCACAGTTGCAAAACCTTGATATAGTAGTTATAATTATAGCTAGAATATAATATGGCTCAAGAACTCAATCTAGATTTGAATTTACGTCCATATGATCCATGGGTCGTAAAGAAAAAATTAACCGACAATGATCTTTCTTATATTGGTGCACTTGTTCTACCAAAACAAGAGTTTGAAGTTTTTATAATTCCGCAGATGCAGGGTGTTTTGGTAGAGAATCTGGGAAACGGAAACAATGTTGAAGTGAAAGTCCATATCGTGGAGGAAGGTCATGAAGCAGATGATTACACATTATCGCTTGTCAAACGCAGTGGCAGTTATATGCTTCGTAAAGGATGGATGACTTTAGCTAAAGCAAAAGGTTACAAGACTAACGATGAAATTGGACTTATGTGGGATCGTTCTTCTCAAAGATTCCTCTTCCACCATATTGGCTAGTTTTTATTTGTTTTTTTTTAATATGTTAAGAGTATTTTGATTTAATTAGAAATATTTATTTTATGTTGTTTAAAGTTTTATGAGTCTTATTATAAGAAATAAATAAAAAACAGTTTTTTATTTTATTTATTTTATTAAGTTTTAGTCTATCCATCGGAATAATTTAAACCGTTATATATCTCTAAGACGTCGTAAATATGAACTTTGCACAAAGATGAAACCTATAAATAAATCAATTTTAGGCATCCGATGGCTGATGAAAAAAACTTTAAACTTTAAAGCAGCACCGCCACGTCGCAGCCCAAACTCGACCGCTTCCTCCGCCCCAATTCCAAAACCCTAATCCCCGTCGTTGGTGATGGTGATTCTAACAAGCGCCTCAAGCTTTCACCATCGAGCCACCGCCAACACCAGCCGTTATCGGAGCGTATGCGTCCTCGCACTCTAGACGACGTCGTAGGTCAAGACCATCTCCTCTCCCCCTCTTCTCTCCTCCGCTCCGCCGTCGACTCCAATCGCCTCCCTTCCATTATCTTCTGGGGTCCACCTGGCACCGGGAAGACCTCAATCGCCAAATCTCTCATCAATTCCTGCAAGGACCCTTCTCAGTATCGCTTCGTCTCCTTGTCTGCGGTTACTAGTGGCGTTAAGGATGTTAGATATGCCGTCGAAAGTGCCAAGAAGCTTAATGTAGAAGGTAAAAAGAGGACTGTGTTGTTTATGGATGAGGTTCATCGATTTAACAAGTCACAGCAAGATTCCTTCTTGCCCGTTATTGAAGATGGTAGTATTCTCTTCATTGGAGCCACCACTGAGAACCCATCGTTCCATTTGATCACTCCTTTGCTCTCACGTTGCAGAGTTCTTACTCTTAATCCCTTGAAACCCAATCATGTTGAGACCCTTCTTAGACGAGCTGTTAATGATTCCGACAGAGGACTCTCCAACAGCCTTGAGGTTGACGATTCTGTCATCGAGTTCTTGGCTAACAGCTGCGATGGTGACGCACGCGTCGCATTGAATTCCCTGGAAATCTCAGCTACTATGGCTACTGCTCGAGCCGGATCTGGTGCTGTTGTGTCTCTTGATGATGCAAAGGAGGCTCTGCAGAGCAAACATCTGGCCTATGACAAGGCAGGGGAGCAACATTACAACCTCATAAGTGCACTTCACAAGTCTATGCGAGGAGGGGATGCTAATGCTGCAATCTACTGGCTGGCTAGAATGCTCGAAGGTGGTGAAGAGCCGCTTTACATTGCGAGGAGGCTTATAAGGTTTGCAAGCGAGGACATTGGGCTTGCCGACCCTTCAGCTCTTACCCAGGCGGTTGCGTGCTATCAAGCTTCGCATTTCTTGGGTATGCCTGAATGTAATGTAATTCTTGCCCAATGCACCGCTTACTTGGCACTGGCTCCTAAATCCATTGCTGTTTACCGAGCAATAGAAACCGCAAGGAAGGTGGTGAAGGACTCGGTTGGACAGAATGAAGGGGTGCCTCTACACCTGAGGAACGCTCCGACTAAGCTGATGAAGGAACTTGGCTATGGAAAAGAGTATATATATCCTCCCAATGACCCTTCTTCTGCGGCAGCTCAGACATATCTACCGTTCGCACTCTTCTGCGGGATCAGCTTTTAAGTTGGGGGATTCTTATTATAATGATCAGCTTTTAAGTTGGGCCATCTGACTATAATGATCAGCTTTTAAGAACTTATCCTGGGATCCACCGTTCGCACTCTTCTGCGGGATTTAGACCACTAGACTTTCATCAACAGCAGCAGAGGCCACCCTTTGAGGAGCAGTTTGGTCAATTTGAGCGGAACCTTTCGTATCAGCAACAACTTCAACAAGAATTATTCGAGCAGGGTCTTCCATTTGAGCGATCAGCATCCTTACCTGGAAGTGCAGCGGGGCAGAATCTGGATGCAGTAAATGGTCTTGGACTCTCTCAGGGTCTGGAGTTGCGGGATGCTACTACCCGCATGCAGTCTTCTGGCAGATTGGCAAATTCTACTCCGGGTTTCAGTCATCAAAATCCCCGTATACCATTCAGTGAACCGCATTTTGCACAATTGGAACCAACACAAGAACGCTGGCCTGGAGCAGATACACAGCTACCTGGTAACGAGGCCGAATCTCAGTTTCATAGATCAAATATTGATTCTGAACATCATAGAATGAGGTCAGAAATGAGGAGACTGGGCGAAGATTCCAACTCATGGATGGTAGATGAATCGACAGATGACAAGTCAAAGCAGCTTTTTATGGAGTTGCTCCACCAGAGACCCGGCCATCAGTCTGCTGAGTCACCAAGCATGAACCGTGGGGAACCCTATGACAGGATGGCACCCTCAGGCCGCGGCCTAAACGCTTCATCTACTTTTGGGTCGCAGGCATTTTCTGATGAACAGGTAAACAGATTACCAGGAGATGGGAACTATATGAGATCATTGCATCGTAGTAGTTCCTTGCTTTCTGGAAGTATCGATGGTGGGCGGTCAACACAGAATGAAACTGAAGCCTTCAGTAATATGTTTGCTATGAACAAAGATGCGAATGAGATCAAAAATGAGGGAATGAGAAGGATGCCATTTGAAGTGAAAGACAGAATGGGCAAGCAATTAGACTCATTGGTTCAAGGGGAGCCTCCAGCTGTTACGCTTGCCCAACAGTCTTCTTTCAATATCTCTGGTATGTATGTATTTTTCACAGTAATTGTTACGCCTGAAGTGATGGTTTGGGAGGGGCTTATTTTTGATATTTTGTTGCTGCAGACCCATACAGCGACAACTTGGTTGGAGAAGATAGAAGGAAGGATAGGTAAATATGTATTCTGAGGTGTAGCACCAGTAGATTAGATAAGTAACGCACACTCTATAGATATAGATATGGCTGCTGATTAAAAATGTTTTATTTGTAGGTTGGTAGTTCCATCATACGGGGAGGAATCAGTTTTGTTAAAAAGGCCTCCCTCATCGCATGAGGGATTGCTCGAGCATATGTCCGATACAGCTAATAACAGGACAGCTACTTCTTCTTATAGTGGAATTGAAGGTATCTTATTATCTCATTTGTCTTGTTTTATGCATCTATGGAAAATGAGAGGTCTGTGTATACAATCAGGAGGTGGGAGACGGGAAGCAGGGGGAAACAAAGGGGCAGAGGCGTCGTTCAGTGAGATGTTGAAGAAGAGTAATAATAGCATGAAGAAGGTGGCAGAGTCATCTGATGCAAGCGAAGGAGGCAAAGGGAAGAAGAAAGGGAAGAAAGGGAGGCAGATGGATCCAGCTCTTCTCGGTTTCAAAGTCGCTAGCAATCGCATTCTTATGGGCGAGATTCACCGCGCTGATGATTTTTAAAACTCTCTCTTTTCCTTTTGTACAAAATGCTTTTTACATGTAAAGATCAAAAGAAGAATCCTCTCAACCTTCTTAGGCGTAGATAGCTCTTTTTCAGACACATTCCGATATAATAGTAATTGTTTTTTTAAAAAAAATTATCTCCCTCTGTTTCATAAATAATAATAATATGCTTTTTTGAGAAATTGTTTTGAATTTTTTTTTCTTTTGTATAAAATCTTTACATGTGAAAACATATTTACACAAGATTAGCATACACACACAACAGATATACGAATAGACCGACACTGATTGCTCCGAGTTTAACTCTTCCCATGTCTGTGTTTTTGGGTCATAGACGTCGATGAATCTTGATCCATTGCCTGAAAGATTCTCAATTACGTAAGAATAACTTAGTTTATCCAACCAGCTTCCATTGCCGGCGTTTTTTTCCTTTCTTTTACATCAAACTATTTACTATTTGTGATTTTTTTTTAACAGAATTACTATTTGTTTTGATTTGAGAGACAAATTAGAAAATTGTTAAACTTCCACAAGAATAGTATACCACATTTCTTAAACGAGAAAGATGAATAATTTGAAATGTAAATTTTCGTATATGATGAAAAAGTAAATAATTGTCATATAAAAAAGAAATCATGACCAAAATGTTAATTTAATAAAAGGAAATTGTACAATAAACGTGAGGGAAAAGGAAATATTATTTTGATTGAAAACTATATATAAACATAGGTGATAAAACTTTATTTCTCAATCTCACAGTTGCAAAACCTTGATATAGTAGTTATAATTATAGCTAGAATATAATATGGCTCAAGAACTCAATCTAGATTTGAATTTACGTCCATATGATCCATGGTTCGTAAAGAAAAAATTAACCGACAATGATCTTTCTTATATTGGTGCACTTGTTCTACCAAAACAAGAGTTTGAAGTTTTTATAATTCCGCAGATGCAGGGTGTTTTGGTAGAGAATCTGGGAAACGGAAACAATGTTGAAGTGAAAGTCCATATCGTGGAGGAAGGTCATGAAGCAGATGATTACACATTATCGCTTGTCAAACGCAGTGGCAGTTATATGCTTCGTAAAGGATGGATGACTTTAGCTAAAGCAAAAGGTTACAAGACTAACGATGAAATTGGACTTATGTGGGATCGTTCTTCTCAAAGATTCCTCTTCCACCATATTGGCTAGTTTTTATTTGTTTTTTTTAATATGTTAAGAGTATTTTGATTTAATTAGAAATATTTATTTTATGTTGTTTAAAGTTTTATGAGTCTTATTATAAGAAATAAATAAAAAACAGTTTTTTATTTTATTTATTTTATTAAGTTTTAGTCTATCCATCGGAATAATTTAAACCGTTATATATCTCTAAGACGTCGTAAATATGAACTTTGCACAAAGATGAAACCTATAAATAAATCAATTTTAGGCATCCGATGGCTGATGAAAAAAACTTTAAACTTTAAAGCAGCACCGCCACGTCGCAGCCCAAACTCGACCGCTTCCTCCGCCCCAATTCCAAAACCCTAATCCCCGTCGTTGGTGATGGTGATTCTAACAAGCGCCTCAAGCTTTCACCATCGAGCCACCGCCAACACCAGCCGTTATCGGAGCGTATGCGTCCTCGCACTCTAGACGACGTCGTAGGTCAAGACCATCTCCTCTCCCCCTCTTCTCTCCTCCGCTCCGCCGTCGACTCCAATCGCCTCCCTTCCATTATCTTCTGGGGTCCACCTGGCACCGGGAAGACCTCAATCGCCAAATCTCTCATCAATTCCTGCAAGGACCCTTCTCAGTATCGCTTCGTCTCCTTGTCTGCGGTTACTAGTGGTGTTAAGGATGTTAGATATGCCGTCGAAAGTGCCAAGAAGCTTAATGTAGAAGGTAAAAAGAGGACTGTGTTGTTTATGGATGAGGTTCATCGATTTAACAAGTCACAGCAAGATTCCTTCTTGCCCGTTATTGAAGATGGTAGTATTCTCTTCATTGGAGCCACCACTGAGAACCCATCGTTCCATTTGATCACTCCTTTGCTCTCACGTTGCAGAGTTCTTACTCTTAATCCCTTGAAACCCAATCATGTTGAGACCCTTCTTAGACGAGCTGTTAATGATTCCGACAGAGGACTCTCCAACAGCCTTGAGGTTGACGATTCTGTCATCGAGTTCTTGGCTAACAGCTGCGATGGTGACGCACGCGTCGCATTGAATTCCCTGGAAATCTCAGCTACTATGGCTACTGCTCGAGCCGGATCTGGTGCTGTTGTGTCTCTTGATGATGCAAAGGAGGCTCTGCAGAGCAAACATCTGGCCTATGACAAGGCAGGGGAGCAACATTACAACCTCATAAGTGCACTTCACAAGTCTATGCGAGGAGGGGATGCTAATGCTGCAATCTACTGGCTGGCTAGAATGCTCGAAGGTGGTGAAGAGCCGCTTTACATTGCGAGGAGGCTTATAAGGTTTGCAAGCGAGGACATTGGGCTTGCCGACCCTTCAGCTCTTACCCAGGCGGTTGCGTGCTATCAAGCTTCGCATTTCTTGGGTATGCCTGAATGTAATGTAATTCTTGCCCAATGCACCGCTTACTTGGCACTGGCTCCTAAATCCATTGCTGTTTACCGAGCAATAGAAACCGCAAGGAAGGTGGTGAAGGACTCGGTTGGACAGAATGAAGGGGTGCCTCTACACCTGAGGAACGCTCCGACTAAGCTGATGAAGGAACTTGGCTATGGAAAAGAGTATATATATCCTCCCAATGACCCTTCTTCTGCGGCAGCTCAGACATATCTACCGTTCGCACTCTTCTGCGGGATCAGCTTTTAAGTTGGGGGATTCTTATTATAATGATCAGCTTTTAAGTTGGGCCATCTGACTATAATGATCAGCTTTTAAGAACTTATCCTGGGATCCACCGTTCGCACTCTTCTGCGGGATTTAGACCACTAGACTTTCATCAACAGCAGCAGAGGCCACCCTTTGAGGAGCAGTTTGGTCAATTTGAGCGGAACCTTTCGTATCAGCAACAACTTCAACAAGAATTATTCGAGCAGGGTCTTCCATTTGAGCGATCAGCATCCTTACCTGGAAGTGCAGCGGGGCAGAATCTGGATGCAGTAAATGGTCTTGGACTCTCTCAGGGTCTGGAGTTGCGGGATGCTACTACCCGCATGCAGTCTTCTGGCAGATTGGCAAATTCTACTCCGGGTTTCAGTCATCAAAATCCCCGTATACCATTCAGTGAACCGCATTTTGCACAATTGGAACCAACACAAGAACGCTGGCCTGGAGCAGATACACAGCTACCTGGTAACGAGGCCGAATCTCAGTTTCATAGATCAAATATTGATTCTGAACATCATAGAATGAGGTCAGAAATGAGGAGACTGGGCGAAGATTCCAACTCATGGATGGTAGATGAATCGACAGATGACAAGTCAAAGCAGCTTTTTATGGAGTTGCTCCACCAGAGACCCGGCCATCAGTCTGCTGAGTCACCAAGCATGAACCGTGGGGAACCCTATGACAGGATGGCACCCTCAGGCCGCGGCCTAAACGCTTCATCTACTTTTGGGTCGCAGGCATTTTCTGATGAACAGGTAAACAGATTACCAGGAGATGGGAACTATATGAGATCATTGCATCGTAGTAGTTCCTTGCTTTCTGGAAGTATCGATGGTGGGCGGTCAACACAGAATGAAACTGAAGCCTTCAGTAATATGTTTGCTATGAACAAAGATGCGAATGAGATCAAAAATGAGGGAATGAGAAGGATGCCATTTGAAGTGAAAGACAGAATGGGCAAGCAATTAGACTCATTGGTTCAAGGGGAGCCTCCAGCTGTTACGCTTGCCCAACAGTCTTCTTTCAATATCTCTGGTATGTATGTATTTTTCACAGTAATTGTTACGCCTGAAGTGATGGTTTGGGAGGGGCTTATTTTTGATATTTTGTTGCTGCAGACCCATACAGCGACAACTTGGTTGGAGAAGATAGAAGGAAGGATAGGTAAATATGTATTCTGAGGTGTAGCACCAGTAGATTAGATAAGTAACGCACACTCAATAGATATAGATATGGCTGCTGATTAAAAATGTTTTATTTGTAGGTTGGTAGTTCCATCATACGGGCAGGAATCAGTTTTGTTAAAAAGGCCTCCCTCATCGCATGAGGGATTGCTCGAGCATATGTCCGATACAGCTAATAACAGGACAGCTACTTCTTCTTATAGTGGAATTGAAGGTATCTTATTATCTCATTTGTCTTGTTTTATGCATCTATGGAAAATGAGAGTCATGAGAGGTCTGTGTATACAATCAGGAGGTGGGAGACGGGAAGCAGGGGGAAACAAAGGGGCAGAGGCGTCGTTCAGTGAGATGTTGAAGAAGAGTAATAATAGCATGAAGAAGGTGGCAGAGTCATCTGATGCAAGCGAAGGAGGCAAAGGGAAGAAGAAAGGGAAGAAAGGGAGGCAGATGGATCCAGCTCTTCTCGGTTTCAAAGTCGCTAGCAATCGCATTCTTATGGGCGAGATTCACCGCGCTGATGATTTTTAAAACTCTCTCTTTTCCTTTTGTACAAAATGCTTTTTACATGTAAAGATCAAAAGAAGAATCCTCTCAACCTTCTTAGGCGTAGATAGCTCTTTTTCAGACACATTCCGATATAATAGTAATTGTTTTTTTAAAAAAAATTATCTCCCTCTGTTTCATAAATAATAATAATATGCTTTTTTGAGAAATTGTTTTGAATTTTTTTTTCTTTTGTATAAAATCTTTACATGTGAAAACATATTTACACAAGATTAGCATACACACACAACAGATATACGAATAGACCGACACTGATTGCTCCGAGTTTAACTCTTCCCATGTCTGCGTTTTTGGGTCATAGACGTCGATGAATCTCGATCCATTGCCTGAAAGATTCTCAATTACGTAAGAATAATTTAGTTTATCCAACCAGCTTCCATTGCCGGCGTTTTTTTCCTTTCTTTTACATCAAACTATTTACTATTTGTGATTTTTTTTTAACAGAATTACTATTTGTTTTGATTTGAGAGACAAATTAGAAAATTGTTAAACTTCCACAAGAATAGTATACCACATTTCTTAAACGAGAAAGATGAATAATTTGAAATGTAAATTTTCGTATATGATGAAAAAGTAAATAATTGTCATATAAAAAAGAAATCATGACCAAAATGTTAATTTAATAAAAGGAAATTGTACAATAAACGTGAGAAAAAAGGAAATATTATTTTGATTGAAAACTATATATAAACATAGGTGATAAAACTTTATTTCTCAATCTCACAGTTGCAAAACCTTGATATAGTAGTTATAATTATAGCTAGAATATAATATGGCTCAAGAACTCAATCTAGATTTGAATTTACGTCCATATGATCCATGGGTCGTAAAGAAAAAATTAACCGACAATGATCTTTCTTATATTGGTGCACTTGTTCTACCAAAACAAGAGTTTGAAGTTTTTATAATTCCGCAGATGCAGGGTGTTTTGGTAGAGAATCTGGGAAACGGAAACAATGTTGAAGTGAAAGTCCATATCGTGGAGGAAGGTCATGAAGCAGATGATTACACATTATCGCTTGTCAAACGCAGTGGCAGTTATATGCTTCGTAAAGGATGGATGACTTTAGCTAAAGCAAAAGGTTACAAGACTAACGATGAAATTGGACTTATGTGGGATCGTTCTTCTCAAAGATTCCTCTTCCACCATATTGGCTAGTTTTTATTTGTTTTTTTTTAATATGTTAAGAGTATTTTGATTTAATTAGAAATATTTATTTTATGTTGTTTAAAGTTTTATGAGTCTTATTATAAGAAATAAATAAAAAACAGTTTTTTATTTTATTTATTTTATTAAGTTTTAGTCTATCCATCGGAATAATTTAAACCGTTATATATCTCTAAGACGTCGTAAATATGAACTTTGCACAAAGATGAAACCTATAAATAAATCAATTTTAGGCATCCGATGGCTGATGAAAAAAACTTTAAACTTTAAAGCAGCACCGCCACGTCGCAGCCCAAACTCGACCGCTTCCTCCGCCCCAATTCCAAAACCCTAATCCCCGTCGTTGGTGATGGTGATTCTAACAAGCGCCTCAAGCTTTCACCATCGAGCCACCGCCAACACCAGCCGTTATCGGAGCGTATGCGTCCTCGCACTCTAGACGACGTCGTAGGTCAAGACCATCTCCTCTCCCCCTCTTCTCTCCTCCGCTCCGCCGTCGACTCCAATCGCCTCCCTTCCATTATCTTCTGGGGTCCACCTGGCACCGGGAAGACCTCAATCGCCAAATCTCTCATCAATTCCTGCAAGGACCCTTCTCAGTATCGCTTCGTCTCCTTGTCTGCGGTTACTAGTGGTGTTAAGGATGTTAGATATGCCGTCGAAAGTGCCAAGAAGCTTAATGTAGAAGGTAAAAAGAGGACTGTGTTGTTTATGGATGAGGTTCATCGATTTAACAAGTCACAGCAAGATTCCTTCTTGCCCGTTATTGAAGATGGTAGTATTCTCTTCATTGGAGCCACCACTGAGAACCCATCGTTCCATTTGATCACTCCTTTGCTCTCACGTTGCAGAGTTCTTACTCTTAATCCCTTGAAACCCAATCATGTTGAGACCCTTCTTAGACGAGCTGTTAATGATTCCGACAGAGGACTCTCCAACAGCCTTGAGGTTGACGATTCTGTCATCGAGTTCTTGGCTAACAGCTGCGATGGTGACGCACGCGTCGCATTGAATTCCCTGGAAATCTCAGCTACTATGGCTACTGCTCGAGCCGGATCTGGTGCTGTTGTGTCTCTTGATGATGCAAAGGAGGCTCTGCAGAGCAAACATCTGGCCTATGACAAGGCAGGGGAGCAACATTACAACCTCATAAGTGCACTTCACAAGTCTATGCGAGGAGGGGATGCTAATGCTGCAATCTACTGGCTGGCTAGAATGCTCGAAGGTGGTGAAGAGCCGCTTTACATTGCGAGGAGGCTTATAAGGTTTGCAAGCGAGGACATTGGGCTTGCCGACCCTTCAGCTCTTACCCAGGCGGTTGCGTGCTATCAAGCTTCGCATTTCTTGGGTATGCCTGAATGTAATGTAATTCTTGCCCAATGCACCGCTTACTTGGCACTGGCTCCTAAATCCATTGCTGTTTACCGAGCAATAGAAACCGCAAGGAAGGTGGTGAAGGACTCGGTTGGACAGAATGAAGGGGTGCCTCTACACCTGAGGAACGCTCCGACTAAGCTGATGAAGGAACTTGGCTATGGAAAAGAGTATATATATCCTCCCAATGACCCTTCTTCTGCGGCAGCTCAGACATATCTACCGTTCGCACTCTTCTGCGGGATCAGCTTTTAAGTTGGGGGATTCTTATTATAATGATCAGCTTTTAAGTTGGGCCATCTGACTATAATGATCAGCTTTTAAGAACTTATCCTGGGATCCACCGTTCGCACTCTTCTGCGGGATTTAGACCACTAGACTTTCATCAACAGCAGCAGAGGCCACCCTTTGAGGAGCAGTTTGGTCAATTTGAGCGGAACCTTTCGTATCAGCAACAACTTCAACAAGAATTATTCGAGCAGGGTCTTCCATTTGAGCGATCAGCATCCTTACCTGGAAGTGCAGCGGGGCAGAATCTGGATGCAGTAAATGGTCTTGGACTCTCTCAGGGTCTGGAGTTGCGGGATTCTACTACCCGCATGCAGTCTTCTGGCAGATTGGCAAATTCTACTCCGGGTTTCAGTCATCAAAATCCCCGTATACCATTCAGTGAACCGCATTTTGCACAATTGGAACCAACACAAGAACGCTGGCCTGGAGCAGATACACAGCTACCTGGTAACGAGGCCGAATCTCAGTTTCATAGATCAAATATTGATTCTGAACATCATAGAATGAGGTCAGAAATGAGGAGACTGGGCGAAGATTCCAACTCATGGATGGTAGATGAATCGACAGATGACAAGTCAAAGCAGCTTTTTATGGAGTTGCTCCACCAGAGACCCGGCCATCAGTCTGCTGAGTCACCAAGCATGAACCGTGGGGAACCCTATGACAGGATGGCACCCTCAGGCCGCGGCCTAAACGCTTCATCTACTTTTGGGTCGCAGGCATTTTCTGATGAACAGGTAAACAGATTACCAGGAGATGGGAACTATATGAGATCATTGCATCGTAGTAGTTCCTTGCTTTCTGGAAGTATCGATGGTGGGCGGTCAACACAGAATGAAACTGAAGCCTTCAGTAATATGTTTGCTATGAACAAAGATGCGAATGAGATCAAAAATGAGGGAATGAGAAGGATGCCATTTGAAGTGAAAGACAGAATGGGCAAGCAATTAGACTCATTGGTTCAAGGGGAGCCTCCAGCTGTTACGCTTGCCCAACAGTCTTCTTTCAATATCTCTGGTATGTATGTATTTTTCACAGTAATTGTTACGCCTGAAGTGATGGTTTGGGAGGGGCTTATTTTTGATATTTTGTTGCTGCAGACCCATACAGCGACAACTTGGTTGGAGAAGATAGAAGGAAGGATAGGTAAATATGTATTCTGAGGTGTAGCACCAGTAGATTAGATAAGTAACGCACACTCTATAGATATAGATATGGCTGCTGATTAAAAATGTTTTATTTGTAGGTTGGTAGTTCCATCATACGGGGAGGAATCAGTTTTGTTAAAAAGGCCTCCCTCATCCCCTTTGTCATCATCGCATGAGGGATTGCTCGAGCATATGTCCGATACAGCTAATAACAGGACAGCTACTTCTTCTTATAGTGGAATTGAAGGTATCTTATTATCTCATTTGTCTTGTTTTATGCATCTATGGAAAATGAGAGTCATGAGAGGTCTGTGTATACAATCAGGAGGTGGGAGACGGGAAGCAGGGGGAAACAAAGGGGCAGAGGCGTCGTTCAGTGAGATGTTGAAGAAGAGTAATAATAGCATGAAGAAGGTGGCAGAGTCATCTGATGCAAGCGAAGGAGGCAAAGGGAAGAAGAAAGGGAAGAAAGGGAGGCAGATGGATCCAGCTCTTCTCGGTTTCAAAGTCGCTAGCAATCGCATTCTTATGGGCGAGATTCACCGCGCTGATGATTTTTAAAACTCTCTCTTTTCCTTTTGTACAAAATGCTTTTTACATGTAAAGATCAAAAGAAGAATCCTCTCAACCTTCTTAGGCGTAGATAGCTCTTTTTCAGACACATTCCGATATAATAGTAATTGTTTTTTTAAAAAAAATTATCTCCCTCTGTTTCATAAATAATAATAATATGCTTTTTTGAGAAATTGTTTTGAATTTTTTTTTCTTTTGTATAAAATCTTTACATGTGAAAACATATTTACACAAGATTAGCATACACACACAACAGATATACGAATAGACCGACACTGATTGCTCCGAGTTTAACTCTTCCCATGTCTGCGTTTTTGGGTCATAGACGTCGATGAATCTCGATCCATTGCCTGAAAGATTCTCAATTACGTAAGAATAATTTAGTTTATCCAACCAGCTTCCATTGCCGGCGTTTTTTTTCCTTTCTTTTACATCAAACTATTTACTATTTGTGATTTTTTTTTAACAGAATTACTATTTGTTTTGATTTGAGAGACAAATTAGAAAATTGTTAAACTTCCACAAGAATAGTATACCACATTTCTTAAACGAGAAAGATGAATAATTTGAAATGTAAATTTTCGTATATGATGAAAAAGTAAATAATTGTCATATAAAAAAGAAATCATGACCAAAATGTTAATTTAATAAAAGGAAATTGTACAATAAACGTGAGAAAAAAGGAAATATTATTTTGATTGAAAACTATATATAAACATAGGTGATAAAACTTTATTTCTCAATCTCACAGTTGCAAAACCTTGATATAGTAGTTATAATTATAGCTAGAATATAATATGGCTCAAGAACTCAATCTAGATTTGAATTTACGTCCATATGATCCATGGGTCGTAAAGAAAAAATTAACCGACAATGATCTTTCTTATATTGGTGCACTTGTTCTACCAAAACAAGAGTTTGAAGTTTTTATAATTCCGCAGATGCAGGGTGTTTTGGTAGAGAATCTGGGAAACGGAAACAATGTTGAAGTGAAAGTCCATATCGTGGAGGAAGGTCATGAAGCAGATGATTACACATTATCGCTTGTCAAACGCAGTGGCAGTTATATGCTTCGTAAAGGATGGATGACTTTAGCTAAAGCAAAAGGTTACAAGACTAACGATGAAATTGGACTTATGTGGGATCGTTCTTCTCAAAGATTCATCTTCCACCATATTGGCTAGTTTTTATTTGTTTTTTTTTAATATGTTAAGAGTATTTTGATTTAATTAGAAATATTTATTTTATGTTGTTTAAAGTTTTATGAGTCTTATTATAAGAAATAAATAAAAAACAGTTTTTTATTTTATTTATTTTATTAAGTTTTAGTCTATCCATCGGAATAATTTAAACCGTTATATATCTCTAAGACGTCGTAAATATGAACTTTGCACAAAGATGAAACCTATAAATAAATCAATTTTAGGCATCCGATGGCTGATGAAAAAAACTTTAAACTTTAAAGCAGCACCGCCACGTCGCAGCCCAAACTCGACCGCTTCCTCCGCCCCAATTCCAAAACCCTAATCCCCGTCGTTGGTGATGGTGATTCTAACAAGCGCCTCAAGCTTTCACCATCGAGCCACCGCCAACACCAGCCGTTATCGGAGCGTATGCGTCCTCGCACTCTAGACGACGTCGTAGGTCAAGACCATCTCCTCTCCCCCTCTTCTCTCCTCCGCTCCGCCGTCGACTCCAATCGCCTCCCTTCCATTATCTTCTGGGGTCCACCTGGCACCGGGAAGACCTCAATCGCCAAATCTCTCATCAATTCCTGCAAGGACCCTTCTCAGTATCGCTTCGTCTCCTTGTCTGCGGTTACTAGTGGTGTTAAGGATGTTAGATATGCCGTCGAAAGTGCCAAGAAGCTTAATGTAGAAGGTAAAAAGAGGACTGTGTTGTTTATGGATGAGGTTCATCGATTTAACAAGTCACAGCAAGATTCCTTCTTGCCCGTTATTGAAGATGGTAGTATTCTCTTCATTGGAGCCACCACTGAGAACCCATCGTTCCATTTGATCACTCCTTTGCTCTCACGTTGCAGAGTTCTTACTCTTAATCCCTTGAAACCCAATCATGTTGAGACCCTTCTTAGACGAGCTGTTAATGATTCCGACAGAGGACTCTCCAACAGCCTTGAGGTTGACGATTCTGTCATCGAGTTCTTGGCTAACAGCTGCGATGGTGACGCACGCGTCGCATTGAATTCCCTGGAAATCTCAGCTACTATGGCTACTGCTCGAGCCGGATCTGGTGCTGTTGTGTCTCTTGATGATGCAAAGGAGGCTCTGCAGAGCAAACATCTGGCCTATGACAAGGCAGGGGAGCAACATTACAACCTCATAAGTGCACTTCACAAGTCTATGCGAGGAGGGGATGCTAATGCTGCAATCTACTGGCTGGCTAGAATGCTCGAAGGTGGTGAAGAGCCGCTTTACATTGCGAGGAGGCTTATAAGGTTTGCAAGCGAGGACATTGGGCTTGCCGACCCTTCAGCTCTTACCCAGGCGGTTGCGTGCTATCAAGCTTCGCATTTCTTGGGTATGCCTGAATGTAATGTAATTCTTGCCCAATGCACCGCTTACTTGGCACTGGCTCCTAAATCCATTGCTGTTTACCGAGCAATAGAAACCGCAAGGAAGGTGGTGAAGGACTCGGTTGGACAGAATGAAGGGGTGCCTCTACACCTGAGGAACGCTCCGACTAAGCTGATGAAGGAACTTGGCTATGGAAAAGAGTATATATATCCTCCCAATGACCCTTCTTCTGCGGCAGCTCAGACATATCTACCGTTCGCACTCTTCTGCGGGATCAGCTTTTAAGTTGGGGGATTCTTATTATAATGATCAGCTTTTAAGTTGGGCCATCTGACTATAATGATCAGCTTTTAAGAACTTATCCTGGGATCCACCGTTCGCACTCTTCTGCGGGATTTAGACCACTAGACTTTCATCAACAGCAGCAGAGGCCACCCTTTGAGGAGCAGTTTGGTCAATTTGAGCGGAACCTTTCGTATCAGCAACAACTTCAACAAGAATTATTCGAGCAGGGTCTTCCATTTGAGCGATCAGCATCCTTACCTGGAAGTGCAGCGGGGCAGAATCTGGATGCAGTAAATGGTCTTGGACTCTCTCAGGGTCTGGAGTTGCGGGATGCTACTACCCGCATGCAGTCTTCTGGCAGATTGGCAAATTCTACTCCGGGTTTCAGTCATCAAAATCCCCGTATACCATTCAGTGAACCGCATTTTGCACAATTGGAACCAACACAAGAACGCTGGCCTGGAGCAGATACACAGCTACCTGGTAACGAGGCCGAATCTCAGTTTCATAGATCAAATATTGATTCTGAACATCATAGAATGAGGTCAGAAATGAGGAGACTGGGCGAAGATTCCAACTCATGGATGGTAGATGAATCGACAGATGACAAGTCAAAGCAGCTTTTTATGGAGTTGCTCCACCAGAGACCCGGCCATCAGTCTGCTGAGTCACCAAGCATGAACCGTGGGGAACCCTATGACAGGATGGCACCCTCAGGCCGCGGCCTAAACGCTTCATCTACTTTTGGGTCGCAGGCATTTTCTGATGAACAGGTAAACAGATTACCAGGAGATGGGAACTATATGAGATCATTGCATCGTAGTAGTTCCTTGCTTTCTGGAAGTATCGATGGTGGGCGGTCAACACAGAATGAAACTGAAGCCTTCAGTAATATGTTTGCTATGAACAAAGATGCGAATGAGATCAAAAATGAGGGAATGAGAAGGATGCCATTTGAAGTGAAAGACAGAATGGGCAAGCAATTAGACTCATTGGTTCAAGGGGAGCCTCCAGCTGTTACGCTTGCCCAACAGTCTTCTTTCAATATCTCTGGTATGTATGTATTTTTCACAGTAATTGTTACGCCTGAAGTGATGGTTTGGGAGGGGCTTATTTTTGATATTTTGTTGCTGCAGACCCATACAGCGACAACTTGGTTGGAGAAGATAGAAGGAAGGATAGGTAAATATGTATTCTGAGGTGTAGCACCAGTAGATTAGATAAGTAACGCACACTCTATAGATATAGATATGGCTGCTGATTAAAAATGTTTTATTTGTAGGTTGGTAGTTCCATCATACGGGCAGGAATCAGTTTTGTTAAAAAGGCCTCCCTCATCCCCTTTGTCATCATCGCATGAGGGATTGCTCGAGCATATGTCCGATACAGCTAATAACAGGACAGCTACTTCTTCTTATAGTGGAATTGAAGGTATCTTATTATCTCATTTGTCTTCTTTTATGCATCTATGGAAAATGAGAGTCATGAGAGGTCTGTGTATACAATCAGGAGGTGGGAGACGGGAAGCAGGGGGAAACAAAGGGGCAGAGGCGTCGTTCAGTGAGATGTTGAAGAAGAGTAATAATAGCATGAAGAAGTGATGCAGGAGACGGTTACAATACCTAATCTATTCTAGCTTACAAGTTATTTCTAGATATTTCCTATTTTAAGTGTTTTCCTTTTCTAGTTAGGATTCTAGTAACTTTCCTTATTTCTAGGAATTTCTTATTTTATGCTTTAGGTTTTCTCTATATAAAGAACCTAAGGTGCTATGTTTGAGACACAACTTATATCATTATTATTAATCAAAGTCTTCGAGTTTTCGAGCTTTACCTTTTTCTGGTGGATTCTAGAGCTTTTTCTTCAAGTTTGACACCCGCGAACTTGAACCCTCAATTCTAAGACCAGCGTTTGCTGTCTTAGTGCATCCGACTGCGTCAAGTGGTATCAGAGCAGGCAATCTCCTACTCTTTTCGAAGCTTGAACAGCTATGGGTGATCAATCAGTAACCAGGGCCGACATGGAGGGTTTCACAGCAAGTTTGAACGACTCAACCACGAACCTGGCAAATCTGGTGGCAGCGTTAACTAATCAGATTGAAGCATTAACCAATCAGATTGCTAACGCAGGACAAGGAGGAGGAGAAGGAATGGGACGAAATCAGAATCAACAAGGCAGACACAATCGACAACAAGGCAGGCATAACCGTGTCGCTGTTGATGATTCCAGCTCGGAGGAGGAATTGGAAGAGGAAGTGGAGGAACAAGGGAATCGAAATAATCAGGATTACCGAGTGAAAGCTGATATTCCATTGTTCTTTGGGACTATGAGTGTAGAGGAATTTCTTGATTGGCAAATTGATGTTGATCGGTTCTTTGATGTTATGGAAGTCCCGGAGAGTAAACAGGTTAAGATGGTGGCTATCCGGTTAAAGAAGACTGCTGCTGTTTGGTGGGATAAATTGGCTATTCAAAGGCAAAGACAGAGGAAGGGTCCAGTTAGAACATGGCGCCGAATGAAGCAGCTAATGACTGAGCGGTTCTTACCGGAGGACTACGAACAGATTCTTTACAAGATGTACATTGATTGTGTACAAGGAAGTAGGACCGTGACTGATTATACAGCAGAGTTCATACGTTTCTCTGAACGTAGTGACTTAAACGAAACATAGAACCAAAAGGTGGCTAGATACATCAGTGGTTTAAAGGGTTCTCTTCAAGGGAAAATAGGGTTACAGACTGTGTGGACAGTTCAAGAAGCATCCAGTCTAGCCTTGAAAGCGGAATTGATGGAGAAATCATCGCGGGGTTTCACAAATTTCAGGAGACCCGCAGTTCAGAACAACGTCGAACCAGCCGCAGAGACGGACAAAGGCGTGATTAACAGAGATTCCCACTCTAACAATAAAGGAACAAGTAATTCCACTAGTGGCATTCAGAAGGACAAATCACCCGCTCCGAAACAGAACACTCCTTATGCTAGGCCAACCCTCGACAAGTGTTTTCGTTGTCAAGGAACAGGTCACAGGTCGAATGTTTGCCCCAGTAGGAAGACGGTTGCATTGCTAGAAGAAGAGACAGACGACTTTATGGAGAATGAGGAGTATGAGGGAGTTGAATTTGCGGAAGAGGAATCTGAGGACAGAATCAGCATTGTTTTACAGCGACTGTTGCTATCATCCAAAGAAGAGGGACAACGCAAGAATCTGTTTAGAACGCATTGTTCTATTCACAACAAGGTGTGCAATGTGATTGTTGACAATGGGAGCTCCGAGAATTTAGTTTCTCAAAAGCTGGTGGAATATTTGAAACTACCCACGACTCGTCATGAGAAGCCGTATGGTCTCGGATGGGTGAAGAAAGGATCTAAAGTAGGAGTTAGTGAAACTTGCAAAATTCCTTTATCAATTGGTAAGCATTACAAAGAGGAGATAATCTGTGACGTTTTGGATATGGATGTTTGTCATATTCTCCTTGGGCGACCATGGCAGTACGATAACGACATTACGTACCGAGGACGAGACAATGTGATTATGTTTACATGGGGGAATCATAAGATTGCAATGGCTCCTGTCAAGGATTTTGGTAGCGTTGCAAAAGAGAAGAAGTCAAGCTTCCTAGTCATGTCGCATGATGATAAAGAACTTGACAAGGCTGTTAAGGAATCACAGTGTTTTTATCCGATTGTGGTCAAGGGGTTGATGAGTGCCATAACGGAGGAGACAACAACTCCACGTGAGGTGTTAGAAATTTTGGAAGATTACAAGGAGTTAGTTGCTGAGGAACTACCAGACAACCTGCCTCCTATGCGTGATATACAACATCGCATTGACCTGATCCCAGGTTCTAGTCTACCTAATCTTCCCCACTATCGACTGACCCCTAAAGAGAATGAGATTGTAGGGACACAGATCGAAGATTTGCTGAAGAAAGGGTTAATCCGCGAAAGCATGAGCCCTTGTGCTGTACCGGTTCTTCTCGTTCCGAATAAGGGTAATCAGTGGCGAATGTGCGTTGATTCTAGAGCCATCAACAAGATCACAATCAAATACCGGTTTCATATCCCTCGGTTGGAAGACATGCTTGATGAGTTGAATGGATCGAAGGTGTTTTCGAAAATAGATCTTCGAAGTGGGTACCATCAGATTCGAATCAGGTCTGGAGATGAATGGAAGACTGCTTTTAAGAGTAAAGACGGATTGTACGAGTGGTTAGTGATGCCTTTCGGCTTGTCAAACGCACCTAGTACTTTCATGAGATTGATGAATCAGGTTCTCCGTCCTTTCATTGGGTCCTTTGTGGTAGTATACTTCGATGATATTTTGATCTATAGCAAAGCCAAGGACGACCATTTGGAGCATATAAGGCAGGTGTTGCAAGTCCTCCAAGACAATCAGCTGTACGTGAATTTAAAGAAATGCACATTCTGCACAAGCAAGTTGCTGTTTTTGGGGTTTGTCGTTGGTGAGGATGGGATTCAAGTAGATGAAGCCAAAGTGCGTGCAATAAAAGACTGGCCCGTTCCCAAAACCGCAACTGAGGTACGCAGCTTTCATGGTTTGGCTACTTTCTACAGGAGATTTGTGAGAGACTTCAGTACTATTACTATGCCTATTACCGAATGCTTGAAGAAAGGGAAGTTTCACTGGGGACCAGAACAAGACGAGAGTTTTGCATTGATTAAGGATAAGCTTTGTACTGCTCCTGTGTTAGCATTGCCGGATTTTGATAAGATATTCCAAGTGGAATGCGATGCTAGTGGTGTAGGAATTGGTGCTGTGTTATCTCAGGAGAAAAGACCCATAGCTTTCTTTAGTGAAAAGCTAAGCGACGCACGACAGAAATGGAGTACTTATGATCAAGAGTTCTATGAGGTATTTCGAGCTCTTCGACAATGGGAGCATTATCTGGTTCAGCGAGAGTTTATCCTGTTCACTGACCACCAAGCTCTGAAGTTTCTTCACAGCCAGAAAGTGATAAATAAGATGCATGCTCGTTGGGTAAGTTTTCTGCAAAAATTCCCTTTCATTATTCAGCATAAGGCCGGAGCTCTTAACAATGTAGCTGATGCTTTGAGTAGAAGGGCTTCCTTGCTGACTACCTTAGCACATGAGATTGTGGGTTTCGAATTTTTGAAAGAGTTATATGAAACTGATGCTGAATTCAAGGAATTATGGGACACGTGCAACGGTAAGCATCCTTCTGCAGACTTCCATATTCGCGAAGGATATTTATTTAAAGGAGACAGACTGTGCATTCCTTGCTCGTCGTTACGAGAGAAGCTGATCCGAGAATTGCAAAGTGGTGGTCTTAGTGGTCATTTGGGACGGGATAAGACAATTGCAAGCTTGGAGGAAAGGTACTATTGGCCGCATCTTAGGAAAGACGCTGGAACTATTGTTCGGAGGTGTTTTGTTTGTCAGGTTTCTAAGGGACAATCTCAGAACACAGGTCTTTACATGCCGTTACCTGTTCCTGACGATATCTGGCAGGACCTATCTATGGATTTTGTGTTGGGGTTGCCAAGGACGCAGCGAGGTGTGGATTCTGTGTTTGTTGTTGTTGACAGGTTTTCCAAAATGACACACTTCATTGCTTGCAGAAAGACCGCAGATGCAACCAACATAGCCAAATTGTTCTTTCGAGAAGTTGTGCGTCTCCATGGGGTTCCGAAGTCAATAGTTTCCGACATGGATACTAAGTTTCTCAGTCACTTCTGGATTACATTATGGAGGATGTTTGGAAAAAGTTTAAAACGAAGCTCTACAGCTCATCCCCAGAGTGACGGGCAAACCGAGGTAACAAACAGGACGCTGGGTAACATGATCAGAAGTGTTTGTGGTGATAAACTGAAGCAGTGGGATTTAGCTCTACCGCAGGTCGAGTTCGCTTACAATAGTGCCGTACATTCCGCAACAGGGAAATCACCATTTACGTTGGTATATACCTCTGTCCCGAAGCATGTGGTTGATTTAGTTCCACTACCGAAAGCTCCTGGAGTTAGTGCATCAGCTTAGGCTATGGCTAAAGACATTTTGGACACTAAAGAAGCAGTCCGCGCTAGATTGGAAGCAACTGGGCAAAAGAACAAAAGGGCAGCAGATAAAAAACGGAGGCTTAAGGTTTTCAAAGAAGGTGATGAAGTAATGGTGTTTCTCAAGAAAGAAAGGTTTCCAGTTGGTACTTATCGCAAGCTTCAGCCTCGCAAGTATGGTCCATTCAAGATTTTGCAAAAGCTTAATGACAATGCTTATGTGGTGGATCTACCAGACGACATGAACATTTCTCATACGTTCAACGTAGCGGACATCTATGAGTATCATGCCGATGATGTTCTTTATCCCGATAAGAACTCAGGGACGAGTTCTTTGGAGGTGGAGGAGACTGATGCAGGAGACGGTTACAATACCTAATCTATTCTAGCTTACAAGTTATTTCTAGATATTTCCTATTTTAAGTGTTTTCCTTTTCTAGTTAGGATTCTAGTAACTTTCCTTATTTCTAGGAATTTCTTATTTTATGCTTTAGGTTTTCTCTATATAAAGAACCTAAGGTGCTATGTTTGAGACACAACTTTTATCATTATTATTAATCAAAGTCTTCGAGTTTTCGAGCTTTACCTTTTTCTGGTGGATTCCAGAGCTTTTTCTTCAAGTTTGACACCCGCGAACTTGAACCCTCAATTCTAAGACCAGCGTTTGCTGTCTTAGTGCATCCGACTGCGTCAAGAAGGTGGCAGAGTCATCTGATGCAAGCGAAGGAGGCAAAGGGAAGAAGAAAGGGAAGAAAGGGAGGTAGATGGATCCAGCTCTTCTCGGTTTCAAAGTCGCTAGCAATCGCATTCTTATGGGCGAGATTCACCGCGCTGATGATTTTTAAAACTCTCTCTTTTCCTTTTGTACAAAATGCTTTTTACATGTAAAGATCAAAAGAAGAATCCTCTCAACCTTCTTAGGCGTAGATAGCTCTTTTTCAGACACATTCCGATATAATAGTAATTGTTTTTTTAAAAAAAATTATCTCCCTCTGTTTCATAAATAATAATAATATGCTTTTTTGAGAAATTGTTTTGAATTTTTTTTTCTTTTGTATAAAATCTTTACATGTGAAAACATATTTACACAAGATTAGCATACACACACAACAGATATACGAATAGACCGACACTGATTGCTCCGAGTTTAACTCTTCCCATGTCTGCGTTTTTGGGTCATACACGTCGATGAATCTCGATCCATTGCCTGAAAGATTCTCAATTACGTAAGAATAACTTAGTTTATCCAACCAGCTTCCATTGCCGGCGTTTTTTTCCTTTCTTTTACATCAAACTATTTACTATTTGTGATTTTTTTTTAACAGAATTACTATTTGTTTTGATTTGAGAGACAAATTAGAAAATTGTTAAACTTCCACAAGAATAGTATACCACATTTCTTAAACGAGAAAGATGAATAATTTGAAATGTAAATTTTCGTATATGATGAAAAAGTAAATAATTGTCATATAAAAAAGAAATCATGACCAAAATGTTAATTTAATAAAAGGAAATTGTACAATAAACGTGAGGGAAAAGGAAATATTATTTTGATTGAAAACTATATATAAACATAGGTGATAAAACTTTATTTCTCAATCTCACAGTTGCAAAACCTTGATATAGTAGTTATAATTATAGCTAGAATATAATATGGCTCAAGAACTCAATCTAGATTTGAATTTACGTCCATATGATCCATGGGTCGTAAAGAAAAAATTAACCGACAATGATCTTTCTTATATTGGTGCACTTGTTCTACCAAAACAAGAGTTTGAAGTTTTTATAATTCCGCAGATGCAGGGTGTTTTGGTAGAGAATCTGGGAAACGGAAACAATGTTGAAGTGAAAGTCCATATCGTGGAGGAAGGTCATGAAGCAGATGATTACACATTATCGCTTGTCAAACGCAGTGGCAGTTATATGCTTCGTAAAGGATGGATGACTTTAGCTAAAGCAAAAGGTTACAAGACTAACGATGAAATTGGACTTATGTGGGATCGTTCTTCTCAAAGATTCCTCTTCCACCATATTGGCTAGTTTTTATTTGTTTTTTTTTAATATGTTAAGAGTATTTTGATTTAATTAGAAATATTTATTTTATGTTGTTTAAAGTTTTATGAGTCTTATTATAAGAAATAAATAAAAAACAGTTTTTTATTTTATTTATTTTATTAAGTTTTAGTCTATCCATCGGAATAATTTAAACCGTTATATATCTCTAAGACGTCGTAAATATGAACTTTGCACAAAGATGAAACCTATAAATAAATCAATTTTAGGCATCCGATGGCTGATGAAAAAAACTTTAAACTTTAAAGCAGCACCGCCACGTCGCAGCCCAAACTCGACCGCTTCCTCCGCCCCAATTCCAAAACCCTAATCCCCGTCGTTGGTGATGGTGATTCTAACAAGCGCCTCAAGCTTTCACCATCGAGCCACCGCCAACACCAGCCGTTATCGGAGCGTATGCGTCCTCGCACTCTAGACGACGTCGTAGGTCAAGACCATCTCCTCTCCCCCTCTTCTCTCCTCCGCTCCGCCGTCGACTCCAATCGCCTCCCTTCCATTATCTTCTGGGGTCCACCTGGCACCGGGAAGACCTCAATCGCCAAATCTCTCATCAATTCCTGCAAGGACCCTTCTCAGTATCGCTTCGTCTCCTTGTCTGCGGTTACTAGTGGTGTTAAGGATGTTAGATATGCCGTCGAAAGTGCCAAGAAGCTTAATGTAGAAGGTAAAAAGAGGACTGTGTTGTTTATGGATGAGGTTCATCGATTTAACAAGTCACAGCAAGATTCCTTCTTGCCCGTTATTGAAGATGGTAGTATTCTCTTCATTGGAGCCACCACTGAGAACCCATCGTTCCATTTGATCACTCCTTTGCTCTCACGTTGCAGAGTTCTTACTCTTAATCCCTTGAAACCCAATCATGTTGAGACCCTTCTTAGACGAGCTGTTAATGATTCCGACAGAGGACTCTCCAACAGCCTTGAGGTTGACGATTCTGTCATCGAGTTCTTGGCTAACAGCTGCGATGGTGACGCACGCGTCGCATTGAATTCCCTGGAAATCTCAGCTACTATGGCTACTGCTCGAGCCGGATCTGGTGCTGTTGTGTCTCTTGATGATGCAAAGGAGGCTCTGCAGAGCAAACATCTGGCCTATGACAAGGCAGGGGAGCAACATTACAACCTCATAAGTGCACTTCACAAGTCTATGCGAGGAGGGGATGCTAATGCTGCAATCTACTGGCTGGCTAGAATGCTCGAAGGTGGTGAAGAGCCGCTTTACATTGCGAGGAGGCTTATAAGGTTTGCAAGCGAGGACATTGGGCTTGCCGACCCTTCAGCTCTTACCCAGGCGGTTGCGTGCTATCAAGCTTCGCATTTCTTGGGTATGCCTGAATGTAATGTAATTCTTGCCCAATGCACCGCTTACTTGGCACTGGCTCCTAAATCCATTGCTGTTTACCGAGCAATAGAAACCGCAAGGAAGGTGGTGAAGTACTCGGTTGGACAGAATGAAGGGGTGCCTCTACACCTGAGGAACGCTCCGACTAAGCTGATGAAGGAACTTGGCTATGGAAAAGAGTATATATATCCTCCCAATGACCCTTCTTCTGCGGCAGCTCAGACATATCTACCGTTCGCACTCTTCTGCGGGATCAGCTTTTAAGTTGGGGGATTCTTATTATAATGATCAGCTTTTAAGTTGGGCCATCTGACTATAATGATCAGCTTTTAAGAACTTATCCTGGGATCCACCGTTCGCACTCTTCTGCGGGATTTAGACCACTAGACTTTCATCAACAGCAGCAGAGGCCACCCTTTGAGGAGCAGTTTGGTCAATTTGAGCGGAACCTTTCGTATCAGCAACAACTTCAACAAGAATTATTCGAGCAGGGTCTTCCATTTGAGCGATCAGCATCCTTACCTGGAAGTGCAGCGGGGCAGAATCTGGATGCAGTAAATGGTCTTGGACTCTCTCAGGGTCTGGAGTTGCGGGATGCTACTACCCGCATGCAGTCTTCTGGCAGATTGGCAAATTCTACTCCGGGTTTCAGTCATCAAAATCCCCGTATACCATTCAGTGAACCGCATTTTGCACAATTGGAACCAACACAAGAACGCTGGCCTGGAGCAGATACACAGCTACCTGGTAACGAGGCCGAATCTCAGTTTCATAGATCAAATATTGATTCTGAACATCATAGAATGAGGTCAGAAATGAGGAGACTGGGCGAAGATTCCAACTCATGGATGGTAGATGAATCGACAGATGACAAGTCAAAGCAGCTTTTTATGGAGTTGCTCCACCAGAGACCCGGCCATCAGTCTGCTGAGTCACCAAGCATGAACCGTGGGGAACCCTATGACAGGATGGCACCCTCAGGCCGCGGCCTAAACGCTTCATCTACTTTTGGGTCGCAGGCATTTTCTGATGAACAGGTAAACAGATTACCAGGAGATGGGAACTATATGAGATCATTGCATCGTAGTAGTTCCTTGCTTTCTGGAAGTATCGATGGTGGGCGGTCAACACAGAATGAAACTGAAGCCTTCAGTAATATGTTTGCTATGAACACAGATGCGAATGAGATCAAAAATGAGGGAATGAGAAGGATGCCATTTGAAGTGAAAGACAGAATGGGCAAGCAATTAGACTCATTGGTTCAAGGGGAGCCTCCAGCTGTTACGCTTGCCCAACAGTCTTCTTTCAATATCTCTGGTATGTATGTATTTTTCACAGTAATTGTTACGCCTGAAGTGATGGTTTGGGAGGGGCTTATTTTTGATATTTTGTTGCTGCAGACCCATACAGCGACAACTTGGTTGGAGAAGATAGAAGGAAGGATAGGTAAATATGTATTCTGAGGTGTAGCACCAGTAGATTAGATAAGTAACGCACACTCTATAGATATAGATATGGCTGCTGATTAAAAATGTTTTATTTGTAGGTTGGTAGTTCCATCATACGGGCAGGAATCAGTTTTGTTAAAAAGGCCTCCCTCATCGCATGAGGGATTGCTCGAGCATATGTCCGATACAGCTAATAACAGGACAGCTACTTCTTCTTATAGTGGAATTGAAGGTATCTTATTATCTCATTTGTCTTCTTTTATGCATCTATGGAAAATGAGAGGTCTGTGTATACAATCAGGAGGTGGGAGACGGGAAGCAGGGGGAAACAAAGGGGCAGAGGCGTCGTTCAGTGAGATGTTGAAGAAGAGTAATAATAGCATGAAGAAGGTGGCAGAGTCATCTGATGCAAGCGAAGGAGGCAAAGGGAAGAAGAAAGGGAAGAAAGGGAGGCAGATGGATCCAGCTCTTCTCGGTTTCAAAGTCGCTAGCAATCGCATTCTTATGGGCGAGATTCACCGCGCTGATGATTTTTAAAACTCTCTCTTTTCCTTTTGTACAAAATGCTTTTTACATGTAAAGATCAAAAGGAGAATCCTCTCAACCTTCTTAGGCGTAGATAGCTCTTTTTCAGACACATTCCGATATAATAGTAATTGTTTTTTTAAAAAAAATTATCTCCCTCTGTTTCATAAATAATAATAATATGCTTTTTTGAGAAATTGTTTTGAATTTTTTTTCCTTTTGTATAAAATCTTTACATGTGAAAACATATTTACACAAGATTAGCATACACACACAACAGATATACGAATAGACCGACACTGATTGCTCCGAGTTTAACTCTTCCCATGTCTGCGTTTTTGGGTCATAGACGTCGATGAATCTCGATCCATTGCCTGAAAGATTCTCAATTACATAAGAATAACTTAGTTTATCCAACCAGCTTCCATTGCCGGCGTTTTTTTCCTTTCTTTTACATCAAACTATTTACTATTTGTGATTTTTTTTTAACAGAATTACTATTTGTTTTGATTTGAGAGACAAATTAGAAAATTGTTAAACTTCCACAAGAATAGTATACCACATTTCTTAAACGAGAAAGATGAATAATTTGAAATGTAAATTTTCGTATATGATGAAAAAGTAAATAATTGTCATATAAAAAAGAAATCATGACCAAAATGTTAATTTAATAAAAGGAAATTGTACAATAAACGTGAGGGAAAAGGAAATATTATTTTGATTGAAAACTATATATAAACATAGGTGATAAAACTTTATTTCTCAATCTCACAGTTGCAAAACCTTGATATAGTAGTTATAATTATAGCTAGAATATAATATGGCTCAAGAACTCAATCTAGATTTGAATTTATGTCCATATGATCCATGGGTCGTAAATAAAAAATTAACCGACAATGATCTTTCTTATATTGGTGCACTTGTTCTACCAAAACAAGAGTTTGAAGTTTTTATAATTCCGCAGATGCAGGGTGTTTTGGTAGAGAATCTGGGAAACGGAAACAATGTTGAAGTGAAAGTCCATATCGTGGAGGAAGGTCATGAAGCAGATGATTACACATTATCGCTTGTCAAACGCAGTGGCAGTTATATGCTTCGTAAAGGATGGATGACTTTAGCTAAAGCAAAAGGTTACAAGACTAACGATGAAATTGGACTTATGTGGGATCGTTCTTCTCAAAGATTCCTCTTCCACCATATTGGCTAGTTTTTATTTGTTTTTTTTTAATATGTTAAGAGTATTTTGATTTAATTAGAAATATTTATTTTATGTTGTTTAAAGTTTTATGAGTCTTATTATAAGAAATAAATAAAAAACAGTTTTTTATTTTATTTATTTTATTAAGTTTTAGTCTATCCATCGGAATAATTTAAACCGTTATATATCTCTAAGACGTCGTAAATATGAACTTTGCACAAAGATGAAACCTATAAATAAATCAATTTTAGGCATCCGATGGCTGATGAAAAAAACTTTAAACTTTAAAGCAGCACCGCCACGTCGCAGCCCAAACTCGACCGCTTCCTCCGCCCCAATTCCAAAACCCTAATCCCCGTCGTTGGTGATGGTGATTCTAACAAGCGCCTCAAGCTTTCACCATCGAGCCACCGCCAACACCAGCCGTTATCGGAGCGTATGCGTCCTCGCACTCTAGACGACGTCGTAGGTCAAGACCATCTCCTCTCCCCCTCTTCTCTCCTCCGCTCCGCCGTCGACTCCAATCGCCTCCCTTCCATTATCTTCTGGGGTCCACCTGGCACCGGGAAGACCTCAATCGCCAAATCTCTCATCAATTCCTGCAAGGACCCTTCTCAGTATCGCTTCGTCTCCTTGTCTGCGGTTACTAGTGGTGTTAAGGATGTTAGAGATGCCGTCGAAAGTGCCAAGAAGCTTAATGTAGAAGGTAAAAAGAGGACTGTGTTGTTTATGGATGAGGTTCATCGATTTAACAAGTCACAGCAAGATTCCTTCTTGCCCGTTATTGAAGATGGTAGTATTCTCTTCATTGGAGCCACCACTGAGAACCCATCGTTCCATTTGATCACTCCTTTGCTCTCACGTTGCAGAGTTCTTACTCTTAATCCCTTGAAACCCAATCATGTTGAGACCCTTCTTAGACGAGCTGTTAATGATTCCGACAGAGGACTCTCCAACAGCCTTGAGGTTGACGATTCTGTCATCGAGTTCTTGGCTAACAGCTGCGATGGTGACGCACGCGTCGCATTGAATTCCCTGGAAATCTCAGCTACTATGGCTACTGCTCGAGCCGGATCTGGTGCTGTTGTGTCTCTTGATGATGCAAAGGAGGCTCTGCAGAGCAAACATCTGGCCTATGACAAGGCAGGGGAGCAACATTACAACCTCATAAGTGCACTTCACAAGTCTATGCGAGGAGGGGATGCTAATGCTGCAATCTACTGGCTGGCTAGAATGCTCGAAGGTGGTGAAGAGCCGCTTTACATTGCGAGGAGGCTTATAAGGTTTGCAAGCGAGGACATTGGGCTTGCCGACCCTTCAGCTCTTACCCAGGCGGTTGCGTGCTATCAAGCTTCGCATTTCTTGGGTATGCCTGAATGTAATGTAATTCTTGCCCAATGCACCGCTTACTTGGCACTGGCTCCTAAATCCATTGCTGTTTACCGAGCAATAGAAACCGCAAGGAAGGTGGTGAAGGACTCGGTTGGACAGAATGAAGGGGTGCCTCTACACCTGAGGAACGCTCCGACTAAGCTGATGAAGGAACTTGGCTATGGAAAAGAGTATATATATCCTCCCAATGACCCTTCTTCTGCGGCAGCTCAGACATATCTACCGTTCGCACTCTTCTGCGGGATCAGCTTTTAAGTTGGGGTATTCTTATTATAATGATCAGCTTTTAAGTTGGGCCATCTGACTATAATGATCAGCTTTTAAGAACTTATCCTGGGATCCACCGTTCGCACTCCTCTGCGGGATTTAGACCACTAGACTTTCATCAACAGCAGCAGAGGCCACCCTTTGAGGAGCAGTTTGGTCAATTTGAGCGGAACCTTTCGTATCAGCAACAACTTCAACAAGAATTATTCGAGCAGGGTCTTCCATTTGAGCGATCAGCATCCTTACCTGGAAGTGCAGCGGGGCAGAATCTGGATGCAGTAAATGGTCTTGGACTCTCTCAGGGTCTGGAGTTGCGGGATGCTACTACCCGCATGCAGTCTTCTGGCAGATTGGCAAATTCTACTCCGGGTTTCAGTCATCAAAATCCCCGTATACCATTCAGTGAACCGCATTTTGCACAATTGGAACCAACACAAGAACGCTGGCCTGGAGCAGATACACAGCTACCTGGTAACGAGGCAGAATCTCAGTTTCATAGATCAAATATTGATTCTGAACATCATAGAATGAGGTCAGAAATGAGGAGACTGGGCGAAGATTCCAACTCATGGATGGTAGATGAATCGACAGATGACAAGTCAAAGCAGCTTTTTATGGAGTTGCTCCACCAGAGACCCGGCCATCAGTCTGCTGAGTCACCAAGCATGAACCGTGGGGAACCCTATGACAGGATGGCACCCTCAGGCCGCGGCCTAAACGCTTCATCTACTTTTGGGTCGCAGGCATTTTCTGATGAACAGGTAAACAGATTACCAGGAGATGGGAACTATATGAGATCATTGCATCGTAGTAGTTCCTTGCTTTCTGGAAGTATCGATGGTGGGCGGTCAACACAGAATGAAACTGAAGCCTTCAGTAATATGTTTGCTATGAACAAAGATGCGAATGAGATCAAAAATGAGGGAATGAGAAGGATGCCATTTGAAGTGAAAGACAGAATGGGCAAGCAATTAGACTCATTGGTTCAAGGGGAGCCTCCAGCTGTTACGCTTGCCCAACAGTCTTCTTTCAATATCTCTGGTATGTATGTATTTTTCACAGTAATTGTTACGCCTGAAGTGATGGTTTGGGAGGGGCTTATTTTTGATATTTTGTTGCTGCAGACCCATACAGCGACAACTTGGTTGGAGAAGATAGAAGGAAGGATAGGTAAATATGTATTCTGAGGTGTAGCACCAGTAGATTAGATAAGTAACGCACACTCTATAGATATAGATATGGCTGCTGATTAAAAATGTTTTATTTGTAGGTTGGTAGTTCCATCATACGGGCAGGAATCAGTTTTGTTAAAAAGGCCTCCCTCATCGCATGAGGGATTGCTCGAGCATATGTCCGATACAGCTAATAACAGGACAGCTACTTCTTCTTATAGTGGAATTGAAGGTATCTTATTATCTCATTTGTCTTGTTTTATGCATCTATGGAAAATGAGAGTCATGAGAGGTCTGTGTATACAATCAGGAGGTGGGAGACGGGAAGCAGGGGGAAACAAAGGGGCAGAGGCGTCGTTCAGTGAGATGTTGAAGAAGAGTAATAATAGCATGAAGAAGGTGGCAGAGTCATCTGATGCAAGCGAAGGAGGCAAAGGGAAGAAGAAAGGGAAGAAAGGGAGGCAGATGGATCCAGCTCTTCTCGGTTTCAAAGTCGCTAGCAATCGCATTCTTATGGGCGAGATTCACCGCGCTGATGATTTTTAAAACTCTCTCTTTTCCTTTTGTACAAAATGCTTTTTACATGTAAAGATCAAAAGAAGAATCCTCTCAACCTTCTTAGGCGTAGATAGCTCTTTTTCAGACACATTCCGATATAATAGTAATTGTTTTTTTTAAAAAAATTATCTCCCTCTGTTTCATAAATAATAATAATATGCTTTTTTGAGAAATTGTTTTGAATTTTTTTTTCTTTTGTATAAAATCTTTACATGTGAAAACATATTTACACAAGATTAGCATACACACACAACATATATACGAATAGACCGACACTGATTGCTCCGAGTTTAACTCTTCCCATGTCTGCGTTTTTGGGTCATAGACGTCGATGAATCTCGATCCATTGCCTGAAAGATTCTCAATTACGTAAGAATAATTTAGTTTATCCAACCAGCTTCCATTGCCGGCGTTTTTTTCCTTTCTTTTACATCAAACTATTTACTATTTGTGATTTTTTTTTAACAGAATTACTATTTGTTTTGATTTGAGAGACAAATTAGAAAATTGTTAAACTTCCACAAGAATAGTATACCACATTTCTTAAACGAGAAAGATGAATAATTTGAAATGTAAATTTTCGTATATGATGAAAAAGTAAATAATTGTCATATAAAAAAGAAATCATGACCAAAATGTTAATTTAATAAAAGGAAATTGTACAATAAACGTGAGAAAAAAGGAAATATTATTTTGATTGAAAACTATATATAAACATAGGTGATAAAACTTTATTTCTCAATCTCACAGTTGCAAAACCTTGATATAGTAGTTATAATTATAGCTAGAATATAATATGGCTCAAGAACTCAATCTAGATTTGAATTTACGTCCATATGATCCATGGGTCGTAAAGAAAAAATTAACCGACAATGATCTTTCTTATATTGGTGCACTTGTTCTACCAAAACAAGAGTTTGAAGTTTTTATAATTCCGCAGATGCAGGGTGTTTTGGTAGAGAATCTGGGAAACGGAAACAATGTTGAAGTGAAAGTCCATATCGTGGAGGAAGGTCATGAAGCAGATGATTACACATTATCGCTTGTCAAACGCAGTGGCAGTTATATGCTTCGTAAAGGATGGATGACTTTAGCTAAAGCAAAAGGTTACAAGACTAACGATGAAATTGGACTTATGTGGGATCGTTCTTCTCAAAGATTCCTCTTCCACCATATTGGCTAGTTTTTATTTGTTTTTTTTTAATATGTTAAGAGTATTTTGATTTAATTAGAAATATTTATTTTATGTTGTTTAAAGTTTTATGAGTCTTATTATAAGAAATAAATAAAAAACAGTTTTTTATTTTATTTATTTTATTAAGTTTTAGTCTATCCATCGGAATAATTTAAAGAGAAATTGATCAAAATAGCACTTTTTGAAAACTTTCTCACCAAACTAGCACCCTAATAAAAAAGCCTCATTTTTAGCATTCATTAAAGATTAAAGAGGCAAAAGACTATTTTAATTTGCCTATCTCCGGTTAACTGATTCGACCAGGCGAAGAACATCGTCAAGCTTGTTAATTTGCCTATCAACGGCGGAATCTCGCCGGAGATTTGGTTGTTGTCGATCTCTAAATGCGTCAGCTTCGTGCAATTCGCTAGTTCTTTAGGGATTGTACCCGAAAGCTGGTTAACGCTGAGCTGAAGCTCCTGGAGATTCGGAAGGTTCCCGAAGCTTCTCGGGATGTTTCCGGTGAGGAGATTTTCCGTCAAATCGACGAGGAAAAGCTCCGGACAGTTTCCGAGCTC
This sequence comes from Eutrema japonicum, assembly GCA_030161315.1. Classification (NCBI taxonomy): domain Eukaryota; kingdom Viridiplantae; phylum Streptophyta; class Magnoliopsida; order Brassicales; family Brassicaceae; genus Eutrema; species Eutrema japonicum. The sequence continues at coordinate 14,962,325 of BSQW01000001.1, forward strand.
GAACGGGATTTTACCGACGCGATTGTTCTGCCACAAGAGAAGACTTTAAAGCTTCCTGAGACGCCCCAATGTCACCGGAATCGATCCAGAGATTGAGTTTTGGTACATGTAGAGGTTTTGAAGCTCCGTGCAGTTTCCAATGTCATCAGGGATTGGACCAGACGATAATTATTATTGGAATAATTCAATAATTATTCCGGTGACATTGGGGCGTGAATATCCCTTTCTACTCTCTTTCAGTTAATTATTTGAAAGGCCTTGTTCAACAGCTGAAAGGTTTCTAGTTCTTTCTTTTGATGCAGTATGTGATCTTTTGGTTGGCTGATTTTGCAAATGGCATGAGAGTTGAGATTTAGATTTAGATTTCCTCTTAGAGAAACTTATACGGACATATGTTAGTACCATGAGATAATCAGTGTATTGGAATGGGAAAGCGGAACCCTGCATATAAGTGTAGTTAGATGCCTGTATTGCCTCTGGATCAGTTCTTAAACTTTTCACTTACCACCAAAAGGGAAGGAAGATAGTAAGAATAGATATGATCTGTAGTTGACGTAGTGGAAGCTGATAGGATTATCATCAACTTCTTTCTCTTTCATTATAACTTACTGTGATGACTATTTATGATAAAGAAGGACATGTGTCTTCAACATTGTTGGCATTATCAATTAAAAAGCTTGACATATTCTACATTTCCTTCGGATTACTTAACATGATATTTACGTATTTTGATATAGATATTGCCTTGCACTGCTCTGTGATAAAAATCATGAAAATTAACATAAACTGAAATTCGTTTTGTTGGCAATGAGGAAGAAGCAGAATCTAGGGTTATGTGGCATCGGTGAAGAAGAAGAGAGGGAGAAGAAGAAGAAGCAGAAGTGTGAGAGAGAGAGTTAAGTGCGTTGGGATTGTGGAGCGAAGAACCCCATGGATTTGGTTTTTACATTCATTTATAGGAAACACAATATGTCAACACAATATGACAAATAATCGTTTTATGTTTACTTGAATGTTTAGTAAGTACAAATAATTCATCCTTAAACATGTAATATGAACTTTTGTGTCCATTCATACAATAACTTTTCATCATTTGAATCTTTCTTTATTTATTTGTGTAGACAAAACAACAACACATTTGTTCTGATGCTTCATTTACGAATGAAAATCAACAGAAAATATTGTTTTCTGTTTTTGTTCATTTCAGAAGACTTTCCGAAATATGTTATATATGTTCCTAAATACGTTTCATTTTCAAGAAAGGATCAGTTTTCGTCATTTGAATCTTTCTTTATTTCTTTGTGTAGACAAAACAACAACACATTTGTTCTGATGCTTCATTTGCCAATGGAAATCAACAGGAAATATAGTTTTCTGTTTTTGTTCATTTCGGAAGACTTTCCGAAATACGTTATATATGTTCCTAAATACGTTTCATTTTCAAGAAAGGATCAGTTTCATCATTTGTTCATTTAGAAAGTCTTTCCGAAATACGTTATATATGTTCCTAAATACCATTCATTTTCAACAAATTATCATTTTTCATCATTTGTTCATTTCAGAAAACTTTCCGAAATACGTTATATATGTTCATAAATACGATTCATTTTCAAGAAAGGATCAGTTTTCATCATTTTTCATCATTTAGGAAGTCTTTCCGAAATACGTTATATATGTTCCTAAATACAATTCATTTTCAAGAAAGGATCAGTTTTCATCATTTGTTCATTTAGGAAGTCTTTCCGAAATATGTTATATATGTTCCTAAATACGTTTCATTTTCAAGAAAGGATCAGTTTTCATCATTTTTCATCATTTAGGAATCATTTAGGAAAGCTTTCCTAAATACGTTATATATGTTCCTAAATACGTTTCATTTCCATAAAGTATCATTTTTTATCATTTAGGAAGACTTTCCTAAATACGTTATACATGTTCCTAAATGGTTACTAAATACGTTTCATTTCCAGAAAGGATCATTTTTCATCATTTAGGAAGTCTTTTTGAAATACGTTATATATGTTCCTAAATACGATTCATTTTCAAGAAAGGATCAGTTTTTTCATCATTTGTTCATTTAGGAAGTCTTTCCGAAATATGTTATATATGTTCCTAAATACGTTTCATTTTCAAGAAAGTATCAGTTTTCATCATTTTTCATCATTTAGGAAAGCTTTCCTAAATACGTTATATATGTTCCTAAATACGATTCATTTTCAAGAAATGATCAGTTTTCATCATTTGTTCATTTAGGAAGTCTTTCCGAAATATGTTATATATGTTCCTAAATACGTTTCATTTTCAAGAAAGTATCAGTTTTCATCATTTTTCATCATTTAGGAAAGCTTTCCTAAATACGTTATATATGTTCCTAAATACGATTCATTTTCAAGAAAGGATCAGTTTTCATCATTTTTCATCATTTAGGAAAGCTTTCCTAAATACGTTATATATGTTCCTAAATACGATTCATTTTCAAGAAAGGATCAGTTTTCATCATTTGTTCATTTAGGAAGTCTTTCCGAAATATGTTATATATGTTCGTAAATACGTTTCATTTTCAAGAAAGTATCAGTTTTCATCATTTTTCATCATTTAGGAAAGCTTTCCTAAATACGTTATATATGTTCCTAAATACAATTCATTTTCAAGAAAGGATCAGTTTTCATCATTTGTTCTTTTAGGAAGTCTTTTCGAAATATGTTATATATGTTCCTAAATACGTTTCATTTTCAAGAAAGTATCAGTTTTCATCATTTTTCATCATTTAGGAAAGCTTTCCTAAATACGTTATATATGTTCCTAAATACGATTCATTTTCAAGAAAGGATCAGTTTTCATCATTTGTTCATTTAGGAAGTCTTTCCGAAATATGTTATATATGTTCGTAAATACGTTTCATTTTCAAGAAAGGATCAGTTTTCATCATTTTTCATCATTTAGGAAAGCTTTCCTAAATACGTTATATATGTTCCTAAATACGATTCATTTTCAAGAAAGGATCAGTTTTCATCATTTTTCATCATTTAGGAAAGCTTTCCTAAATACGTTATATATGTTCCTAAATACGATTCATTTTCAAGAAAGGATCAGTTTTCATCATTTGTTCATTTAGGAAGTCTTTCCGAAATATGTTATATATGTTCCTAAATACGTTTCATTTTCAAGAAAGGATCAGTTTTCATCATTTAGGAAAGCTTTCCTAAATACGTTATATATGTTCCTAAATACGATTCATTTTCAAGAAATGATCAGTTTTCATCATTTGTTCATTTAGGAAGTCTTTTCGAAATATGTTATATATGTTCCTAAATACGTTTCATTTTCAAGAAAGGATCAGTTTTCATCATTTTTCATCATTTAGGAATCATTTAGGAAAGATTCCCTAAAAGACTCGTTCACGGCCGTCGCCGGGAGACTTCCTAAAAGATAATCACTAAACACTAAACTATGAAAAGTAAATGTCAGATATTACACTGCAAGCTAAGATGGAAAATAAAACAAGTTTGCATGACCAGGGTAAGATGTTCTTAATTGCAAAGATGCGCACTTCGTGAAAATACAGAGTGTTTGCATCTGGATCCATCATGTGCCACACCAATCTCTTCATTAGCAAAGGCAGCTCCTGCACCTTCTGAAACATTCGAAAGATGGAGGGGTTTGTCAAGTCATAAAAAAGAGAAATATGACTCATTTACTGTCTAAGAAATGCACACCAAAAACATTGAAGTGAAGAAAACAAAATCATGATTCAAAGACATTACCTGAACAAAGCCGGTTAGACCTCCAACAAAGAGACGGTTATACCTACGGACCTTAGCAAGAACCTCTTTCACCTCTTGCTCCTGGCGCTGTTGCAAGGATGCTTCTGGTGAGAGCTTGGTGATATGCCGAACACACATGGGACACTTGCAAGGCCTAGATACTGCAACATAGCTCCAGTACTGCAAGATGCAACTTCCTGTATATAATGCGGCAGCAGTAATCAGCAAACTTAATGATCATAAAAACTATTGACTACTAAAAAACGCTTCTTCCAATAATCCCAACACTGGAACCCTAAATCAATTTTCAAACCCAACAAATGAGGTTCCTAATAGATATATCAGAAAAGCAATTTTAATAGAGAGCTACTAATCTTCCTCTAGCGAGCAGAAAGAAAAACGCAAGCGGGATACTTCAATGGCTCAGAGATTCATGAGAGGAAAAAAGAGAAGAAGAAATATCAAACACTAACCGCAATACCAATGGCCACAATTCCCTCGACACGGAACCGTAAAGGAACTGAAACAGATCGGGCAGCAATCATCATCTGGAGGCGTCTCGCTCTCTGTCTTCCTCTCTCCACGATTATCCGTTTCAATCTTCCTCTCCTCCGCCGTCAAGACTCCGTCAGCGAGCACGGCGGCGTTCGGCCCCTCCACCAGCTCGTTCGGATCAAGGTTTTCCGCCACCGCGGCGTTTACCTCCGGCAGTAAATCGTCGGTTGTTACCTCCATCTCCCTCAGGGGGTTTGCTTGCTGCTCCCTGTCTAGACTCTCTCCGTTTCGTCACTTTCTCAGAAGATTCCCATTTTACAAAATGAGTTAATTAGATTTCCAAATGCTTAGTGATTATCTTTTAGGGAATCTTCCGGCGACGGCCGTGAACGAGTCTCGTCATCTTCCTCCATGGATTAGTGAATAAAGCTATGGCGAGGATTTTCGGAGGCTCTGAAAAGGAGTAGTGACCAATAAGCGACGACGACGGCGGAGTTCTCCTTCTCTCTCAACACTCTAACCGTAATCACCACCAAATTTTTGCTGAGATTCGGGTTCATTCGTCCGTAATTACAGGCGCATTATCTGGCTGAGATTCGGGTCCATTCGCAGTTACCGGCTCGAAGTCTGATTCTCAGGGCCGAGAAGATCGAATTTCAGAGAACTGGAGGCTTGGAACGATGACCAAATGAGAAATAGAGAGAGTATTGTTTAATTAAAAAACAAATGCTATGTTTGTGATTTTCTTTTAATGAATGCTATGTTTGTGATTTTCACCATTGGGTGCTAAATTATTGAACTTTAAGTTTTTTGGTGCTATTTTGTAGAATTGCCCTAATTTAAACCGTTATATATCTCTAAGACGTCGTAAATATGAACTTTGCACAAAGATGAAACCTATAAATAAATCAATTTTAGGCATCCGATGGCTGATGAAAAAAACTTTAAACTTTAAAGCAGCACCGCCACGTCGCAGCCCAAACTCGACCGCTTCCTCCGCCCCAATTCCAAAACCCTAATCCCCGTCGTTGGTGATGGTGATTCTAACAAGCGCCTCAAGCTTTCACCATCGAGCCACCGCCAACACCAGCCGTTATCGGAGCGTATGCGTCCTCGCACTCTAGACGACGTCGTAGGTCAAGACCATCTCCTCTCCCCCTCTTCTCTCCTCCGCTCCGCCGTCGACTCCAATCGCCTCCCTTCCATTATCTTCTGGGGTCCACCTGGCACCGGGAAGACCTCAATCGCCAAATCTCTCATCAATTCCTGCAAGGACCCTTCTCAGTATCGCTTCGTCTCCTTGTCTGCGGTTACTAGTGGTGTTAAGGATGTTAGAGATGCCGTCGAAAGTGCCAAGAAGCTTAATGTAGAAGGTAAAAAGAGGACTGTGTTGTTTATGGATGAGGTTCATCGATTTAACAAGTCACAGCAAGATTCCTTCTTGCCCGTTATTGAAGATGGTAGTATTCTCTTCATTGGAGCCACCACTGAGAACCCATCGTTCCATTTGATCACTCCTTTGCTCTCACGTTGCAGAGTTCTTACTCTTAATCCCTTGAAACCCAATCATGTTGAGACCCTTCTTAGACGAGCTGTTAATGATTCCGACAGAGGACTCTCCAACAGCCTTGAGGTTGACGATTCTGTCATCGAGTTCTTGGCTAACAGCTGCGATGGTGACGCACGCGTCGCATTGAATTCCCTGGAAATCTCAGCTACTATGGCTACTGCTCGAGCCGGATCTGGTGCTGTTGTGTCTCTTGATGATGCAAAGGAGGCTCTGCAGAGCAAACATCTGGCCTATGACAAGGCAGGGGAGCAACATTACAACCTCATAAGTGCACTTCACAAGTCTATGCGAGGAGGGGATGCTAATGCTGCAATCTACTGGCTGGCTAGAATGCTCGAAGGTGGTGAAGAGCCGCTTTACATTGCGAGGAGGCTTATAAGGTTTGCAAGCGAGGACATTGGGCTTGCCGACCCTTCAGCTCTTACCCAGGCGGTTGCGTGCTATCAAGCTTCGCATTTCTTGGGTATGCCTGAATGTAATGTAATTCTTGCCCAATGCACCGCTTACTTGGCACTGGCTCCTAAATCCATTGCTGTTTACCGAGCAATAGAAACCGCAAGGAAGGTGGTGAAGTACTCGGTTGGACAGAATGAAGGGGTGCCTCTACACCTGAGGAACGCTCCGACTAAGCTGATGAAGGAACTTGGCTATGGAAAAGAGTATATATATCCTCCCAATGACCCTTCTTCTGCGGCAGCTCAGACATATCTACCTTCGTCTCTTCTGCATTATAAGTTCCTCGAATGGCCAGATCTCCAAGATCAAGAACACAGGCTCTAACTGCTATTCTTTCTTTCCTTTTTTTTGTATGTGATGTGGAGAGAATCATATTACTCAAGTCTTTGTAGAGCTTTCTTTATTTAGTGGTTTTGTTTCCTTCATTTGCTGCTCCAAACTCAATATTAAATTCGAAAAATGGTGGGAACAAGGAGAAGGTAGAAAGATAAACCCTTTCTAATTATTCAAGGAACAGAACCCAGCATACCGACTTCTATCTAGGGCAACCTGTAAATGAAAGAAAACCCAAATAAATAAACGTTTCCATGGTCCCCCACAAAACCAACACAAGATTAATGAGAATTCTCAGACGTGAATCTATGAACAACAAAGGTTGATTGATTCTTCTGGTCTTTCACTGGTCACTTAGGTCTCCCCACTGGACTTTATGTCTTGCGGCTAGATAGTGGGCACCAACTGGACCACGACTGCCGTAAGGATAGGATTCCGGGATTGTCTTCTTTTCTTCTATCTCTTTGAGCAATGGAGTGAAAAGCGCCCAAGCAGCATCAAGTTCATCGCTTCTTATGAACAACCTGCGTTCGCCTTCGATTGCATCCAGCAGAAGCCTCTCATATGCATCTGGGATCTCCTTCGAATACCTTCAATAGAAACAAAAAAATAAAGGCTATATGAGACTATACCAGGGACTCCCAGGATTCCTTTTTTTATTTTTCTTTCTCAACTAACCTTGCGGAATAGAGAAGATTCAAGTTACTCTGATCTAATCTCATTCCTAAACCAGGGACCTTGTTGTTGATTTTCAAATAGATGCCTTCATCTGGTTGTACGCGGATGACAAGCTCATTGGTAGTCCGGTCAAGATTAGTACCAGAACTCCGGTTATATAAATTTCCAGGCACATGCCTGAACTGCACCCTTATTTCCGCACTGTAACAATATAAATATATTACTTACGGAAAAGGCAAATCAGAGAAATTGCAAAAAAAATTCCAGAGTTTGGTAACCTCCGGGTGTGTAGTGCTTTCCCAGCTTTCATTAGAAAAGGTACGCCGTCCCATCTAGCATTGTCAATGAAGAGTGCAGCAGCTGCAAATGTCGGGGTCAGGCTATCTTTTGGCACGGTTTTATCATCGGTATAGCCTGGATAAGTGACTCCTCCTTTGGTGGTGCTCTTGTACTGTCCTATCACCACATCTTCAAGTTGTATTGGCCTCATGGAACGTAGAACCTTTACCTGATTTGGTGCGAGGATTTCAAAATACCGTTTTAAAAACAACCAAATTATAAGAAAGAGAACAATAGGAGACCTTTTCATTTCTGATATCCTCTGCATCCAAACTAACAGGAGTTTCCATGGCGAAAAGAGCTAATATCTGAAGCAGATGATTCTGCATTATATCTCTTATTATTCCGTAATGGTCGAAGTACCTGAAGTTGAAGAAAAGAAGAGTGTCAAATTATAGGTTTCAACACAAGAGAAATTAAAAGTCAGACATAGGACAAGAACAATTACCCTCCGCGTCCTTCAGTGCCGAAATCCTCAGAAAATATGAACTGCACGTTCTGTATATACTGCCTTGACCATAGTGGTTCAAATATAAGATTTGAGAATCGAAGAACCGACAGGTTCTCAACTAGCTCCTTTCCTAAGTAATGGTCTATCCTGTAAAAAATCAACTTTCCATATCAGCCAGGTATCCAAAACCATCATCATAACAAATTTACAATAACAAGTACAATATCCCCACCTAAATATTTGGTCTTCCTTCAGGTACTGCTTAAGGGACTTTGTTAAAGCAGCCGAGGTTTTGGAATCTCGGCCAAAAGGTTTCTCGACAATGACCCTGGTCCATCCATTGACAGATGAAGCAGATGAGCTTGCACATTTCACCGCGTCGACAAAGATATTTGGAGGGATTGAAAGATAAAAAAGGCGGTTCGAGAGTCTTCCACCCTGTAAATAGTTATGTGATGGATAAGTACACCTAGAAAATAGAAGTAAGAAGAACAAACTTTTCTAGCTTTTACTAATTTCACAGAAACAATAATAGTTTTCCCACTTCTGTGCCCAGGTGCCAATCTACATCACCTACCAAGGTAATGCATAACCTGCCTAGTCTTCAGAACAATGATGCAATCTGGTTGCAAGGAAATCATGAAGAAAGCAATTAGCAGAGGATAACATCAAATACCTCATGCTCCTTGAGCTTCTTGTCTAATGCAACAAAATGTTCCTGAGAATCATACTGACCCGTATGGTAAAAACATCTCTTGAGAAACTCTTCCATCTTTTCACCACAGTTTGCCCTGATGAAAGAATGCACACATAAACAAATCATTGCTGACGAAGTACAAAACTGAAAAGAAACAATAAGGAACAATGTCTTGGTGGTTTAATCATCAGGAAAACTCGGAACAAATCCCTCCTACACTTGAAAAAAACCCACAACTTGTACAAAGCTAGAACTATTCACCTCTTATCAATTCTACAAGTCAGTGTTTTGCTGACCATGTCTCTAAGTTCACCATCTGTCATCTTACTCCTTGCATAGCCGTATATTGTAAAATGCTGCGACGAAAAAAAGAAAAGAAAATGGTCAATCCTTGTCTGAAACAAGTAAAAAACAGCTTACCAAATCGATCAATATAAGAATCACCAGAAAGAAAGGAAGGTTTTTTATACCTCAGGAAGACAGCCTTCATAGTAAAGTGCGAAAAGAGCTGGGAATATTTTCTTCTTGGCAAGATCACCAGAGGCTCCGACCACCGTGATACTAACAGTTGACTGGTGTTCGCTGCCATCAGACTCTGTTGTAACCTTGTCTGCTTCTTGTGACGGAATCGATAAAACTCCGTCTTTCGGTTTCTCAGCCGAGCTTGACGTCGTGGCTACTGCGCCTAAAACCAATTGTAAGCGCATTAGAGAATACTACCTGAAATTTTCTTAAGTCGGAGAATAACATGCAAAATCAAGCAGAAATCAATCCAAGTTTCAAGCTTCGAGTAATCCGCAAATCAAAGGCACAAAGAAGAAGACAACCCAATCGAAAGGGCAGAGAGAATCCAATGAAACTCACCATCTTGCACGACAACAGAACTCTGAACGGACTTCCTTTGCGATCTGACACAGAGCTCGTCTAGATTTAGCCACTGAGGAGAGGCGGAGAGGAAGGAGAGTGACCGGCGTGGATCACCATTGAGCAGCGAAGAATGATTCGACAAGAAAGGAGACGAGGTGCGGGAGCAATAAGATGGGCGGGAGAGAGACGAAGAAAACGATGGCATTCTCGAATTTGATTAACACAAATTATGAAGATGCAAATCTCACAACCTTAAGAGTTATGTCAGAAATTTTGAGCCTTTTGACGTCTCCCAAAGGTTGAGTCTTTTTTGCCAAATCGGTGCGCTTTTTGTTGGTATGGTTAAGCGAAAGGCTAATTGATTATTCAATTCAACGAAATCACAAGTGGACTTTGCTTTCTCTTGTTAAGGGTTTGCAACCTAATGTGATTGATTAGTTGATGACATCAATTTTGTCATGGACAAATAAATATATGCGGAAATTTACTTGATGGATGTCATAGAAAGGGATGTCTCAACGTCTAACCAACGTTCTACAATTGGTTTAACCTAACCCGAAAGCCAATATCAAGACCGGCTCAATATTTTTCGGAGTCCTTGGGATAACAAAAAAATATTTTACATTAAAAAGGTTATTTATTATTTAATTTCTTAATTATTTTTAATACTATATATTTTAAAACAATAAACAATTCATATATATTCAAAGAAAAAAATATATATTCAAAATCTTAATATATTTTAGAGAAATTGATCAAAATGACACTTTTTGAAAATTTTATGACCAAACTAGCACCCTAATAAAAAAAGCCTCATTTTTAGCATTCATTAAATAGGTAAAATACAATTTTGCCCAAAACATTTTAGATCTCGATTTCGATCAATTTCTAGAAATTGATCATCGCTGCCGGTCTTCATCGATCATCACCGACGATTTATTAGCCGGCGATGGTTATCGTCGGAGGTTGTGTTACTGTAATCCTCAGCCGTCATCACGCCTCAATATTGCAGGTTCCTTCTTTGACATTTTTTATTAACACTGCGTTTAAATAAGAATCTAAAACAATAGAGCGACTCTCTCGTTGAGTTCGCGATTTCGCTATCCAATCTTCCGTTCATAACTAAATCTCGAAATTTTAGTTTACGATTCCAATGTCAAAGCTTCCGTTTGCGATTTCGATCTCAAAAATTTTGTTTGTGATTTTGATTTTGAAGCTTCTGTTTTCGATGGATCTCAAAGGCTGAATCGACGACGAGACTGCTCTTAAGAAATTGGTAAGCTTCTTCTACATTTCTTCATCCCCTCCTCTGAAATCATTAACCAATAATCACTATCTATGTCAGTTTTTATGCATATTCAACGTTTATATATTTTTAGTGACCATAGATTGTATGACTAATGCATGATCGACCATTTCAAAGGATTTGCAGGGTTTTGGGCGGTCTCTTCTTGTGAGTTAATCTTCAAACTAGAAAAGAGTGGCTAATTATATTTGTTGGGTATATATTGGGTTGGTAATTTCATAGGTTTGACATGGTGTGATACTGTGCAGAAGCTAAAGTTACCACGGTTGGAAGATGGAAGGTGCTTTGCTTAATTCGTTGATGTATATATAAGAATTAACAAAAGTTGTATTAATATGTAGGCAGTAGGTAGGACCCGAAAAGTCTTTTTTTTATTCCAATTCCAGCGGTGTTGGGGAGATCAAAATTGGAGATTTGGTAAGCTCATTTGACTTAACTATACAAACACTCGGTAATTAAATAAAGTTAACTTATCTGACATGTGCATCTTGTTTGAAATGAACTTTCTCTTACTGGTAATTTATATGGAGCATGACAAAACATAGGGTGAAAATTTGAATGTGAATGATTATGTTGAGCAGGTATTAATTCATGATGCTCAACCATACGAGTGTAGATTCATATACTTAGTGTTTTCTAATGGATGCTACACTTTGTCATAAATCAGGGAGTTATTACTAAAGATGTAGTTGAGCTGAGGAAATCAATCGGAGCACCTGGAATGGCGGTCCTCCAATTTGGTAAAATAGCTTGGCTTCCTCATGTTCTTCGGTGTATTTTATTTTTTTCTCTTTCTTTTTTGATTCTTTGTCTAATTTCAGCTTTTAGAGTGAAGTGAACCAAGTTGTATACTCTGGAACTCAGGACTCCAGCCACTGAAGTTAGTCATTGCTTTTATCTGATAAGATGTCGTGAAATTGGAAAAATAAGGCGTATTACTCTTTATCACAGTTGATTTTTTTGTAGTTATATCATAGAAAATTTGATAGAAATAGTTACTCTTGTTTGCTCGGATTGTGATAAAGTGTTTCTAATAATGTGATTTTTCTTAGTTTTGCTCGGAAGATTTTTTTCTTTTTTTCTTTTTTTATAGTTTTCCGTTTTTGTTCATTTCGGAATACTTTTCGAAATAAGTTATATATGTTCCTAAATACGTTTCATTTTCAAGAAATGATCAGTTTTCATCATTTGTATCTTTTTTTATTTTTTTGTGTATCCAAAACAACAACACATTTGTTCTGATGCTTCATTTACGCATGGAAATCAGCAGAAAATATCGTTTTTTTAATATAGTTTTCTGTTTTTGTTCATTTCGGAAGACTTTCCGATATACGTTATATATGTTCCTAAATAAGTTTCATTTTCAAGAAATGATCAGTTTTCATCATTTGAATCTTTTTTTTATTTCTTTGTGTAGACAAAACAACAACACATTTGTTCTGATGCTTCATTTACGCATGAAAATCAACAGGAAATATCGTTTTCTGTTTTTGTTCATTTAGGAAGTCTTTCCGAAATATGTTATATATGTTCCTAAATACGATTCATTTTCAAGAAAAGATCATTTTTCATCATTTGTTCATTTAGGAAGTCTTTCCGAAATACGTTATATATGTTCCTAAATACGATTCATTTTCAAGAAAGGATCATTTTTCATCATTTGTTCATTTAGGAAGTCTTTCCGAAATACGTTATATATGTTCCTAAATACGATTCATTTTCAAGAAATGATCATTTTTCATCATTTGTTCATTTATGAAGTCTTTCCGAAATACGTTATATATGTTCCTAAATGGAAATCAAGATAATAAAGATGCAGATTGCATAAAACTACAATATTACTATTTTTTTTGTTCATTGGGAAGACTTTTTTTTTATATAGTTTTCTGTTTTTGTTCATTTCGTAAGACTTTCCGAAATAAGTTATATATGTTCCTAAATACGTTTTATTTTCAAGAAATGATCAATTTTCATCATTTGTATTTTTCTTTATTTCTTTGTGTATCCAAAACAACAACACATTTGTTCTGATGCTTCATTTAAGCATGAATATCAACATGACATATCATTTTTTATATAGTTTTATGTTTTTGTTCATTTCGGAAAGACTTTCCGAAATACGTTTCATTTTCAAGAAAGGATCAGTTTTCATCATTTGAATATTTCTTTATTTCTTTGTGTAGACAAAACAACAACACATTTGTTTTGATGCTTCATTTACGCATGGAAATCAACAGGAAATATCGTTTTCTGTTTTTGTTCATTTAGGAAATCTTTCCGTAATACATTATATATGTTCTTAAATACGATTCATTTTCAAGAAATGATCATTTTTCATCATTTGTTCATTTAGGAAGTCTTTCCGAAATATGTTATATATGTTCCTAAATACGATTCATTTTCAAGAAATGATCATTTTTCATCATTTGTTCATTTAGGAAGTCTTTTCGAAATAGGTTATATATGTTCCTAAATACGATTCATTTTCAAGAAATTATCATTTTTCATCATTTGTTCATTTAGGAAGTCTTTCCGAAATACGTTATATATGTTCCTAAATACGATTCATTTTCAAGAAATGATCATTTTTCATCATTTGTTCATTTATGAAGTCTTTCCGAAATACGTTATATATGTTCCTAAATGAAAATCAAGATAATAAAGATGCAGATTGCATAAAACTACAATTTTACTATTTTTTTTGTTCATTGGGAAGACTTTTTTTTTATATAGTTTTCTGTTTTTGTTCATTTCGTAAGACTTTCCGAAATAAGTAATATATGTTCCTAAATACGTTTTATTTTCAAGAAAGGATCAGTTTCCATCATTTGTATTTTTCTTTATTTCTTTGTGTATCCAAAACAACAACACATTTGTTCTGATGCTTCATTTACGCATTAATATCAACATGAAATATCGTTTTTTATATAGTTTTCTGTTTTTGTTCATTTCGGAAGATTTTCCGAAATACGTTACATTTTCAAGAAATGATCAGTTTTCATCATTTGAATATTTCTTTATTTCTTTGTGTAGACAAAACAACAACACATTTGTTCTGATGCTTCATTTACGGATGGAAATCAACATGAAATATCGTTTTATGTTTTTGTTCATTTAGGAAGTCTTTCCGAAATACGTTATATATGTTCTTAAATACGATTCATTTTCAAGAAAAGATCATTTTTCATCATTTGTTCATTTAGGAAGTCTTTCCGAAATACGTTATATATGTTCCTAAATACGATTCATTTTCAAGAAAGGATCATTTTTCATCATTTGTTCATTTAGGAAGTCTTTCCGAAATACGTTATATATGTTCCTAAATACAATTCATTTTCAAGAAATGATCATTTTTCATCATTTGTTCATTTATGAAATCTTTCCGAAATATGTTATATATGTTCCTAAATGGAAATCAAGATAATAAAGATGCAGATTGCATAAAACTACAATATTACTATTTTTTTTGTTCATTGGGAAGACTTTTTTTTTTATATAGTTTTCTGTTTTTGTTCATTTCGTAAGACTTTCCGAAATAAGTTATATATGTTCCTAAATACGTTTTATTTTCAAGAAATGATCAGTTTTCATCATTTGTATTTTTCTTTATTTCTTTGTGTATCCAAAACAACAACACATTTGTTCTGATGCTTCATTTAAGCATGAATATCAACATGAAATATCATTTTTTTATATAGTTTTATGTTTTTGTTCATTTCGGAAAGACTTTCCGAAATACGTTTCATTTTCAAGAAAGGATCAGTTTTCATCATTTGAATATTTCTTTATTTCTTTGTGTAGACAAAACAACAACACATTTGTTTTGATGCTTCATTTACGCATGGAAATCAACAGGAAATATCGTTTTCTGTTTTTGTTCATTTAGGAAGTCTTTCCGTAATACGTTATATATGTTCTTAAATACGATTCATTTTCAAGAAAGGATCATTTTTCATCATTTGCTCATTTAGGAAGTCTTTCCGAAATATGTTATATATGTTCCTAAATACGATTCATTTTCAAGAAATGATCATTTTTCATCATTTGTTCATTTAGGAAGTCTTTTCGAAATAGGTTATATATGTTCCTAAATACGATTCATTTTCAAGAAATTATCATTTTTCATCATTTGTTCATTTAGGAAGTCTTTCCGAAATACGTTATATATGTTCCTAGATACGATTCATTTTCAAGAAATGATCATTTTTCATCATTTGTTCATTTATGAAGTCTTTCCGAAATACGTTATATATGTTCCTAAATGGAAATCAAGATAATAAAGATGCAGATTGGATAAAACTACAATTTTACTATTTTTTTTGTTCATTGGGAAGACTTTTTTTTATATAGTTTTCTGTTTTTGTTCATTTCGTAAGACTTTCCGAAATAAGTTATATATGTTCCTAAATATGTTTTATTTTCAAGAAAGGATCAGTTTCCATCATTTGTATTTTTCTTTATTTCTTTGTGTATCCAAAACAACAACACATTTGTTCTGATGCTTCATTTACGCATTAATATCAACATGAAATATCGTTTTTTATATAGTTTTCTGTTTTTGTTCATTTCGGAAGACTTTCGGAAATACGTTACATTTTCAAGAAATGATCAGTTTTCATCATTTGAATATTTCTTTGTGTAGACAAAACAACAACACATTTGTTCTGATGCTTCATTTACGGATGGAAATCAACATGAAATATCGTTTTATGTTTTTGTTCATTTAGGAAGTCTTTCCGAAATACGTTATATATGTTCTTAAATACGATTCATTTTCAAGAAATGATCATTTTTCATCATTTGTTCATTTAGGAAGTCTTTCCGAAATACGTTATATATGTTCCTAAATACGATTCATTTTCAAGAAATGATCATTTTTCATCATTTGTTCATTTAGGAAGTCTTTCCGAAATACGTTATATATGTTCCTAAATACGATTCATTTTCAAGAAATGATCATTTTTCATCATTTGTTCATTTAGGAACTCTTTCTGAAATACGTTATATATGTTCCTAAATAAAAATCAAGATAATAAAGATGCAGATTGCATAAAACTACATAGGCGCATTGGAGGAGAATGGTCTCAACTTGTCTTCCGAAAACACACCGGAATTTTATGTGCTTACCTGCTCACCTTTCCAAGAAGGTATATATGCACGTAACTGCTTCCTTCTTCGGACAAGAAGGCTTTTGAGATTCTGTCTCCATCCCATCCTCCTCCTCGGGCTTGAGAATGTTTATCAACAATTTATCTCGAAAATGATGCTAATTGTAATTCAAATACACAGTTGTTGCATCCACTTTATATTACAATTTTTAAGAAGATATCCAAACGTTTTATGAAGTTTTTCTTATATTTTAGGAAGTCTTTCCTAAAATTTTATTTAGTCATTCTAAACATAATTATTTTTGGTTTTCATCATGGTTCTTATCTTTTGAGGTATAGATTGAGTGAAAAATTGGTTCTTCTAAGTTGCACCCACAAAAAATACACTAGTTCAATTATTTGCAAAAATAGAGGAAACGTTCCTACATATTTAGGAAGACATTACTAAAGCTTTATTTTTTGGAATAACTTTCTGAATATATAGGAAAGTTTCATGAAATTGTTTTAATTGATGTTTGTGAAATGCAATGGTAAGAAACCGACGTTGTGTATTGAAACATTTTAATCGAGTCAATTGCAAAGAAAATGAAGTATCAGAAACATCATAATATCGGTTACAATTTAGTGAATGTAAGATGTGATTTTTCACGCGTAAATCCAACACCAAGTTCTCTTGTTTATTGACTATTTAAGAAGACCTTCTTAAATATATATATTCATTCTCCCATCTTCTTGTACCATCCATTTGTCACATGAGCAAACATTCCAGATAATAAATGACACAAAAACTTGGAATTTACAAAGAATGAAATCCATGAAGAAGAAAGTAGAGCTTAGAAGTTACCATGCCATCAAGGAAAGGCTTCTTGCCGTTCGATTTATGCTCGTCATACCATAGTCTGAACTCTTTCCACGTTTTTGGGAACAGAAGCTGTCCCCAAGTTCCCACCAACTGATATAAGAAAACATTCGTTTTGGGATCTACATATATTTTATTCCCATGTTTACCTGCAATTAACCACTACATCAATTTCAGATATTTCTAGGAACTGAAAAACACTAAAGCATGAGCACATGAATCCTAGCTTCTTACTGATCCACAGTTGCCTAGTTTTATCATTTGGGAAAGGTATATTCGAGAAACATATAAGAAAAGAAGAATGAGGTTGCTCCCATCAACTCCGCTTTCTCTCTATTTGAACTATTTAAACGACATTACGGACACCATGTGTCACCATTCTTGCAATTAACAGTAACGACAATGGATATACCTAGAAACTCATCTTAGTATTCTACAAATCAAAATCTATCATTGATATGTTGATGATAAATCTCAATTCTGGGGTTTTTTTTTTGTTTTTCCCTCTACAACCTGCAATGCTCAATCACATAATAGAAAATGGTACTTGGAACGAACCTTGGTCTCTGAAGCGAAGCTCCATAGATGGAAGGGTTGAAATAGGAAGTATAATAGTAGTAATTACGAATCACGCGTTCCAGAAACCCGTAATAAAGCGGAGAAACCTCAAGATCATCTTCAACGACGAAGGCAAACTCGTGCTCTGAGCTCGGCCACCATGCTTCGAGCCACTGCCCTTGCAATCCGGCGTTGTCGGTCCGATAGTGAACCACTTTTTCCCCGAATCTCCACTCGAACCCATCCACAAAATTCAGAATTTCCCTCGCGCTCTTCAAGTTAGCTTCCACCAGAATTTCCCTCGGGCTCTTGAAGAATGGCGTCGGGAAAGGGCTTTTTTAATTGTGTTTGTTAAGGTTAAATGAGTCTTTTTTACTTTTTTAATGAATGCTAGTTTTGTGATTTTTATTATTGGGTGCTAAATTATTGAATTTTAAGTTTTTGTGTGCTATTTTGTAGAATTGCCCTATATTTTTTACTATAATTTATTATATTTATTTGAATATATATCAAAACAAAAATTGATAAATATTTTACTAATTTTATAAAAAGTTAGACATAAGAAACTATTTTTTTTTAGAGTTCATAAACTAACCACAAAAATAATAGTCATTTAATAATGCATATTAGATTTATGTTTTAAAAATTATAAGTTTTTGCGGGTTACCCCGAATAATATTTTAGTTCACTGCAAAAAATGTTAAATAGACAAATTATTAAAAATTAACAGTTTTATCTATAATCATTAGTTAGCTATATTGTAAATTTCGGATAAAAGCAATTTTTTAAAATTTCAAAACAATTTCTTTTAAAAAAATTACTCAGCACTATAATTAGCACGGATTAAATCCTAGTATGTTTTTATTTGTAATGTCATAATATGTAATAATTTACAAAACAAAGTTTATTTTCAAAAATATATTCGTAAATAATATTATAGAGATTTTAGTCACCTAAACCGGTTTATTGAAATCTAACATTTTTACCTCAATCACTATATGTTAAACTTTAGCTCTTTTAAAGTTTACCGTAGTCCCTTCAAAAGAGGTTAAACTTTGCATTTATAATTCTAAGTCCCTCTAAAGGAGATTAAACTTTGTATTTTTAGTTATATGACTTATATCCATTTGGATGAGATGATTTAAGCTTCCAAAATGTGTTATCAAAGTTCGGTCCTATTAGGTCAAAGATTTGGAATTTTTGATTATAGAACCAAAATAAAAAACAGAAAGCAAAAATTGTAAGAATACAATATAATGAATAAAATAAGGTACGTGATGCATACGCGCCAAAGGTTGGGCCCCGCAGGGTATATTAATTGGAGTAGAATCAATAAATAAACATGAAAAACACTTTAGCTACTCTGTTTCTTCTTGCGAAAAACAATAAAACGCAGCAAAAGAAAACTCTCTCTCTCTCTCTCTCTCTCTCTCTCTCCTCGCCTTCTCGCCTCGTCTTCAAAATCAGCCATGAAAATGAAGAACAAAGGTAAAGTGCACCCATCTCCTCCTCCACCATTATCTTTCTCCAATGGATATGACTGTCTCTCTGTCCTAAAGCTTCTCCCCGGTGTGATTCTCGTTCTGGTCTCGGCTCTCTCCCCCGGAGATCGTGAAGTCCTTGCTTACTTAATCACCAGGTCACTCAAAACCACCACCACCGTATCCGCCGGAGGAAGCAGCCCTTCTGATTCGAAGAAATCTAGCGACAAGAAGAGAACTCATAAACCTCCCATTTTTGATTGTGAATCTTTCGATTGCTACACCAGTTACTGGTCTAGATGGGATTCTTCTCCGAACCGTGAGCTCATCCACCAGATCATAGAAGCTTTCGAAGACCATCTGACCAGCGGCGAGAACTCAGCTTCCCAGAAACCAAACGGCAAAGGAAAGAAGAAAGACAAATCAGGTCGTCGCCGGGTCGTGGAACCGATTGCTAAAATCACAGAACCGGTGGCTAACGGTGAAGTCACGCCTGTGAAATCACCGGAAAAGCCGACGGAAATAGTGAGGTTGCCGGTGGCGGGGCACAAGGGTTTGGCGAGGAAGGTGTTACCGGACGTCTTCGGTCTATTCAATTCGCGTTTTTGGAGCCTTTGGAATCCGAACGCGTAAGGCATCTCCGCTCAAAAGCTTCTTTACAAAAAAATAACACTGTTTTTGGAACTTAAAAAGAAGCTAAAAATGCTTTGTTATGTAATGTTGTACTATATTTTTGTTGTTGAAGAAAATGCAGTCATATTTTCAATTACTCTTCTTGTTTTTTTTTTGAACTAGATTTTTCAAATTAAAATGCAGGGGAAGTGTTACACATGGATATTATATAACCTACACCAAATCTCGGATTGGGTCTGGTTAGGAATCCTAAACCGAATCAGAAATTGAAAGTAAAACCCTGACAAACCGAAAGTAGAACCGAACTAAACCGGTTGAAAGGAAACCCTAATTTGGAGTCGCCGTTGCTAAGCACCGAGAGAAGAGAAAACTTTCGTCGCGAAGACTGCCGGTGCAGATCTCCGCCGAGCACAACACCTACGGGAAGAAAGGGAGCGGATCAGGACCTCCGCTAACGCGGCGACTCAGAAAACTGTCGCCGCTTCCACAAAGCAGAACCACCGGAGAGAGAAGACGCCGCCGCACCAACGGACCTCAGTGGTTTTACCTCCACCACAAGAGCGAACCTGGCAGAAGAGGGAGAAAATGACTCATGGAAGTTGAAACCGCCGGGAAAACTCCACCGCATCGACATCTCCGCTGTCCCCTAGCAGATCTGTGAGTTGGAGGAGACATCCGACGGATCTCCTGCCTAGAATCCATTCACCACCAAGCCACCCTCAAAACTTCAGTCGATCCACCACCTCTTTGCCTCGCCGAGCAACACCAGACCGATCTCCACAGGGATGAGCCACCGCGCGAGCTTCGAAGAAAGAACCCACCACCGATCTCGTCCTCTCAGATCTTGGGCAGGAGCACCTTTTGAGCACCACCGCGAAGTCCCATCCACACCGCCGCCTTGCCAAGGGAACGACCGCCAAAAACTCGCCGGAGAAGGGAGCCCTTCCACGAGTGAAGCACGGTAGGTGTGGAGGAGTCTCTCACGACACCGACAACGAGGCCGGACGACGGAGAGAATCCTCCGAGAGCAAGAAAGCGTTAACGACTCTCAACAAAACGAGAGAGAAAAAATCACCACGAGTAGATCTTATTCGCGCGATTTTTAATTACTCTTCTTGTTGAGAGTTGAGACTCATCTTTAAGATTCGTATGGACGTTAGCTTTTGAAACTGTGTTATTTTCTTGCATGTTTTTTTCCCCCCCATTTTTGGGTTGGTGGTGTTCATTTACACAACAACATTTTTACGAGTTTCAATCTATTTTTGCTTAGGAACAAAGTTATAGGGATTAGGTAGGTACATAGTTTCAGAAGGTGGGCCAACAAATCTGTCTCTCTTTGATTAAGCACTTCTCATAGAGAAAGTGTCTCATATAGATATTTTTAGCAACTAATGTTTCTTACCACAATTTTAGGTTATTTTGTTTGTTTCTTATTAAATCGTATTTTCACTTGCTTGTATTCGAAATTTCAAAGAAATTGATTCCTGAACAATCACAAACTTATTTAACAAATACAAATGACCGAAAGAAGCTCAATTTTGAGAGTTAGATTCTACACCTAACTAGAAACACTCACCAACTACTTTTGTAATGTCAGTTAGGCCAACACTCACCACATGGGCGTGGTCGAGTGGTAGTGGAGAGGTGGGATAGTTCCACCAACGGGGAATCTGAGTTCGATTCCCCCTCTGCGCTGGTGCTCGAAACATTAATCACGACCATGTGTGGAAGCTGGCACTGGGCTTCGACACAGTTGAAAATCTGTGAGAAGACTTTGTCAGTTGGGCCAACTCACTCTAGGCAATAGTCGGAAAACGTAAAGTCTTACTGGTTTGGCATGTGGTAGCCAGTTCTCATCTCTACAGTCGGATGTCGACCGGACAGTCTAGGTCATTAAAAAAAAAAAAAAAAACTACTTATGTAATGTCATGAGCCTCTGTAAAAAATATAATTGTTGAAACATTTGTATAAATCGAACTGAACAGTATCATAGTTGAAATTTCAGCTTATTTACACACGAGAATAAAAATAGAAAGCTTAGAATAACCCTCACGAGTCTCTTTTGTGTGTATTCTTGTTTGTGACACACACCTCGATCTGCCTTGTGTCTCCAACGTGCTGTTGATGTAATAAAGAAAGTCTATCTTCTCTGAAACCTGACAAGGCTACTATATCAAGAGAAATACGGTGGATATAATCAACCTCAACCTCAAAGTGAAAAGAAGAACATATGGGCTGAATGTCTCCCTGGAGAAATCGAAACTTTGGATGAAGAACAGTCGAAAGTAGAATATGAAAAGCTCCCCGGAGTTTAGACTTTGATTACGAATGATTTTAGTAGTCAAAAGTCTTAATTTAAAATCATTCCTTTTCTTTTTAATAATAACTAGGATTTAAGAATTTAATCCGCGTTAGTTATATAGCACGGGATATTTCTTTTTTTTTTTTTAAATTGTTTTGAAATTTAAGAAAAAATAAATTTATCTGAATTTTATAATATGTCTAACTAATGATTATATATAGAATTGTCAAGTGTCAACCCATACTAACATATCTACTTAACTCGTTTTGCAATGAACTAAAATATTATTCGGACTAACCCACTAAAACCTATTATCTTAAAAACATAATTTTAATATGCACCGTTTAATGACTATGGTTTTTGTGGTCAGTCCACAAACTCTTAAGAAAATCAATTTTCTCGTGTTTAACTATTTATACAATTAGTAAAATATTTTTCAAACTTTTGTTTTGATATATATTTTTTTGAATATGTATGAATTAATTATTATTTAATAATATCATAATAAGTAAGAAACTAAATAGTAAATATTTTTTTAATAGGAAATAAATATTTTTCATATTCTCATCAATAATTTTAAAAGACAATTATATCATTTCCTATTTCAATTATTTTTTTTATTTATAATAACATAATATGTAATAACTTTTCTTTTTACCAAAAATATTTAATAACTTACAAGTTTATTTTTCTAGATAACTTGTTAAATAATAATATAGAGATTCTTGAGTTTGTGATTAACAACAACACACAAAAAAAAAATTAACCTTGTGGGCATCTTCTTAGAGCATATTCTAAGGCCTTTTCATCTCCGTTTTGATTTGTCGGCCCACCAAAAAAAATAATAAACTAAGAAAATGAGAAAGAAAATATTGTTTCTCAAGTCACTTGACGAACACTGTCGCCTCGAATTTTCTCTCTCTTCCTCTCTCTCTCTTCGCCTCACTCCGTCGTCGCAAGGGCGCATCTGATTCGCCGGTTTACCTCCCCGGAAGTTCTCTTCTACCAATTCTCTCTTCGATCTTCTGATGCGGCTTCCTCTGCCATCTTAGTCCTTAGCCGTACAAGCTCGCAGGGTAGAGTTTTCGTCTCTAGGCATGGCTCTTCCGCTCGGGAAGCTTACCATCCTCATCGGTGCAGGTCCGTTCATTAGTGGGGTTTCTCTTGTATTACTGAATAATTTCTCGGTGCTCGAATTCTTCTCGGGTTTTGATTTGGTTAGTCGATGGGCAATCGCAATAAGAGGATGCGAAATTAGGTTTTTTTTATAAACCCTTTGATTCCTGTAAAATGATTACTGTGCTTGTCATCGATTCTTCTTCAGCACGAATTTTAGGCTTTTGATCTTTTAGTGTCCTCTCCTCACTGGGTTGATTTTCATCCGTGGCTTATTTTTCGGGCTATCAGCATCGTAATTTTGATACTTCAGAGTTCAGAGATGATTTTTAGTATGCCAGTGGAGAAATTTTGAAAGGAGGGGAATTTTGATGTTCATTTTCTTTGCGAATGCACTTACAATCACTAATTTCCTATTAGTATCGATTAATTTAGTACGCATGCTTAATATGCTCATCTAACTTGCCTTTACTTTAGGACTTGTTGGGTCAGTGCTTGCTAAAGAAGGAGGCTTACCAGATGTATCGAATTTGGTCTCGGGTGCTTTTAAGGTATTTAAGTTTCTATGCTAAACTGCATACAATTCTCTCACCCATCTTCTGCCTTCAAAAAAATTTCAACGTAATGTGGGGGTGCAAAACTTGGTGACTCTTTATGTGTATGATGCTGTTTGGAAAAATGGGGTAATGGGTTATTTCTATTGACAGATGGTATTTAGGCAACTGAAACAAGAAGAACCTGCCAAATCAGCCAGCAAGCCTCGCAATGATACACTTGTAGCCCAGGTTAGTTTGACATGAATCTTTTGATTGGTGAGGATAGAGCTGGGTAATATAGACTTGTTGAGGACTTGGATTTATTGTGAATCAATTGTCTGAGCTCTGTTTTTTTTTTTTTGTAGGTTAACAGTCTTAGACGTGAATTGCAGTTGCTGTCTTCAAACAGACCTATCACTATTGTTACGACAGCAGGATCAGGTCCTCTAGAGTTCTTATGTTGGAGTTTTATATTCCTTTCTTCTGCATTTAAAAATCTGTGACTAATGAGCGAAATGGTTTGCCTATTATGTTGATATGAAACAGGACTTAGAACCTCTCAATCTCTTACATTTGCTTTTATTTTTCTGGCCATGGTTTTTGAGAGCCACTCTCAGATTTTCTTCTTCTTTTGCTACTTTTTTGCATCAGAGAAGGCTGATTTATGGTCTGATCAACGGCATTTTCTTCCTAACATTAACATGTCATTTCATTAATGTGACATCAGTGTTTCTTTTACCACTAATTGTAGCTTAAAAGCATGTAGTTAACAATTTTCTTTAATTCCCAGGTGGTAGAAAGTATGGTTTGATCATTATTATTGGGGTGATAGGCTACGGATATGTGTGGTGGAAGGTAATAATACTTCACCATATAATTACTTGCTCGTTGAAAGTGCTGTTGGCTAGTCAAGACTTTGTATTTTGGAAAACAATTCATTTTGTTCTCCAATTAATTTGACCTGGCTCGGTTGCTTGTAGTTTTTTTCTTTATTGAAAACTGACTGGGCGCTGATTTATTCTGCAACGTTCTCAGGGCTGGAAACTTCCAGATTTTATGTTTGCGACAAGGCGCAGCTTGTCAGATGCATGTAATAATGTTGGCAGCCAGATCGATGGTTTTTATTCATCGCTCTCGGCAAGTTCCTACTTCCCATATTCACTCTAGCGCTCTTAAAGACATTTTTTCTTGATTTGACCAGTGAATTCGATTCTTATCAGATGTGATGGCTCCTTTGTGAGCTAATCCATCCAAGTGATCTAGTACATTTTTTTTTTTTAATTCAGTTGCAGAACATCAATCTTTTGTCTCATATTGACATTTCATGACAGGGTACAAAACGAGAGTTAAGTTCAAAGATTGACGGCTTGGTTCATACTTTGGATGAAAATACAGTAATTATTCAAGAAACAGGACGAGAGGTATGCTAGATTGAATATACACAAATACTTCTGTTTCACTGTGCTATCAAGGCTTTCTGATGATTCTACCTGTTTTTCTTGATAAAATTATCAAAATGTTTAGGTAGATGAACTACGGGATGGTACAACAAATATGAAAGATGACATTAGGTCTGTTTTCGATGCGGTTGAAACTCTGGTGAGAAAATTTAGTAGTTGCATACATGTGCTCACCAGTTTGTTCTCACTGAAAAAATAAAATAAAAGAGGTAACCTTGTGATCTTCATAATTGTTAGGCAAGCAAAGTCCATCGCATTGAGGGAAATCAGGTAACATTTATCACAGTTGTAGTTGGAGAATTGGTTTTGTTCATCAGGCATTGTGTTGATTAAGTTTGAATTTCTTTGCCATCCATAAAGGATATCACGCTTAAGGGAGTTGGAGCTCTGCATGCTCAGTGTCGGGAGAACAAAAGAATTCAAGAGTCCAATCAGGCATGAGCCTTCTCCACTGTGCAGTGCATTTCAGAGAACTGGATACATAATCTACATATTCCTCTTTTTTACCATCAATTTCTTTAATGTTTAGGCTTTGCCGTCAACTTCATCAGTGCAAGCCCTTGAGCCAGCTCCTATGACACCATCATCAAGAGTAAATGACGAAATCTTTTTTTATCTGGTCCTCACAATGAATTTCAACTGTTCATCACGTTATTGGGATTGTTACCAATCTTGTTCTGTTCTATTACTTACTTCTCTCCGGTGTTTGGATGTTAGCAGACTCTATCTCTGCCGCCTGCTTCTCCCCGTGAATTCCAGTTGCCGTCAACCCCTAATGGAGCACAACAGGTATGTTCTATCGTAAACCAGATTCGTTGATTTTAAACTAAGTTTCATTGTACTGAGTACTGACTTTTCATCTGGACAACCACATGGTCCACTTCAGCACGCACAGTCTATGTCTGGTTTAAAGGAGATAAGTGAAAGCTCTAGCAGCCGCGAGACTTTTTCCAATTCTGGAGAAGCCATGGGAAACACGAGTTCAGGCCTGTTTAGTATGTTCTCAATACCAAGAATAGGGAGGACTCGTAGTGTGATCAACGCAGTGCCTGCTAAATCGAGTGGACCGCAATAGTGGCTTGTCGATACCAAGGAGAGAGAGTTTGATCATTCAAATATAATGATCAATAAACCACAAAAGGGGTAAATGCTAGTAGAGGATTTGAATACATTTTGTATCATGCCTGGTGGAGAAAATGGTGCAAAAATTTTGTAGGGATGCAGCTTATTATATTTAATTGGAATATATGTCACAATTAATCAGTTCGTTGCTCTGCCCTTTTGTAATTCAGTTACATAAGAGGTCGATGATGGTTTTGTCTGGCCGTCTCTTCTGTTTCCTTTTTGTATTGAAAGAAAGGCTCTGGTCCATTTGTCAATTACATTGTTCTTGTTTTTTGCCAGAGGTTTAAGTAATGAATAATGATCTTTGATTAAGTAATTTTGACGATACCAAGAGAGTACGTAAATGCTGAGCCACTAGCAAGAGAGTGCCAGTACCACTTTTTGTTTCTACTTTCTAGCAAGATGCTGAAGATGCTTAAATCACCGCCAAAAGAGAAATTGGACATAACTTAAAGGATTCATTCGGTATGAACGTTAATTTATGTGACAGTCAAACTAAAACCAAATGCTAACTTTGAATAATTAGTGTTGTAAAGAATATCAAAAACATGTTTGAATCAACAAATCTATCTTCTCAACGAAATATTATTTATAGATTTTGATATCCTTTTTGGCTCGTTAAATATGATCTTCTGTATGTCTTTGGAATATTAACTAGTTCTTGGAGCAAGCATCTTCTTATCATCAACCTCTTTAGCATGTTCTCCTCCTTTTCTACAACTCTCTGTGATTATTCAGCTTTTCCAAACGTATCCTTCAAACCTCAAGACAACCTTAAATCTCATATCATCATCATCATCATCATATAGCTTCTGTATCCAAAATCTCTTTCAATAGAACAAACATAATCAATCAAAGAAACCATCCTTCTTCTCGTTACTGCTTTGATTTTCCTAGCAAAATTCCCCAACGTCATACAAGGCTATTTAAGTATGTGTGTGTAAGGTGTGCAATGGGTAATTAGATAATTCACTAAACAAATTTGATTGTATCCACAATTCAACACATACATGATTAATCCTTTTTAGCTTTTGGTTTGTTTATTCTTTGTATTAAAAAAAAATATGCGAAACATCCTCTTTTTTTTCTCACTTGTAGTCTTCTCTGCTGAATTACGGCAACAAAAAAAACAGCAACGAACTAATAATTGTAACATATAAACCAATTAAATATAAGCTGCATCCCTACAAAAGTTATGCACCATCTATGGCATTGTTCTCGATGCACGTGCAAAAACAGCATAATCTATTCAAATCATCTACTAGATACACTTGCCCACTTCTTCTTTGTTAACCCTAATATTTGAATGAACAAACTCCTTCTCTTCAGTTAGTGGCCACTGTGTTGACCGCACTAAGAGTCCTCACTATTCTTGGCATTGAGAACCTACCAAGCAGACCCACACTCGAGCCTGATGTACCATTTCCCGTGGCCTTCCCTGAATACGTTCCATTCTCGCGACTGCTAGAGCTTTCGCTTATGTCCTAAGACCCGAGTTTATAGAAAATTGCTTTAGGTTAGCTTTGACGCATAGAACTTGAGGGATAGTAGATATAAAGACTCTTTACCTTCAACCCAGACATGGATTGGGTGTGCTGAAGTGGACCATGTGACTGTCCAAATGAAAAGTCAGTACTTAGTACAATGAAATTTAGTTTCTAAATGGCCAAAACTCTAGTTTGAGATAGAACAAACCTGTTGAGCTCCATTAGGGGTTGACGGCGACTGGGATTCAGGGGGAGGCAAAGACAGAGTCTCCTAACATCAAAACACCAGAGATAAATAAGCAATAGAAAGAACAAGACCCAGTAACGTGATGAACAGTTGAAATTCATTGTGAGACCAGATAAAAGACTAGTCATTTACCCTGGAAGATGGTGTCATAGGAGCTGCCTCAAGGGCTAGCATCGATGAAGTTGATGGCAAAGCCTATACATAAACCAAGTATGGGTAAATAAGATGGAAATGTAGATTATGTAGCCTTTTCCCTAAA
The DNA here is from genome assembly GCA_030161315.1 of Eutrema japonicum. NCBI lineage: Eukaryota > Viridiplantae > Streptophyta > Magnoliopsida > Brassicales > Brassicaceae > Eutrema > Eutrema japonicum. Next base: position 14,990,452 of record BSQW01000001.1, read on the forward strand.
AATGAACTGCACAATAAACAAGGCTCATGCCTGACTGGACTCTTGAATTCTTCTGTTCTCCCGACACTGAGCATGCAAAGCCCCAACTCCTTTAAGCGTGATATCCTTTATAGATGGCCAAGAGATTCAAATTCGATCAACACAATGCCTGATGAGCAAAAAAACTGAGAAGATCACAAATGTTACCTGATTTGCCTCAATGCGAGAGACTTTGCTTGCCTGACAATTATGAAGATCACAAGGTTACCTCTTTTATTTTTTATTTTTTTCAGGGAGAACAAACTGGCGAACACATGTATGCAATTAGTAAATTTTCTCACCAGAGTTTCAACAACATCGAAAACAGATCTAACGTCATCCTTCATATTTGCTGTACAATCCCGTAGTTCAGTTACCTAAACATTTTGATAAATTATCAAGAAAATAGGTGGAATCATCAGAAAGCCTTGACAACGCAGTGCAACAAAAGTATTTGTGTGCATTCAATCTAACATACCTCTCGTCCTGTTTGTTGAATAGTTTCCATATTTGCATCCAAAGTACGACCCGTCCTATCAAGTTCTGAACTTAATTCCTGTTTGGTACCCTGCCATAACAGAAACAAAATGAGACAAATATCAAGATTGTGCAATTGAGTTGAAAAAACTGTAGTATATCATTTGCATGGATAATCTCACGAAAGAAACCATCATAACTGATACGAATAGAGCTCAGTAATCAAATCAAGAAAAATTAGTAAGCGAACAGTCTTAAAGAGCGCTAGAGAAACTATGGGAAGTCAAACTTGCCGAGAGCGATGTGTAAAAACCATCAATCTGGTTGCCAACATCATTACATGCATCTGATAAGCTGCGCCTTGTCGCAAACCTAAAATCTGAAAGCTTCCAGCCCTGCGAATGTTCCAGAAGAAATCAGTGCCCACCAAGTTGTAAGAAGAAAAAAAAAATGAACTGAATTGAATTGGCAAGGAGAACCGAACGTAACTTTTTCCCCAAAATCCAAAATCTTGACTAGCCAACATTAATTCAATGAGCAAGTAAAATATTTAAGTAGCTCCGGTATGCTGAAGCATTACCTTCCACCACACGTATCCGTAGCCTATCACCCCAATGATAATAATGACACCATATTTTCTACCACCTGTGAAGTGAACGAAATCGTTAACTATTTTCATCGAGTTTAGATTAACAGTAAACACAGAATCATGTTACAGTAATGAAATGACTTGATGATGCTAGGAAGAAAAAGCCACCGATAAGAACATAAGTCCGTCTTGTTTGATGCGAAAAAAGTGTCAAAAGAGAGAAAACCTGAAAGAGGATTTCAAAAAACAATGGCCAGCAAGATAAAAATGTTTTAAAACCCATCCCCAAGTTTCATATAAAACCAATCTTGTTCACATTGAATGCAGGTGAGGAATACGAAACTCCAATATAAGAAATAGAAAATTCCAGAGGACCTGATCCTGCTGTCGAAACAATAGTGATAGGTCTGTTTGACGCCAGCAACTGTATTTCATTCCTAAGACTGTTAACCTACCACAAAGAAAAAGAAAAAAAAAACAGAGCTGATTCACAATAAATCTAAGTACTCAACAGGTCAACATTACCCAGCTCTATCCTCACCAATCAAAAGATTCATGTCAAACTAACCTGGGCTACAAGTGTATCATTGCGAGGCTTGCTGGCTGATTTGGCAGGTTCTTCTTGTTTCAGTTGCCTAAATACCATCTGTAAAGAGAGAATTTTTTTTTGTTGAACAGCAGCATACACACATGGACATCTCAAGCTATTGCAAAAGATAGAAATTTGAATACCTTAAAAGCACCCGAGACCAAGCTCGATACAACTGGTGAGCCCCCTTCTTTAGCAAGCACTGACCCAACAAGTCCTAAAGTAACATATGGAAACACACACAATTTTGTAATGGCAGTAATTTGGATGAACATTACGCATCTACGCTAAATTAATCGATACAGCAAGTTCGCATTCACTGAGAAATCAAACATAAACTTCGATGTCTCAAACATAAACTTCGATACAGCAAGTTCGCATTCACTGAGAAATCAAACATAAACTTTGGATCAATAGTCTTAAAACTCGATCGAAAGAAGCGTCGATGATTGAGAGCCAGCCAAGGACACTGATATTTTCTACAGGAATCAAAGGGTTTATCAAAAACCCTAATTTTCTAATTGTCTTATTGCGATTACCCATCTACGAAAACAATCGAGAAGAATTCGAGCACCGACCAAATTAGTCACTAATACAAGAAATACCCAATAAATGCACGGACCTGCACCGAGGAGGATGGTCAGTTTCCCGAACGGAAGAGCCATATACGGCGAAGGACTAAGATGGCAACAAAGGAAGCGGTATGAGAAGATGGAAGAGAGAATTGGTACAGAGACAGAGAGAGCTGCGGCGAAACAGAGGCGCTCTTGCGACGACGAAGTGACGACGTGCGACTTAACCAAACCGAATTTGCTCCTAATATTGTTCGCTTGTTTAGGCAAACTAAAACCAAACCGAATTGTTCGGTCAGATTCGGTCTAACTATGATCCCAAACAATACCTGGTCCGGTTTATTTATAAACCTAGGAGGTGTATGTATTATTAATTTATTATATTCACGATCTGGGATAGTTTTTAAAACTCGAAATTTCCATTACAGGATATATCAATGATGCCGCAAGAAGAAGAAAAATTATATCAAAAATAATCCCCAACTATTTCCAACAAATTCCGATCTATTTTTAGTGAAAAATATATATAAAAAAATCATGTTTTGTAATGACAAAAATGTAAGGAGATAACCAAAGACAACATTAGAAAGTCAAAAGCCTCATTACATGTAACCCATTGAATCAACATCAAAAGTATGCCACCTAATTAAATCATGAACCATTCCCAATGAACGAAACAACCATAATGGATTCTAACACTTATTTTATCAGAAGTCACATTCCCTTTGACCAAAATCAAAGATTTAATTATACTGATCAAATTAGGAACAATTGCATTGAACAACTTAATCAAAATCGATCCTAGCGCTTAATTGAAATTAAAGATTTATCCCTTCTTGTCAAATTCAAATAAACAGAAACCAAAAATCAGATGTTATATACTAACAATTTTCATTGAATAGCCTATCAAAAACGATTATAACGTTTTTTCTCTCTCGAAACTCGTATTGAACTTATCCAATTCCTCATATTTTTGTCAATAAGTTTGATGAGTCTCACTAGTGTTGACATGGTTTCCCCGTATCTTCTAACATTTCTTTCTCTCTATATGTTGTGAACGGTAGGTTGGAAAAACATACCTTATAATAAAGAGAGAATGCAGTCTTACGTTAAATTGTCACATAGGGACGGAATGACTATGACTTAGTTACGAAAATGTTTTGGTTTCTGTCTGATGTGGACAAACTATCGCTAATTCGTTAATTTTTACTTGGCTGCGGAACTTTTCGTAATCACGTCAATGACAAAACCGTTAGCCACATCCGTGGCTATATACAACATTTAAAACTAGCTTTAGCCAAAGATCGGATCTGATAGCAATATCAAACTCGATTATTCGTTTGTGTTTATCCTCTTTCTTTCTTTCTCATTTTCTGTCTCTACTTGTCATGTCTTGCATTCAAACCGGAAATCATATCCTCGTGTAAAACAAACACAAACTTATATAGATTAATTATGAGGTTTCACAAGGATTGAAGAATTATTTCTTCGATGTCTTCAAATCCATACTTAAGTGCCAACATGTTTAATGGTTAATTTGTTTTTGAAATTTAATAGTAACATACAACAATTAAAAGAATAAAAATCCTGTATAAGCGTTTGTAAATAAAACTTTGTTAGTAATATACTATGAGTCTAAGACAACAGTAACTTACTATATATTGCAGGATGGTGAAAAATACAGAGGCTGGTCCCAAAAACTAAACCCCACTCAGAAAATCAGACGTGACTTCTTCGAATATAAAACCCATCTTTCTATTTTCGGCAAAGAGGTCCCCTTCCCATTACGTCTTGATGTGGACCCTGTCCGTCTAATTTTAGCAGCTTAATCCGACGACTCTTATTCCTTCTACGACATCGGTTTATAGCCGTCCGATTCAATCTCACCCCCAATGGACCAGTACTTGGCAACTTAGCTGTCGTGTAGGATTTTTTCACGTGGCATTTATTTGTTCTAGTTTGTAGTGCAAATCGCAAGTTGATGTGTGGTCCCCACCGATCTCTTTAGCATCGTGATTCTTCTTTCTTTCTTACGTGTTATAGCATTTTTTTAGATTTGAGAACTCATTATGACCGTTAGATCTCATCGATGGATCTATCTTGGTGGGACTCTTGTGTCTGTTCCATGGCATAAGATCCCAAAGCGAAAAAGAGTATTTCCAAGTGCTTCTCTCTTTCTTTCATATTAGCTTCTTCTTCTTTTTTTATGCTTTAGATGTAGAATTTTTTATTCTTTTACAAATTATATATCTTACAAGATCTCGCGTCTTATCATTAAAATATAGTATATGCCTTACAGATATTTTTTGTTCTTTGGATAACAGCTTTAGAGAGACTTCATCAAGAATGTCTTTGTTTTCTTGAAATGTTTAAATAGTACCATTGTTGGTCTCATTTCTTGTAGATCCACCACATATAATATCAATAAGGAATATTTGAAGTTTTTTGGGGGTATTTTTTTAAAAAAACGAAGGAAATAGTACAGCTAGCAAGAGAAGGAAATATAGAAGATCATTGGTATGACATCAATTAATAAATAGTTGAATGTACTTTAGTTTCTCTTTTGGTTTATTGCGCACATCATCTTTATCAATTGTCGTCATCTTACATTGAACTATACATGACCAGATCTGATAAGATGTGAATTCGTACTTGGCTTACTTGTCATCTGGTACCCTCTTCTAACTATAATTTTGAAGTTAATTAACCAGTAATTCTTCTTCTTTTTTTAACCTAAATTAAAGCAAATGAAAACATCATAATCTGGATCGAGTCTTTACTTAGGGATATATGAACGCATGCAAATTTGCTTGAAATGCTTAATTATAAGATCAAGCTAGAGATTCAAGTTGCAAATCAAAGAAAATAAGCTTAAATAACCAAACAGAATAATAATGCTATGTTTAGTTTTTCTAATTGAATCATACCTTTGTGTCCATCACCTACTTACCGGTCAAAATAAAGCAATTACGTTTGCAAACAAAAAGCACTAAGAGTTTTGGTCAGACATGATCTCTAACATCGGACGAACCCTAAGATAACCAAAATAAACTATAACTTATATTCAAAACTCTGTTTATTTTATCCACTTATGTTTTTTTTTTTTTTTTGTATCTCAGACTCTCATACCAAACTAAAGTTATCAACATATGGTAGTGTTTTATAAATAAACTAGAATAATAGATAAAAAAATAATATAAATTAAGAGTATTACTATATTTTTTTTGTTTCTTCATATATAGAGGTAGTGTAATTTCACGAACAAAGTTATATATATAGCACTAATTAATAATTGGAAAAAGAAAACAAATCGAATTAAGATATTATTACAACATAAATGAATCACAAAAAGGGTGTTTTACACGAATCAGAAGGGTAGTTCCGTAAGTTGAGAAAATCGTACGAGGCTTCACCTAGTTAAGGTTAGGTCACATGATTCCCTGAACTCGTTTACAAAAGTAAAAAAAAATTAAAAACAAAAATCAGGTGGATTTATCAGATCCAACCATCCAAGTATCAACACGTGTCTGAAACTCATTCATTGCCCTACTATTTTCAGTTTAGGGTTGCCATCACTCTCATCGTCCCACGCGCCTATCTCTTCTCTCATCATCAATTCTCCACCGTCGATTCCAATCTCTCATTTTCAAACAAAGCATCCGATTAAATATCTCTCTCTCTCTCAACATCATTATATTATTAATTCAAAAGCTTATGGTTTTAAATAAGTTAGGGTTTTTTATGTTGGAATTTCCAATTAATCCCCGATAAATTGAAATAAAAATGCATCCAACTTTCTTTAACTGGGCCGAAATCACATTTCTCAAAACTAAAAGATTGAAACTGAAACCAACTACTAGTGTTGGCAAAAAAAAAGTCCCAATTTTTCTAGGTTTGAAAATATCTAAGCATCGATAGAGCAATTAGACGTTTTCTATTTTTGCAATATTTGCATAAATCCTATGAGGTGTTTGTAACTTGTAAGTAGTACACAATATATATATATATATATAGTTGAAGCTGAAAGTATATATATATAAAGAGAATATGTATGAAAGATTCAAGTAATGAAAGCCTGAATGTACTTGATAGAAGTGTTGTTATATATGTACACATTTAAAAAATTAGAAAATTAGAAAGAGAAATAAAATAAGAAAAAAACAAACAAAAAAGAGAGAGAGAGGCTCATATATATAGAATTGCAAGGGGAGAGAGAGATTAAAGAGAGAGAGAGAAGAAAAAAATGGGAAGAGGGAGAGTAGAGTTGAAGAGGATAGAGAACAAGATCAATAGGCAAGTGACGTTTGCAAAGAGAAGGAATGGTCTTTTGAAGAAAGCATACGAGCTTTCTGTTCTTTGTGATGCAGAGGTTGCTCTCATCATCTTCTCAAATAGAGGGAAACTGTACGAGTTTTGCAGTAGTTCGAGGTTTTTTTCTTTATCCATTTTTATCTATGCATTGATTTGATTTTATATATATATTTGTATGGGTCTCTGATGTGTTGTGTCGTACGTGTTTTCTTTCATCCTTTAAAAGAAAATCAAAGAGGAATTTTTATTTTATTTTGGGGGGGATACCCATTTCTGATCATTTTAATATATATTTGATGTTTTTTTGAGTTTCTGATGATTTCCGTTTTTGTGTTGCTTCTGTTTTACTTAGTGTTTTTCTTCTTACATCATCGTTTTGTTGCAGATCCTATGCTTAATTTGTTAGTCTATCCTTATAATTTCTGCTTAATTTATTTTTTATAATCCTTGAGTTTAGAAATTTCGTCAGTCAAGTACATGTTTCTCAGAACAGCCATCGATCTGATCATGTATATATATATGAAATTATTAGGGTTAATTTCTCCTGTCTGCTAATGAAATTAGTTGATTAGGGTTTCTCTTCTTCACTGCTAATTAAATTAAAGTTTCCACCTTTTGGTCGTCCAATCCGATCAAATCACTCAATTTTCCAGTCAGATTGAAAAGTTCTTGGGGAGTAGCTAGCTAGGACGACTTATTGTTTATATGGCTACGACTCACTTTAATTAGTAACCCTTATTAGGGCTTCTAATTTTGGTTTGATTTTTGACGCCAATGTCAAATTCATCTTAATATCCATTGAATATTTACTTCAGATTCATCCCTCTTTTCTGGGTTTTCTCTGAAAAGACTCCCAGATTTTTGTGTAAACCCCCCAGTTTTCTATTTGACTAGAACTTGATTTTTCAGATTGCAAAAGTTTATTGGAAATTTGACTAAATATGAATTACAAATAAAGGGTCTTGTTCCAGCTCTTGAAAGAAATGATTTTTTCTGTGGTGCAGCATGCTTCGTACTCTGGAGAGGTACCAAAAGTGTAACTATGGAGCACCAGCACCCAATGTGCCTTCAAGAGAGGCCTTAGCAGTTGTACCCTCTCTTTCTTCTCTTCCTTCTAACCTTACTTATACTCAACATTTATGCTTTAATTCCAAGACAATTATTAATGTTCAAATTTTGTCAAGCAGGAACTTAGTAGCCAGCAGGAGTATCTCAAGCTTAAGGAGCGTTACGACGCCTTACAGAGAACCCAAAGGTAACTCACTAATTCAGCTACTATCTTATAGCTAGAGAGTGTTTTTTCATCATGTTTTTTTTTGCTTGAAATAGGAATCTATTGGGAGAAGATCTTGGACCTCTTAGTACAAAGGAGCTTGAGTCACTTGAGAGACAGCTTGATTCTTCCTTGAAGCAGATCAGAGCTCTCCGGGTACGAATTGTTCAATTTCTTATATATATGTTACTCTAATGATGTCCATTAAGATGCTATATCAAGTTTGGGTCTCTGCAGACACAGTTCATGCTCGACCAGCTCAACGATCTTCAGAGTAAGGTAACCAACAAAAAAAAAAACTGAATGATGAAGCAAATGGCATATACATCTACATATACTAATTATACTTAAATATTTGGAGCAGGAACGCATGCTGACCGAGACCAATAAAACTCTAAGGCTAAGGGTAATATACTTTGTGATTCACAATTATTAATTGCATCAACTTTGGAATTACTAATTCACTATACAACGTGGCAGTTAGCTGATGGGTATCAGATGCCACTCCAACTAAACCCGAACCCAGAAGATGTTGATCACTATGGTCGTCATCAACAACAACACTCCCAAGCTTTCTTCCAGCCTTTGGAATGTGAACCCATTCTTCAAATCGGGTAACTAACTTTATCTCATATTTAACCAAATTTTGGTCTCTCTATTCTATATATTGTGTTGTATAAGATTTGTTTACGATCTTGATAACATTCATTCTTAATATGGAGCAGGTATCAAGGGCAGCAAGATCATGGAATGGGAGCAGGACCAAGTGTGAATAATTACATGTTGGGTTGGTTACCTTATGACACCAACTCTATTTGAAACTTTCTTGATTTTTTCTTTTTTGACATTTTAAAACTTTCCACTCCACTCTTAGGCTACATGCTGATTACCTCCCTCTCTCTCTCTCTCTCTCTCTCTCTCTCTCTCTCTCTCTCTCATTTCTGTCTTGTGTGCATGTGTGTGTAATGTTTATTATGCCCTATTCTATAATCCAATAAAAAAAATTCAACAAAATTTGACTCCCCATATTTGGCCATTGCTCCTACACTGTGTCAAACTAAAAGTTTTTGTTTCAAGTATGTTTCCAGCTCCAAAATCTTGTTTTTTAACTCCCATTTTATGCTATGTAAGACTTTGTATAAATATAATTAACCATATAATATATATATATATATATAGTTAACCATTAACAATATTTTCAACTATAGTGTATAGTGGATAATATAACTCACACTACCTAGAGGCTCTTGTTTTTATGTAAACCAACAGAAAATAAGAAGAAGTTATCTGTTAAGGAGAAACCCTCTAGTTGTCTATCTAGAGGCCCACACCTAATATCATTTTGGGCTATCTCTATACTTTATATAGGGCCGACCTATGCAAAACTCAAACCGACCTCAGCTAAAACCAAAATGATTTTTCAAAAAGAGAAAACTGATCGGAGAATTTATCAGCATGTGTTTGTTAATTTGTTAATTTATGGGGTTAAAATCCCTATCCAGTAAATTGAATCTAATAAATCTATAATAAAAAAAGTCAGGTAAAATCAAACGAGATTAAATGAATAACGAGATGAAAGGCCGAGCTAAAAAGTCCATCAGAGTGAACATCTACGATCAAATGAGATTAAATGCAGAATCGCTAGTCAACCACGACAATACTAAATACTCGTTTAAACCGGTGAGTTAAGTCGCCTAAACGTAACAGTTAGAGCCTCGGATTTAAAGACCATGGCGAATAAGGCTGAATAAAAACGGAGACGTTAAACACGATATCAGAGTATAAAACAAAGATAAGGGTAAGGAGCCAATGACCATATTCCAACTCTCAACTACAATTTAGGTATAGACTCAAACACTTGATTTTTCTTTGTTTTTGTTCTTGTAAATCTCTCATGAGAATCGGAATAATAACCAGTTTACTTCCTAAAAACTTTGTTAAAAATGGTTTCGAATCATGTATGTTCTTATCGAGTAACAAACTTTTTGTCTGTTTATTGCTCGTTAGTTATTCTTTTCTTAACGATAAGCCAAATATCCCTATATTTTTATTATTTGCAGGTACAACACTAATTGACTAATGATGCAAATTTTCATTGCAAGTATAAATTGAAAAGCGTTTTGAACATAATTAATCTTGTGACCTTTAAATATAGATTAGGCGATGAGTAACTTTGTTTTGTTTCTGTAGAAACTAACTTTAAGACTTTCATTTCTTAAGTTAATTGTCAATCATTAAAAAAAAGCGGAGTAAATAACTAAATACTTCATTATTTCCCTTAAAAATATTTGATTAAAACTTATATATATATACGAGGGAGTCAAATAATCAAACAATAAGAGAGAAGAAAACGACTTGTGTGGTATGATTGGAACAAATTTATGATAAGAAGATAAGGCCCTACGCGTCATTAATGGACCCACACCTCCGCTCAAATTGTCTTCCCAGTCGCCCTCACAATCGCGTGTTTCCACGCGCCCTCTCTTTCGTTTATGCTTTTCTCGTTATCCAAAAACACGATTCTGGTTTTCTTTAGGGATTATCGTCTCCATTACTCCTCCTCAGTTTTTGCAATTAAACCTTGGATCATTTCGCCGGATTCTCCACTCACCTCGCCACCCTTTTGTTAGTTCCGTCGGAATTTTCTGATATTTTGTTGTCATGATGAGAAGGCAGCGAGATCAAGATTCTAGGGTTTTCTACGATCTATCGGCTTTGGTTTTGTGTCTCCTTCGTTCTCCTCCTATGCCGATTTCTCTCCCCGATCATTTTCCTGATTCCCCTACTCCATCGCCTCGAATTCGACCTCGGTTTTCGTCATCCAACGCCATGCCGCATATATCTCCCTCGGGCTTCGCGTCGCTGCTCCTCGGCATATCGGTCGCTCTTATGCTCTGCGGATCTGTGACTTTCTTCATCGGCTTCCTCTTGATGCCTTGGGTTCTGGCTCTCATCTTGGTTTTCTACGTCGCCGGTATCGTATCCGCCATTTCCATGGCTGGGAGGTCGATCCTCTGTTACGTCTTGGCGCCGCCTTCTGGTAATTTCATTTGTCAAATCTCGGTGCTTCTCGAAATGGGTTTGGTTCTTTCGAGATCTTGTTAGAAATTTAGGGCTTCTATCTTTTAAGATTTATTTACGTTACGTCAAGGCTTTTCAGCAAAATCAGGATACTCTTTGTGCCAAGATCCATTTTTACATTCCTTTTTCCTTCTTGTGGAGTTAAAGCTGTATGCTTTTTTATGGAAAACTCTCAGCAAATTCATGTTACACAAAATCACAATGTTTGTTTTGGCAAATATCATTCGCAGAATGGAAGCTTTTGTGAAGCAGAGCGAGCAGGACAAAATGATGGATTAAAATTATAAACACAATCCAGTAGAGTTTTCTATCTTCTTTATCTCTGTATTTTGGGGGTTTGTGGGGCACAAATACATGATTTGTGCTTTCATGGATGGGTTTTTATTATGTAAACATGATTTCTTAAAAAGCATACAAAGATTTTAGGATTATGAAACATATTGGTTTCTATTTTCTTTCTTTTCCGACTAGCCCAGCCGTGAAACATTGGTTTGGTTAGTAAAGGTTTGAGCTTCTTAACCTCTCAAAAACCAAAGGAGTTTAAGATCCAGCATGAGAAGCTTTAACCAAACGAGGCTATCTGGAGCAAGATTGTATCCGAATCAAAGTCTAGCCAAATCCTTATTTGTTGAAGTTAGATTTAACGAAAGTGTATAAAATCGAATTAACAAAACCAAATCGAATTTTTATATGTTAAGATGATAAAATGGTGGAGTTATTCAACAAGTGGTCAATAGATGTTACGTGTCCAGCCAGGACTTACGTTCATGACAAACAAAGACTACCTAAAAAAAAAAGAGAGAGAGAGAGAAGTATAAGCAACAAACATCTTTCGATCGGAGAGGTTAGAGAAGAAGAAATGGAGTCGAGTGAGGATGTGGAGGTTCTGAGCAGAGCCATCGAGAAACTTCTTGATGAGAAGAGGAAGAGAGAAGCTGCTGGTGACGCCTTCATCGAAGACGACGACGATCAGCTTCTGCTCTCTACACTTATCTCTCAGGTTACCTTTCTTCCTCCATCCTTGTATTTTCTGGGTACAAGATTGAATCATTGACTTTGTGAAAATCTAACGAGTCTGTATAATTGTTCCGCTTTGATTTGGTCAAATCCGCTTGTCCTGATCTACTCATGAATCGAACAAATAAATCCAAGCTGTTTGTCGTTTGTTCTATAGCTTGTCAATTATCACAATTTTGTTCCCAACGAAGCTCCAATTCGTTATGGATCATTAAAAAAGTAGATGAACAGATATTTGTTTGTCCTTATTCTTATTTAAACAACAACTTGTGTCCTGGGGATGTAACAGTGAGCTTATCTTCTCAAATTATTGTGCTCATAAGGTACCGTTTGTGTCTTGACAAGTTGCTGGTTTCATGTCCAGAACATTCTCTGTCTTGGCATGTGACAATGACCTATTCCCATTTCAGGGCTGATACTATTTTGTTTTGTTTATAACTCAGTTGCAATCACCAAAGCCGTTCCAAAAAACAGTTGGGACTACCAAAGAAGAAGAAGAAGAATCGCTAGATTCTTCACCATCCAAAGGAAAACGCGAGGGGCAGAGACATTTGGAAGAGAGTATAGAAGACATAGCGAAAGACATCAAGGAGGTGAAGAGGCAGAACAAAGTAACCCATATACTGCTCTCGGCTTTGATCATCCTGACATTGACTTGGCAGCTCTCTGAGTACTCAATGATTCTCATGCTTAAAGAGAGATTAAGCCACCCAATCAGATCTATTGGAGGTATGTTTTCTGGGATGTTCAAAGGTAAGATACGTCCAATCAAGAGCAAACTTCCTGGGTCTTCCACTTCCAAAGAGGTAAAAAACAATACAAACACTGGAGTTCGTATCCAAGTGCCCGAGCTGTTGCGAGAATTCGGTTTCGACGTTGATGATGAATGATAGCTTTCTTTTGCGACAGTTTATAATACAATTGCAGTCTGGAAACAGGGGTCTCACCCTCAATTATTTCTTATTTTCGGTATAGGTAGTGTACTTTTTTAAAACGATCAAAATAGAAAAGAATAGTTGTTTTCACAAACCTTTCCACATGACAAAGGGTTCAAAAGGAGAAGATGCCCGAAAACAAACCGAGTAACAAAAGAGCTTCATTGATTAAAATAAAAAACAGACAGCAAAACACCTGAAACAAGCTTCAGTTTCTTTCCTCCCATTAGAGTCTCTTTTGGCTTGTAATAATGGTTCATAAACCCCTGCCACCACCTTCCTCAGGCATAGTTCAACCTGAATATATCATTGTGCACATAATAGCTTCCTTGTGCCGTCGGCATCAAGTGAAACATCTGGGCGCGCGCACACAAAAGACAGGTATGTCAAGGAGTTTTTTATGAACCGAGGCAAAATCCAAACAACCATGCACATCCAACAAAAAATATGCTCTTTTATATGGACAAATAAATAATATCAAGTGTGTGATTCGCAACATGAGAGATGCATATGTAGCTCATTTTGAGTAGGTCAAGTTGATGTGAATTGATCCCACTTTACCTCCCAACCTACTCACGGATCTATCACTAAAGACATGATGGAGGAGGAGGGTCTGAAATTCCGAGACAATTGCAGCTTTCTATTGACCTAATGACATATCGATCTATAACAAAGCACGATAAAAACCCTAAGACCCTATCGTATGTGATCGACAACCCGGAAGACACTGAAAATCGAAAGTTATCTAAATCGAGGGAAGGAGATTTGGAAAAACCTGGCTGAACTTGAGAGCGTGCTGTTCGCCAGCGAGCTGCAGATTGCCGGAGACAAAGACGACCATGCCGCCGGCGGGACCAGAGGGTTGGCAATCGACGGTGGTGATGTTGTGCTTGCACTGCTGGAAGGGGAGGCTGGTGAGCTTGGCGACGATGTTCTGAGAGCCCTGGATCTTCTGGCCTTCGAAGGTCAACATGGATCCTTCCTGGTACAGAGAAACTAATCCTGCGCGATTTGCATCGAAGGTGGAGTAGTAGTGCTCGACGAAAGCCTTTGCAATTGCGTCTGGATCCATCTCTGTCGTCGTCGTCTTCTTCTTCGTCTCTCTTTCTTGCGTCGTGCTTTCAAGAGTAGAGAGAGATAAATCTGAAAAATACCAATCGACCAAGACAAACAGATACTTAAAAGGCTCTTGACGATACAAACAGATACTATTTGGGCCCATTAATTTATGGGTGAATCAATCAATATGATGTTTGAAGACGCGTACATCGGACCGGCAAACCCATGATCCATTTTTATTTTTATTTTTACAACGAACAAATTATAAAAGAATTACAAATAAACAATTACAACACAATCCAACAACGGATAATTATTTCTGCTTCACTAAGATCCACGAACATAATGAACGGTTTTGCTTGTACCACATTAGAGATTTTCTATAAGTTTGCCTCCATTAATCCATAGAAATTGCATTATCTGAGAATCGAAACCCAAACAACTTTTGATCACCTACTTGACTAAATCCGCTTCCACATATATTTATACCCATGATCCGGTTTGAAACAAGTTTTTTTAAATTTAATTTAAATTAAAAATTGCAAACAATTAGAACAAAAAATGTTCATATCTTCAGATATCGACACATGTTAAACAGGTGACGTAAGAAAGAAAGAATGGTTCTCTATTTTTTTGTTTTATATTGAAATTGGAAAAACCGGATTATTTGACTGCTTGAGCTTTGGGTTATATATGTTAAAGGATAATTATTCATCCTTATCTTTTACTATTTACTTCTCTCCTAAGTAAACTAACCAACTTACTCTACTATATATGATCCCTTGTAACAAAGTTAATAGCAGGAAGAAAAGATCATTCTCTCTCTCTCTCGTTTACTTTTGTACTCTCATCAAAATATATAATAATATATATAACATATATACATATATAAAACACATATTTCACCTTATATTTACGTTATAGTTTATAACACGTTATCAGCACGTTCTTATACAAAAAAAGTGAGATTTAAATTTATGTTCGATCCGTTTATTTTATTTTCGAGATGATAGGCGCTGCCTTCCCTGTTTATATTTATATTATTTTCGAGACGATAGGCGCTGCCTTCCCTGTTTATATTTATTTTTATTTTCAGGATGATAGACGCTGCCTTTCCCAAACTAATCGTTATGGTAGGCTCTGCCTTCACGATCATGATCATATGGTAGACTATGTCTCCTTACTGCCTCCATAAAATAAATGTCCCGGAGATATTTATAAAAGGTTACAGAAGAACCACATAACAAAAATAATGTCCAGAAGACATATTTAAAATAATGTCCAGAAGACATATTTAAAATAAAAATGTCCAGAAGTAAAATAAAAATGTCCAGAAGACATATTTAAAATAAAAATATCCAGAAAATATATATAAAAGCGTTATTGAAGAGCTGTTTCGTCCAGAAGATGTTTTAAATTATTGTTATTTTAATTTTTTTTTATTATCGTAAATTATATGGAAAGCTTGCCTCCTATATTGTTTTAAATTCTGTCTTTATTTTATTGCGTTGCTTTAAAATTAAAAATTTAAATTGAATTATTATATTATGTATTCAGTTATCATGTCAAATTTGGCGAAACTTGAAATCGCTGCCCTTGATATATCTGGTAATAATTATATGAGATGGGCAGTTGCCGCAAGGATGCATTTAAAGGGAAAAGAGCTCCTTGATACCATCGATAAATCAAAAACATCTCCTGAAGAGAAAAAGGCAAACGCCATGATATTTTTATTCCACCATATCCATGATGGTTTAAAAGATGAATATGTCACGAAAGAAGATCCTGCAGATCTTTGGAAATCACTCAAAGATAGGTTTGATCACCAGAAATATGTGATCTTACCAAAAGCTAAGCATGAGTGGTTAAACCTCCGGTTTCAGGATTATAAGAGCGTTAGTGAATATAATTCCGCTCTATTTGGAATTACTTCCAGGATAATGTTATGTGGAGAAAAGATAAGCGATTATGATATGATCGAAAAAACTCTCCAAACATTTCATCCTGGAAACATAATCCTGCAGCAACAATACCGGGCAAATGGATACACGAAGTATTCAGAGTTGATGCAAGTTCTCTTGGTGGCAGAACAAAATAACGAACTCGTGACGTTAAACCATCAGTCTCGTCCAATTGGATCAGCTCCATTCCCAGAAGTGAATGTTGCATCATCCAATTATAATAATTGGCAAAATGGACGTGGACGCGGTCGAGGTAATGATCGTGGTCGTGGACGAGGATATGGACGTGGAAAAAAAAAAGTTTCGTCCTAATGATGCCAATACTGGAAGAAATAATAAAAGGTTCAAAAGAAATGAAGTTGGTCGCAAGCAACATGAGAATGCTTGCTACAAATGCGGCATAAAAGGACATTGGTCCCGTACCTGTCGTACGCCAAAACATTTAGCCGATCTG